>JAPDVR010000025.1:20853348-22053348 GCA_026230005.1 Gila orcuttii
ACCCTCCGCTCCCGCCGGGCGCTCTTTGAGGAGAGCGGTTCGGTGCGCGCTCCCTGCGGTTCGGGTCCCGCTCTTGCCGAGGCAGAGCGACGACGCGTATCGTGGGGATCGCATATGGATCTCTCAGCGGGGTTAGAGACGGGCTCTGCCTTATCTCTCCCTTCACCTGTGAGATCCAGTGCCTCAGTCCCGTATTCGGAAGCACGCGCTGCGGTTTCTTCCGCTCGGGCTGAGGCACCAGTGTTGCTTCTATCCAGTTCTGAGGAGCTGGATGTTGCTAGTATATATGAGGGAGATGTGGAGGATTCGCCACCTTACACTCCCGAAAGCGATGAGCTAGTGGAGGTATTAACAAGAGCTGTAGAAAAACTCAGCATTGTATGGCCAGTGACTAGACAGGAGTCTGTTTCTAAATTAAAATTAGATGAGAGATTTTCGCCGTCACGAGTGCAACCTCCACGCCGGTGCGTGCCGTCTTTTTTCTTTCCCGATCTCCACACTGAGGGGTCGAAATCGTGGGAAAAACCGGTGTCATATAGAGAAAATGTTTAGTCCCCAGACTTCAACATATTCCAATATTGTGGGGGATAATTCATATGGTTGTTCGGCTATGCCTCGCGTGGTAGAGACGCTTGCGAGTTTTCTCTCCCTCGAGGCTGCGTCATCTGTTAAGGCACCGGCATTACCCACCAAGCCTAGAAAGCTTAGGAATATTTCGTTTTTGTGGGTAAAGCGTATTCGGCAGCAGGTCATGTCTGCATACTATGTCTATTATGAAAAAAAAAAAAAAAACAGGCATACCAGGCTGACCTGCTGAGGGACGTGAGTGAGAGTGAGGAGGTCAGTGCTGACGTGGTTCGCGAACTGCGTCAGGCGGCTGATTTTTCCCTGCGTGGCCGTAGAAAGACATCTGTGGTTAAATCAGACAAATATAAAAGGGAAAGGAAAAGCTTTCCTTTTAGACACTCCTCTCTCCCCCCCTGGGTTTATTTGGCGATGCTGTAAATTCTGTCATCGATAAATTCCAGGAGAAGGAAAAGCAAACAACAGCTTTTAACAAATTTCTAAAAAAACTAATCTATCTTTCTTTCTAACTAATCTATCTTTCTTTCTTTCTTTCTTTCTAACTAACCTATCTTTCTTTCTAACTAACTAACCTATCTTTCTTTCTAACTAACTAATCTATCTTTCTAACTAACTAATCTATCTTTCTAACTAACTAATCTATTTTTCTAACTAACTAATCTATCTTTCTAACTAACTAATCTATTTTTCTTTCTAACTAATCTATCTTTCTTTCTAACTAATCTCTTTCTTTCTAACTAATCTATCTATCTATCTATCTATCTATCTATCTATCTATCTATCTATCTATCTATCTATCTTTCTAACTAATCTATCTATCTTTCTAACTAATCTATCTTTCTAACTAATCTATCTTTCTTTCAAGCTAATCTATCTTTCTTTCAAGCTAATCTACCTTTCTTTGTTTATTATCTCTTTCGAACTAATCTTTCTTTCTTTCTAACTAATCTATCTTTCTAACTAACTAATCTATCTATCTAACGAACTAATCTATCTTTCTAACTAACTAATCTATCTTTCTAACTAATCTTTCTTTCTTTCTAACTAATCTATCTTTCTTTCTTTCTTTCTAACTAACCTATCTTTCTTTCTAACTAACTAACCTATATTTCTTTCTAACTAACTAATCTATCTTTCTTTCTAACTAACTAACCTATCTTTCTTTCTAACTAACTAACCTATCTTTCTTTCTTTATAACTAACTAATCTATCTTTCTTTCTAACTAATCTATCTATCTATCTTTCTTTCTAACTAACCTATCTTTCTTTCTAACTAACTAATCTATCTTTCTTTCAAACTAACTAATCTATCTTTGTTTCTAACTAATCTATCTATCTATCTTTCCCTTTCAAGGGAACTCGAGCTGCGTCAAGCTGTGGGAACGCCCCTGCGTTGTGCGTCCTGAAGCACGTATGGAATCAGCCCAATGGAGAGATGGAACGTCATAGGCGGGTGACGTCATCGACCAGGAAACTATAAAGCACCCCATAAACACAAGCGCAATAGCTTCTGTGCCTTCAGTCGCGCTATATGTGAATCTGTCCCTGTGTGAATATTGTCTGTCCTTACATACTCTGCACCACACAAACAATTTATATATATATATATATATATATATATATATATATATATATATTAAGAGAGATATGGCGAACAAACAGCAGTTTAGGGAGTGTGTCCCTCCCTGCTCGCGTTATTTAACGAGTGGGGATACACACGTTCTTTGTGTTGTTTGTTTGGGAGTGTAGCATGCCCAGTCAGCTCTCGAGGGAGCTGATTGTGAGCATTGCGAGCGTCTGCCATTAAGGACCCTCCGCTCCCGCCGGGCGCTCTTTGAGGAGAGCGGTTCGGTGCGCGCTCCCTGCGGTTCGGGTCCCGCTCTTGCCGAGGCAGAGCGACGACGCGTATCGTGGGGATCGCATATGGATCTCTCAGCGGGGTTAGAGACGGGCTCTGCCTTATCTCTCCCTTCACCTGTGAGATCCAGTGCCTCAGTCCCGTATTCGGAAGCACGCGCTGCGGTTTCTTCCGCTCGGGCTGAGGCACCAGTGTTGCTTCTATCCAGTTCTGAGGAGCTGGATGTTGCTAGTATATATGAGGGAGATGTGGAGGATTCGCCACCTTACACTCCCGAAAGCGATGAGCTAGTGGAGGTATTAACAAGAGCTGTAGAAAAACTCAGCATTGTATGGCCAGTGACTAGACAGGAGTCTGTTTCTAAATTAAAATTAGATGAGAGATTTTCGCCGTCACGAGTGCAACCTCCACGCCGGTGCGTGCCGTCTTTTTTCTTTCCCGATCTCCACACTGAGGGGTCGAAATCGTGGGAAAAACCGGTGTCATATAGAGAAAATGTTTAGTCCCCAGACTTCAACATATTCCAATATTGTGGGGGATAATTCATATGGTTGTTCGGCTATGCCTCGCGTGGTAGAGACGCTTGCGAGTTTTCTCTCCCTCGAGGCTGCGTCATCTGTTAAGGCACCGGCATTACCCACCAAGCCTAGAAAGCTTAGGAATATTTCGTTTTTTGTGGGTAAAGGGTATTCGGCAGCAGGTCATGTCTGCATACTATGTCTATTATGAAAAAAAAAAAAAACGGGCATACCAGGCTGACCTGCTGAGGGACGTGAGTGAGAGTGAGGAGGTCAGTGCTGACGTGGTTTGCGAACTGCGTCAGGCGGCTAATTTTTCCCTGCGTGGCCGTAGAAAGACATCTGTGGTTAAATCAGACAAATATAAAAGGGAAAGGAAAAGCTTTCCTTTTAGACACTCCTCTCTCCCCCCCTGGGTTTATTTGGCGATGCTGTAAATTCTGTCATCGATAAATTCCAGGAGAAGGAAAAGCAAACAACAGCTTTTAACAAATTTCTCCCTTTTAAAAATTCATGTCCCTGGGACTGCTGGGCGGGAGCAGCCCCGGCCGTCTGCAAGCTCATCACATAGGCGCTGAAGCAGAGTGTCGCGTCTCGTGCTCCCCCTGCTGGACAGTGGGCTCAGCCGCGGCACTCTCAGCCGAAATCTCCCAGTAATAGAACTGATCTGAGGACAGTTATATTAGCTAAGAAGGCTTCGGCTAAGAAGAAGTCCTGGCGCCACGGCGCGCAGGACACTGAGCGTGGTTCCCACCGAGGCGGAAAGGTGTTCACCTCTTTCTACGGTGCCCATTCCTCCTCGGTGCCCTCAGGGGCCCGTTCTGCCAACCCCGCCTTAATGCCAGGGCGCAGACGGTCCCAGTGAGCGATTTCCCGAGGGACGCTCGCTCCCTCTGAGGAGGGTTTCAGAGCGGTTAAACCAGTTGTTCCCTGCCAGTGTGCCGTTACAGGGCGCTGCGTTTGCTGCTCAAGTTACACCAGAGGCCAGTCTCGAGAGACTGGTACCCTTAGTAGAATTTCTGGCAGAGGGGAAAAGCCTTCCAAAAATATCTCATTGGGTCCTGCAGACAATAGAAAAGGATTATGCTATCCAATTCAGGTGTCGTCCACCAAGATTCAGAGGGGTTCTGCCTACAGTGGTGGGCCCCGAGCAGGCTCTGGTTATGGAACAAAAGGTGAAAGCACTCCTTCAAAAGGAGGCTATAGAACGGGTTCCTCCTCCCAGTATGGAGTCAGGCTATTACAGCCGATATTTCATCGTTCCAAAGTAGGATGGGGGGTTGCGTCCAATTTTAGACCTGCGCCTATTGAATCGCTAGGTAGGGAAGCCAAAATTCAAGTCGCTCTCTATCAAGCAGATCGTGTCACAAATCAGATCCGAGGACTGGTCTGTCACGATAGATCGAAGGGACGCGTACTTCCACATTTCCATCCTTCCACAACACAGGAAGTTCCTGAGGTTCGCCTTCGGGGGCGAGGTGTACCAGCACAGGGTTCTTCCGTTTGGCCTAGCTTTATCTCCCCGCACTTTCACGATGGTGGTTCGGCATCGAGATGTCGTTCTCGTTCATATCAGGAAGTTGGGGTTGAGGCTGAACGCAAAGAAAAGTGTATTATCTCCTTCTCAGAAAACCACTTTTCTGGGTGTCGTTTGGGTTTCGGTTTCAATGCAGGCGCGACTCGCTCCGACCCGCATCGCTTCGATTCTCTCAGCTGTGAAACAAGTAAAGCTAGGCCAGCTACTTACTGTAAAACAGTTTTAGAGACTGTCGGGTCTGATGGCAGCAGCGTCCAACGTTATACCTTGCGGCCTGTTGTACATGAGACCGCTACAGTGGTGGTTCAGGACCAAGGGATTCTCCCCGAGGGGAAATCCGCTCCGCACGGTCAAAGTCACGCGGCGCTGCCTTCGTGCTCTGGTCATGTGGAAAGAAACTTGGTTCCTATTCAAAGGTCCTGTGCTGGGTCGCGTGGCGCTAATGGCGGATGCTTCCCTCACAGGCTGGGGGGCGGTCACGAGTGGTCGTCCAGCCCAAGGTCTGTCTCAGGACCATCATCTATCATGGCTTATAAATTGTCTAGAGATGTTGGCGGTGTTCCAGGCTCTGAAACACTTCCTAGCAGACCTGAGAGGTCATCATGTGTTAGTTCAGTCAGGCAACACGTCGGTGGTCTCTTATATAAATCATCAGGGGAGCCTGTGGTTTCGCCGGCTTTACAAGTTGGCCCGTCAGATCCTCCTGTGGTCCCAAGGGAGGTTACTATCTCTGAGAGCAATGTATCTTCCTGGGTATTTGAATGTGGTAGCAGACTCCCTGTCGAGGCAGGGGCCGAGGCCGGGGGGTTGGAGTCTCCACCCCGAGGTGGTGGAGCTCCTTTGGTGAGTTTCGGTCGCGCCGAGGTGGTCCTATTCACTTCCAAGGTGACCACACACTGTCATCTGTGGTTTTCCATCAGCCATCCAGCCCCTCTGAGGTTGGACGCTATGGGGCAGCCGTGGCCGAGGTCACGTCTGTTCACCTTTCCCCCGATTGCTCTGCTACCTGGAGTTCTGGAGAGGGTTTGCCGGGACGGGGTCAGCCTACTACTAGTAGCCCCATTCTGGCCGGCCCGAGTATGGTTTGCGGACCTGATTTCTCTCCTGGACGGTTCTCCTTTGGAGCTCCCGATCAGGAGGGATCTACTCTCTCAGGCGGGCAGCATGATATTTCACCCCCTCCCAGTAATGTGGGCTTGGCCTCCGAGGGGGCCCAGCTCATGAACTCTGGTCTCTCAACCGAGGTTGTTGAGACCATTCTTCACTCCAGAGCTCCATCCGCGAGGAAGCTTTATGCCTTGAAGTGAAAACTTTTCACTTCTTGGTGTGGAGTACACCTGCAGGACCCGGTTAACGGCCCAGTGGGTGCAGTGCTGGAATTCCTGCAGGAGCGCTTCTCCACAGGGCTATCCCCCTCCACACTAAAGGTGTATGTGGCGGCACTGGCTGCTCACCACGTCCCTTTCCGTGGAGTTTCTCTGGGGAGACACCCGCTTATAACTCGTTTCCTTCGTGGCACATTGAGGCTGAGGCCAGCAGTTCGTACGAGGGTGCTGGCCTGGGATCTGGCCATCGTATTAGAAGGTCTTTCCCAAGCTCCTCTTGAACCTATCGAAGAAGTTCCTGAGAAGTTTCTCACGTTTAAGACTATCTTTCTTCTTGCTATCTCCTCACTAAAGAGAATCGGTGATTTCCAGGCTCTGTCGGTTTCACCCTTGTGCCTGGAATTTTCGCCTGGCATGGTTAAGGCTTTTTTGCGTCCTAGACCAGGTTACGTTCCCTAGGTCCCTACTAATGTTGTTAGACCTACAGTTCTGCAGGCCTTCTGTCCTCCTCCATTTCTGTCGTCTGACCAGGAGAAACTTAATTTACTCTCCCCTGTTAGGGCGTTAGACGCCTATATCCACAGAACTGCCCTGTGGAGGAAGTCAGAACAACTATTTGCGTGTTTTGGGCCACCCAAGAAGGGGTGTCCCGTGCCTAAACAGAGAATAAGCAAGTGTGTGGTCGAGGCTATCTCACTTGCCTATGAGTCGGCTGGTCAGCCTTCACCTTGGCTGTACGAGCCCACTCTATCAGGAGTATGGCGGCTTCTAAAGCCTTATTGTCAGGAGTTTCCCTCAGTGACGTTTGTGATGCGGCTGGATGGTCTTCACCGCATACTTTCATTAAGATCTATGACCTAGACTTAATTCCTTCCCCTGGGGCACAGGTGCTCTCGCCCTCTGTGCGCTAGTTCTCACATGGCGGTCACTTGGTCCTATGGCTACGTGGGTATTAGCGTTCCCACAGCTTGACGCAGCTCGAGTTCCCTTGAAAGGGAACGTCTCGGTTACGTATGTAACCTTAGTTCCCTGATAGGGAACGAGACGCTGCGTCATTCCACCATACTCCCGGCATTCCCGCTAGCGCTTCCTTCAGGCCTATCAGAAGCTATTGCGCTTGTGTTTATGGGGTACTTTATAGTTTCCTGGTCGATGACGTCACCCGCCTATGACGTTCCATCTCTCCATTGGGCTGATTCCATACGTGCTTCAGGACGCACAACGCAGGGGCGTTCCCACAGCTTGACGCAGCGTCTCGTTCCCTATCAGGGAACTAAGGTTACATACGTAACCGAGACGTTCTTTCTAACTAATCTATCTTTCTAACTAACTATCTAACGAACTAATCTATCTTTCTAACTAAATAATCTATCTTTCTAACTAACTAATCTATCTTTCTAACTAACTAATCTTTCTTTCTAACTAATCTATCTTTCTTTCTTTCTTTCTAACTAACCTATCTTTCTTTCTAACTAACTAACTAACCTATCTTTCTTTCTAACTAACTAATCTATCTTTCTTTCTAACTAACTAACTAACCTATCTTTCTTTCTAACTAATCTATCTATCTATCTATCTATCTATCTATCTATCTATCTTTCTTTCTAACTAATCTATCTTTCTAACTAACTAATCTATCTATCTTTCTTTCTAACTAATCTATCTTTCTTTCTTTCTAACTAACATATCTTTCTTTCTAACTAACTAACCTATCTTTCTTTCTAACTAACTAACCTATCTTTCTTTCTAACTAACCCATCTTTCATTCAAACTAACTAACCTATCTTTCTAACTAACTAATCTTTCTTTCTTTCTAACTAATCTATCTTTATTTCTTTCTAACTAACCTATCTTTCTTTCTAACTAACTAACCTATCTTTCTTTCTAACTAACTAATCTATCTTTCTTTCTAACTAATCTCTTTCTATCTATCTATCTATCTATCTATCTATCTATCTATCTATCTATCTATCTATCTATCTATCTATCTATCTATCTATCTATCTATCTTTCTAACTATCTATCTATCTATCTTTCTAACTAATCTATCTATCTTTCTTTCTAACTAATCTATCTTTCTAACTAATCTATCTTTCAATCTAATCTATCTTTCTTTCAAGCTAATCTACCTTTCTTTGTTTATACTCTCTTTCGAACTAATCTTTCTTTCTTTCTACCTAACCTATCCTTTTTTCTTTCTAACTAATCTATCTTTCTTTCTTTCTAACTAACCTATCTTTCTTTCTAACTAACTAACCTATCTTTCTTTCTAACTAACTAACCTATCTTTCTTTCTAACTAACTAACCTATCTTTCTTTCTAACTAAACTATCTTTCTTTCTAACTAATCTATCTATCTTTCTTTCTAACTAATCTATCTATCTTTCTTTCTAACTAATCTATCTATCTATCTTTCTTTCTAACTAATCTATCTATATATCTTTCTTTCTAACTAATCTATCTATCTATCTTTCTTTCTAACAAATCTATCTATCTATCTTTCTTTCTAACTAATCTATCTTTCTAACTAACTAATCTATCTTTCTAACTAACTAATCTATCTTTCTAACTAACTAATCTCTTTCTATCTATCTATCTATCTATCTATCTATCTATCTATCTATCTATCTATCTATCTATCTATCTATCTATCTATCTATCTAATCTATCTTTCTTTCTATCTATCTATCTATCTATCTATCTATCTATCTATCTATCTATCTATCTATCTATCTATCTATCTATCTATCTATCTATCTATCTATCTATCTATCTATCTATCTAACTAATCTATCTATCTTTCTAACTAATCTCTTTCTATCTATCTATCTATCTATCTATCTATCTATCTATCTATCTATCTATCTATCTATCTTTCTAACTAATCTCTTTCTTTCTAACTAATCTATCTATATATCTTTCTTTCTAACTAATCTATCTATCTATCTTTCCTTCTAACTAATCTATCTATCTATCTTTCTTTCTAACTAATCTATCTTTCTAACTAACTAATCTATCTTTCTAACTAACTAATCTATCTTTCTAACTAACTAATCTATCTTTCTAACTAACTAATCTCTATCTATCTATCTATCTATCTATCTATCTATCTATCTATCTATCTATCTATCTATCTATCTATCTATCTATCTATCTATTTATCTTTCTTTCTAACTAATCTCTTTCTATCTATCAATCTATCTATCTATCTTTCTTTCTAACTAATCTATCTATCTATCTTTCTAACTAACTAATCTATCTATCTTTCTAACTAATCTCTTTCTATATATCTATCTATCTATCTTTCTAACTAATCTCTTTCTATCTATCTATCTATCTATCTATCTATCTATCTATCTATCTATCTATCTATCTATCTATCTATCTATCTATCTATCTATCTATCTATCTATATATTTATCTTTCTTTCTAACTAATCTCTTTCTATCTATCAATCTATCTATCTATCTTTCTTTCTAACTAATCTATCTATCTATCTTTCTTTCTAACTAATCTATCTTTCTAACTAACTAATCTATCTATCTATCTTTCTATCTATCTTTCTAACTAACTAATCTATCTATCTTTCTAACTAATCTCTTTCTATCTATCTATCTATCTATCTATCTATCTATCTATCTATCTATCTATCTATCTATCTATCTATCTATCTATCTATCTATCTATCTTTCTTTCTAACTAATCTCTTTATATCTATCTATCTATCTATCTATCTATCTATATATCTATCTTTCTTTCTAACTAATCTGTCTATCTCTTTCTTTCTAACTAATCTATCTTTCTAACTAACTAATCTATCTATCTATCTATCTATCTATCTATCTATCTATCTATCTATCTATCTATCTATCTATCTTTCTAACTAATCTATCTTTCTAACTAACTAATCTATCTTTCTAACTAACTAATCTATATTTCTAACTAACTAATCTATCTTTCTAACTAACTAATCTATCTTTCTAACTAACTAATCTATCTTTCTTTCTAACTAATCTATCTTTCTTTCTAACTAATCTCTTTCTTTCTAACTAATCTCTTTCTATCTATCTATCTATCTATCTATCTATCTATCTATCTATCTATCTATCTATCTATCTATCTATCTTTCTAACTAATCTATCTATCTTTCTTTCTAACTAATCTATCTTTCTAACTAACTAATCTATCTTTCTAACTAATCTATCTTTCAAGCTAATCTACCTTTCTTTGTTTATTCTCTCTTTCGAACTAATCTTTCTTTCTTTCTAACTAACCTATCTTTCTTTCTTTCTAACTAATCTATCTTTCTTTCTTTCTAACAAACCTATCTTTCTTTCTAACTAATCTATCTATCTATCTTTCTTTTTAACTAATCTATCTATCTATCTTTCTTTCTAACTAATCTATCTATCTATCTTTCTTTCTAACTAATCTATCTATCTTTCTTTCTAACTAATCTATCTTTCTAACTAACTAACTAACTAATCTATCTTTCTAACTAACTAATCTATCTTTCTTTCTAACTAATCTCTTTCTATCTATCTATCTATCTATCTATCTATCTATCTATCTATCTATCTATCTATCTATCTATCTATCTATCTATCTATCTAACTAATCTCTTTCTATCTATCTTTCTTTCTAACTAATCTCTTTCTATCTATCTATCTATCTATCTATCTATCTATCTATCTATCTATCTATCTATCTATCTATCTATCTATCTATCTATCTAACTAATCTATCTTTCTAACTAACTAATCTATCTTTCTAACTAACTAATCTATCTATCTATCTATCTATCTATCTATCTATCTATCTATCTATCTATCTATCTATCTATCTATCTTTCTTTCTAACTAATCTATCTTTCTAACTAACTAATCTATCTTTCTAACTAACTAATCTATCTTTCTTTCTAACTAATCTCTATCTATCTATCTATCTATCTATCTATCTATCTATCTATCTATCTATCTATCTATCTATCTATATATCTAATCTCTTTCTATCTATCTATATATCTATCTTTCTTTCTAACTAATCTCTTTCTATCTATCTATCTATCTATCTATCTATCTATCTATCTATCTATCTAACTAATCTATCTTTCTAACTAACTAATCTATCTTTCTAACTAACTAATCTATCTTTCTAACTAACTAATCTATCTAACTAATCTATCTTTCTAACTAACTAATCTCTTTCTAACTAACTAATCTATCTTTCTAACTAACTAATCTCTTTCTTTCTAACTAATCTCTCTCTTTCTTTCTAACTAATCTCTTTCTTTCTAACTAATCTCTATCTATCTATCTATCTATCTATCTATCTATCTATCTATCTATCTATCTATCTATCTATCTTTCTTTCTTTCTAACTAATCTATCTTTCTAACTAACTAATCTATCTTTCTTTCTAACTAATCTATATTTCTAACTAACTTATCTATCTATCTATCTATCTATCTATCTATCTATCTATCTATCTATCTATCTATCTATCTATCTATCTATCTATCTTTCTTTCTAACTAATCTATCTTTCTAACTAACTAATCTATCTTTCTAACTAACTAATCTATATTTCTAACTAACTAATCTATCTATCTTTCTAACTAACTAATCTATCTATCTTTCTAAATAACTAATCTATCTATCTTTCTAACTAACTAATCTATCTTTCTAACTAACTAATCTATCTTTCTAACTAACTAATCTATCTATCTATCTATCTATCTATCTATCTATCTATCTATCTATCTATCTATCTTTCTAACTAACTAATCTATCTTTCTAACTAACTAATCTATCTTTCTTTCTAACTAATCTCTTTCTTTCTAACTAATCTCTCTTTCTAACTAACTAATCTATCTATCTATCTATCTATCTATCTATCTATCTATCTATCTATCTATCTATCTATCTATCTATCTATCTATCTATCTATCTATCTATCTAACTAATCTATCTTTCTTTCTAACTAATCTATATTTCTAACTAACTTATCTATCTATCTATCTATCTTTCTTTCTAACTAATCTATCTTTCTAACTAACTAATCTATCTTTCTAACTAACTAATCTATATTTCTAACTAACTAATCTATCTATCTTTCTAACTAACTAATCTATCTATCTTTCTAAATAACTAATCTATCTATCTTTCTAACTAACTAATCTATCTTTCTTTCTAACTAATCTATCTTTCTAACTAACCTATCTATCTATCTATCTATCTATCTATCTATCTATCTATCTATCTATCTATCTATCTATCTATCTATCTATCTATCTATCTTTCTAACTAACTAATCTATCTTTCTAACTAACTAATCTATCTTTCTTTCTAACTAATCTCTTTCTTTCTAACTAATATCTATCTATCTATCTATCTATCTATCTATCCATCTATCTATCTATCTATCTATCCATCTATCCATCTATCTATCTTTCTAACTTATCTATCTTTCTTTCTAACTAATTTTTCTTTCTAACTAACCAACCTATCTTTCTTTCTAACTAATCTTTCTTTCTAACTAACCAACCTATCTTTCTTTCTAACTAACCAACCTATCTTTCTTTCTAACTAACCAACCTATCTTTCTTTCTAACTAACCAACCTATCTTTCTTTCTATCTATCCAACCTATCTATCTATCTATCTATCTATCTATCTATCTATCTATCTATCTATCTATCTTTCTTTCTTTTTTTCTAACTAATCTCTCTTTCTTTCTATCTTTCTAACTAATCTTTCTTTCTTTATAACTAAGCTTTTTGTCTTTCTACCTAATCTTTCATTCTTTCTTTCTACCTAATTTATCTTTCTTTCTACCTAATCTTTCTTTCTTTCTAACTAAGCTTTTTGTCTTTCTACCTAATCTTTCATTCTTTCTTTCTACCTAATTTATCTTTCTTTCTACCTAATCTTTCTTTCATTCTTTCTACCTAATTTATCTTTCTTTCTTTCTAACTAATCTTTCTTTATTCTAACTAATATTTCTTTCCAACTAATCTTTCTTTCTTGCTAACTAATCTTTCTTCTTTTCTTTCTTTCTAACTAATCTTTCTTTCTTTCTAAATAATCTTTCTTTTTTCTAACTAATCTTACTATCTTCTTTAATCTTTCTTTTTTCTAACTAATCTTTCTTTCATTCTTTCTTTCATTCTTTCTAACTAATCTTTCTTTCATTCTTTCTAACTAATCTTCCTTTCTTTCATTCTTTCTAACTAATCTTACTATCTATCTAACTAATATTTATTTTCTTTCTAACTATTCCTAACTTATCTATCTATCAAACTTCAAACTACTTTAAACTTCAAACTATTTTAAACTTCTTCAAACTCTCTGGTCTGGCTTTTTCAAGCCAACTTAAAGTTCCCTTTCGTTGTCACTCCGAGTTACGTCGGATGACGACGAATGGGGTTTCGCTTAGAAAGCCTATCAACTTTGAGTATTACAAAACGAGCCAATGGCAAAGAAATGCCATGGGTCTGCGGAATTTCCATAGCGTATCTCCGCCCTACCTCGTGGGTATAAAAGGAGGATATGGGCAACATGCAGATATGTTTTCGCTTCGGAGCCAAGTTTATTCTTCTCTCCACAAGCCATCTCTGAATTGTCAGCTTTACAAACGAGTACCTCGAGTGTTGGTGTGACGGCGATCTCCGGCGAGCGCATGCTTCCTGCTTATCTCTGCAGTGGTTTGTCAGACAGTGCGTGTCTCCCCGTGTGCCTCAACACCTGAGTTTTCTCTCACAAAAAGAGCTTGCACGCGGCACGTCTTTTTAAAGACGGCTCTCCCGTGCATTTAAAAAAAAAAAAAACATGAATGGTGCGGCAGCTTGGTATCGGACTCTGATGGGCACGAGCGTTGTCTAGTATGTTTGGGCTTGATCATGCTAGAGCAGCGCTCGTGGATGACTCATGTTTTCTCCGTGGGAACATGACCATCGCGTCATTAAGGTCGAGACTCGGCGAACTCACATGAGTGAGAGTCCCCTCATCCACCCCCTGATCTTCGGCTGGTGGCCAGGGTGACCTGAGGGTTACGGTCTGGAACTAGGCGCCGACTATGTGTCCACGACCCCAGCCCCCCTCTTCAATGACGGTGCCCGCTAGTGAACAGGTGATTCCCACGGGTCTACCCTCTGGTGGCCCGTGTGTTTCATTTGAAGCTACAGAGGATGATACTATGTTTGTAGCAGCTTCACAAGGTGGGTTTGATTTTCCTGGAAGTGACGACTCGTCACAGCTGCTACCTTCTGGTGCATACGGCTGTGCCTGAGTCTGATCCGGAGATGACGGCCATGCTTTCCCGGGACGATTGGTTTTTGGGTAAGGCCGCCGACCCTCGTCCATAGCAAACCCCAATACCTTTCTTCCCGGACGTGCATGATGAGATCTCGAAGTCCTAGAAGACCCCCTTGTCTTCTCGGGACCGCTCGCTGATCTCATCCGCCTTTCCTCCCCTCGATGGGGCCGCTGCCCATGGGTACACTGGGGTTCCCCCGGCTGAACGCTCTGTTGCGATGCTATGTGTCCTCAGAGTGCTTCTTCTCGGCGCAATCCTAAGCACCCGTCCGTGGCTGTAGTTTTTCGTCTACGCTTGTGGTGGGATCCTATAGCACCACGGGACTGGCAGCCGCCTCACTGCATGCCATGGTCATTCTGCTGGTCTACCTGACCCAGATGCTCATGGACCTGCACGAGGGCGGGACTGACCCAGGGCTCTTCACTGAGCTGCGCGCCGCCACTGACCTTGCTCTCCGAGCGACGAAAGTGGCCGTACGCTCCCTGGGTCAGGTGATGCTCACCATTCTGTGGATGAACCTGTCTGATGTGCTGGGTGTCGCGCGGACCCGTCTGTCCGACATTCCCATATCCCAGGTCGGCCTCTTCGGCGGTGCGGTTGAGGGCTTGCCCAACAGATGTCAGCCGCTCATGAGAAGACTGATGTTGATTCTGTTCCGACGGCCCCGCCGTCCGCTCACATCCCACAGTCTGCCCACCGCCGAAGGCGCCCTCCCGCGGCTCCCACCCCGCCCGTTCACCCAGGCTGGCTCTGGGAGCCGCGGGCAGACGCCACAGCCCTCTCCAGCCCCGCCCCCCGCTACACGCCGGGTTAAGCGGCGCTCTTGAGATGGGCTCCTCGGGGATGGAGCAGACTGAGGTTGACTCTGTCCCGACGGCCCCGCCGTCCGCTCAGATCCCTCTGTCTGCCCACCGCCGAGGGCGCCCCCCCGGGGCTCCCACCCCGCCCGTTCACCCGGGCCGGCTCTGGAGGCCGCGGTCGGACGCCACAGCCCTCTCCAGCCCCACCCCCCGCTACACGCCGGTTTAAGCGGCGCTCTTGAGATGGGCCCCTCAAAGATGGGACTCAGTTCTTTCCAGGAGTTGGTAGCAGGACCACTCCTTTCCCCGGTGGAGGGCCGGGGAAGAATCCTTATTCTCCAAAGAACTGACTCTTCCGTCTCTGAGCACACAGAGTTCTTGGACGACACAGAGCGCCGCCCACAAGCCGTGCTCTCCTCGTCCCCCTCTGTCCCAGAGGTGGTTGACACGGCGTGCCGTCCACGGACCACTTCGCCGCTGTCCCCCTCTGTCGCAAGACCCCTGGCAGAGCAGGCCCCTGCGGGACGACCAGCCTGGTCCTCCCCTGGCCCCCTCTGCCAGGGCGCGGTTGCTAACTGTGCCCCCACACCGGACCGCTATGCCGTCCACGTCTGGGCCAGTTACTCCGCTTCGCTGCCCCTCCGGGGGGACGCCTGTGGTTCGCATGACCCCGCTGGTTCAGATCCTGGGAGCCTGGTTAGAGCTCCCCGTCTGTCCCGCTGGATCGCGCGGACCGTCAGGCTCGGCTATGCGATTCAATTCGCACGGTCTCCTCCCCACTTCTGGGGAGTCCGCTCCACTTTGGTCGGTGGCTAGGCCCCCATAGTGAGAGCAGAGATTTCCACCCTGCTGGCGAAGGGTGCAATCGAGACTGTTCCTCCAGCCGAGATGAGGTCCGGCTTCTACAGCCCCTACTTCATTGTCCCCAAGAAAACCGGTGGGTTACGGCCAGTCCTGGACTTGCGCGTGCTGAACCGCTCCCTTTACAGGATGCCGTTCAAGATGCTCATTGCCAAACGCGTTTTCTAACGCGTACGGCCCCAGGATTGGGTTGCAGCGATCGACCTGAAGGACGCCTACTTTCATGTCTCCATTCTTTCTCAACACAGACCGTTCCTATGGTTTGCTGTCAAGGGGCAGGCATACCAGTATGTGGTTCTCCCTTTCGGGCTAACCCTGTCTCCTCGCATCTTCACGAAGATCGTCGAGGCTGCCCTTGTTCCCCTTCGGGAACACGGGGTTCGCATCCTGAGTTATATCGATGACTGGCTGATTCTAGCTCACTCTCGAGATCGGGGTTGTGAACACAGGGACCTAGTGCTCCGGCACCTAGCTTGTCTGGGCCTTCGGGTCAACTGGGAGAAGAGTAAACTTTGCCCCGTGCAGAGGATCTCTTTTCTCGGTATGGACATCTACTCGGTCGCCATGTAAAAGGCGCAGCTTACGAGCGAGCGCGCGCAGTCACTGCTGACTTGCCTGAGACAATTCGAGAGCAAGAGTGCGGTTCCTCTGACACTTTTCAGAGATTCCTGGGGCATATGGCATCTGCAGCCCGCGGCGACGCCGCTCGGATTGCTTCATATGAGACCGCTTCAGCTGGGCTTCGCGACCGAGTCCCGAGGTGGGCATGGCAACAAGGCACGCTCCGAGTACCAGTTACTCCGACCTGCCTTCAGTTCTTCATCCCGTGGTCGAACCTCAGTTTTCTCAGGGCGGGTGTCCCCCTGGAACGAGCTTCCCGGCATGTTGTCTCAACAGATGCCTCCACCACGGGCTCCTCGCGACAGCACCTCCTTGCCCCATTCCTCTGAGGAAGGACCTCCTTCTCAGGGACGGGGCACCCTGTGGCACCCTCGTCCCGATCTCTGGAGGCTCCACGTGTGACTCCTGGACGGCTCGAGGCAGGTTTGTGTACCCTACCACCAGCGGTGGCGGCTACCATCACTTCCGCTAGAGCGTTGTCCACGAGACACGTCTATGCGTTGAAGTGGAACCTCTTCGTCAACTGGTGCTCTTCTCACCGAGAAGACCCCCGGAGATGCTCGATCAGCGTTGTGCTTTCCTTCCTTCAACATGGGGTGGAGCGAAGGCTGTCTCCCTCCACCCTGAAGGTCTATGTTGCCGCTATTGCCGCACACCATGACCTCATCGAAGGTAAATCGATGGGGAAGCACGACCTGGTCATCAGGTTCCTGAGAGGAGCGAGGAGACTAAATCCTCCTCGCCCTCCTCTCGTTCCCACTTGGGACCTCTCAGTGGTTCTAACTGCCCTGCAGAGTGCTCCCTTTGAGCCTCTGCAATCAGTCGAGCTTAAGTTCCTGTCAATGATGACAGCGCTCCTGGTTGCACTGGCCTCAATCAAGAGGGTAGGGGACCTGCACGCATTCTCCGTCGACGAAGCGTGCCTGGAGTTGCCCGGATATGTCCCCTTTCGGGACCAGGTGGTGAACCTGCAAGCGGTGCCCCCGGAGGAGGCAGACCCAGCCCTGGCACTGCTCTGTCCAGTACGCGTTCTCCGCGCCTATGTAGACAGGACGCAGTGTTTCAGGACCTCAGACCAGCTCTTTGTCTGTTATGGTGGGAAGCTGAAGGGAAAGGCTCTCTCCAAGCAAAGGTTGTCTCACTGGATAGTGGACGCCATTGCTTTGGCATACCAGCAGCAAGGTCAACCGTGCCCCCTTGGTGTGACTGCCCACTCCACCCGGATTGTGGCGTCCTCTTGGGCTCTAGCGCATGGCGCCTCGCTAACAGACATCTGCAGAGCTGCAGGCTGGGCGACACCTAACACATTCGCCAGATTCTATAATCTCCGAGTGGAGCCTGTGTCCTCTCATGTACTCGCTTCAACCAGCTAGTACCGGACCCGCTCAGGTGTCTTCGCTTGCTCGCCATTCCACTCCACGGACTGGATACGTGCGATATTCTCCTCAGGTGAGCTTCCCCGAAAGCCCTGAGCTCCTCCAGCACTCCTGACGTCGGCGCCAGTGTCTACTGCCTGCGCGTCGGCTAGGTGCCCCCCGTGTGCATGGTCCCTCCCCTGAGCGACGCCCACATGTGTATTTCCACTGTAAGCCTCTCGAGCATGTGTCTTTCCCTTGTCAAGCCACCTTGCCCCCCCTGGGGTTGAAATATTCCACCTGCGGCTGGACACCCCAGTGTTCTCCATATGCATCCCTCCGGGTCATATGTGTATTCTCTAAGTCCCCCCCCCTTTGGGTTGGCATTATTTGCATACTTCCCCTAAGCTTGGGATATGCTTCCCAGTGTACCTTGGTATTCCTGTGATAAATGGAGTCCTTCGTCCAGTCTATGACAGGGATCTCGCGTGAAATCTGTGGCGGGGATCGCCTGAGCTCAGTCTTGGCTCCTCAGCAAAGAAACATATCTGCATGTTGGCGGTATCCTCCTTTTATACCCACGAGGTAGGGCGGAGATACGCTATGAAAATTCCGCAGACCCATGGCATTTCTTTGCCATTGGCTCGTTTTGTAATACTCGAAGTTGATAGGCTTTCTAAGCGAAACCCCATTCGTCGTCATCCGACGTAACATCTCCGTTCCCTACTCAGGGAACGAGGGTTACATACGTAACCATAGACGTTCCTCTCATCAAACTTTTTTTTCTAGTTTAATTTCCTAGTGTTTCGGAGAGAAATGTAGTAGCACGTTCATCTGTCAGTCGTTGGTCTTTCATGCGGAGACTCTCCTCATGTGTTTGCAATTTGAATATAATGATGCATTTAAAAGTTAATGGCTAAACACATCTTTACAAAAGTTCACAATGCTGCTGCAGATGCAGATGCAGATGCAATATAATGAAGACAACATTGAATAAATACATTTTCATCAGGTTAAATACTGATAATTAATCACTCAAACCCCTTTATCTAAACCTCTCTACATAACCGGCAGACTCGCGCATCCTCCATGTCTGTAGATGTTTTTTTTTTTAACACTTTTCACTCATGGTTGTAGTTCTAACCAAATCCTCGTCCAACGCGCGATGGTTTGTGGGCAATATTAGCCGTTAGAGTGTGCATCGATCTACACTTTGGATTCTGACCGGAAATAGTAGACCATCCAGGTATCTTTGGAACACTCATTTCAACATACTACGGTTTGGGATGTTTTAATTCTGTTTTCAAATACTATTTAGGATGGATAGTATGCAAATTGGGACACACCCAAGGAGAATAAATAGGGAAGGAAATGAGGGGGGTAACGAGGGAGAGCAGGTGGGGCAAAAGGCCGTTGATGAGCAGCAACTGCATGCTACACAAAATACAACAATACACAGACAAAAGAGCATACTCCCCAAGGGAAACTCGAAACTACATGCTCACATAGAGACCAGACGATAGAAGTTTCAGAGTTCTTTTACCAAGCCAAGAATAAAACCTGACCGAAGTGGCACAACCCTGACAACTTCTGTTCATAATGTCAGTCTCAAAATATTTTATATTATAAAACTGTATATTAACTGCAAAATTATACAAATATTTTAAACATGGTTCCATATATTTGTAACATATCTTTTAAAACAAGTTATTGTGGCAGGCTAAAATGAGGACACAGACCAAACTGACTTGCAATGCACACCTCCCCGGAGGGTTTTCAATTAAACATAAAATAATATCTTACCATGGGAATTACTGTGCTCAAATGTCGATGAAGGAGCAGAAAAGGTATGTGGCTTTCCAGTGTTAGAATGCCAGTGCTGATCAGTTAATCCTCACTTGACTGTGGAGAAGCAGAAACCAACAACAACAACAAAAAAACACTCTATTAGCAGTGGAGACCTAGCTCACCCTTTCATTCTCTTGCTCTGCTTATATTCTCTCTTCTTAATGAAGCACAGGTGTGGCCGATCAGCACTTGCTCCTGGCTGCTGATTGAATGATGATAAGTAATTACAGGGCGACACTGAAGTGCACTCTGGAGACTCGTCACATTATGGACATGTACCGACAGTGTAGCAGTGCAGTGCACATCAGGGATAGACTGACTTCATAGACAGAGTATTCCTTTAACACATAGTGGTGTTATTCTTGGAGTCTCTAATGAGATTGCAGCTCAAGCTGATGGCATGGGCTCTGGTTTTCACTCCATTTAAAAGGCTATAAAATTGTCCAGCAGCTTTGTCCAAACATCTGGAATTTTTTGAAAAATAAAAAGCAAGGCAAGTTTCTGGACATAAGGGCTATGATGCATTTTAGGAAGGAGAGATGCTGAAGGGGTAGTGTGGAGTGCTGGTTCAATTCCTGCTTAATCTATATCACAGTGTGGCCTCGAGCAAGGAGTAATACCAGTAACCCAGCTTAACCCAAGGTTGCTCCTGTCTGATTGCCCAATAATAAAATATACAGAAGGTCAGTGTCAGGTCTTCAAATATCAGAGAATCTTAATCTCCTAGTGTAAAAACACAGCAGGAATGATAGGAAGTTTTTGCATGTCATTGATCCATAAATTGCTGGCATCAAAACTGAGTGGTGTAATTGTACTTTATAAAGGGATCATAACAAAACCAGTTAACTATTCAAACCCGTTTTACAATTGTAAATTTACAGCTGAAAAAAATATCATAATTCTCTGTTATATCAAGACAACCCTCAGCACACTAATATATAATTTTAGTGAAAACAGAATCCCCAAATTTGTCCATTAAATAAGGTAATATTTAAACCTATAAATATATATAATAAATATAATTATCAAGAGTTTAGATACTTTTTCCAAATTATTGTTCATTTTTATTTCTGCTGAGAAACATCCCGGTTACGTATGGTAACCCTCGTTCCCCGAGGAGCGAAAGGAGGCGTACTTCGGAGATGAAGAGACCAATCCACTTCGAGTGTAAACTAAACGAGCCAATGCACATCTGCATGCGATAATTGCACCAGGTGCTGTGCATCGCGGCGCCAGCATAAAAGGAGCAGCAGGTGCATCACATCTTTGTTTTTCCGCTGAGGAGCCGGACTTGTGACTCGGCCGTACAGCGGAAGCTCAGCAACTGTGGTGATGGTACGTTCCCTGGGGAACGAGGGTAACCATACGCAATCGAGACGTTCCCTTTTGTTAGTCACTCTCTACTTCCGTATTAGATGAACTGACGGATGGGGATATCTACCAACACGCCACTGCTGCTGGCCCTTCCAGTGCTCCACTTGAGTCTCCTGGCCTGACCACAGTGTTGGGCAGAAAGTAGGAGCTCTAAGCAGAGAAGTTCAGTCACTGCTGTTCCACAAGACCCACTCAGTGTGACTCAGGGGGCTTTTACACTGGGCTCGTTTGCTGCGGTCCGAGGCCGAGCGCGATTGTTCCCGGCGCCCCCCACAACGTTGGTCTGGTTTCACAATCAACTTGATTCTATCGAACTCTGGTGCGATTGCGTGCATCTTACGTTATTGCAAACGTGCACGGCGCATGATAGAAAATACGACACGGGTCAATATATTGTTTTTTTATTAATTTGGTGCTATTATGCATACCTGAGTAAACAACACAGGTTTACTGTGTGTTTGTGTGAGTGTGTCGCATAAGCTATCTTTACGTTGCTTGCAAATGGACTCTTTTGAGGAGACAGTGGATTTCCATTCATTTGTTGCTCTGTTTGCACGCACTATGCGCGAATACACTGCAGACTCACTCTTGCTCATATCCAAGGTAAATCTTCATCCCTTACGTGTGTTCCCTTTCAAGGGAACTCGGACTGCGTCGAATGACACTTTGGGGGGAACGCCCCTCAGCGTAGCGTCTCTGAAGTATGAATGAAACTGAGCCAATCTCTGATTGGTGCTGCGTAATGACGTAATGAGTGACGGCATACAAGCGGAAGCTATAAAGGACGCCGGCACACATGAGATGTCAGCTTTTTGTTCTTCAGCAAAGCACTCTCTGTTTGACTTGTCTGTCTTATTTGGTGTTGTTTGTCACAAAGCATTACATCTATATATATATATATATATATGGCGAGCCCAAGTTTCACTCGGTGTGTGCATCCCTGCCCTCGTTATATCACGGGTGGGGACACACATCGTTTGTGTACACATTGTTTGGGAGTGCAGCACGCGCTGGCAGCTCTCGAGGGGGCTGCTTGCGAGGATTGTGAAAAAACTTCCAATCCGTGTGCTGCACTCCCGCCTGGCCATTTAAAAAAGGAGGATGGTCAGGCTCGCGAGCCCCGTGGTGCGGGACCCGCGTCTGCTGAGGCGGCGCGGCAACGCTCTTCATGGGGCTCGCAAATGGGTCTGTTGCAATATAGAATCTATAGTGGCTCGGATCTCGCGTTTGCCGAGGCAGCGCGTTGATTACGGGTCTACTCTGCAATAAGATTCTGTGACTTGGATCTCACGTTTGTCGAGGCAACGCGTAGATCAAAGGTCCACATTGCAATACAGAATCTAGTTGCTCGGATCTCGCGTTGCCGAGGCAACGCGTAGATTACGGGTCTACTTTGCAATAAAGATTCTGTGTGTGTGCGGGGCATGAACAGTCAGCTCCTGAGGGTGCTGGCTGTGTTCATTGAGAAATATCTCAACGCGTATATCCGTGCGCTGTCGGATGTTTCAGCCTCGCACCTGTTGACTTTCTTCTTGGGTTGGAAGC
Organism: Gila orcuttii; assembly: GCA_026230005.1. Lineage (NCBI taxonomy): Eukaryota > Metazoa > Chordata > Actinopteri > Cypriniformes > Leuciscidae > Gila > Gila orcuttii. Next base: position 20,875,890 of record JAPDVR010000025.1, read on the forward strand.
CAAATATATTGTGAATATAGCCTAACAAAAAAAAAAACAAAAAAATAAACAGTATTGTCTGGTAATTATGGCTGCATTTAATTTTAAGAAATTAAAATGATGAAATATTTCTGACTTTTGAATATCGGAAGTTAGATATTTTAATTCAGCCTACCATTCAGACCTTGTTTCACTTATACAGTGTTTATGGCTACATTTATTTCTGAGGAATTAAAATGATGAGCAGCGAACGCAGGCTTGCGGCCATGCAGTGTTCCTTCTGCACATCAAAAATCGTTTTTCGATTCTTCCCTGCCGGTCCTCCGCTTCAGGGTATCGAAAACGAGACAAAAATAACAGGGCTATCCCCCCCGTGGAGGGACGAGCGAGAATTGCTCCTCCGCGGAGCCCTCAAAAAATCGATGTTTGTATCCAGCGTCAAGTGTGCTTCGGGACACATCGGTTTTCAGCGAATGCGCGCTGCAGTGTCCGCCCTAAAGGCTTGCGGCCAGGCAGTGCTCATGTTCGCCCATCGGAAACAGTTTTCGATTATTCCCTGCCGGTCCTCCGCTTCAGGGTGTCGAGAACGAAACCGAAAGAGCCTCCCCTCAGGGGAGACCAAAGGAAGTCGATGTCTGTATCCCGCCGTTAAGTGCGCTTTGGGACACATTGGTTTCCAGCGAACGCACGCTGCTCTGTCTGCCCCACAGCCTTGCAGCCAGGCAGCAATTGCGTCCGCCCATCGAGAGTCGTTTTCGGTCGAACCCTGCCGGAGATCCGCTTCAGGGGGTCGAGAACGAATCCCGATTGGTACCCGAAACCAGGCTCGAGAGCCTGGTTCCTTTGGTAAAATATTTCGATGCATGGAAAAATCTCACGAATATTTTGCCTTGGGCCCTGCCCATTCAAAAGGGGTACGGGCTGCAGTTCGGTTTACGCCCACCAAGGTTCAACGGGGTGGTCTGGACTGCAGTCGACCTAGTGCAGGGTCGGGTATTGGAACAGGAAGTAAACTCCCTGCTGGTAAAGGAGGCTATAGAACGTATTCCTCCACCGGACAGGGAGTCCGGGTTTTACAGCCACTACTTTTTAGTTCCCAAAAAGGATGGGGGGTTGCGTCCAATAATAGATCTCAGACACTTGAATCGTTCTCTGAGGAGATTCAGGTTCAAGATGCTCACTATTCCCATCATCGTGAGTCAAATTCAATCCGTGGATTGGTTTGTCACGATAGATCTAAAGGACGCATACTTCCACATATCCATCCTTCCATCTCACAGGAAGTTCCTGAGGTTCGCTTTCGGGGGCGAAGAGTACCAATATCGGGTTCTTCCGTTCGGCCTAGCTCTCTCCCCACGCACATTTACCAAATGGATGGATGCAGCTCTAGCACCGCTGAGGCTCCGGGGTCGCCCACATTCAAAGCCTGGGGTTGAGACTCAACACGAAAAAGAGCGTGTTGACACCAGCCCAGAGAACCACGTTCCTGGGAGTGGTGTGGGACTCGGTCACGATGCGGGCACGATTGTCTCCTGCACGAATCGAGTCCATTCTGACCACAGTGTCCAGGATAAAGCTAGGCCAAGCCATTACTGTGAAACATTTTCAAAGAGTGTTGGGGCTCATGGCAGCAGCTTCCAACATTATTCCATTTGGCCTGCTGCACATGAGGGCCCTCCAGTGGTGGTTTAAAACCAAGGGGTTCTCCCCGAGGGGGATTCGTTCCGCATGATCAGGGTTACGCGCAGATGCCTTCGTTCCCTATCTATGTGGAAAAAAGCTTGGTTTCTGTCCCAAGGTCCAGTGTTGGGAGCGTCATGTCGCCGGAAAACCGTTTCGACAGACGCCTCCCTCACGGGCTGGGGCGCGGTCATGGACGGCCGCTTTACGACAGGCCTATGGCAGGACCATCATTCCTCCTGGCACATAAACTGCCTGGAGATGTTGGCGGTGCTCCGAGCTCTGAGGAGCTTCCTGCCAGACCTCAATGGTCATCATGTCCTTGTGAGGTCAGACAATATGTCGGTTGTGGCCTATATAAACCATCAGGGGGGTCTGAGGTCTCGCCCTCTATGCAGACTGGCGCATCAGATCCTCCTGTGGTCCCAGGGGAAGCTGTTATCTCTAAGAGCAACATACATCCCAGGGAGTCAAAATCAGGGAGCAGACATCCTGTCGAGACGGGGGCTGAGGCCCGGGGAATTGAGGCTCCACCCTGAGGTGGTGGAGTCAATATCTCAGAGGTTCGGCCCAGTGGAAGTGGACCTATTCGCGTCTCTATAGACGACCCACTGTCCACTGTGGTTTTCCCTCACTCATCCAGCCCCGCTGGGGTTGGATGCCATGGTGCAGACGTGGCCGAGGCTGCGTCTGTATGCTTTTCCCCCGATCGCTCTGCTCCCGGGAGTTCTAAAGAGGGTCCGTCGCGACGGGATCAGTCTACTGCTGGTAGCCCTGTTGTGGCCGGTCCGAGTATGGTTCTCACACTTTGTATCGCTCCTAGACGGCCCTCTGTGGGAGATTCCCCTCAGGAGGGACCTGCTGACACAGGCAGAGGGCTCAATATTTCACCCTCGGCCCGAGCTATGGAAGCTGTGGGTCTGGCCCCTGAGGGGGCACAGTACCTAGAGGCCGGCCTATCAACTAGAGTAGTGGAGACCATACTCAGCTCTAGAGCTCCCTCCACGAGGAAATTGTACGGCTTAAAGTGGAATGTCTTCACCAACTGGTGTAGAGGGCGTGAGGTGGATCCAGTTAACTGCCCAGTGACTTCAGTTCTGGAGTTCCTCCAAGATCGCTTTTCAGCTGGTCTTACCCCGTCCACACTCAAGGTGTACGTGGCTGCCATTGCGGCTTTCCACGCTCCTCTGGGTGATGGGCCTCTGGGGAGACAGCAGTTGGTCGTACGTTTCCTCCGTGGGGCTTGGAGGATGAGACCTGCGGCTCGTACCAGGGTTCCCCCATGGGACCTGGCAGTGGTTCTCGAAGGGCTGGCCGAGGCCCCCTTCGAACCACTGGAGTCGGCTGAGGCCAAGAACCTTTCCCTGAAGGTGGTTTTTCTGTTGGCCATTACCTCTCTGAGGAGGGTAGGAGATCTCCAGGCGCTCTCCATATCTAATGGGTGCCTGGAGTTTGCTCCAGGCGACATTAAAGCCATCCTACATCCTAGGCCGGGCTATTTGCCTAAGGTGCCATCTAATGCGGCACGGCCTACGGTTCTGCAGGCATTTCATCCTCCACCTCACGTGACGGCGGATGAGGAGAGACTTCATCTGCTCTGCCCTGTCAGAGCTCAAAAAAAAATTTACATTCAGAGGTCCTCTTCATGGCAGAAGTCAGACCAGTTGCTGGTGTGTTTTGGGTCGCCCAAGAAGGGTCTTCCCGCCTCCAAACAGACCATCAGCAACTGGATTGTCCATGCTATTTCCTTGGCCTACCAGGTGCGCAATCTGCCTTCACCTTTGGCCGTGAGGGCTCATTCAACCAGAGGCATGGCGTCCTCTAGAGCCCTCCTCTCGGGGGCCCCAATCCAAGAGGTCTGCGATGCAGCAGGATGGGCCACCCCCCACGCCTTTATTAGGTTTTACAGTCTGGACATCCCGTCTACGCCTGGCACTCTCGTGCTCTCGTCCTAAGTGTGCCTGTGAGCAGCTTCACACTAGGACAGGCAGGGCGCGTTGTGGCATAGTGGGTACTCGTTCCCCCAAAGTGTCATTCGACGCAGTCCGAGTTCCCTCGAAAGGGAACGTCCTCGGGTTACGACTGTAACCCTTGTTCCCTGAGAAAGGGAACGAGGACTGCGTCCCTTCGCCACGCCTTCCCCTGCCTGGGAGCGCTTGCTTCATCACAGAAGCTGACATCTAATGTGTGCCGGCGTCCTTTATAGCTTCCGCTTGTATGCCGTCACTCATTACGTCATTACGCAGCACCAATCAGAGATTGGCTCAGTTTCATTCATACTTCAGAGACGCTACGCTGAGGGGCGTTCCCCCCAAAGTGTCATTCGACGCAGTCCTCGTTCCCTTTCTCAGGGAACAAGGGTTACAGTCGTAACCCGAGGACGTTTTATTTAACTAAATATATCATAATCGGCTAAAACGCATGCGCAGGATACTTTACTTCCGAACAAGTGCGCACCCGAGTCCGTGTTGCTTTCACATACACGCGAACAGTAGCACGGTTCGGGAGCAACCGAACTCAGACCACCTCCTCCAGGTAGTCTCGGGTTCGATACCTCAGTGCGCACCCGGGTCCCATGACAGCGTACACATTAGCGATTTTTCACGCGAACCGTGCCCCGTTCCGAACTAAACTGCCAGTGTGAAAGCCCCCTTAGTGTAACGCTGGGAAAGCATGCCCTTGGAGAAGGGGACGCTGCGGAAGCCACATCCTACCCGGGAGGGAGGTACTGTGGTGTTTACACATATGGACTAGCCGAGCAGGGTAGTGCAACATATGGCAGTCTCTGGGGTGGTTCCAGCCTAGTTATAGGGGGGAAAGAACACTAGCAGAAATGATAGAGCAGGAAAGAGGGAAAGACAAGGGCTCGTCCGCAGAGGAGCTAATCGTGGAAGAATACACATATGGGGTCGCCCCAGGGACCACTACATATGGAACGCCAGCCTAGCACAGGTTCCACAATACAAATGAGTGTAGGTTTGGCGTCAGATGCTCCGCAATATCTGACTGCCGCAGGGGTGATGGAGGAACTCAACAGGGTTAGCCATTTCTGGGGAACACTACTGGATGAAATAGACGCACGAATCCGTTGCAAGCCAACACTAAGAACGGGCCCTTCGCGCTACTGGCCAGTGGGGGCGAGTACACGGGAAGATACCGGCTCTACGCGGAGGCTATAGAATCTAGCGAACTTGTTGGGTGTCGCCCAGCTCACATTTTCTACAAATATCTGTCAGCGAGGCGCCTTGAGCCAGCTGACTGCAGTGGTTCAAAGGGAGGTCTCTGCAGTGCGCTGAGCACCAGAGACAGGTCCCAAGAGGGTATAGAGAAGTTCACCTGGCTTAAACCAAATGATTATTTCGGTCTAAATGAGTCTACTCCGCCAGGATACTGTTATAAGCATGAGCCCCGTCTGATCGGTCGTGGCGGCGGTGTTGCAACAATCTACAGAGATATCCTTAATGTTACTCAGAAAACTCGTCATAGGTTTAATTCGTTTGAAGTGCTTGTGCTAAATGTTACGCTCTTAGATGTAAGAAAAAAATCCCTATTATCTCTAGCATTGGCTAACGTATATAGACCTCCAGGGCCTTACGCCAATTTCCTAAAAGAGTTTGCTGACTTTCTATCAGATCTTTTGGTCAACGTCGATAAAGCATTAATTGTTGGAGATTTTAACATACATGTAGGTAATTTAAATGATGCGTTAGGGGCTGCGTTTACAGATTTATTAAACTCCTTCGGGGTCAAGCAAAACGTCACCGGACCAACTCATTGTCTTAATCATACACTCGATTTAATTATATCATATGGAACCGATCCAACCGATATAGATATCATTCCACAAAGTGATGATGTCACTGACCACTACTTGGTAACTTGCATATTACGCACTGCTGTAATATGTCATGCTGCGTTACGTTATCGAACAGGTAGAACAATTCGTCCATCCACCATAGATCATTTCTCAAATAGCTTATCTGATTTGTCTCAGCTGCTGCCTGAACCCAAACAAACAGATGAATTAGACGAACTAACTAGCACTATGAGCACAATTCTCTCTAGAACATTGGATATTGTTGCACCCATTAGATTAAAAAAGGTCAGAGAAAAAAGTATAGCACCATGGTACAATAATACTACGTATGTTTTAAAGAGAGAAACCCGTAATTTAGAGCGTAAATGGAAAAAAATAATAATTTAGAGGTCTTTAGAATCGCGTGGAAAGACAGTATGTCACTTTATAAAAAGGCACTTAAAACGGCCAGGGCTGAGCACCTCAGCAAATTAATAGAAAACAACCGAAATAATCCAAGGTTTTTATTTAATACCGTGGCTAGACTAACAAATAAACAGACGTCGTCTGAACAAAATACCTCGTTACAGTTTAGTAGTAATGATTTCATGAACTTCTTCACCAAGAAAATTGAAAGCATCAGAATCAAAATCGTAACGTTCGATCTTTGCTCGCGCCTTATAATTCGGCCGCAATTATCACCCCGCAAGAACAATTACAATGCTTTACAACCATAGAACAAAAAGAGTTAAATAAACTTATCACTTCATCTAAAACAACAACATTTTTATTAGATCCTATACCAACTGAACTACTGAAAGAAGTGTTACCTATAGTGGAAGAGCCTCTTCTCAATATTATTAACTCATCTTTATCTTTAGGTCATGTTCCAAGAACGTTCAAGCTGGCAGTTATAAAACCTCTTATTAAGAAACCACAATTAGATCCAAATAACCTAGCAAATTACAGACCCATTTCGAATCTTCCATTTATGTCAAAAATATTAGAAAAAGTTGTGTCCGCTAAACTCGGCTCTTTCTTGCAAGAAAACGACATCTATGAAAAGTTTCAGTCTGGATTCAGGCCACATCATAGCACTGAAACTGCGCTTGTTAGAATCACAAATGATTTACATTTAGCTTCGGACCAAGGCCATATCTCAGTACTAGTTTTACTTGATCTTAGTGCTGCGTTCGATACTATAGATCACACAATACTCTTAGATCGACTACAAAATTACACTGGTGTTCAAGGACAAGCATTAAGCTGGTTCAGGTCATACTTATCGTCTCAGGTTACTATTGTAACCATAGTTCCCTGAGAACAGGGAACGAGACGATGCGTCGATCGACGCCATGGGGAACGCCCCCAGCGAGACTGCGTCTGAAGCATCTATGTCAACTAGTCCAATGGAAAGAATGAGCGTCACGGGCGGGTGACGTCATGGCCAGGAAATGATAAAAGCACATCCGGTGCAAACCGGCATTAGCTTCGAAAATTGCCGAAGCAAGCCGATCACAGGGATGCAGGAAGTATGGCAGGGTGACGCATCGTCTCGTTCCCTGTTCTCAGGGAACTATGGTTACAATAGTAACCTGAGACGTTCCCTTACGAAGGGAACTCAACGATGCGTCGATTGACGCCATGGGAACGAGAATACCCAAAGCGCCAGAATTCCAAGTACCTGAGTGTTAGTCTGTTGTAACTAAGCACTAAGCACCTGAGAACCTGGGGCAGCATCCAGGTCCAGGCAGTAAAACCTAATGAATGTGAGCGGTAAGGACCAGCCTGCCGCATCACACACGTCTTGAAGAGAAACTCCAAGTAATAAGGCTTTAGAGGCCGCCATACACCTCGTAGAGTGAGCTCTGACCGCCAAAGGACACGGCTGGTCAGAGTACTCGTATGCAAGTGAAATAGCCTCAACTATCCACTTACTAACCGTCTGTTTAGAAGCAGGAAGACCCTTCTCAGGTGATCCAAGCAAATAAATAACTGGTCGGACTTCCTCATTGAAGATGTCCGATAAACATAAGTATCCAGTGCTCGCACTGGACACAAGAGGTTCAGCCTTTCCTGGTCCGCAGTGTGCCACGAAGGAAACGTGAAATCAGGGGGTCTCAACCCAACGATGTACCCCCCACAGGGCGTGGTAAGCCGCAATGGCCGCCACGTAGACCTAAAGCGTGGAAGGACATAGACCTGACGTAAAGCGCTCCTGCAGGAACTCGAGTACTGTGTTCACAGAACAGTTAACCGGATCCCACTGATGTCGGTGACACCATACAGAAAAAACTTTCCATTTAAGCGCATATAGTTTCCTAGTAGCTGGAGCTCTGGAGCTTAGAATGGTCTCAACAACCTCAGTTGAGAGACCACTCTCTATGAGTTGGGCCCCCTCAGAGGCCAAACCCACAGGTTCCAAATCTCCAAATATTGTGCCCCCGGCCTGAGACAGAAGGTCTCTCCTGATCGGGATTTCTCCAAGGGAGGACCGTCTAAGAGATGGATCAGGTCCGCAAACCAGATCCGACTCGGCCAGCGTGGTGCTACTAGCAGTAGGCTTATTCCGTACTGGCGAACTCGCTCCAGAACTCCTGGGTGCAGAGCAACAGGGGGAAATGCGTACAGACGTAGCCTCGGCCACGTCTGCACCATAGCATCCAGCCCAGGGGGCTGGGTGAGTAAGGGAGAACCAAAGTGGACAGTGCGTCGTATGCTGAGACGCAAACAGATCCACCTCTGCTTGGCCGTAAAACTCCCAAATAATCCCCTGGCCTCAGCTCCTGCCTCGACAGGATGTCTGCTCCAATATTTTGGTCCCCAAGAATATACACTGCCCTCAGGGAGAGTACCTTCCCCAGAGACCACAGGAGGATCCTCAGACCCCCCTGACGGTTCAGATAAGAGACCACCGATGTGCTGTCTGTACGGACGAGCACATGATGACCCCTCAGGTCTGGGAGGAATTGCTTCAACGCATTGAAGACAGCCATCATCTCCAGGCAATTTATGTGCCACGAGAGATGATGACTCTTCCACAGACCCTGAACCGAGCGGCCTTCCATTACCGCTCCCCAGCCGATGAGGGAAGCATCTGTCGAGATAGTAACTCGATGGCAAAGAGCTCCAAACACCGGACCCTGGGTTAAGAACCAGTGCTTCCTCCATATAACTAAGGCACGAAAGCAACGCCGCGTGACCTTGATCATACGAAGTGGGTTTCCCCTCGGGGAGAACCCTCTGGTCCTGAGCCACCACTGTAAAGGCCTCATGTACAGCAGGCCAAAAGGTATCCCGTTGGACGCTGCTGCCAAAAGACCCAACAGTCTCCCGAACTGTTTTACAGTGTGTGACTGGCCTAGCTTCAGCTCTTTTGTGGCTGACAGGATAGCAGCTACACGAACGGGCGATAGGGTGGCCCGCATCGTCACTGAATCCCATACCACACCAAGGAAAGTGGTTCTCTGTATTGGAGAAAGCACACTCTTCTTGGTATTGAGCCTCAACCCCAACATCTGCATATGAGCGAGAACGACACCTCGGTGCCGAACCGCCAACTGCTCTGATTCCGCTAGAATCAGCCAGTCGTCGATGTAGTTCAGAATACGTATGCCCTGCAGCCTGAGCGGGGCTAGAGCTGCATCTACGCATTTCGTGAACGTGCGGGGTGATAGAGCTAGACCGAAAGGAAGTACCCAATACTGGTATTCTTTGCCCCCGAAAGAAAACCTTAGGAACCTCCTGTGCTGAGGGAGGATGGAGACATGGAAGTAAGCGTCCTTCAGATCTATCGTGACAAACCAGTCCTTGGATCTGATTTGAGTCACGATCTGTTTGAGTGTCAGCATCTAGAACTTGAGTTCCTGTACTGAACGATTTAACAGACGAAGATCTAAAATGGGACGCAACTCTCCATCCTTTTTTGGAACAATGAAATAACGGCTGTAAAAACCCGACCTCGGTCGGGTGAGTACACCTGTTCTATAGCTTCTTTCGCTAACAGGGCCTTTACCTCTTGCTCCATTACCAGAGCCTGCTCGGGATGCACCACTGTGGGCAACACCCCGCTGTAACGAGGAGGACGTGAACCAAACAGGATTCTGTATCCTTTCTCTACAATCTGCAGGACCCAACGAGAAATATTCGGCAGAAGCTTCCACGCTGCCAGAAAATTTACTAAGGGAACCAGCCTCTCGAGGCTGGTCTCTGGTGTTAACGAGACAGCCAGTCCCGGAGCCTGAAACATAATGGCAGGAACTACCTGAACTGGCTGCTCTAAAACCCCCCTCAGAGGGCGCGAAACCGATGCAGTGCCGCAGCATAGCATCAGCGACTCGCTGGAGACCGCTGCGCCCCGAAGCACCAAGGGTGACGGGGTTGGCAGAACAGTCCCGTGAGGACCCCGAAGTGGAACGGGCACCGTATTCTGAGGTGTACACCGCTCCACTTCGGTCGGGGCTGTCCTCACAGGTCTGACGCCAGTGACGTCAGGACCTCTTTTTTTATTTTTATTTTTTGAGCCGAAGTCTTCTTCGCCTGAAGAACGGTCCTCAGATCCGGCTTCGACTTAGAAGACTGAGAGTGTTGCGCCTGTTTCCATTGTTTATGTGGAGGTGCACGAAACGAAACACTCTCTTTCTGTTGCACATGATATGATGAGCTCGACGGCTGGGGCTGCTCACGCCGAGGGATAAACTTTTTAAAAGCGTCAGCTTGCTTCTTAGACTCCTGAAATCGCTCGACGACCGCGTGGACTGCGTCGCCAAAGAGGCCAGAAGGTTCATCTAATAAAAAAGCTAGATCTTTTTCTTTAATCTCTGACAGATTTAACCATAAGTGTCTCTCAGTAGCTACCAAGGCTGCCATAGACCGCCCAATTGCTCTGGCGGTCTCCTTAGTAGCCCTGAGAGAAAGATCGGTAGCACGACGAAGTTCTCGAATATCGTCATGAGTAATTCCCTCACTACTATCCAGATCCCCCAGCAGGTCAGCTTGATACGCCTATAGCACTGCCATTGTATGCAGACATGCTCCAGCTTGACCTGCTGCCGTATAAGCTTTGCCCACTAAAACCGAGGTGGCTTTAAGCGGTCTAGTGGGCAAAGCCGAGGCTTTCAGGGACGATGCGGGACCATGCGAAAGATAGCTGGCTAAATTCTGTTCCGCCTGGGGCATCGCCTCATAACCATACTCTTTTAGCCCTCTTATTCTCGAATAAGTGTTAACTTGAGGGCTAAAAAGTCGTGAAGAGTAAGGTTTATTCCACGATTTCGATATTTCATTGTGAAGATCGGGAAAAAAGGGAAGCTCTCGTGGTGGAGATAATGTAGTGGATGATAAAAAGCGCTCATCTAATTTACTTTTAGGACGAGCGCCTTTATTCTCAGATGGCCATACAATATTTAATTTTTCTACAGCCCGTGACATAACATCCACCAGCTCATCATATGCTGGGGAAATAAATTGTGAATCTTTTTCCCCCCTGTGTGTGCTTTCACTCTCCATACTCATAACATCGACCTCCTCGGAGGAAGAGCATTGAAGTAATGGAGGGCTCTCTCCCCGGGCGGAAGAAACCGCAGAGCGTGCTTCCGACACCGGGGGGAGAGCGCTGGATCTTCCGGGTAAGGAAGGAGAAAAGGCCAAGAGACCCGTCTCCAACCCCTCCGAAAGATCCTTCCGCGATCCCCAGGAATGCATTCTCCGCGCCGCCTCGGCAGACGCGGGTCCTGATCCCTGAGGATCGCGAGCCTGCCCACTCTTTACATCAAAGAGTGACAGGCGAGAGCGGAGCATGCGGAGCGGTAGCATTTCACAGTGTTGACACTCAGCCTCCTCGAAGGCTGAGACCGCATGCTCCACTCCCAAACAAATGACACAAAGCTCGTGTGTGTCCCCACCCGTTAAATAACGCGGGCAGGGAGGAACACACTGCTTGTACACTTGTTTCGCCATAACGTTTCCGAATAAATTGCAACAGACAACAATAAATAGACAGAGACAGTATAACACAGATCGCTTGCTGAGGCAACAGAAGCTAATGCCGGTTTGCACCGGATGTGCTTTTATCATTTCCTGGTCATGACGTCACCCGCCCGTGACGCTCATTCTTTCCATTGGACTAGTTGACATAGATGCTTCAGACGCAGTCACGCTGGGGGCGTTCCCCATGGCGTCGATCGACGCATCGTTGAGTTCCCTTCGTAAGGGAACTGACCGCTACCATTTCGTCTACTTAAATGGAGAAAAATCGATTGTAACTTCGGCAAACTATGGAGTGGCGCAGGGATCTGTGTTAGGCTTTATTATTCTCAATATATATGCTGCCACTTGGTAATATTCTAAGGACACATGGAATTAGTTTCCATTGTTATGCTGATGACACTCAAATATATATTTCATCACGGCCAGATGAATACGCTAAATTATCCAAATTGACAGATTGTGTTAAAGATATAAAAAATTGGATGACGCGTAATTTTCTTTTATTAAATCCAGACAAGACAGAGGTAATACTTATCGGTTCTAAAAACCGTCCACAAAACCTATCACAGCACGACTTTAACATAGTAGGATGCCCTGTTACTTTATCCGCTACAGTAAAAGACCTGGGTGTTACATTAGACTGTAACCTGTCTTTTGAAAAGCATATTTCATATGTTACAAAAACTGCCTTTTTCCACCTTAGAAACATTGCTAAGCTACGTAATATGCTATCAGTCTCTGATGCAGAAAAGTTAGTTCATGCATTCATGACCTCGAGACTAGATTACTGTAATGCTTTATTAGCTGGTTGTCCTGCATCTTCAATAAACAAGCTACAGTTAGTCCAAAATGCAGCCCCTAGAGTTCTTACTAGATCAAGAAAATATGATCATATAACACAGATTTTATCATCACTTCATTGGTTACCTATAAAGTTCCGTATTAAATAAAAGGTATTGCTTTTGACCTATAAAGCTCTAAATGGTTTAGCTCCAGTCTATTTAACGGATCTTCTATCGCCTTACAATCCATCGCGCTCTTTAAGATCACTAAATTCGAGGCTTCTGGTCATTCCTAGGATATCCAGATCCACCAAAGGAGGCAGAGCATTTTCACATTTAGCTCCAAAGCTCTGGAATAGCCTTCCTGATATTGTTCGTCCCAGTTTAAAACTAGACTGAAGACGCATCTATTTAGCCAGGCATTCATATAAATGTTTTATCTTACAGTTACTGTAAATTCGGCCTCTAGTTCATAAACGCCAGAGGAGAACTGGCCCTGACTGAGCCTGGGTTCTCCCAAGGTTTTTTTTTTCCCTCCATTGGGTCATCTGATGGGGTGTTAAGACACCATTAGGTCACTGGATGGAGTTTTTCGGTTCCTTGCCACTGTTGCCTTTGGCTTGCTCAATCATACCATTGATCAGCTCTACCAAACTTGGATGTCTTTTTTCCAGTAATAAACAAATATTGTTAAGTTGTTTTGATTGATACTGTGAAGCAGCTTTGATACAATCTGTATTGTGAAAAGCGCTATATAAATATATTTGACTTGACTTGACTATTACTGAAGTTGAAAAAAATAAACTAAAAAAGCTAAATAATTAAGGTATGAATTGTAAATTAATTTGTCACAACAAGTAGTTATTTCATGTATCAAACTTTATAATGGCAAAATGTATTTCTCAAACATAGACAAAACTGTGTTGGCAAAAATGAACAATTGTTGCTCGTCAAATAACTTTTGGACAGGAATGAACACTTCACCCGGCAGTGCCACAAATCTGTCTGACCTTAGAATTTATGGCATGACCTGAGAGCAATGGAAAAAGTTATATAGTCTTCTGAGTTATCTCTTATCCTGAAGACCTCAATTCTTGTCTCATCAGGGAAGATAATGTTTTCCTCTTGCTCTCAGGGTCCTATAAAGGCCATTTGTCAAACTCCAGGGGGCTTGTCATTAGCCTCTCTCAAAGTAACTTACATCCAGCCACTCTCCAATAAAGAGCTGATTGATCGCATCCTATTAAGATGGTATATCTTTTTGCAGGACATCTTATCTCAATACTCAACAACCTTTACCTGAATTTATCAATATGTAAGAGGAGCATAATATCTGGACAGTCACAACCAAGATGTTGTACATAACCAGCCAGTTCATATCTTCATGGGAGTCCCCCAGGGTTATGTTCTGGGCCCTATTCTATTTTCTGCACATCTAAAAATGGCTGGCTCCAAATCAAAATTGCATTTTGATTGCATTGTTTTTCACATGCCCATGTAAAACATGAGGTGGTTTCTAGAGAATTGCTAAGTGGTCACTAGGAGGATATGGGTGGTTTTTAGGTAGTTACTTATTTGCCAAAGAAAACTGTAAAACCACAAGACTGGCTTATGTGTGTTCATGTGTATTTGAGAGGGCACGACTGTGTAAGTTGGAGACAACAGGAATGTGGGTAATGGCTTGAAACTTTCTATGTTTGTGTGTGTGAGGGAGTGCAGTACTCTGCATTCCCATGGTGAGTCATAGGTCAGCCCATAGTCCTGTAAGAAGACAGGGCCAATTTCCTGTGATTATTAGCATTTTTTTTTTTATCTGTTAGTGGAGACAAGCAAAAAAGAGAAATGTCGATTGAGGAATACATGGTCAGCTTCTGCACTAACACTTACTAAAACACCAGTACCACTAGCTCAAAATGCTCCATAACAATTCTTCAAAAGTGCTATTAGCTACTATCACACATACAATGTTCCCACTAACTGACAGACATCACTGAAATAGGTGTCCAGGGAAATTTTAGTGGACTGCATGTTCTTCCAGGGATGATTTTTTGTCTAGACTCTAGACTGAGTTCGCTGAATAGTCCTCTCTATGGAGTTCCATCTTGAATTGATTCAATGACTCACTCATAATGTTCTAATGTCTCACTCATAAGACAGACACTTGTTGCCACCTTGCGCAACAATGTAACCTGCAGAAAATCCCCACCACAAAAGACTATCCAATTTGAGAACTATTATTTAGTAGGCGATAAAACTATGTGAGAAAAGTAGTATGTCCGAATTCATAGTATTCATAAAACACTAGGCGAAAAGTACCCGGGGTGACCTACTACTTCTGCAAGATTCTGAAGTGTGCATCCAGTAGATACTTTACCATCCAATGAGGCCACAAGAGTTGTGAATAGCAACTGATGCTGTACTTTAAGTCGCATAACGAATGTCGGACGTCCGGATTACTTTCATACTACACACATTCATAGTGATTAGAACACTTTTTTAAAGGTTGAAAATTAAGTTCTTCATCAAATATAGTATAGACTCGGCTGAATGCAATTTCGGATGCAGATGCGACCTCACTTGAGGTCGATTTATCGCCTAGTAATTGGCCTCTGAACTTCTTTCGTCAAAGAGTGAGTTTCTGTTTCACATAACAGGACTCATATTTACAAGCTGACGAGTTAAACTGTAATACTATAAATAATATTAATATAAAGACAGCTGTTCTGGTGCGAGACAGTATTGACATGTTTAACAAGACCTGGGCTGTCATCCTGGAACCTATCGTAACTTTTGTGTCAGTCTGTCCACTGGTTTGTGGATGTCTACGTGTGTATATACCGTTTTTATACTGACATGAAAACCAACAATTACAGAAAAAAAATCAAGTGACCCTTACAAAAAAGATGTTCATATAAAACTTTCTATCCACTTTTTATTTACTTCTCAAAAATATAATTTATGTACTTCTCAGAAATATACTTAAAATTGTACTAAAGTATACTTGACTTATACTGACAGAAAAGTCTAAGGACCCTATTTTAACGATCTAAGCGCATGGTCTAAAGTGCAGGGCGCAAGTGCAGTTAGGGCGTGTCCAAATCCAGTTTTGTTAGTTTAACGACAGGGAAAATGGTCGGTGCGCCCAGCGCATGGTCTAAAAGGGTTGTCCCTATTCTCTTAATGGGTAATGGATGTGTTTTGGATGTAACGTGAAATAAACCAACCAGAGTCACATCTTCCATTCCCTTTAAAAGCCAGTTGCACTCACGCCATGGCGGATTGCTATTTACATGACGGAATTTGCAAGCGGAAAGACTGAACGCAGGTAACGTTTCTGCTCGTGTGCGAGGGAAAAGCGTGCAAGCAGACCATCTACAGGACAAGCTGGATTCCACCAAA
Source organism: Gila orcuttii (assembly GCA_026230005.1). Lineage (NCBI taxonomy): Eukaryota > Metazoa > Chordata > Actinopteri > Cypriniformes > Leuciscidae > Gila > Gila orcuttii. The sequence continues at coordinate 20,891,514 of JAPDVR010000025.1, forward strand.
TATTTATGTTCACAATTATAATCTTTTACATAGTAATCCTTTCATTTTTAATATTTGGCTAGTTTGTGTGCTGCTGCCTGTTTGTGTAATAAGGAGAATGTACGAGAGTTGTGCACCCGCCTATAGACAAAATAAATAAATAAAAACTGCGCCATTGACTTGTCAATGGTTAATGGTTTTGTTGGTCAAAGGCGCAGTCTATTTCAGTTGCCTCAAAATGGCAACGCGCCAACAATGCGCCTGAACACACCTCGTTTTCAGACCAGCATGCCCATGGGCGCACAAATGGGCGCAAATTAATTCGCTATTTAAACAACGTGGCGCAGGACGTGAAAATGACAACTGAGTCAGACTGAAACTAGCAAAAAACACTTGCGTCGCGCCTATTAGGACCCCAAGTATATTTGGCCAATACCAAGTATATTTGGCCTAATTTTAATCGAGATATACTTGGAATACTTAATTAAAAATAAAAAAAAACTTTTAAGTATACTAAGCTTGTTGTTGTGTATAAGCTATATACTTTTTCACATAGTTTGACTATCTTATAAACTTACATTGTTTGAAAATATTGATTTATAAAGAAAACTATAAGTACTGTATGTTATGTATTGGTATGTATACTTCAAAGTGTTCTTTCATAAACTAAAAAATGTGCTTCAAGAATTTGATTAGTAAACTATCAGTATACCTATAAGTTCACAATATAGTTGCAGTACAAACGAAAAATTTAGTAGTAAACTAATTGTGTACTGAAAGTGTACTATTGTTACATTTAAAGTATACTTAAAAGTATAATTTTATACACTAAAAAGGGGGCCAATTTAGTCCAAAGTAGTATTGAAAAAGTACACTAAAAAGTATACTTCTAGTACATTGATATTTACTACATAAAGTATAATTAAAAATATACTTAATAAAATTAACTTGAAGTATACTTATTTTTGTAAGGGGTGTTTATCAGGCTTAAGCAAAATATTTTTCTCTTTTGGGGTTTTTAAACTATTCCTTTAATTCAAAACACCATTACAATCCTATATGGCAACTACAAGTATAATAGAAACTCAAATAGAAACTTCAGATAACTTAACTGAAGGACTTTATTTCTTCCTGATATCCACAAATTCCCTTTTCTCTGTGTGGGCTTGTGGGCCAGTGTTTAAGTGAGGGCCAAACTTGTTAAACAAGGCTCAGTAAAGTGTTGAGGACTGCAAATGCTGAGTGCCGTTATTGCCTGGAGAGAGACCTAAACAGTCATACAGGCCTGAATGGTGCGTGGTTTACCATAGTTACCGGGTTAACAAGGCTGTTGCCTCAGTAGATGTGTTTATGTGTGTGAATATGTCTGTTAGTGGTGAACCAGGGAGTAAATGAGACCAACGAGGGTGTAAACATATTGATTTTGAAATCTGAATGCGGTCGTTCCCCGTTCCCCCACTGACGGTCACAATGGTTGCATCACGTGTTTGAAGGGTGTATTTTTATGTGCATATATAAAAATATATAGATGTATTTATATATTCAGCATGCTAAAGGAGCTTTTGTGGATAGTTCATGTTTTCATTGTTAGAACATGACTATCGCAGTGTTGAGATCGAGACTCGCCTTCATGCGTGAAGGTGGAGTCCCCATTACCCCATTGCGCCGTGTGGGTGAGGGTAGTGAGGGTTTCCTGCCCGGTAACCAATTGGGCCCTTCACTCCTCTATCACACTGCAGCCGATGGAGCCCCCGTTGAGCGTGCTGGTCCCTCTGTAATGGACGACCAGCTGTTTCATTCGGGGCCCCTACAGAGGACAGGATGCCGATTGCAGCATCGAAGGGTGAGCTGAACTCTGGAAATGATGACTCGGCTGTGTTATCTCCCTCTGGGAGTATAACGTTGTCCGAGCCAGATCCAGAAATGTCAGCTAAGCTAAAACGGGCCGCCGGGGCTGTCGGGCTCGAGTGGAATCCTCCACCGTGTCCCGAACAGTCTCGGTTGGATGATTGGTATCTCGGAGCGGGCCGTGCTGGTTCTCAGCTCGCCGCCCCAGTGCCTTTCTTTCCCAAAGTGCATGGAGAGCTTACCAGGTCGTGGATGGCACCTTGTTCTGCCAGAAATGGCCTGAGTAGCTCCTCCCCCCTCACTATCCTTGATGGAGGAGTGGTGTGGGTTATGTGGCTATCCCTCCGGTGAAGCGGTCTGTGGGTAAGCTGCCGCCTCTTTGCATGCCATGGCGTTGCTACAGGTCTATCAGACCAGGGCACTCATGGACATGCACGAGGGTAACCCAGACCGTACACTCGTAGGTGAGCTCCGCACTGCAACCGACCTCGCCCTCCGGGGCACGAGGTTGTGGCATGCGCGATCAGTCTGGCGATGTCCACTTTAGTGGTCCAGAAGCGCCATCGTTGGCTCAGCCTGGTTGATATGGCGGATGCGGACAAGGTTCGGCTCCTCCCAATTTCCCAGGGCTGTTCAGCGATGCGATGGAGAACTGCGCACAACAGTTCTCTGCCGCCTAATCGCAGACAAAGGCCATCCGGCACATCCTGCCTCGGCAGCCAGCTGCCTCCACCCCTCTGCCGGTGGCAGTTCCTCCACCTGCTCGTTGCCGAGGGCGTCCCCCTGCTGCCGGTCCTGCTGGGCCTCCGCAGCAGCCTCCACCCAGGCCTCAGCGTTGAGCCAGCCGCAGGCAGGCTGCCCAGCCAGTATCAGATGCTGCCAATCCAGGTGGCAAGCGTAAGGCCTTGACACAGGCCACCCAGGGATGGGGGAACAAGCTCTTCAGGTGGTTACTGTTCAGCCGCTTGTTCCCCGGAGCCCAGCGGTACCCGGTAAAGAGCAAATTCCTCTGTTCCTGGGTCTCAAGAGGGCCAGACTGGTGGTGTTCGATCCTGTAAAGCCTTGCACCCCTCAGCCCCCTCTTGTTCGTATGTGCTGTGACTGGTCACCATTTCACCATTTCTAGATTATTGACAAATATAAAAACACATTATCACTCATAAGTCACTGATAAAAAAGTATATTTTGAAACTTTTCACCTGAAAACGTCCTCGGGTTACGACTGTAACCCTTGTTCCCTGAGAAGGGAACGAGAACTGCGTCGAATGACACTTTGGGGGGGGGAAACGCCCCTCAGCGTAGCGCCTCTGAAGTATGAATGAAACTGAGCCGATCTCTGATTGGTGCAACGTCATGACGTGATGTGTGACGGCACATAGGCGGAAGCTATAAAAGCAGCCGGCACACATAAGATGTCAGCTTCTGTGATGAAGCAAGCGCTCCCAGGCAGGGGAAGGCGTGGCCAAGGGACGCAGTTCTCGTTCCCTTCTCAGGGAACAAGGGTTACAGTCGTAACCCGAGGACGTTCCCTTTCGAGGGAACTCCAACTGCGTCGAATGACACTTTGGGGGAACGAGTACCCACTACGCCACAACGCGCCCTGCCTGCCCTAGTGTGAAGCTGCTCACAGGCACACTTAGGACGCGAGCACAAGAGAGCCGGGTGTAGACGGAATGTCCAAACTATAAAACCTAATAAAGGTATGAGGGGTAGCCCATCCTGCTGCATCGCAGACCTCCTGGATGGGGGCCCCCGCGAGAAGGGCTCTAGAGGACGCCATGCCTCTGGTAGAATGAGCCCTCACGGCCAAAGGTGAAGGCATACCGCGCACCTGATAGGCCGTGGAAATCGCTTGGACAATCCAGTTGCTGATGGTCTGCTTTGAGGCGGGAAGCCCCTTTCTGGGCGACCCGAAACACACCAGCAACTGGTCCGACTTCCGCCATGAAGAGGACCTCTGAATGTAAATACTCAGTGCTCTGACAGGGCAGAGCATGTGAAGTCTCTCTTCATTCGCCGTCACGTGAGGTGGAGGATGAAAAGCCTGCAGAACCGTAGGCCGTGCCGCACTGGACGGCACCTTAGGAAAATAGCCGGGCATAGGGTGAAGAATGGCCTTAATGTTGCCAGGAGCAACTCCAGGCACTCGTTAGATATGGAGAGCGCCTGGAGATCTCCTACCCTCCTCAGAGAAGTAATGGCCAACAAAAAGACCACCTTCAACGAAAGGTTCTTGGCCTCAGCCGACTCCAGCGGCTCGAAGGGGGCCTCGGCCAGCCCTTCGAGAACCACTGCCAGGTCCCAAGTGGGAACCCTGGTAAGAGCCGCAGGTCTCATCCTCCAAGCCCCACGGAGGAAACGTACGACCAATTGGTGTCTCCCCAGAGGCCCATCACTCAGAGGAGCGTGGAAAGCCGCAATGGCAGCCACGTACACCTTGAGTGTGGACGGGGTAAGACCAGTGGAAAAGCGATCTTGGAGGAACTCCAGCACTGAAGCCACTGGGCAGTTAACTGGGTCCACCTCACGCTCCCTACACCAAACGGTGAAGACGTTCCACTTTAGGCCGTACAATTTCCTCGTGGATGGAGCTCTAGAGCTGAGCATGGTCTCCACTACTCCAGCTGATAGGCCGGCCTCTAGGTACTGTGCCCCCTCAGGGGCCAGACCCACAGTTTCCATAACTCGGGCTGAGGGTGAAATATTGAGCCCTCTGCCTGTGTCAGCAGGTCCCTCCTGATGGGAATCTCCCATGGAGGGCCGTCCAGGAGCAAAATTATGTCGGAGAACCATACTCGGGCCGGCCACAACGGGGCTACCAACAGTAGACTGATCCCGTCGCGACGGACTCTCTCTAAAACTCCCGGGAGCAGAGCGATCGGGGGAAAAGCGTACAGACGTAGCCTCGGCCACGTCTGCACCATGGCATCCAACCCCAGCGGGGCTGGATGGGTGAGGGAAAACCACAGTGGACAGTGGGTCGTCTCTCGAGACGCGAACAAGTCTCCACTCCCCGGGCCTCAGCCCCTGTCTCGACAGGATGTCTGCTCCCTGATTTTGACTCCCCGGGATGAATGTTGCTTTTAGAGACAACAACTTCCCCTGGGACCACAGGAGGATCTGATGCGCCAGTCTGCATAGAGGGCGAGACCTCAGACCCCCCTGATGGTTTATATAGGCCACTACCGACATGTTGTCTGACCTCACAAGGACATGATGACCTTTGAGGTCCGGCAGGAAGCTCCTCAGAGCTCGGAACACCGCCAACATCTCCAGGCAGTTTATGTGCCAGGAGGCATGATGGTCCTGCCATAGGCCTGTCGTAAAGCGGCCGTCCATGACCGCGCCCCAGCCCGTGAGGGAGGCGTCTGTCGAAACGGTTCTCCGGCGACATGACGCTCCCAACACTGGCCCTTGGGACAGAAACCAAGCTTTTTTCCACATAGATAGGGAACGAAGGCATCTGCGCGTAACCCTGATCATGCGGAACGGGTTTCCCCTCGGGGAGAACCCCTTGGTTTTTAACCACCACTGAAGGGCCCTCATGTGCAGCAGGCCGAATGGAATGACACTGGACGCTGCTGCCATGAGCCCCAACACTCTCTGGAAGTGCTTCACAGTGATGGCTTGGCCTAGCCTTATCCTGGACACTGTGGTCAGGATGGACTCGATCCGCGCGGGAGACAATTGTGCCCGCATCGTGACCGAGTCCCACACCACTCCCAGGAACGTAGTTCTCTGGGCTGGTGTCAACACGCTCTTTTTCGTGTTGAGTCTCAACCCCAGGCTCTGGATGTGGGCGAGGACGACATCTCGATGCCGAACCGCCAGTTCCTGTGACTGCGCTAAAATCAGCCAGTCGTCGATATAATTGAGCACCCTGATGCCCTGAAGCCTCAGCGGTGCCAGAGCTGCATCCATACATTTGGTAAATGTGCGAGGGGAGAGAGCTAGGCCGAACGGAAGAACCCGATATTGGTACGCTTCGCCCCCGAAAGCGAACCTCAGGAACTTCCTGTGAGATGGAAGGATGGATATGTGGAAGTATGCGTCCTTTAGATCTATCGTGACAAACCAATCCTCGGACTGAATTTGACTCACGATAATGGGAATAGTGAGCATCTTGAACCTGAATCTCCTCAGAGAACGGTTCAGGTGCCTGAGATCTATTATTGGACGCAACCCCCATCCTTCTTGGGAACTATGAAGTAGCGGCTGTAAAACCCGGACTCCCTGTCCGGTGGAGGAATACGATCTATAGCCTCCTTTGCCAGCAGGGAGTTTACTTCCTGTTCCAATACCCGACCCTGCACTGGGTCGACTACAGTCCAGACCACCCCGTTGAATCTGGGTGGGAGGGAACTGAACTGCAGCCTGTACCCATTTTGAATGGTGCGCAGGGCCCAAGGAGAAATATTCGCCAGATTTTTCCATGCATCGAAATATTTTACCAAGGGAACCAGGCTCTCGAGCCTGGCTTCGGGTATTAATCGGGATTCGTTCTCGGCCCCCTGAAGCGGATTCCCGGCAGGGCTGAACCGAAAACGATTCTCGATGGGCGGACGCGAATGCTGCCTGACCGCAAGCCTGTGGGGCGGACAGTGCAGCCTGCGTTCGCTGGATACCGATGTGTCCCGAAGCGTGTTTAACGGCGGGAGAGCAACATCGATTTCCTGCGGGCTCCGTGAAGGAGACGACCTCGGTCGTTCCACCATGGGTGGGGCCGCCCGCAGAGATCCTAGAGTAGCTAGGATCTCTTTGACGAAGCCTTTTTAGCCTGCAGGACGGCCCTCAGGTCGCCCTGCTTAGGCTGAGGCTTCGCCTGAGAGCGCTGTCTATGCCCCCAAGCTCCTTGAGGAGGGGCTCTAGAAGCGACGCGATGTTTTTGAGCCTGTCTATAGGCGGAGGAGCTGGCTGATGGCTGTGGCTGCGGCTGCCCACTGGGGGCAGACTTCTTGGACACTGAGCGGCGAGGGAGATATTTTTTTTAAGGCCGCTGATTGTCTTTTCGCCTCCTGAAACCTGTCGACGACGGTATTAACGGCGTCGCCGAACAGGCCAGAAGGCGAAATCGGGGCATCAAGGAGGAAAGCCCTGTCTTTCTCCCTGATGCCCGTAAGATTTAACCATAAATGCCTCTCCGAGACCACCATAGCTGCCATGGAGCGACCGACAGCGTGGGCCGTCTCCTTGGTGACTCGGAGAGACAAGTCAGCGACCTTCCTCAACTCCGCAATATCTTCCGGAGTTGGACCCTCGCCCTCATCAATGTCCTTAAGAAGGTCGGCCTGGTACGCCTGGAGCATAGCCATGGTGTGAAGACTCGCACCAGCCCGACCCGCAGCCATATAAGCCCTGCCCACTAGCGCTGATGTGTCTCTACACGGCTTAGTGGGCAGCACCGGGGCTTTAAGGGATGATGCCGACTCAGGCGATAAATAATTCGCCGAAGGCTGTTCAACGCGCGGCATCATCCCATAACCGTTCTCTCGTGCCCCCATGATGTTACTATAATTAATAATAGGGGGATTGGAGACACGAGAAGAGTGTGGTTTTTTCCACGATCTACACAACTCGTTGTGCAGATCGGGAAAGAACGGCAAGCCCCGGTGATGAGGTTGTTCCCTGTGCTGCAGGAAGCGCAAACTAAAAGCAAACTGGATGAGCGCTTCCTGCAGCACAGGGAACAACCTCATCACCGGGGCTTGCCGTTCTTTCCCGATTTTTTCTTTGCCTCTCTTGTGGCCAGCTGATATTTAAATGAGCCACCGCACGGGAAACAACCTAAACCAGCTCCTCATACGAGGGGACACGGGGCGGCGAGTCGTCCCCGAAATCCCCGCCCTCGATGCTGAGCACGTCAACCTCCTCGGAGGCAGACAGCTCAAACATCGGATCCTCGACTCGCGCAGAAGAAGCCGCGGGGCGGGCTTCTGCGCGAGGCTCGAGAACATCAGAACTGCCCGATGAATCCCGAGAAGGTGCCTCGGCAGCCTCGAGATCCCCGGACAGATCTTTTTGCGAGCCCCATGAAGAGCGTCGCCGCGCCGCCTCAGCGGACGCGGGTCCCGCACCACGGGGCTCGCGAGGCTGACCATCTTCATCAAAGATAGCCAGCCGGGATCGCAGCACACGGATTGTCAACTTTTCACAATCCTCGCAAGCAGCCCCCTCGAGAGCTGCCTGCGCGTGCTGCATTCCCAAACAATGTGTGCACAGTTGGTGTGTGTCCCCGCCCGTGATGTAGCGAGGGCAAGGATGCACACACTTCCTGAAGCTCACACTTGCCATTTCACTCATTCAGTTCACTCAGTAACAGACAACAATAAATAGGACAAACAGTCACAGATAGCGCTTGCTGAAGAACAGAAAGCTGACATCTTATGTGTGCCGGCTGCTTTTATAGCTTCCGCCTATGTGCCGTCACACATCACGTCATGACGTTGCACCAATCAGAGATCGGCTCAGTTTCATTCATACTTCAGAGGCGCTACGCTGAGGGGCGTTTCCCCCCCCCCAAAGTGTCATTCGACGCAGTTGGAGTTCCCTCGAAAGGGAACCCTGTATTTGTGTTTCTTAAAATGTGGGCATTTTGGCCCTCTCAACTTTTAGAAAATAAACGTTTCTTTTTAACAATGAATATTTCCACCACAATGTCACTTCTACCACATCTCAAATTCTTTATTTGTGTTTAATATTATTCTGTAGTGGAAATGACAGTGATAAAAAAAAAAAAACATTTGGGATAAAATGACAAGAATCTTTGTCTTGCTGAAAGGTATTATCATATCTAGCATTTCATATCCTAAATAAGTATTTATCCGAAATACACGCAACTAAATAATATTTTCACACATTTATGCATAATTTGATAGTGCAGCTTGATTGGTAAGGACACACACACACAAAATAATATTTTCTCTTTGTTTTATTTGAAAGTTTGGGTCTGGGACAAGAGTAGAACAATTAAATTATTTTAAATTCTTTTAAATTAATTTTAAAAATAGCAAAAATAAATGAAGGAATGATGTGCCTCTGTGACAAATTGAATTTGTTCCTCTGTGGATAAAATGCTAAATGCATAAATGGAAATGTAATGTAAATGCATACTAAAAAGTTTCCAAGACAGTTTTAATGTTGACCTTCATATAACAAAATGATAAAATGTGAAACCTATTTTAGTAAAAATCAGCAAAAAAGTTGAAGAAACATTACCTTTCAAATGTTTGGAGTCTCTTAAGCTCACCAAGGATTTTATTTGATGAAAATGCATTAAAAATGTAATCGAGAGAGAGTGTTAGAATATAAAATAATTTATTTTTTATATTAATATACTTTAAAATGTAATTTATTCCTGCGATGGAAAACGTCTCAGGTTACGACTGTAACCCTGGTTCCCTGAAGAGGGAATGAGACGCTGTGGGAATGCCCCTGAGTGATTGCGTCATGAAGCGCCGATGAAGTCAATCCAATGGCGTGACGGAACGTCATGTGATGTCATAGACCAGGAAGCTATAAAGCACCCCTGAAAACAGACCGCGCTAGCTTCTGAAAAGCCAAAGCAAGTCGATTACAGGCATGCAGGGAGTATGACAGGGTGACGCAGCGTCTCGTTCCCTCTTCAGGGAAACAGGGTTACAGTCGTAACCTGAGACGTTCCCTTTAAAGGGAACTCGAGCTGCATCGAAACGCTGTGGGAACACTATACCCATGACGCCATAGTAACAAATGCCTGTCCGTGTGAAATCTCTGCACACACCAAGATGAAAGCACCTGCGCCCCTGGAGTGGAGCAGAGGTGAAGGTCAAAAAACATCACTAATGTGTGCCGCGAGGCAACATTCTGCCACATCGCGAAGATATTGGAGGGAATCTCCTGACGATAATGTTTTAGAAGCAGCCATACTCCTAGTCTCTTGGTCTGACGCCTCACAGTGCCACAAAGGAAACGTTACTAGAGGGTGTCTTCTCAAGGATACACCACTTAAAGGGATGTGGTAAGCAGATAATGCCGCCATGTACACCTTTAGTGTGGAGGTGGATAGACCTGCGGAGAAACGCTCTTGCAGGAATTCCAGCATTGGAACCACAGGGCAGATAACTGGGTCCAGCTGGTGCTCTCCGCAACAGGAAGAGAACATTATCCACTTCAAGGTGTAGAGTTTCCTTGTGGAGGGAGCTCTGGAGTGGAGGATGGTCTCAACATCCTCAGTTGAGAAACCTGAACTTATGAGCTGGGCCCCCTCAGAGGCTGAGCCCAAAGTTTTCACAAAGCTCACTTAAACTGAACAGTTGAAGACTGGAAAAATGTTGCCTGGTCTGATGAGTCTCGATTTCTGTTGAGACATTCAGATGGTAGAGTCAGAATTAGGCGTAAACAGAATGAGAACATGGATCCATCATGCCTTGTTACCACTGTGCAGGCTGGTGGTGCTGGTGTAATGGTGTGGGGGATGTTTTCTTGGCACACTTTAGGCCCCTTAGTGCCAATTGGGCATTGTTTAAGGCGAGACACTACAGGTGAATAGGGAACTTTTTTTAACTAGCAGATATCACCATGAAACTTTGCCAGTTGATTACCTACATTAAGATGAGAAAAAATGTATTACAAGTTTTCTGTAATTTAATGTTTAAATATGCAAATGAGGCATTGTCTAATTAAATATCCGCTATTTTGCATATATTTTAAAAAAAGAGATCTGAGTATTGGACAAAGCCAGGTTCAAAATTATTTTTTCATTGTGTTCACATATTAGATGGGGAAAAAATTACAGAGGGATTTATGGATCTCTACTTTTGTTATCCTGTAAATCAGAATATACTGCCAATAGCCTTAAAAAAATTGTTTTCGCCATGTTTTTGGGAATAAAATGTTATATAAATCAGGCTAGGAATAATATATTTACAAATCCCTCAGTAAATGTCTTCATAATATAACTAGGTACAAGACTGGAAAGTTTGGTGTATATAGGTGCTACTGAACTGGAGATTTCGGACTTGGAGTATGAGAGAAAAGACATTTTGAGAAAATGTGCTTTAAAGATTTAGCATCAGCCAATGAGATTGCGCATTTAGAGTAAAATCCCCCCTTTTACTTTCACGATTGGTTGCTGATAAAAAGGAAATGACCATATTTGGATCCGGCAGTCTTGTTCAGGAGAGAGAGAGCTTTCTAACGGTGTGTGTGATGACAGGGTGCAGGGTGCAGATCGCGATCGTGAAGCAGAGGGATGATTTATAACGACAACTTTTGATGAATTTATGAGAACTCTACAGACGCAAACAGACAAAGTGTAGTAAAATAAAGACCTAAATGTGTATTTCGGACTTTTTTTCACCACAAGTCTGAAAGAAGACATGTTATTGAAGACAAATATCCCAAAATCTCAAAATTGACCAGTGAAAAAAAAAACGATGTTTTTGCCTGCCGTGTCTCGGCTTAAATGCCACGACCTACCTGAGCATTGTTTCTGACCATGTCCATCCCTTTATGGCCACCATGTACCCATCCTCTGATGGCTACTTCCAGCAGGATAATGCACCATGTCACAAAGCTCGAATCATTTCAAATTGGTTTCTTGAACATGACAATGAGTTCACTGTACTAAAATGGCCCCCACAGTCACCAGACCTCAACCCAATAGAGCATCTTTGGGATGTGGTGGAATGGGAGCTTCGTGCCCTGGATGTGCATCCCACAAATCTCCATCAACTGCAAGATGCTATCCTATCAATATGGGCCAACATTTCTAAAGAATGCTTTCAGCACCTTGTTGCATCAATGCCACGTATAATAAGGCAGTTCTGAAGGCGAAAGGGGGTCAAACACAGTATTAGTATGGTGTTCCTAATAATCCTTTAGGTGAGTTTATATTTGGCAGTAGCTTCCATGCTGCCAGAAAATCTACTAAGGGGACCAGTCTCTCTAGAGGGCGCTGAGGAGAAATGGGCACCGTATTTAGATGAGGTGGAAACCGTTTCTCCCCGGAGGGGAATGCCCTCAGAAGTCTGACGGCCCTAGCGTCAGGACTTCTTCTTAGTCAAAGCCTTCTTCGAGATAACGACTTTCCTCAGATCTGTCTTATCCCAAGACGACTACGACTGAGACTACCAAAAGGAACCAACCTCTCGAGACTGGTCTTTTTCTCAAAAATGAAATACACCCAAATATCAACCAGACAAGTAAACACGGTCTGGATGACAAAGCTGAATAGTATATTAATACAGACATCTAACTCCGCAAAGATAAATTAGTACATATTTAATTTTCTCAAAAATGAAACGCAGCCAAATATCAACCAGACAAGTAAACACGGTCTGGATGAAAAAGCTGAATAGTATATATAATACAGACATTTACTCCTCAAAGATCCGATGAGTACATATTTAATTTTCTCAAAAATGAAATGCAGCCAAATATCAACCAGACAATTTTATATATTATAAATTCCCATATTCTATGCGCTGACTCGGCAGATGCGCAATCTGAGCCATTAGATTCTTATTGTAGAGATGCAGACCCGTAATCTACACGCTGCCTCAGCACACGCGAGATCTGAGATCGAGTAACAGAATCTTTATTGCAGACCCGTAATCTACGCGCTCTCTCAGCAAACGCGAGATCCGAGCCAAAGAATCTTTATTGACTTTCTTCCCTCGAGAAGAAAGCCAAGAGGAGCAGAGCTAAAACTCTCGATAGTGCATGTTACACGTTGGGAATTTATGAATGAACACTGTCAGCCCCCTTTTACTAGAGCTGACCGTGCATGCTCCACTCCCGAACAAACAACACATGAATCACCTATGTCCCCACTCGTAATGAAGCGAGGGCAGGGACGAACACACGATCCAAAGCTGTTTGCTCGCCATTATACTCCTGTCTAGCTCCTGTCTTGACAGGGACAGATTCACACAGAGTGCTTGCTGAAGGCACAGAAGCTAGCACGGTCTGTTTTCAGGGGTGCTTTATAGCTTCCTGGTCTATGACGTCACATGATGTTCCGTCACGCCATTGGACTGATTTCATAGGTGCTTCATGACGCAGTCACGTAAGGGCGTTCCCACAGCGTCTCAACGCAGCTCGAGTTCCCTTAAAAGGGAAGCTGAATTTTCAGCAGTTTCCCTCCTTTATATTCTTGCGGATTTTTTTTTTTTCCCAGGATTTGTTGATGAATAGAAAGTGCAAAAAAAACAGCATTTATTTGAAATAGAATCTTTTGTAACATTATAATTGCCTTTGCTGACACATTTGATCAATTGAATGTGTCCTTGCTGAATAAAAGTATTAATTTCTTATAAAAAAATAAAAAAAATTTGAACGGTAGTGTAATTATGTCATCATCAAGAATGATTGATCCTGCAAGTATATGAGAAAAGCAATGGGGAGAATCAAAATTCATCCTGAAGTTTGTTTGTAAGCATGTCTGGGAGCTTTGTTACCAATGTAAACAGAGTAAAAGAAAGGCTGAATTCTGGGTTTGGGACAGGGGTCATGTGGGGGGGGGGGGGCATGGATTCATAGCATGGGGTGGGGGGTATCAACTTACATTTTCCCCTGGGACGGCCACATGACCCCGAAAAAGAGGGAAAAGGAGGGGGAAAAGATGTTAGGTTATGGTCTGAGCTCTCTCAATGAGAACCACATGCAGGAAAGGGAAAAAAAGAGGAGGAGAGGAGGAGGGGACAGTGTGTGACTAAAACCAGTCTCTGAGTTGAGACTGAGTGCCGCGTGGATCTCTTCTCAAAAGCTGAGCGTCCAAGGAAAGAGTGTGAGGGAGTCTTTGTGAATCAGATTCCACGGAATTCAAAACATCTCAGAAAAAAAAGGAGCTCAGAGAAGAAAGAACAATGTCAAGTGCATTCATGAGACGAAACTCCAGCAAGCAAGGTTTGCAGAACCTCTTGAGGTGAGGAATTTGTATGCCAGATTTTCACATCAAATTTAAGGTTTACAGCTGGGATATCAGGTGTGATGATGGACATATAATTTGTTTTCATTGTTCTTATGCAATTGCCTATGTCAGTTTTGTGGGTAATGATAGGGTTATTGTTTGAATTGAAGTTTTAATTCATGTAAATATTTAATGCATAGATATTAAATGCCATGTTGTGTTCTTTAAGAACCTGTCATACTTTGTTATGGGAAGATATTAACTTTTTTTACATTTGGGTAATGGAAATGTCTGTATTTGGTTAGTTGATATAACATTAAGATGTTAGGTTAAATTGTACATATAATGGAAGCTGTATTTCTTAGGTCCTTTAACTGGTTAACTTAGTTTTTTATTTAAAACAATCAAAATAAGCATTAAATCATTTGTCTTTAATAGTTAAATATGGGTTTTGGTGCAATAGAATTTTAAAACTATGAATAATCCCTCAATTCCCAAATGTCTCTCAATTAATATGATCTGATAAAATTAGCTAAAACGACACGTATGTAAATGCCAACAACATTGTGATTATGATTGCTTAACAAATAGGCAAAAACAGATGTGTACACCTAAAGAAGACCTGAACACGTACTAAGATTGATTTACATATAGTATATCAAATATAATAATTAACTCTCAGCACATTTTACTACATTCTAGCAATTTGTCTCACACCTTCATGCCTTGTTGTCTTTATAGAGAAATGCATGATATGTCGTTTACTGTGGCTTTTATAAGATGTAATTTTGTCAGGGTTCCAGATGAGAGTTTATTGTTTGTGCTGTGGGATTGTGGATAGATGATGGGACAGGAGAAGGGAGGAAGGAGAGGGTTGAGGGCACCTAATTAAAGATGTGACCTGTTGACATTCATTGGCAATGACACACATCAATATGACCGGTTATCTCTAAAGGTGTTACAAGCCAACTATAATTTAGGTAGAAAACGTCTCGGGTTACGTATGTAACCCTTGTTCCCTGAGAAAGGGAACGAGACACTGCGTCGGTGACGACACTAGGGGAACGCCCTTCAGCGTAGCGCGTCTGAATTTATGAATGAAACCGAATCCAATCCTATTGGCGTTGCGTGATGACGTAGTGTGTGACGGCATAAGCGGATGTATACAAAAGCACGCCGGCACACAGAAATGTCAGCTTTTGCTATGAAGCAAGTGCTCCAAGCGGGGTGAGGTGTGGCGAACCGACGCAGTGTCTCGTTCCCTTTCTCAGGGAACAAGGGTTACATACGTAACCCGAGACGTTCCCTTTCGAGGGAACTCGAACTGCGTCGGTGACGACACTAGGGGAACGAGATACCCACTATACCACAACGAACCCCGCTCATCCTAGTGTGAAGCTGTCTTCAGGCACAACTTAGGACGAAAGCACTCGTGCACCGGGTGTAGAGGGAAGGTCCAGACTGTAAAACCTCATGAATGTGTGTGGAGTGGCCCAGCCAGCCGCCTCACATATATCATGGATAGAACCCCTGAAAGGAGGGCTCTAGTGGCGCCATGCCTCTGGTGGAGTGAGCCCTCACGGCTATAGGTGAAGGCAAATTGCGCACCTGATAGGCCAGGGAAATAGTCTGAACGATCCAGTTGCTGATGGTCTGTTTAGAGGCGGGAAGCCCCTTCTTGGGCGATCCAAAACACACCAGCAACTGGTCCAACTTCCGCCATGAGGAGGACTTCTGGATGTAATACCGAAGTGCTCTGACAGGGCAGAGCAGATGAAGTCTCTCCTCATCCGCCGTCACATGAGGTGGAGGATGAAATGCCTGCAGAACCATAGGCGGTGCCACATTAGATGACACCTTGGGCAAATAGCCGGGCCTGGGATGTAAGATGGCCTTAATGTTGCCTGGAGCAAACTCCAACCACCCATTGGAAATAGAGAGCGCCTGGAGATCTCCTACCCTCCTCAGAGAAGTAATGGCCAGCAAAAAGACCACCCCAAACGAAAGGTTCTTGGCCTCGGCCGACTCCAATGGTTCGAAGGGGGCCTCGGCCAGCCCTTCGAGAACCACTGCCAGGTCCCAAGAGGGAACCCTGGTGCGAGTCGCAGGTCTCATCCTCCAGGTTCCACGGAGGAAGCGTACGACCAGGTGATGCCTCCCCAGAGGACCATCACTCAGAGGAGCGTGGAAAGCCGCAATGGCAGCCACATAAACCTTGAGTGTGGACGGGGTAAGCCTGGCAGAAAAGCGGTCTTGGAGAAACCCAGCACTGAAGCCACTGGGCAGTGAACTGGTCCAGATCGCGCTCTCTGCACCAAATGGAAAAAACATTCCACTTAAGGCCGTATAACTTCCTCGTGGAGGGAGCTCTGGAAGTCAGTATAGTTTCAACCACTTCTGCTGACAGGCCGGCTTCTAGGTACTTTGCCCCCTCAGGGGCCAGACCCACAGTTTCCACAGCTCGGGCCGAGGGTGGAGAACTGAGCCCCCCGCCTGAGACAACAGGTCCCTCGTCAGAGGGATCTGCCATGGCGGGCCTGCCAGAAGCAGGATGATGTCCGAAAACCATACCCGGGCCGGCCAAAACGGGGCTACTAATAGTAGGCTGCCCCGTCCCGTCGGACCCTTTCCAGAACTGCTGGGAGCAGAGCGATTGGGGGAAAGGCGTACAGACGCAGCCTTGGCCACGTCTGCACGATGGCATCCAACCCCAGAGGGGCTGGATGTGAAAGGGAGAACCACAGTGGACAGTGTGTCGTCTCTCGAGACGCAAATAGGTCCACTTCCACTGGGCCAAACCTCTCGCATATTAACTCCACCACCTCGGGGTGGAGTCTCCATTCCCCGGGCCTCAGCCCCTGCCTCGACAGCATGTCTGCTCCCTGGTTCTGGTCCCCCGGGACATACATCGCCCTGAGAGATGACAGTCTCCGCTGGGACCACAGGAGGATCTGATGCGCCAGTCTGCAGAGAGGGCGCGACCTCAGACCCCCCTGGCGGTTTAAATAGGACACCACTGACGTATTGTCTGTCCTCACGAGAACGTGGCGACCCTGGAGGTCTGGCAGAAAACTCCTCAGAGCTCGGAACACCGCCAACATTTCTAGGCAATTTATGTGCCAAGAGAAATGATGGTCCTGCCAGTGACCTCTCGAAAAACGGCCTTCCATGACCGCGCCCCAGCCCGTGAGGGAGGCATCTGTCGAAACGGAACTCGGCGGCATAATGCTCCCAACTTGGGACCTTGGGACAGGAACCAAGGTTTCTTCCACATTGAAAGGGAACGAAGGCACCTGCGCGTAACCCTTATCAAGCGGAACGGATTTTCCCTCAGGGAAAACCCCTTGGCTTTCAGCCACCACTGCAGGGCTCTCATATGTAGCAGGCCAGAAGGTATCACGCTGGACGCTGCTTCCATGAGACCCAACACTCTTTGGAAGTGTTTGACAGTGACAGCCTGGCCTAGCTTCATCCTGGACACTGAGGTCAGGATAGACTCGATCCGAGCAGGAGACAATAGTGCCCGCATCGTGACCGAGTCCCACACCACTCCCAGGAACATGGTTCTCTGGGCTGGTGCCAACACGCTCTTCTTCGTGTTGAGTCTCAACCCCAGGCTCTGGATGTGGGCGAGGACGACATCTCGATGCCGAATCGCTAGCTCTCTCGACTGGGCCAATATAAGCCAGTCGTCGATATAATTGAGCACCCTGATGCCCTCGAGCCTCAGGGGTGCTAGAGCTGCATCCATACACTTAGTGAAAGTGCGAGGGGAGAGTGCTAGGCCGAATGGAAGAACCCGATATTGGTAAGCTTCGCCCCCGAAAGCAAACCTCAGGAACTTCCTGTGTGATGGAAGGATGGAGATGTGAAAATAGGCGTCTTTTAGATCTATCGTGACAAACCAATTCTCGGATTGGATTTGACTCACGATGGTGGGAATAGTGAGCATCTTGAACCTAAACCTCCTCAGAGACCGATTCAGATGCCTCAGATCTACAATTGGACGCAACCCTCCATCCTTTTTTGGAACTATGAAGTACCGGCTGTAGAACCCGGACTCCCTGACTGGTGGGGGAACATGCTCTATGGCCCCTTTTCCCAGCAGTGAGTTGACTTCCTGTTCCAACACCAGACCCTGCTCTGGGTGCACTGCCGTCCGAACCACCCCGTTGAATTTTGGTGGGCGGACGCGGAACTGCAGTCTGTACCCAATTTCTACAGTGCGCAGGACCCATGGAGAAATATCCGTGAGGTTTTGCCATGCCTCTACGAAATTCACCAAAGGAACCAGCCCCTCGGGACTGGTGTCCAGTGTTTTGTGCGAGTCCTTGACGGCACCCTGAAGCGGATGACCGGCAGGGGAAAACCGACAACGACCCACCGTGTGCGAACCCAAACGCTGTTTGACTGCAGGCCTTCGGGGCAGAAAAAGCAGCGTGTGCTCGCTGGAAGCTGGCGTGACCCGAAGCGTCAGAGACGGCGGGATACCGACGCCAGCATCCTGAGGGTCCGAGGAGAGAGGGGACCTCGATCGCTCTCTCTCCGGGGGGGCGGCCCTTGGAGGTCTCACAGGAGTTAGGACCTCTTCCCTTTCGCCTTCCTGGCCTGAAAGGCTTTGGGCGAGAGCGCCGCCTAGAGTCCCAAGCTCAGCTTTTTTTTTTTTTTTTTTGAGGGGGACCTCTAGAAGCGATACTCTCCTTCAGATGGTAGGCTGAATTAAAATATCTAACCAAGTTCTAAGTCAGATACAATTTTTAATTACTTTAACTCCTCGGAATTAAATGCAGCCATAACACCGGAATACTGTTTTATATTTAATTATACGATCCCGTAACCTACACGCTGCCTCGGCAAACGTGAGATTCGAGCCGTTATAATTTGGCTTTCATCCTTGGAGAAGAAAGTCAACAGGCGCGAGACTGAAACACCTGACAGCGCACGGCTGTACGCGTCAAGATATTTCTCAATGAACACAGCCAGCACCCTCAGGAGCTGACTGTGAATGCCTCGCACCTGAACAGTATTATTTATCAGATCGCGTGTGTCCCTTTTATTGCAGACCCGTAACGCGTTGCCTTAACAAACGCGAGATTCGAGTAGTACACAAGATATTTGGCTTTCATCTCTCGAGAAGAAAGTCAACAGGCGCGAGGCTGAGATACCCGAAACGCACGTGTGCGGCGAGTTATTTCTCAATGAACACAGCCAGCACCCTCAGGAGCTGACTGTTCATGCCTCGTACTCACACAGCAAACTGCAAAGTAGACTTGTAACCTACATGCTGCCTCGGCAAACACGAGATCCGAGCTACTAGATTCTGTATTGCAACTGCAAGGCAACCTTAAATCTACGCGCTGCCTCGGCAAACGCGAGATTCCAGCCACAGAATCTTATTGCAAAATACACTCGTAATCTAAGCGCTGCCTCGGCAAACGCGAGATCCGAGCTACTAGATTCTGTATTGCAACTGCAAGGCAACCTTAAATCTACGCGCTGCCTCGGCAAACGCGAGATTCCAGCCACAGAATCTTATTGCAAAATACACTCGTAATCTAAGCGCTGCCTCGGCAAACGCGAGATCCGAGCTACTAGATTCTGTATTGCAACTGCAAGGCAAACCTTAAACCTACGCGCTGCCTCGGCAAACGCGAGATTCCAGCCACAGAATCTTATTGCAAAATACACTCGTAATCTAAGCGCTGCCTCGGCAAACGCGAGATCCGAGCTACTAGATTCTGTATTGCAACTGCAAGGCAAACCTTAAACCTACACGCTGCCTCGGCAAACGCGAGATTCCAGCCACAGAATCTTATTGCAAAATACACTCGTAATCTAAGCGCTGCCTCGGAAAACGCGAGATCCGAGCTACTAGATTCTGTATTGCAACTGCAAGGCAAACCTTAAACCTACGCGCTGCCTCGGCAAACGCGAGATCCCAGCCACAGAATCTTATTGCAAGATACTTTAACAGGACATACAACACCAAATAGGACAGACTTGTTCACACATACACAGAGCGCTTGCTGAATAGCAAAAAGCTGACATTTCTGTGTGCCGGCGTGCTTTTGTATACATCCGCTTATGCCGTCACACGCTACGTCATCACGCAACGCCAATAGGATTGGATTCGGTTTCATTCATAAATTCAGACGCGCTACGCTGAAGGGCGTTCCCCTAGTGTCGTCACCGACGCAGTTCGAGTTCCCTCGAAAGGGAACTGTAGGTTTATTTACTGTAAACAATGAAACTGCCATTTCACAATGTACTAATTTAAACACCCAAAAATTCAGTGGTGAACTACCCATCTGTTTTGCATGCACAAAAGGCGATACTCTTTCCTTGATCTAATTAAACTGAGTTGTTCAAACCTAAATAAATTTTATAAACGACACTATTTAAATATTTTATGTTAGACTCATTAAATACGTATTACTCCTAGTTAGATATTTTTAAGTAAAGTAACCAAAATTTAAATGTGTCATATCTATGAAGGGACTTTTCTTTGTGTAAACCTGTCTTTTCAGAATTCCCCCGAAAATTAGTCACAAAAAGCTTAGTTCACCTAAAAATGATAGTCATTGTTTACCCCTCATGTCTTTCAAAACCTGCATGACTGTCTTTCTTCCATGGAACAAAAAAAAGGAGTTTTTAAACTGATAAGATACACAATTTGTGTAAGGACAAAAATAGCGTAACCTCTCAGGATGTGTACACTGTAAAAAAAATATTATTGGTTTAAAAAAAGTAAGTAACCTGGTTGCTTAAGTTAATTGAAGTTAAAATAATTGAGTTAATGCAATGAAGGAGATTAGTTTAATCAACAGAAACTCAAAATATTATGTTATCTGATCCACATAAATTATCTAGTTGATTTGACAAAAGAAAAATGTTGTGATAACAAATCAGGAAAACAATTTTTCACTTCTGTACAAAAAGGATTTGAGGTGGATCAGGTGTGCTTTGTCAAACACAAACAGGTTGCGTTAATGGCAGACATGATTTATTCCCTGAAGGCTTTTCAGAGCTGCCAAAAATCAGCTTTTTCTCACACTCAACAAGCTGCTTTATCTATTAACGGCCTACATTCATCAGAACCGCTGAGACACATTCCGGATATGTCAATTGCAACACTGTGTATGCAGTATTTGTATACACTTGTCAAAGTGTTTTGAAAACCATTACAACCTCTACAGATTGTACATTACACATAGCACGTCACTCTGACTCTAACCGCAAAATCGTTTTAGATTTGGCAGGATGTACATTTTTGGTTTTGTGGTGTTGATTCTGTAATGTACAAATTTTACACTAATGTTTGTATCTTGCACGAAACATCTTTCTCATTGTGGTCAAGACTGTGACCCCCTGATCTGTGGACTTTACGTGAGCCGCTCTTCTATTTACAATTCTCTGATAAGAGCTGCAGGAATGCAGAAGGCTTAGCCGTTTGACTGAAAGGGGGAATAAACTTTACCATCCCTGTGGCAGTATGCTTTTCCGAAGGTTTTAGGCAGCAGAGTAGAATAAACACTGAGGGCAATGGTTATGTTTAGTTAAGCATTAAAGACGTATACATAGGGGGAGTGGGGTAAGATGAGCCACTAAAGGTAAGCTCTAGGCAGTGAGAAATGAGATAAGAGGTCAAATTCAGGTTAGTACTGTATATTTTAGGATGTCAATCATTTGAAATTAGAAGAATGCGTCTATTCCTTGGCCATATATATATATATATATAAGCTCACTTTAAAAGTAAACTGTACATTTCAAATAAAGATGTAAACATACACGAGGGAAAAAAAGTTGCAAATCAATCACAATCCCATTCCAGAGCCTTTTTATTGCACATTTTCAAAGACCAGCTACACTCTTTAAACTAAAGGTTCATTTTTTGGCATCTATTGTTTCATAAATAACCTTTAAAATCCATTGAACGTCACCATTAAAATAAAAGGTTCTTTATACTGAAAAATAGTTCTTTCGATTTTTTTAAATGTCCTTTACATTAAGAAAAAAACTATAAAAAAAAAAAAACTTTGGGGAAATAAAAATGTACTTTAATTTTTAAGTGTGAGTAATTTAGGAATCTATCTTCTCATTTTATAGTGCGCTAAAACATTTTTAGAGCTCTCCGATAAAATTAAATAATTACAGATGTTACAATCCTCATGATTCATAACGGCACACTTTCCACAGCTTAGATCAGTGCTTTGAAATGTCTTCAGCTGTTTAGGAAACACTGGAAAACGTATGAGGTTTGCAGTGATGTGACCACACACTGACAGCAGGAAGACACTAACATGCCTGGGAAAATAACTCTCCTTTGCTCTTTAAATCTGTGGTTAGGATGACATCATCTGACTCACTGAGTCAATAAACCTCACTGCTGCCCTTCAATTCAGATATAAAATGAGAGAGGAAGAAAATAACAGCATCCATCATTCAAATCTCAAACAGAAGGTTTTGCTTCCCTGTAAACAAACACAAAACAACGATATGCTTCTCTAACAGTTTTTTTCTTCTTCAAGCTAACAGGATTGAATGACTTTGCTGAGGTAAATGTAACATCACATGTGCTGTTCTCACTCACATTTTTAGGACATTTTAGGTTAATCTGATTTCACAGAGTACAACATGTTCCTGGATCACTAACTTTATTGATCCCGGAACAACATTCCAATCAACCAATCAGATTTGTGGGACAAGTTTACAGTTTATGACAGGTTTAGTCTTACAACCAGGGCTAGGTGTTTCTACATCAGTGTTCACGTAGCGATATCACTCCACATTGAACAGTCCCAAAACAACATTTATTGTTTAAATTTCATAATAATCTAATTATATGCACAATTTTTATGTGGGCACTGGGCAGAGACACTTCGTTTAGAACAGTGAAATCACTGTAAATCCCAGTAACATTTACTTGATCGCTATATTGTCCTGTCTTCTTGAACAATGAACGACTTCCAGTTTCTGTCAGTGTAAACAGGGCTCATTTAACCCCAAAATTTAAAAAATTACCCTGGCTGCATTCAAATGTGCATAATTATCTACTATATAGTAGGTAAAAAACCAGTATATGACAAAGTAGTATGTCCAAATAAATTTATAAAAGGCAAAAAGTACCCAGATTGCACTTCTGGCAGGGTTCTGAAGTGCAAATCCAGTGCACACTACACTATCCCATGAAGCCACGGGAGAGCATACTCACACTGATGCTGCCAGAAATCGACTTCCAGTTGCTTAGTTGCTGGTGTAAACAGGGCTTTAAAAGGGGTAGTTTACCCAAAACATAATTTACTCACCCTCATGTTGTTGAAATCCTTTATGCTTTTCTTTCTTCTGTGGAACATAGAAGGTATTTTGAAAAAAAAAATGACTTAAAACATATGAAAAATAGTTTGTCTTGGACCCATTTGACTTTCATTATATGGTCAAAATCTTCTTTTGTGTTCCACAGAACAATGAAAGTCATACATGCCTTCAATCAATGATAATGACTCCCTGTCTGGAGAGCATTTACAATTGGCATTTACTGATCACTGATTTCACTTTAATAATTAAGGCTAAGAGCTGAAAGGGGAAACTCAGGTCGAAGGTCAACTTCCATGTGACCCATTTGTGACTGACACATGTAGCTCATCCTGTGCTTGGCAAGACCAGACTTGGCTGTGGTAAATTAGGGCAGGCAACAATGGCGAAAAACATTTCCCAATCCATCAAGCTTTCCAAATCCTTTCTGCCCCAGGGCACCAGGCTGTGGAAGTTTAGTCAACACATTGTCAGGGGAGGTGATACATGCTGAATATAAGCCAGGCTCTTGTTTTCTTTTCCCTTTCTTTCTCTCCCACTTTATTGTTTCCATTTAATTCAGAAATGGGTCTGAGAAACATTTTGTCAGTCTGTGTTTGACAATACGCTCACCATGACTGAAAATCTGTTTTCACTTCCATAACTATTGTAAGATGTTTTTTCCAGACATAAAGGAAAAAGGCTACATAATCAGACTGATAGTGGTAAATAAATCTGATGTTGAATGACATCATTGGCAGGATTGACATCATTCAAGTGGCTTCTGCCAAAAAATGAAGTAATCCCGTCTTGAGTGATTAACAGCCTATAATCAGAGCCACGGGAACTGTGTGTGACAGATCAGATTCTACCATAAGCCCTTTGTGAAACTGTATGGTTGGTTTCAAGATGTAGTTGGGTTATGAGTAAACTGGTTTGTACCAGTATTGCTGAAGGCAGAGTGCCACAGGTAACTGCAGCCATGCTAATGTATTCGGTACATCTCGATTACAAGTATAATTGGGTGATTCCGTGTCAAATCAACCAAATTTCAGAAACTTTCCCCGCTCAATTTTTAGATTTTGTTTATATTTTTTTCTGAGGAAAGACAAACAAAATGACAATTTTCACCTGAGATTTGGAGCCAAATTACAAGGTGGTATAAATGACTTTAGAAAGATAGTAGCGTCATTATTTTATTTGTACACAGAGATTGACAGGTCTATTAAAATCTGAAGACTTTAACAATCTTTGTTGCATTATATGCCAACGGTGTATGGGGAAAAGCACTTCTTGTGTTTTTCCTGTAATTTGCATGCCTGTAACTCAAGATTTCTTAATGTGCTTTTACATTTTTGTTTTTAACAAACTTTTCTTTTAGTATCCATATTTTTAAGGCCCTGAATGGTTCAATTTAAGAGATATTGGGATCTCAATATGGCGCTTAGAGTAAATTGTTAAATTCACTAAAGTCACTTTGCACACAGCAGATACTTATTGTTTTGAAAGGGGAATATCAGAAGATTATATAATGTTGAAACTAGAAATGTATTATTTTTCTCTCTATCAAAACAATTGCATAGAACATACATCTCAGTGTCAAAGATACACTGAAATGGTCAAATTAAGGCAAATGGTCAAATTAACTTGCTCTCAAAAGTGTATTTATAAGGATCTGTATTTGGATCAGTTTCAGAGATATTTGTCATTTTGCAAAACATGCAAAATGAAAATTTAGATATAATACATCTATGACATTTAATATTTAGCCTTTCTTCTTCATTTATGTATTTCTTTCACCAGGAAAAAAATATCAAAACCACATTTTTAGCTGATCAAGTACCTCTTGTTGAGACAGGAAATGACCCAGCTGCAAGTGCTTTTCTGCAACAGTTCAATAAATAAGAAACTATTATTCTGTAACTTGTATTCAAAACTAAATTCAGCCAGTTAGATTGTATATTTTTCTTTGCTAGTGAAAACAGTTCCAAAAAGTCAAATTCCTACATTAAAGTAAGATTTTTTGCTGCAGCAAAGCATATCTGCTAGTCAGCAGAACCTTCTGAGAACTTTAAAACAGTAAAGGTTCCTCAATGAACTTCTTCAGTGACCGCAATGACTCTTTAAATAGGGTCCTTTGATCAAGGAGTTAACTGAAGAACTTTTGTAGGATTCTTGTGTCGCTGTGTGGTTCTTTGGCAATAAACATATCACGGTGTTACATAAATTCTTCATTTCAACATGTTTTCTGGTTCTTTGAAGCACCACTATATTCTGTAGATCATTCAATAAAAAACTCGAAATAAGAAGTTGTGGAACATAAAAACGTTCACAAATGGCATCAAGCTGGAACCTCTTTTGAATGTCGATAAGACAATATTGATCAGTCAACATGCTTTTACGGTAATTTGTAAAGCCATTGGAGAAATCTGTGACCTCAGATCTAATCTGGCCTGAAATTCTTCTGAGGGTCATTGGTGACCTGTGTTCACCCTTCATTGATCCACAATGCAGACTGAGTGCCTAAAGGGATAGTTCACCCAAAAATAATTTACTAACTCTCGTGTCCTTCAAGACCTGTGTAACATTCTTGCTTTTACAGAACACAAAAAAGATATTTTGGAAAAAGTTGGCATCTTTGTTCCACAGAAGAAAAAGTCATACAGGTTTGGAATGAGATTAAAGGATTGTAGAGTTTTCATTTTTGCAAAAACATAGACCCCCTTATGATCTAGGAAGAGCAAAGTTGATACATTAGTAAATATAGCTTCAAGTTGCAAATTAAGATAGTTTGTTTGGCCTACTTTTCCAAGTGTTGGAGACATGAAGAGCATGTTTGTGTATGTTTACAGGCTAGATAAACACAGAGATGCCTCAGTATCTTGAGTGTGAGTTTGCATAGGCCTCCCATCTGTCACTCAAGCATTGGCGGTGTCGAATGCCAGAGCAGATGTTCCACCGGCTCTAAATCTCAAACAAGGGACTTAAACAAACTATTGTTGGAGATTTCATGAAGACATCCATGTATCATAGTCAACAGCACTCTAGGCTAGGGGGTCATTTATCATTCGACCACGATTCTCATCTGGGTCAAGAAAGAAAAATGTATCTGGTAAAACAAGGGGCTCATTCTCACTTCTTTTCCTGTAGAGTGACAGCCCAGCGAAGTGTCGAAGATGCTGAGGAGATCGAGAGAGAAAGGCGACGTCGGGCCCGGGAGGCTTTCCGCAATCAACACAGCCTGTCAAGATCTGCCGGGTCCCCTCAGGACAGTGTGAACCCACCTGAGGCCAGACTGTAAGTGTCAACGTCATTACACTTCACACTTCACCTGGTATTTGTTAAGCTTGTTTTGTTACCTGGCAGATTTCCATATGAAATATGGAAATGTGGACTTGCAACATGTCTGGTTCTCATTGCAGCTTATTCTGGCCAAGAGCTGTCCACTTAGACAGAAGGAGACGTCTGACCGACATGTAAACAACTGCAGTTTTTGTTTAGTTTTTGGGTCAAAAAAGAATGTCCATAATAAATAAAAGGAAATAATTTAGTTTAAAACAGAAGTGCCATGTTCTTTGAAATGTAATCTTTGTGTTCATGTTGTTTTCATATGGTTTTGAAAAACATGTGTAACCATCAAGTAAAAAGTAACAATGTATTTTCCTTACACATTGAAAACATGAACAGATATTAGCCATTATATTGAAAAAACCTTTTTAAATATATTATTTATGGTAAAATGGTAAAATAATATCGGCCTCGTCCTGCTCACCTTTGACATTCGGCTTAAAGCTCATTTCAAGCTTTTTTCTTTATGAATGATCTCAGGACAGTACCCCCCTCCCCCCCAAAATACAAATAAAAATAAAATCACATACATTTTTAACCAGAAATTAAAAACATGTTCTTCATTAAAATAAGAATATACAATATCTAAAAAATTGTATATATTTAAGCAATTGAATTTGTGAGTTGCATTTTAAATGTATTTTTTAATAGATTTAAATATCTGAAAAAAGGAGCGTCGTTTCATTGATAGTATGTTTGGACTTAGCAAAATGTCTGTTTAGTTTTCTTTCTCTCTTCTTTTCTCTCAACCGAAGACATGCACAGCTGGTCTCTCATCATTACCTAATCTCTGAAGAATTTTCAGCAGGGCATGCCTTTGGAACAGGGTTTATGTCATATCCCACACCATAGTGCTTTGCTTTCAATCAAAGAAACATTATGGACCTCACACACATACCATATATTTTATATGTGTGAAGTTAAACACAGCTGTCGAGACAACCTGTTCAAAGCACAAATAGGTCATCTAGGGCCACTTTGTAATTATCCTTGATCAGAGATTAGAAGCTCTTGGCTTAGATACACGTGAATCATTTGTAAGACTTTTTAGATTGGTTCAACATGAAAAGTGTTTTTTAGAAATGCATGTACAAGAGTTTTTGAACTAGACTCATACAATAAGCTTTCGATGTAAGCAAATCAGCATGGCTATTCTGCATTGAATTGTATTGACTGATTGTTGATGTTCAGTCATTATGCTTTGCTGAAAATCTGCTTAATAATCTTGTGGAATGTGCTTGGCATTCCTTTCCGGCAGCTCCTGGGCAGATGAAAAAGATTTTAATTCAAGGTGTCGCAATGAACAGAAAATAGTAAGAGTCCGTGAAAGCAGTTTTTTATCTCTATTTTGAGTTTTTTAAGTGCAGGTGTGTGTGTTTTAACTTTTAGTGAACCCTTTGAACAGTCCCTTTGACAAATTTACCATGGTAAGAATCATTTTCACCTAAGTAGTGTATATGAGTCAGTGACGTGACTTAAGCAACAATACATTAAAAAAGCAATTCATACATACAATGACAACATATATATATATATATATATATATATATATATATATATATATATATATATATATATATTAGGGGTGGCACGGTTCACAAAACCCACGGTTCGGTTCATATCACGGTTTTAGGGTCACGGTTTTCGGTTCTGTACGGTTCTTGTTGTTTTTTTTTCTTTTAATCTTTAACACTCCAAAAAATTACTTCAGCATATGTTATATAGCTTAATTATCTAATTATTAATTTATTTATTTCATAAATGGGGCGTGTTTGCAAAACGCAGCTTCTCATTTACCATTTCGAAGTAATATAGTGAGTGAGCGGTCACTGTGGGGACACTTTCAGTGGCCCTGGAGGTCCAGTTGTGAGGTCCATCCATCTGTAGTGAGAGCTATGTGGGCTATGTCAGACAGTTTGCAATTTCTCCTCGTGTCTCGTCATCATAGGCGTAATATGCGGGTGGGACATGTCCCCACCATTTTTTGCCAGGGTCGATATTGTCCCCACCACTTTTGAAACATCTCGCGGCACGGATGTACCAATACAAATAAATAAAACATCTCCAGTTAACTAGCAAATTATTCGTTCGTTTGTTAAATAAGAAGCAATCTAGCGCTGAAATGTGTTTTTTTAATCAAGTGATCACAGTGCTCGTTGCCGCTGCGATCATTGGCGCTGATACAGTGTTCTCTCGTGGCTCACGTTCAATCCGTTGAGGAGACTCTCTATTCGTTCCGGTAAAATCACAAAACAAAATTCACACAAATCTGTCCTTGCTTGATATACAACCACTGATAAACATAATCGGTTTTGATGAAAAAAATAAAATAAATATACGAGTGCGGATTGAAAAGTTATGCCACTGACTGGACTATTAAAGTACGTTTGTGGAACAGTCGATCTATGTATTTATTCACGTGAAAAAACAACATATAGTGGAGTAGATCTCATTAAATGTCTAAGTAAACCCAGTGCACTATTTAAATCGACTGCTGGACATCGTAATGTTATTCTACATACATCTGATTTATGATTTAGCATTGTATTAGCACGGGCACGAGGTTACATTGTGCATGCGTCGAACTGTGCGAACCGTGCGACGCACACACACACCGAACCGAGACAAGCGAACCGAACGGTTCGGATGTTTTTTCATGCACCGTGCCACCCCTAATATATATATATATATATAAACATACATCTTTTTCATATTTGAAAAATGTATGTCTGCCAAATGTGGTACGAGCAACCAACCAACTTTCCAACCAACATCCAGATAAAATAAAACAAAACAAAACATGAAACGGAAAAGGAGAATTATGAATTAGTAATCCATTATATTTGCATTTTACCTTGAACAATACATTTAAAAACTTTTTTAAATAAAAATGGAACTTTTCTTGAAAATAGTTTTTCAAAACCACATGACACCATGATGAATATAAAGGGTGCATTTCTGAAAGTGCGGTCACATCAGGCAAAAAAGGTCCAAAGTATATATGGTCAATAATGTTGCTATATTTGAAGCGCAGCTCACACAGAAGTCGATGTTGCAGCTGGAAAAACATCATACA
Source organism: Gila orcuttii (assembly GCA_026230005.1). Taxonomy (NCBI): domain Eukaryota; kingdom Metazoa; phylum Chordata; class Actinopteri; order Cypriniformes; family Leuciscidae; genus Gila; species Gila orcuttii. Next base: position 20,920,946 of record JAPDVR010000025.1, read on the forward strand.
GCGTAGTATGACAATGATAATCTCAGGCACTGTTTATGTGCTTTATTGAATGTTAGAAGTTTCTAATGTGAGACCTTAATTGCCATACTGAAAGCGACAATAGATAATTCATCTCAGATCTTGAAAATAAATGAAAGGAAACAAGAACGTCCATACTGTCAACTCAATGTGAACAAAGTGTATTATATGACAAAGACTGCTTCAGCCACTCAGTATGTATTTTTAATGTTAAAATGGTGTTGTATTTATTAAATTATGTATGTGCTTATCCATTTTGTGCTGTGTGCTTGTAAATAGACTTCACCCAAATGCTCTTCTGATGGCTGTGATTTTTGATTGATTTTGTTGCGCCTCATAGTCGCGTCGCATCTGGTGTGGAAAAATTGTTTGCTTCTGAATTGTACACGGTGTTAGAAGAAAGAGTTCTCTATAGGACCTTAAAGGGATTTGTAAAGTGCATATAGAACCTTTTATGTTTCCCATCATGAGATAACTTCACGGATGGTTTCATTTTGATTAATTTTATTTTGATTAAATGTTATGAATTAAACATATCGTAAACATGCTTTAACTCCCTTAAACAAGTATTATTTAGTTATTTAAGACATTTCTCCTTATATCATTGGTCTCAAATTCAGCTCTTGAAGGGCCACTGTCCTGCAGATTTCTGCTCCAACGAGCTTTAACTCACCTGCCTGGAAGTTCATAGTAACCCTGAAGACCTTGATTAGCTGGATCAGGACAGTGGCCCTCTAGGAACTGAGTTTGAGACCAGTGCCTTATATAGAACCTTTTTGGCATAAAGCCTTCTTTAAGATTGAGTCAAGAACCCTATGGTTCTATATAGAACCCTGCTGAAGCTTTTCCCCTTTTCTAACAGTTTCTATGCAGTAAAGCGACAATCCACAATCCTGGGATGCATTTTTGCATTTAATCTACACTACTTTTTAAACTAGCATAAGGCTTACCTCTGGTTACCCATGGCAAATGAGAGAAAACAACAACAAACAACCAACCACCTGTCAGATCCTCACACGCACCTCAAACATCTGTTTTCTGAGGAACGTGTTTGAAGTCGGCCTCTCGTGTTAATAGGCTGGCACAGTGACTTCAGCGCATAGTTTCTTTCATCAAAGTAACACCATCACAGGTGTGTGGGCTCAAACGGTGCTTTCACTGACTGGAGCCGTTCATGCCTGACTGACTGTTAACTTGCCCAGATTCCCTATGAATGTGATTATATAGGTCTGCCTCTCGTTTTAGTAAAAAGTTCCAGTGTCTCACCCCAAAGTAATGGAGTCTAAATCATCTTAAAGAAAAGGCCAAGTTTTTGTTCGTTTTGGGAGAGCATGATCGAGTATACTTAACCTATTTTGTAAATTGAATTGAAACATATTAATTTAATGTAAAAACTGAACACAGGCAATACAAGACAAAAGAATATTAAAATAAGAGTTCATGAACAACACCTCAGCAATCGTGACAACAACATGCTAAAACATGTTAGCATTGTGCTAAATCATTCTAGAAACATGTTAACAATGTGCTAAATGATGTTAGGAACATGTTAAATCTTGCTAAAACATGTTAAATCTTGCTAAAACATGTTAAAAACTTGCTAAAACATGTTAGCAATGTACAAGAACATGTTAATAACATTTTATTGACTGAGTAAAATCTTCAAACTTCAAGCGTTTCAAAGTTATTTCAAACTTTAAGATAAGGCTTTGTCAAGCCAACATCAAGGTTTGTCAACAAACTTTTTACAGTAAAATACTGTTACATGGTTTTTGGAAGTAAAAAAATAACATGTGAAAAAGTGTAAGTTGACATTCTCAGACTTACCTTCTCTTTCAGGCAAGTCACTTTACTCAGCCCCATCTTTGAGATGCCTCTCGGGCAGCTATTTCAGTCATGCCAGCACAGCTTCTATCTCTTTGAATGTGGAAACATCAAATTCTCCAAAGCTGTTCACCAAATTTAGGATTAAATTTTATGTTTGAAATCAACAATGATATCTGACAAACAACTATCTCATAAATGTTGTTTCTTATGCTCAAAAAGCGTTAAAAAATGTATTTTTCAGGCTAGACCAGCCAATGTGCAGTCATAAGCATGCGTCTCAGAACATTTCATATTGCAAATTGCTATTTTTTCCTGTTCATAGTAACACGAGTGCAGTCTTTGTATATTAAGTCTTTGGTGACACTTGGTCACTTGATGTTTTTATTTATTTAAGTAACTGTTCTTAGTTTTGTTTTTGTTTTTATCAGTTATGTACATTAGAATTTTATGTTACATCTTATGTTGTTTAATTGATGTTTATTGCAATATTTTAGTTTCATATTTGTTATCATGATGGTGTTTAGTATTTGTGTGTATGATACTATTTCCCTCAGCTTGTGGAAAATCAACTTATGTTATGTTATGATTTATCATAACTTTTTCTTTACCATCTGTTTTTAAAGTCGGCATGAAACGGAAGTTGCAATAATCCATTGTGACATATATCCAAGTTAAACAGCTTCTTGAAAAAGAAAAAATGTAGAGCAGGACTTGGTGTGTGGATTTGGTATATTAGCATTATTTCAGTTATAGCTGGTTTAATCTGTAAAACGTCAAATGTTTCTATCAGTTTGCTGTCCGTTTTTTAACCATAATTTTCACATTATTTTAAAGTGTAGAAAATAAATAGTGATTAAAAATTTGTTAACTTTTTTTAGTTTAAGTTTAAAAACAAGATTCAAATCTTCGTTTCCCATGTGAGCACCACACCTAAATGCACATGCTATAACTGCTAAGCAATGGCTCTAAGAAGATTTTATACTCATTGGTGTGTTGTTGTTTTTTCAGCTACGAAAGTGAACTCAAACCCAGCAGTACTATTGCTGTGGATGAGGATGAAGGTTTTAGCGATTGGACCCAGAAGCTGGAACGGAGAATGCGGCCCAAAATGGAAGAGAATGGTAGTGGAGAAGAGTTGCAAGAGAAGGACAAAAATGTGAATGCAAGATCTAGACAAAGAGAGAAAAACAGCTTCACCACCTCCAAACAGTATCAACAAATTCAGGACAGGGAGGAAGAGGAGAAAAGACCAGAGATGAGGAGCGCTGAGAGACGAATGGAGATCAGTGAAAGGGTGAACAGTCAAAGACCAGAGGAATGGCATGATGACACAACCGACAGCAAAAGACAACAGGAAATAAAACAACCAATGGAGAACAAGGTGCCAGCAGAATTGTTACAATATTAGAAGTACAGTACATCTTACCATGTATGTTACTATGTTTAAATCATAACCATCACTCACAGATGAAAGAGGAGAGGAAGGAGGTAAAGGTGTCATACACGTCTAAAGTCTTCCTACAGCAAGACAGAACACCTAATGGCAATGGCGAGGTATCTGCAGAGGAAATTACATCACATCTTATCAAAACCAAAAGATCACCAAGGTAACTTGATTCTACACTCTTTCTTACCCATAGGTTTTATGCTGCATTCACGGCATGTCATAATTAAAGTAATTACCAACCCATGACGTTCTACTAAGAGCTGTTCACATCCTTTGACTCAGAAGTATGCGTTTCTATGGCAACTCTATCAACAGGAATATGAAATTGCAGCACTCTGGTGGCACAGCGGTCATGTGGTAGAAGTCAGAGTGCTCACAAAATTCCCAGTTTACAAGTTCTAATTACAAGTTCTACAATGATATGAACACCGTTTACGTTTTTTAAGTTGTAATTCCATAATTACAATTGCCCCTAATCTGCTATTTTAAAGTCTCCTAATTTTGTTTTGGAGGTCTCCTACAACAGATTTACATGCATCAAAGGTCAAAAAATTTTACCATATCAATCCGAGCACGAGTCCGATTATGAAATATTAGAAGAACTAGTTATTCAAACCGAACATCCATCACAAAGACGACATGAGCAGGATGTTTCTCAGTGATACACTACTCAGTTTGAGGTACATTATGAGATGTGACAACTGTAATTCCACACAGCATTCCATCAGCATTAACAAGTGTTTGTCCATCAACAAATAGATGTGTATATTTCTAATTTATTGCGGTACACATGTGGGAACTGCATCATATCTGTATCAACAATGGTGCATACGTAAGTTGAGCACTGACATGAATGACTGATGTAACATTAAATTTTGTAAAACAAATCTTGCTCCATCCTTTACATTTACTCAATGTAGTAAAAACAACAGACAATCTGCATTAGTAGACACAGTTTTAGGTAATAGTGGCCCACAGCTGATTTGCAGAAGTATTTCAGCAAGACCGGAGACACGCAATTTAAAACACAAAACTATGTCCCCCACAGCATAGGAGCTCCAAGGTAAGGTATAACTTTGGATGCTGCTGCCATGATGCCTAACAGTGTTTGAAACTGTTTTACAGTGAGTGGCTGGCCTAGATTTACTTGTTTCATGGCTGAGAGTATCGAAGCGATACGAGCAGGAGACCCCCATAATCCCATACCACACCCAGAAAAGTGGTCCTCTGTAATGCAGACAGCACACTTTTCTTGGTATTCAACCTCAACTTTTTTCATTTGAGCGAGAACAACATCTCGATGCCGAACCGCCTGATGGTCCGATTGAGCTAGAATCAACCAATCGTCGATATAATTCAGTATACGGATGCCCTGCAGTCGCAGCGGAGCCAGGGCTGCATCCACACACTTCGTGAAAGTGCGGGGTGATAAAGCTAGGCCAAACGGATGAACACGTTATTGGTACACTTCGCCCCCGAAAGCTAACCTCAGGAACTTCCTGTCGAGACAAACCAGTCCTCAGACATGATCTGTGATACGATCTGATTGAGGGTGAGCATTTTGAATATGAGATTCCCTACTGAGCGATTTAACAGGCGCAGATCTAAAATTGGACGCAATCCCCCATCCTTCTTTGGGACAATGAAGTACCGGCTGTAGTACCCGGACTCCCTGCTGGGAGGAGGAACCCGTCCTATAGCCTCTTTTTGCAGAAGAGCTTTTACTTATTGTTCCGTTACCAGAGCCTGCTCAGGGCCAACCACTGTGGGCAGGACCCCTCTGAACCATGGTGGGCGAGACCTGAACTGGATAGTATAGCCTTTTTCGATCGTTTGCAGGACCCAACTAGATAACGCCAGCAGCCATATCACCCTGTAGCCCAAGACCGGTTACCCACTGAAGCTAAGCAGGGCTGAGCCTGGTCAGTACCTGGATGGGAGACCTCCTGGGAAAACTAGGTTGCTGATGGAAGAGGTGTTAGTGAGGCCAGCAGGGGCCTGTGTGGGTCCTAACGCCCCAGTATAGTGGCGGGGACATTATACTGTCAAAAAGCACCTTCCTTTGGATGAGACGTTAAACCGATGTCCTGACTCTCTGTGGTCATAAAAAATCCCAGGATGTTCTTCGAAAGAGTAGGGGTTTAACCCCGGCATCCTGGCCAAATTTGCCCAGTGGCCTCTGTCCATCATGGCCTCCTAATCATCCCCATATATACTGATTGGCTTCATCACTTTGTCGTCTCTCCACCAATAAGCTGGTGTGTGGTGGGCGTTCTGGCACAATTTCTGCTTTTTTCTTCCTGAAACCTTATGATGAACATGTTTACTGAGTCACCAAACAGGCAAGCAGGGGAAAGCGGGGCATCCAGAAGGAAGATCTTTTCTCTCTCCTTCATTCCTGAGAGGTTTAGCCAAAAATGCCTCTACGTGGCCATCAGGGCTGCCATAGAACGGCCCACTGACTTGGCCGTCTCCTTGGTGGCACGGAGAAATAAATCTGCTGCCTGACGTAATTCTCGAATCACGTCATTGCTGACCTCCTCACTCTCACTTATGTCTTTTAATAGGTCGGCCTGGTATGCCTGCAGGATTGACATAGTATGCAGGCATGCCGCGGCCTGACCTGCTGCTGAATAAGCTTTACCCACCAAAGCTGATGTGTTTCTGAGTGGCTTGGTGGGTAATGCCACTGTTTTAAAGGAGAATGCAGACTCAGGGGAGAGATGGCTCGCAAGCTTCTCTTCGGCCCTTGGCATCGCCCCATAACCGTGTTGTCTAGACCCATGAATATTTGAATATGTGGATGTTTGTGGACTAAACACACGGTATGAAACTGGTCTTTTCCATGGCTTCGACACCTCAGTGTGGAGGTCAGGAAAAAACGGCAAGTACCGGTGGAGGCTGCACATGAGACGGCAGAAAGCGTTCATCAAGCTTGCTTTTCTACCTGATCTCTTGTTTATCTGCTGGCCACTCAATGCTTAATTTAGCTACAGCACTAGGGAAAACTCCACAAGCTACTCACATGCTGGAGACTGAAGTGACGAGTCTTCAGTATCTCCTGTCCCAATACTAACAACATCCAACTCCTCAGAACGGGATGGTTGCAGTACCGGTGCCTCACTCTGGGCCGTAGTAACCGCAGTGTGTGCATCTAAACCCTGAACTGAGGCACTGGATCTGACAGGTGAAGGCAGAGAAAGAGCTGGCCCCGTGTCAAACCCCTCTGTGAGATCCATTTGCGAACCCCACGTCTGAAGCCGCCGCTCTGCCTCGGCAAACTCCTGCCTAGCAACTTCTGAGGACAGACAAAAACACCAGAGACAATGATTCACACAGAGCGCTTGCTGAAGACACAAAAGCTGACGCTGTTTGATTCAGGTGTGATTTATAGTTTCCTGGTCGATGACGTCACCCACCTATGACGTTCTGTCACGCCATTGAACTGATTCCATACGTGCTTCATGACGCAGTCACGCAGGGGCGTTCCCACAGCGTTTCGATGCAGCTCGAGTTCCCTTGAAAGGGAAGTCTTTATTGTCACTTTTGATCAATGTCCTTGCTGAAGTTCATAAAAAAAGTTTTATTATTTATGTTTTTAATAAATAGTCACTGTATTTGATAAATAATAACTGTCTAAAAGAAAATTTGACTAACATTATAAGTTGACTTTAGGGGGAAATTAATGTAGAATTTGGTCCTGTTAAATTTAGAGGCTTATGTCATATATGTTATAGACATGACCTAATATTGTAGCTGCCAAAAAGTCTTGCCAGGAAGTTTCTAAAAGGGCTGTTAAGGGAGCTGTTTAATATCTACTCTTGTATAGCCAGACCTTTAACCGTTAGGTTTGGCCCATTCAACTGCTTATTCTGGCCAAAAACTATCCACTTTGACAGAAAGAGACAGCCTGACTGACACGTAAAGCGACCAACCTCAGTTTGTTCTATATTTATGTGCTGTTTAAGGTTATCTGAGATATATTCATATTCAAATGAGTGGAAATATAATAATCTCTGTGAACAAGCACCAAAAATGTTGAAAATGTATGACTGGATGATCAGAATATCTGTCTGTCCAAAAGTACATACTGATTGTTTCACAGAAATAACAAATATGCCATCTTGAGATTGACCCCATTTTCCTGTTCTCCACTCTTCTCCAGCAGGACTGTAGATGTAGATCAGGCCTTTGAAACTAAGAAAGACATGCATGCCGGTTTGGAGACAGAGCTAAAGCTTGAGAAGATTAGACGTAGCCACCAGGAAAAGGAGAGCCAGGAAATGGAGCACCTACGGCAGCGTCAGGCCGAGGCTGAGCTGGAGCTAGAGGAACTGAAAAAGAAGAGAGAGGAACGCCGCAAAGCTTGTGAAGAGGAGGAGCGGAGGAGAGATGAAGAGGAACAGCAGAAAATAGCCAAACAAGAGGTGGCTGAGCTGATTTAAAAACACAAATATTAGCCCAGCTAACGAATATATGTCTTTAAATGCTTTTCAAACACTCTGTTTTGGCTGTGGGAATGTTAAACTGTCCAGGTTTCTTCCAGAAGCAGAACATTATTTAAATGTTCTATTTAATTTTGTATTGATAACTACAGGAGGACAAGAGACAGATGAAGGGGGACATTGAGAGGAGGAGGATGGAAGCGGCAGAGAAGAGAATGAAAAATATAAACATCACTTCCACAGATGGTGATGACCCATTTAACCCTCTAAACCCCATCAGTCCTACTTTCAAGGTAACTGTAAATATCTTCATAAACATTCGTAAAGGGATAGTTCACCCAAAAATTTTAATTTGCTGTTAATTTACTCACCATCAGGCCATCCAAGATGTAGTTGTCTTTTTTTATTCAGTAGAATACTAAAGAAGATTTTTAGCTGAAACTGTGGTCCTTGGTGCAAGGACCAAGTATATTGTATAATGCAAGTCAATGGCTATATCGGCACTTTGAGAGTCAAAAAAGCATATTGCAGGCAAAACAAAATGAATGCCCGTGGCTCTTGACGATTTATTGAGGTCTTATGAAGTGAAACGATCGGTCGCATTGTGACGTATGTACTGGAACTCAAAGCATTGAGAATCTGTGACAAGCCAATCTTCCCGATTGAGGTTCCCGATAGGTTGTTGTATCCAGGATAAGCACAAAGTATGAGTTTGATGAACAATAAAACACTCACGTCCCCCCTCTCTGTTGTAAACAAACCAGGCTTGTGCAAAATTCAGAATTTCAGAATTGGCCTCCATTCAATTCATGAATTGGAATTTGAATTGAATTGACTCCGCCCCACATGAAGTTGAATTTGAATTGGAATTAGAATGACAGGAAGTGGAATTAAATTCATGGCAATTCAAAGAAATTCCACACAGTCACATAACAGAAAGAATGTGTTGAATCTCACATACATTCAGTGTTACGAAGGTCACTTTGGAAATGTAATTGCTAACTGTTATAAGTTACCCATTATAAATGTGGTTTGGATTATTTTATTTGGATTACTTTATCAATGTAAAGCAATTTCCTTTTAATTTGATTAGTAACAAATTGAATTACACATTTTACCTCAGTAATACAACTAAATACAATTACATTCATTTTGTAATTTAATAACATAATTTCATTACACGTAACTAGTCACTCCTCAACCCTGCATACATTTTGTTCTAATATATATATATATATATATATATATATATATATATATATATATATATATATACATACAGGTGAAACTCGAAAAATTAAAATATCCTGCAAAAGTTGTAAGTTTGATGATTATGGCTTACAGCTTATGAAAACCCCAAATTCAAAATCTCAGAAAATTAGAATATATATAAACAAATGTCCACCTCAAATTGTTTTAGTTTTTTTTAAAGATTTACTAAAGTAATTCTGGGAAATGGAGTCATGTTCCGTCATGTTCCAAAAATTTACAATTACAATAAATCAAACTTAATTATTTGTTCTGTGACTAGAGCTTTTAACATTCATTGCTGGGGGAAAACATTTCCTGTTAATCTAATCTGTACAAGTAGTTCAAACTAATATAATTTATAGAATATGTAATGCAATCATATCTGACATATACTGTAAAGCAGTGTTTCTCAACCTCTCCTGCAGGGACCCCCTGACAGGACATGTTTTTGTTTTAACCCTGAAATGGCACACCTGATTCAATTATTTAAAGGCTCAAAGGCTTAATGTGTAGCTGACTAATTGAATCAGGAGTGCCATTTCAGGGTTAAAACAAAAACATGTCCTGTCAGGGGGTCCCTGCAGGAGAGGTTGAGAAACACTGCTGTAAAGCTTCATTGTTAAACACTTCATTTAAAATATGTATATGAATTTCTTTGAATTTCTTTTAAATTGCAATTCTGCTTCCTTTAATTCAAATTCGAATTGTAATTCTAGATCCTGTTTTTGACATCAATTCAAATTCAATTCAAATTCAAGAATTTAATTGGAATTCAGGAGTCATTCTCAATTCAATTCTGAATTGTGCACAAGCCTGAAACAAACACAGTGTCAGCACATGTGTGAGCACATTCGTCATTATGCAACAAGAAGCTCGCGCTTCAGACTGTCGTGAACGCGCTCAGGGCCGTTTGCCAAGGCTGTGGATTACAGGTAATAATAATGTTGTAAATAATGTTCAGTTTCTTGCACAGACCAATCATTGCGCTTCACAAGACCTCAATGTATCGTCAGGAGCCATGGGTATTCATTTTGTTTTGCCTGTATATGTTTATTTTTTAGCCTCAAAGTGACAGGAACCATTGACTTGCATTATACAAATCAACAAGGACCACAGTTTTCTTCTTTACAGGTCAAGTGAAAAAAAAAAAAAGTCACCTACATTATATCTTGGATGGCCTGAGGGTACGTAAATTAACAGCAAATTTTCATTTTTGGGTAAATAATCTTTGAAAATATTTCCTCAATTGCATCGCTACGGAAATCTATAAATGCTTTCGCAACCACAACAAATAAGCAATTCTCAGACAGTGAACATTATGAACATTATGATAAATAATCCTGTTCTTTTTTCAGAATACAAGCCCCATTTTATTTCGTAAGTTGCTTGTGGTTGTTGTGATGTAATCATAACCACCTGTTTGCAGTGTACGTATATTACGTATATAAGTAGTTGAACACATCTTTTGAGTCAAGTGACGTGTATGCATATTCATATGTTGATCTCCAGATAAGAATTATTGGAATATGCCAGGTTCAAAACAAATTAACATGTTTTTAAGTATCACAGAAAATACTTATTACCTGTACTTTGTAAAATCAAACTAATACAAATACATCATTTTGTTTGGTAACTGTCAACATGTCATTAAGTCAAGTCAAGTCAAGTCAAATATATTTATATAGCGCTTTTCACAATACAGATTGTATCAAAGCTGCTTCACAGCATCAATCAAAACAACTTAACAATGTTTGTTTATTACTGGAAAAAAGACATCAAAGTTTGGTAGAGCTGATCAATGGTATGCATGGTTAATTAATTTGAATATCCCCAACTGAGCAAGCCAAAGGCAACAGTGGCAAGGAACCGAAAAACTCCATCCAGTGACCTAATGGTGTCCTAACACCCCATCAGATGACCCAATGGAGAAAAAAAAAACCTTGGGAGAACCCAGGCTCAGTCGGGGGCCAGTTCTCCTCTGGCGTTTATGAACTAGAGGGCGAATTTACAGTAACTGTAAGATAAAAAATGTATATGAATGCCTGGCTAAATAGATACGTCTTCAGTCTAGTTTTAAACTGGGAGAGCGAGTCTGAGCTACGAACAATATCAGGAAGGCTATTCCAGAGCTTCGGAGCTAAAAGTGAAAATGCTCTGCCTCCTTTGGTGGATCTGGATATCCTAGGAATGACCAGAAGCCTCAAATTTAGTGATCTTAAAGAGCGCGATGGATTGTAAGGCGATAGAAGATCCGTTAAATAGACTGGAGCTAAACCATTTAGAGCTTTATAAGTCAAAAGCAATACCTTGTATTTAATACGGAACTTTATAGGTAACCAATGAAGTGATGATAAAATCGGTGTTATATGATCATATTTTCTTGATCTAGTAAGAACTCTAGCGGCTGCATTTTGGACTAACTGTAGCTTGTTTATTGAAGATGCAGGACAACCAGCTAATAAAGCATTACAGTAATCTAGTCTCGAGGTCATGAATGCATGAACTAACTTTTCTGCATCAGAGACTGATAGCATATTACGTAGCTTAGCAATGTTTCTAAGGTGGAAAAAGGCAGTTTTTGTAACATATGAAATATGCTTTTCAAAAGACAGGTTGCAGTCTAATGTAACACCCAGGTCTTTTTTTTACAAGAGGGCATCCTACTATGTTAAAGTCGTGCTGTGAAAGGTTTTGTGGACGGTTTTTAGAACCGATAAGTATTACCTCTGTCTTGTCTGGATTTAATAAAAGAAAATTACGCGTCATCCAATCTTTTATATCTTTAACACAATCTGTCAATTTGGATAATTTAGCGTATTCATCTGGCCGTGATGAAATATATATTTGAGTGTCATCAGCATAACAATGGAAACTAATTCCATGTGTCCTTAGAATATTATCAAGTGGCAGCATATATATTGAGAATAATAAAGGGCCTAACACAGATCCCTGCGGCACTCCATAGTTTGCCGAAGTTATAATCGATTTTTCTCCATTTAAGTAGACGAAATGGTAGCGGTCAGATAAGTATGACCTGAACCAGCTTAATGCTTGTCCTTGAACACCAGTGTAATTTTGTAGTCGATCTAAGAGTATTGTGTGATCTATAGTATCGAACGCAGCACTAAGATCAAGTAAAACTAGTACTGAGATACAGCCTTGGTCCGAAGCTAAAAGTAAATCATTTGTGATTCTAACAAGCGCAGTTTCAGTGCTATGATGTGGCCTGAATCCAGACTGAAACTTTTCATAGATGTCGTTTTCTTGCAAGAAAGAGCCGAGTTGAGCGGACACAACTTTTTCTAATATTTTTTACATAAATGGAAGATTCGAAATGGGTCTGTAATTTGCTAGGTTATTTGGATCTAATTGTGGTTTCTTAATAAGAGGTTTTATAACTGCCAGCTTGAACGTTCTTGGAACATGACCTAAAGATAAAGATGAGTTAATAATATTGAGAAGAGGCTCTTCCACTATAGGTAACACTTCTTTCAGTAGTTCAGTTGGTATAGGATCTAATAAACATGTTGTTGTTTTAGATGAAGTGATAAGTTTATTTAACTCTTTTTGTTCTATGGTTGTAAAGCATTGTAATTGTTCTTGCGGGGAGATAATTGCGGCCGAATTATAAGGCGCAAGCAAAGATCGAACGTTTACGATCGAACGTTGATTCTGATGCTTTCAATTTTCTCGGTGAAGAAGTTCATGAAATCATTACTACTAAACTGTAACGAGGTATTTTGTTCTGACGACGTCTGTTTATTTGTTAGTCTAGCCACGGTATTAAATAAAAACCTTGGATTATTTCGGTTGTTTTCTATTAATTTGCTGAGATGCTCTGCCCTGGCCGTTTTAAGTGCCTTTTAGTGACTCATTACTGAACTTGGGATATTCCTTTAAATTGGTTTAGTACATTTTTAGGCCATTTTCTTTTCTTAAAGTTTTTGTTTCTATGCTTGAACTACCAAAACTCTTTGAAAAGTGTTATTTGTTTATTTGCTGCATTTGCTTTACAGTGAATTATAAAACAGCTGTGTTTTTACACATGCACTCATGGGACTTTCATTGTTGTACATCTTGTAAAATTTATTTTGACACATTTTTCCATTTCTTGAAGACGTTTCATCAGTTCGGACACAACCGATGAGTTGAATTTCATCAATAAATGGAAAAACACATGTTTAGAGGCTCCATAAAAAAAATCAACATGACATTTTGTGATGATTAAGCATTTGCATAGACATATTCATTTAAGAACTGCTGTCCTAGATTTTCTAAAAACAGGATCATACCTCAAGAAGTTGGAATAAAATTAAAATAGCATAATGGTAGATTGCATAACCAGTGGTGCTTGCACAACTAACAAACACCTAACCCTAATTAGAGACCAGAGTATCATAGAGACTTGTGACATGGACAACCACCAAGAAACCAACCAAACCATCTTAAAAACCACATAGCAACGCCCTGGCAACTACCCAGAATTATGGCGGTGAGGTTGCACAGGCAATAGTTCTGCAGACTCTTTAATGTCTGGGGGATCGGTCTCTAGTCAAATCTTACCAATATAAATAAAGTAAGATTACTCGGACACTTAGTGGTTCAGTCTAAACACAAACTGTAGGTCATGAGCCTAGCAAAGCTGGAATGTATAGCTAGGCTGGCTTTTATCCACTGGTATTCAAGGTCAACCCACAAAGATGCAGAACATAGTGTGAGGGGCACAAAACCTGGTCCCCAGAGCAATGGAAAACAAGTAATATAGCCTTATGAGTCATCTTCCTACATTGCAAGATCTTAAGATCTTAAGGCCAATTCACACTGCACCGACAGACGCAGACCAACACCGTCAGTCACCAAGGAACAGCACGTAACTTCTCAGATATTCTAATTCCTATTTAGCATGTTCAGTCAGAGAAAACAAGCTCTGACAGATGCCAACAGACTCTGACAGGGGTAACAGAGTCTGGTAGTGTGAATTGGCCTTTAACACTACATCTACATTATCCGGAAACATTTTAAAACAGCGTTTTCATTTCAAAGCGATCCCTGTCCACACTAACGTTTTCAAGCGTTTTCCAAAAGTTTCTCAGGCCAAAATGGAGAGAAAAATATGCGTTTTCAAACAAAAACTGATTAGTGTGGACAAGTGACCATATCTGAACATTTTGAACTTGTATGTGAAGTTCTTGAGGACAAAGCAGATTTACACATCCTAATCTCACATACAACGGAAAGCGTTTCTTGAATTGCGCAATATCTCTCAGGAGTTCAAGAGTGCATTATGGTATTCTATGGGCGCTTGAGAGCTTTTTGGCAGCGCAGCATTTTTTTTTTTTCCAGTTGAGACACTTTGCTTGTTATGATACGGAATATCCGCGAAAGTGTTACTAGTATCTAATTTCACACATATTTTGTTTCTGTGTTGATTCTATATTAAAATGTCGATACAATGTAACGTATTTTCTCTGGCTCTTGTTTTAAATTATGTTGTTCCTTTATTATGCTTGTCGTTGTCATCAGTTGACGTTGAACAAGCAGAATGTGGCGGTTGGTCGGTGTGATATTTGTCCCGCCCCTCCTCCACTGTGATTGAACGGTTGGGTAAAAAGTGACAGTGATAAGCGCTGCGTTTTACCCCAAAGTTGAACATTCTTCAACTCTCGCGACCAGTAAAAAATGCCGGGAGCTCAGCGCTTCAGCGTGAAAAAAATGTTCAGTGCCTCGTTACGCTCATGGTGTTTGAAAAACGTGGCGCTCCTATTGAAAACAATTGGAAAAATATGCCAGCTGTGTGAAAAAACGCTTGTGGTGGACACACGGCCTAAAGGGTGCAAAAAAGTCCATAGTCACTGCTGTTAGGTTTATTGTACTAGAATAAGGTTAGGTGCTTGTTATGTTGTCCATTCCTCATTTGTTTATGCTGTGGTATAGTATTCTATCTACCAAAGATGTTAAATCAAATGTGATAAACATTAATGGCTTAATACCACAATATATTAGGAAAACACTACACTATCGGTCAACGTGTGCACCAAATCAGCATAGAATGATTGCTGAAGGATTATGTGGCACTGAAGACTGGAGTTCTTCAGAAAACTCAGCTTTGCCATCACAGGAATACATTACATTTTAAAATATATTCAAATAGAAAACAGTTCTGTTAAATTGAAATAATATTACACAATACTAGAATGTAATTTCCTGAAGAAACTGTGAGTGGGTGCTTGCAGTGGCAAAACTCGCCACACGGTTAGCATGTTTTAGCATGATGCTAACACAATTAGCATGTTGCTAATATGATGCTAACACTATTAACATGTTGCTAACATAATTAGCATTTTGCTAGCATCATGCTAGCATGATTAGCCTGTTGCTAGCATTATGCTAGCATGTTGATTGCAAGATGTTAACATGATTAGCATGTTGCTAACATAATTAGCAGGTTGCTATCATGATGCTAACATGATTAACATGTTGCTAGCATGATTATCATTTTTCTAACATCATGCTAGCATATAAGCATGTTTAATCAAGATGCTAGCATGTTTTTAATATTTTAAATGCCATAGCGTCAGAAATTAAAGTAATCACTACATTAAGATATTTGGCAACTGGGAAAATGCAACTATGCAGCAGTGATGATTTGGGTCTGTCACAATCTTCTATATGCAGGGTGATCACACAAACAATTACAGCACTATTTTAAAACCAACATTCAAACCACCACATAAATAGACACGCCAGCAATCTTAAATCATTTATTAAACTTAAAGTCTATTCACTGATATTGTTCCCTCCAGTGAGTTCAATCCACTGACTGAATGATCCAGTCACAACAATTCTCGAGGTAACAGTTCACTGGAGGGGAAATTACTACCTTTTGTTGCTTAATCACTGCAGAACTGTTTTTTTTTTCAACTCTTCTTGCAACTTTTTTTTTTAAATTGTAGATAACAGAGAGAACAGAATCACTGAATCGATCTTTAAAAAAAAGGTGAGTTCATTCAACACCATAACATTGTAATAAGACACAGCAAACAAGCATGTGGCCAGTGTAAAATGCTTGACCTTTTTGGCCTGAGTGACTGCTATAAATGGCAGATTCTTACAAGTATGTTGGTAAAATGGCTGTTGTCTAATTGTAAATATTGACAAAGTTGGCATAGGTCACTATAATACTCTGTTTGTCCAACGCCTTCTCAGTAATGATTTATGGGTTGGCTAACTTTAACCAGACTGTATGCTTTCCCTGATGTCTAGTAAGATATTATTTACATATATTTACTATTTAGTGTCCTGAACTTTTTTGTGTATATTGGTGATAAATCTGGTTTAATCCACCACAATATCTTATAATTAAAAAAAAATGACACGCTTTTTGTGTTGCATTTTTGTAACTTTTAAATGTAAATATTATATATGTATTTTGCCTGCATTTCTTGTTATTTTAGTATTACTTAACATACTGTTATATTTTATAAGTATTTTGAATTAGCTTTTATTTTTATATTTTCGGTTTTCATTTAAATTTTAGTTTAAGCTTGTAATGTGCATTTGTCATTTTTTATATTTCTATATAGCTTTAATTTATTTTTATTACTATGATTATAGTAATCATATTACTTAAACCTACTTCAGTTAGCTGCCAATGCAACATTTCTTATTTTCAAGTTTTTTTATATATCTAATATAAGTATATTTTATTTAAATTTTATTTCAATATTTTTTTTTATATATTTTAGTTAACAGTAAGAAAAATTTTTGTATTGAAAACAGTAACAGTTTCAAGAAGTCCCAGAGACCCGTACTCCTGCCCAAGATTGATGACAAACTGGAACAATACACGCATGCAATCGAGGTTCAATTTACAGTCTCATTGTACTATATGTAATGCTTTCATGTATCGGTATATATTAGTTTCTAGTCAAAGTGTGCACAGTAACTTCTTATTTTAGTATCTAATGCCTGGTTTAAGAACAGTCTCTTAGTAAAAGCATTATTTAGGGCTACCAGGCCTGTCTCTGGCAGCATTTAAACTAATGGTTTAGATGTTTATATTTTTTAGAGTATCTCTGCCTACTGAGACAGTCTATTGTTAAATTTGCATTTCCTTAGAAACAATATATCACTCTTGACTCACTGAGTCTGACTGTCCTAATGTGTTTCAGATCTCATCTAAAGAAGCAAAGATGACTAAGCCAGTAGTAGTGGATATGCCACGTGTCTCTGCTCCGGTGGCCTCCAAAAAAAATCTGTTTGAAGCAGGAGAGGCCTGGAGTCAAACCATCCAAAAAGGAATGCCCTTAAAGGTAAGAAATCAGACGGTCATTTATTTACTCCCACAAAAAAAATAAATAAAAAAAATAAATGAATTAAAAAAAAAGCAGCAGGTGCGTTGCATCTTTGTTTTTCCGCTGAGGAGCCGAGCAGAGCCCGGAGTCAGCGGTGGTCCAGCAATAGTGGCGACGGGACTGCGTCTCCGTTCCTCCTTCAGGGAACGAGGGTTACATAGGTAACTGAGACGTCCCCTTTCAGTTCGGTCATGTTCAACTTAGTCATACCGTACCGATTGGGATCCCAATTAACACACCACCTAGTGCTGCCATCTTTCAGTGCCTAGCAAAAGCCTCCTGATCTCCCCGCATTTATTGAGGCGGAGATGGGACAGGGCTTAGGCCAGGGAAGTCCACTGCTTTTCCTCATGACCCACTCAGACAGACTTGGATAACACTGATAAAGCGTGCCCTTTCGGTGGAAAGGGAGACACGGCGGAAGCCACATCCTGCCCGTAGGGAGTTATCATGTGGAGGTTACACATATGGACTGGACGTTTCCGGGCATTACAACATATGGAATGTCACTGAGGTGGCTCCGGCCTATAGAGGGGGGAGACAACACCGGTCAGGGACGGCAGAGCGGGCTCAGCCAAGGGAAAGACACGGGCTAGCCGCAGGGAGCCGTACCGTGGAGGTATACACATATGGGATCGCCTTAGGGGTCACAACATATGGAACACAGTCTAGCACAGGTTCCACCAATGTATACGAGTGTTAGGCCAGGCATTGGATGCTCCACCACGTCCTACTGCCGAAGGGTGTGGAGGAACTCAACATGGTTCAGCTAATGAGGAACTCTACTGGAGCATGAATGGCGCACATATCCAGTCCATAGGAGGGGAATGGCACAGCAAGCCGACACTTTGAGCGGGGCTTACGGTGTTGACTGGCTTCTATGCAAAGAAAGCACATGGGAAGCTACCGGCTCTACACGTAGACTATAGAATCAAGCGAACGTGTTTAGTGTTGGAACTGTTTTATATAGACAGGGGGGGATCTCCCACGGATCTCCCACTGATATCCCACGGATCTCCCATCAACTGCATCGTGATGTGTGGCAAAAGAGGCAACATACACTTTGAGGGTGGAGAGAGTCAGCCCTCGCTCCAATCACCCTCGGTAAGAAGAACATCACTCAATGAACAGGTTCCACTTCAGGGCGTAAGCATGCCTCATTGAGGGTGCTCTCGCAGAAGTGTGAAGGTCCTCGAACCACACCTGGCTTCCACCTGGCGATACAAGAGGGGGCTGAGGGTGGCAAGGCTTTGCAGGGTCGCACACCGCCAGTCTGGCCCTCTTGAGACCCAGAGATAGAGAAGCTGCTCTTACTGAGAATTTGGGTACCGCTGGCTGAGACGCCAGTGGTGGAACAGAATTGATTCAACAAAGGTTTCTCCGCCCGGCCCTTCTCTGGGGAAGAGCAGCTGACTCTGGGTCGCCCGTCTCACTGGTTCCGTCTTCCTGCGAAAGCTCAACGTCACAGTAGAGCTGGCTGTGGTGGAGTTGTTGTTTTTTACTCGCAGGGGACTGACTCCTTTGGCGACGAATAGACTGAGGAGCAGCCCCCGTAGCTCAGGTAGCACATTGGGGAAAGCTCTTGGTTACCTCAGCCTGATTATAAACTGTGGAGAACCGCTGAGCAGCCTCCAACAGTGTCGCCAAAAAAGGCAACCTCGTGAGACGGGAGCATCGAGAAAGCGAACTTTGGCGATGTCTTGCACCTTAGCCAGGGGGCGCTCCTGGACCACCGGGGTGGACATCGTCTGGCCGAGGGCCAGTGCTGTGACTTTAATCATGGTTAGTCACCATGCGCAGCTCAACCCCGACTCCCTAACTACCCTTGTGCATTATGAGTATTTTGGGCTTCCACTGCAGGGTGGCCATCACATGCAGGGAAGAGGCGGTCTGCAGTAGCACAGCCGCCCCATCATTGAGGGTAGTGAGAGAGGATAATCTTTTTCTGCAGATTAAGGCATGTTTGGCTTGCCATATTAGCGCCAATATGCTTCCATACTGCCAAAGTTGCTCACACATTTTGATCCCAATCAGTAAGGTTGACCGAACTGAAAGGGAACTCTTCACTTCACTTACCTTAATGTAGTTTGGAAAAAAAAGCAGATATTCTGAATATAGTACTGGGTGTTCTTATAGTAAAATGAAAGGCAAGCTTTCAAGATGCAAGCACAATAAAATCATAAAAGTGTTCCACACAACTCTTATGATATATTTCAAATCTGTATGGGAGGTCTCTGTGAATGAAAAAATTAAAGAAAAAGTCAAACTAATAACGAATCAGCTATTTCATATCACACCTTTAAATATTATAAGGGAAAACAAATATGTCAGGGCACTTCTATTATTACTATTAGATTGTGCAAGTATGGAGGTCATGAGGCATGATTGTAGCAGCGTGAGATAGGTCATGTAGTCATGTAGTGTGGAACAACATCTGTTCTTTACACTTTCACACGCAAACACACACTATCAGTTTGCCAGAGTCTGACACACATAAAGATCCACCAGTGGGAAGCTGTTGTGTAGGAAGTCTTGGGTAAGCCAAATGTTAGCCAAATTAGCCAAACATTAGCCACCATTTTGATTCTTTGTAATTAATTTTTGCTATTTATACTTTTTTGCAAGTGTCCTAATTTATGTACGGTTTTATATTTTTAGGATACAGACATTGTGAAAGTCGGAGTAGCAAATCTGATCAACCATTGGGTGAAAGGAAGTCCAGAAGGCGGGAACAGACACTCCCCTTCTACACCATCTGTGAGTCTATTAATGAACCTGGATAATGTTAACCACTGGGCTGGGGAGTTAAATGTATTTGACCCATGGTGGAATACAAATTCGTAAATAATCGTAATAAAGTAAAAATACCAATTGTAATAAAATCAAATCACAAAATAATGCATTTATAGTGCCCCCTTGTGGCATAATAATCTACTGCAACTTCACTTCTTTTCCCTTGTTTTCAAAAACTCCAGTTCATCAATCATCATGCAATATAAGCTGCAACATTCTCTGATGTGAATATGTGGTTTATAATGTTAGTGGTTAAGATCTAAAGAAAAATCCTTCAGATCATTACATCCATATGTAATGAACATTGTTTCTATCAAATGTAATGACTTTTGAAGAAAAAACGTTGCTTGCTTGTTACTTTCTTTACAAAAACAAAACAAAAATTAGGCTACACAACAGCAATTTATCTTTGAATCATTAATCAAGTGATGCTTAAGTACATTAGGATTATGGATTGTCTCTGTAAGTTTAACATGACGGCCCCTGGTTTATATCAAACAAATAGGTCACCCAACAATCGTTTACTCACCAACACGTTGTTCCAAAACCGTTTCATTTACTTTCTTCTGTGGAACACAAAACGAGCAATTCTGAAGTCTGTGCTGGTCTCTCTTCCATGCAATTACAATGAATGGGAATGGGAGAGTTCCAGTTTCTGAAAGGACACAAATGCACCATAACAATATTATTAAAGTATTCCATACCAAGGTTATTATAGTTTTGCATTTTTTATTTTAATATCTTTTTCAAATTTGTTATAAATTTCAGTTTAATTTAGTTTCATTAATTGTTTTTCTAGGTTTATTTAGTTTTTATTTTGTTAACACAGTTCTATTTAGTCTTTATATATTTAGTTTCAGTAATTATAGTTTAGCAGAGCTTACGGAACACTTCCAGAGTAGACCAAAGCAATTTTCAGCAAGTTTAATGTTTGCACAGTTTACAGTTAACTCTTGTGCAAACCTCTCAATAATAAAAATAAAATAATTGTTGAGAATGAAAAAGAACCAATCAAATGCAACTTAAAAGTATAAAAGTAAAAAAATAAATAAAATAAAAATAGCTGGCATTAAGAAGCCTATAACGTTACAATATGTGGTCAACAGTAAACCTGTAACATGTCTGTAGCCAACATTAAAAATGAACAGCCATCACAGTCATTGCAAAGAGCAAGAGCCTATTGTCCCTCAGCAGCAACTAATCTCGTATTCTAGTAATTTATAAACATTTTACTTAAGCATCTCTAGGCTGTACACATAGGGATATGCCGATGAGGAAAATGTGACGGATGATGGATGATATATACCCGCATAGTAACACACACAAATAAAAGATCTTTGGATTTTCCCCTTAATTTAAAACGAATGCTTAGTTTGTGGTTCATTAATTATTTTTTTTTACAAAAAAAACAACAACATTAAAACAGAGAAACTCTCGTCACGTGACTCCTGCATCTCTGCGCTGCGCTCTGTGTCCAACTTAACTACAGTATTTTGCAAAACAACGGTGGGCAAGTTATTTGACCCCTGTGCTCAAAAAAACGATCCCACAGCTATGGACGTTGGAGTTTACATTTAGTAGACGCTTTTATCCAAAGCGACTTACATTACATTTCAAGGTACACATTTACATTCTTATCAGTTCCTGTTTTCCCTGGGAATCGAACCCATGACCTTGGCGTTGCAAGTGCCAACGCTCTACTTTTTGAGCTAGGAAAGAGTTGATTTGGAGGCAGTTAGGCCAGGTGGAAGTGGACTTATTCCCATCCGAGGAGATGACGCATTGTCTGCTCTGGTTTTCCCTCACGCATCCAGCTCCACTGGGGTTAGATGACATGGTGCAGACGGGGCCGAGGCTGCACCTATACGTATCTCCACCGATCGCTCTGCTCCTGGGAGTTCTAGAGGGTGTTCGCCAGGACAGAGCTCGTCTAATACTGCAGGTTCACAGACCTGTTGTCTCTCCTGTATGGTTCTCCTTGGGAGATTCCCCTCAGGAGTGACCTTTTGTCACAGGCTGGGGGCACAATCTATCATCCCCGAATGTATATGTGGAAGTTGTGGGTTTGACCTCTGAGACGGTTCAACTCCTGAACTCATGTTTTTCAACTGAGGTTGTTGAGACCATCTTAAATTCTAAAAGCTCCCTCCATGGCAAAACTATACGCTTTTAAAGTGGAGAGTCTTCACAATATTACACTATATATTTATGGTGCAGAGAACGTCAGTTGGACCCAGTTTACTGGCCGGTTGGTTCAGTGTTGGAGTTCCTTCAGAATCGTTTTTCTGCTGGTCTATCACCCTCCACACTGAAGGTTTACCTTCAGTTTACCCCTCCACCATAGCTGCTTACCACACACCTTTGGGCGATGGGGTGACACCTCGTTCTCGTACACCTTGATATCTCGTTCCCTTCGTGGCACACTGAGGTTAAGGCCTGCTGTATACTGTATGCAAGAGTCCCGGTCTGGGATTTGGTCGTGGTTCTAAAAGGGCTGTACCAGGCACCCTTTGAACCAATTGGAACTATTTCAGAGAAGTTCTTTCTCTTAAAATGGCTTTCTTGCATGCTATTACGTCTCTGTTGCTTCCTCCTTCTTAGAGTTTGCTCCTGGTAGGGTTAAAGCAATCCCTCACCCTAGACCAGGCTACGTCCCTAAAGTTCCAACAAACGTAGCACACTCAGTTGTCTTTCATCATCCTCCATCTCCATTTCCATTACATTAAATTTCCATTCATTCATTTAGCATACGCTTTTATCCAAAGCGACTAACAAATGAGAACAATGGAAGCATTAAACTAACAGTTAGACATCAATATGCAAGAGCTATGACCCTTCTCAGTTTAATCTAACGCAGTATATGTCATTTAAAAAAGGTTTTTTTTATAAATAATAAAAAATAAAATAGAAGAGAAAGTGTTAGTATTACTGGATCAAGTGCTGCCGAAAAAGATGCGTCTTCAGCCGTTTCTTGAAAGTGGCTACTGACTCAGCAGCTCTGGTTGAGTTAGGCAGATCATCCCACCAGCAGGGAACAGTCATGGTAAAGGTCAGAGAAAGAGATTTTGTGCCTCTTTGAGATGGTACCACAAGATGACGTTCGCTCGCAGAGCGCAAGTTTCTGGATGGCACATAAGTCTGAAGTAATGAGTTTAGGTAAAAGAGAGCAGAGCCAGTGGTTGTTCTGTAGACAAACGTCATGCGACTTGAATTTAATGTGAGCAGCAACTGGCAACCAGTGCAATTTTGTGAGGAGAGGCGTGACGTGTGCTCTCTTCGGCTCGTTAAAGACCACTCTGGCTGCAGCATTCTGTATCAGTTGCAGAGGTTTGACAGTGCAAGCTGGAAGACCAGCCAGTAGAGCATTACAATAGTTCAGTCTGGATAGAACAAGCGCTTGGACAAGGAGTTGTGTAGCATGCTCTAATAGGAAGGGCCTGATCCTCCTAATTTCTGTCGACAGACCAAGAAAAGCTTAATGCGTTGCCGTTTTAGGGCTCTTGAGTGTTACATCCACTGGTCTGTTCAGTGGCTTAAAACTGACGAGCTGTTATCTGCCGTTTTACAGAGGTGGGGTTCCTCAATGTCCAAGCAGAGAATAAGCAAATTGATTGTTGAGGCTATCTCTGTGGTTTATGAGGTACATGACCTTCCGTTGCCTCTAGATGTGAGGACCCATTCTATTAGTAGCACGGCAGCATCTAAGACTTTACTGTCAGGAGTTTCTCTCCAAGTGTATGATGCAGCAGGCTGGGCCTCTCCACACACATTCATCAGATTTTACAGCCTGGATCAAGACTCTACACCAGGGTCTCAGGTGTTTATGTCCTAGGCTGTGGTCGTCATGATTCACACTATGACATGCATTTGTCAGTATGGCACAGAGGGTATTATTGTTCTCATAGCATCAACATTCTGTTGGGACAGGGCCAACATTCTGACGCATGCGTAGAATTCCCTCAAAAGTGAACGTTACCCATATTTTATTCACAATAGAACATAGAAAACATATAAAATGTTTAAACTGTAGATATGTACAGTAACATTTAAAGGAAAAAATAAGGTCATTTTGAATTTGATGGCCGTAATATGTCTCAAAAAAGTTGGGACAGGGTCATATTTACCACTGTGTAGCATCCCCTCTTTTCCCCTCCTTCTCAGGGAGCCAGGGTTACTGTCGTAACAGAGACGTTCTTGTGTTCAACTCACTAAATGATCTAGTCATTCATTTAGTGAACGTCTTAAATTTCAGGTGAACTATTCAATAAAAGGGTGTTATAGCCAGGAATAAAACAGCACATTTAAAAGAATAAAGTCATTATCAGCAATGTTTATTATTCCTTTGAATGCTCATTCACAGGATCTTAAACCTGGAGATGTTCTGCAGAAAAAGAACATGTGGGAAATTATTGGAGAAGGTTCTGCAGCAGAGAAGCCAGGACTGGTAGGAAAGGTAAATATTCAAAGAAATCTTGTACTGATAAACCTCAAAATCATAAAAATAGGTTAAGAATGAGTCACTTGCTTAATGCCCTTCTCTAACATTTCTTTTACTCACCTTTTATATTTTTAGGGCTCCCCCTCAGGTAAACGGTACAAGTTTGTTGTGACAGGCCATGGCAAATACAACAAGATTCCCACTGAAGGTGATCACTACAATGTCTACCCAAAAGGAAAACCAAGTGAGACACATTCTACTATTCTACATAATAAATCTTAAATTTGAAAGTTAAAAAAAAACAAAAAAAAAAACATTCGCTTATAATGTTAGTATGTTTTTTTACATTAAAATTGTCATAATTTAGAAATAAAAGGCAATTTATCTACCCTGACTTTAGTCCTATAATTTGAACGCTCTGTTGGAAGGAGTGTCTCTGCTGTGAGACATTAATGTAAATGCCCACTGCTATGACTGGCTAGCATCTTTGCATATGAAATAAGTACAATCCCAATTCCACAATTTGTGTAAAATGTAAATAAAAAAATAATGCAATTTGAAAATTGCTTAAAACCATATTTTATTCTCATTAGAACATAGAAAACAAATAAAATGTAAAATTTTAAGGATAAAATAAGGTAATTTTGAATTTGTTGGCCATAACAAGTTGGGACAGGGCCATGTTTACCACTGTGTGCAACCACTCTTCTTTTTACAACAGTCCGTATACGTCTGGGAACTGAGGAGACCAGTTGCATGGAGTTTTGGGAGATAAATGTTCTTTACTTCTGAGAGAAGTCTCTAGATACTCTTTTTATACCTAATCATGTTACTGACCTGTTGCAATTAACCTTATTAGTTGCTAAATGTTCCCCCCAACGGTTTCTTTTTAGTAACACTTACTTTTCCAGCCTTTTATTGCCCCCGTCCCAACTTTTTTGAAATGTGTTGTGGCCATCAAATTCAAAATTACCTTCTTTTTTTTCTTAGAGGTAAATTTCCGCAGTTTAAACATTTGATGTTTTCTATGTTCTATTGTGAATAATATGATATTTGCAAATCATTGCATTCTGTTTTTATCTACATTTTACATAGTGTCCCAACTTTTTTAGAATTTGGGTTGTACATCTGGGACTCTCTCGAAAATGTTTACGTTTTACTGTTACAGCTCTCAAAATTAACTAATCATGAAAAGTGTTAATTATAGTGTTATATTTAGATCTACTGCTGTCGCATGAAAGGTTGCAGCAATAAGCATTGTTGCCGATGACAGACTTGTCTGTTGAGCGCATGAATGCAGTGATCTCGTCATTACAACTCAATTTCTGCACTCGTAATGAATGCTTTCATCATAACCAACAGTGCAAACATGATGTAAATAAGAGATTCATTGTGCAGTGTAGACATCATCATTGATTATAATGGGAGCTTTGGTCCAGAACTCTGATAAACTGATAAACTCGCGTTGTGTTATTCACAGCTGCAGCCATTATAAAGGAAGGGTTATTTGATCACTTTCTGTATGTAAATTAATCACAATTTTAAATAACAGATTATTTTAATGGTATTAAGAGAAATAATGTGAAGTTGACCGTTTAGTCATTGGCTTGATTTACAGATGCATAAACGGCAAAAAATTATTATGAGACAAAGAACGTCTGACTGTACATGAATCCTTACATATCAGAAATCACTGACCACAGATCAGAGATTAGAATTAACACGGTTTCTTATGTTATGGCATTACAGTCAGGTTTACATCTTACAGTAAAAGTTAGCAAAGCCTGACAGTACATATATAACATAAACACTTAAGAAGACTAATGTATGATATCTAAACTAAACTACGGAGAGCTAATATAATGGCTGTTAAAAATAGGCTATATCTGAAAATGCCTGAAAATTATTTTAACCTTTTTAAGTCTTGCAATCTGCAGGGTTTATTATATGACTGTTTGATCATACATTTGACACTTGTATCTCAAACAAATCACAGCAAGCTGCTAACACAATGCAAATGTTTACATTCAATGGCTAGTGCATTAAAGGTGATGTAATACAAAAGAATTATAATATAATCTCTTAAAAAAGGTATTTTATTAGAAAAATATATAAAATAACATTAAATCTAGCACAGTGCAGCTTAGAATGCAAAGCATTATACACATCACTGTCAGCAAAGAGAAAATATTCTCAGTCTGATGGTTTCTGAAACAAGAGACAAACATGCAAAAAAAGGCCAAGCCTACAACTTAACATTACCTAAGCCTGAAATGAGAACATGCATGAGTTGACAATCAGCATTCACTGTTATTCATCTAATCACATGGAAAAACCAGAGCATTTATATTTAAGGTTTGTAAAGCCCATTTTAGGGCTCCATCAGTGAAAGCTATTTGTCAACACTGAGCACCAAGTATGCAATCGGCAGAGTGCACCATGCCTTGCTTTCAGTACTAATACGGCTTAGAACAAATTCCAAAACTTATCATACTTACTGTTTACATCTCTCTTATACTATCTCTTAATTCTTTCTTCCACAGTCAACCATTTCCACTTTGCCCACCTAAAACTTACACTCAATTGTTCATACACCTTAAAAAAGCCATACAATAGCAACTTGTCCCTTGGCATTGACACCATGTTATCTTTAAATATCGACAAGAATTACAAAATGTATGTATACAGTATATATGGCTTATATTCACAATACTTTTTATGCTGTTTTCCATAAATTTTATCCTTCATTAAGCTACATTTGGCAGTAAAATAAATGTTGCAATGAAAAAGGTGTGGTGCTTTTTATTGTAATGTTAAAAAAAAAAATCTGTGAGATAACTTAATATTTTTAGATGAGTAAAAGCTGCATATATTTCATATTTGTATACCCAAAAACACTTTTCTTAGATTTTGTCTCTTGCGGCAGGCTGGAGTCATCATTTTTCTTTTTATTCAATTCAAAATTATTATTATTTTTTTTTTTTGACAAAGATGTTCAGGGATGCATTTATTATTAAAATATTACCATAATTGACATGCTTATAAAAAATGTCAAGATAAGTTTTGAAAGTCTTAAGCAAAAAACTAATTTAAAACTTTCAAAAAGATAAGATTTTTTTTTTATTTTCTTTATTCATTATTCTTATTAACTTAAATGGCTAATTCCAACTGACAAGTGGGTAATTACTTTAGAACTGCAAACTGGTTATTGTGCATTTGACAGAGAGTCATTTAGTTTAATTACAAACTGACCTGTTATAAAGTAATAAAATTAAAAGTTTTAGGGAAAGATTTGTTTGAAATAATAAACAGTACTCTACAATTGCAATGACAGCTAACAACATCCTTGCCTATTATTTATATGTTATCCAGTTAGATTAATAAGTACTGAAGCCTTTGGCTGTTCTATTGAAGTCTTTTGGTTCTTCGTCTTTATTTTTGCGGCCTATGAGTCCCATTTCAAAAACTGTTGCAATCTTTGTTGCTGGTCGAGAAGCTGCCTCTCTTAGTCTTCTGGCATCAAACCGCGGACTGTACAGGAGAACTGGTAAACGTTGCGCAAATGAGGGAATCTCTTTTGCCGTCTTCTGTTCAGCCTCCATCTTCTTTTGCTCCTCAGTTTTATTGGATTCAATTTGTTGTATTATGTTCTCTTTGGTGGAGAACATTTGGAAGAGGACAGCATCCCACATCTTTGCTGCCCTAGGGGAGTCTTTACTGTCCTGGCTCTCACTAAGCTTATCTTCGTCTTCAGACTTCTTTTGCATTTCACTTGTATTTTGATCAGCGCTGGCATGGACATCTTTCTTTGACCCAGGCTCCGCCTCTGGAAACTTGGGTTCCTCTGCTTCGACCACCATGTGTTTTTTAAGGCGAGACCAGCCACTGAGTTTTGACTTCATGCCTTTTGGTTTCTGCATCACCTTCAAGAGAGGTTCTGCAGATAGGGAAGAGCTTTCACCCTCCTCCTTCTTTTCCACCATAGGCTTGATCACTTGTTGGGGACTAGCTTTTTTCTCCCCTCTTTCAATCTTTACATGTTCAGTGTCCTTTGTTTCAAGGTGCTTTCGGTCTTCTTTTGGTTTAGCCAGAGGCTTAACCACATCTTTAACCTTTCCATTTTCAGGAGGTTTTTCAGAAGAAGCAGATGCAAGATTCTGCATCTTAATTCTCTCTAACAAAGATATTTTTGCCTCGGTTGGCTTCTCTTGCACTTTGGTCGTGTCAGCATTAACTTTACCTTCTGAAAGCTTTGGAAGAGCTGGCTTTCCCATGTCTAGGTCAGGCAATGGCACAGCCTTGCTTTCAGGTTTTGGAGTTTCCTGCGCAGTTGGAGGCGTTGGTGTCATTTGAGAAAGTCTGGGAGATCCATAGGTTGGAGTTCTGACTCTTGGCGTCACAGTACTTACAGTCTCTGCTTTTGCTTCTGATGGTGGTGTGTCAGCTACAGATACCACAATGGTTGGAATTTTAACATCAGGTATTTTTGGCACAGGTTTCTTGGGAACATCCTCTACAGAGTTAGCTTCTGGTTTAGATGCTGCCTCTGGAACCTCTGGAGGTGGAACTACCACAGCGGTTTCATCTTTAACAACAACAGTCTGAGGTGGCTGGACTTTACCTCGCTCTTTAGGCTTTACCTCAGACTTGTCTTTTGTCAGGGTCACATTTTCATCAGGTTGAGGTACTACTGGTTCCTGTTTTGGAAGATGAGTTGCCTCAACACTTGGTAGTACAGTTGGTGTAGAAATGCTAAAACTGGGCGAGTAACTCTTTATTCCTCCATGGGCAACATATTCAGCGGGAGTCAATCCATAATATGTTGGTTGGGATTTAGGTGCTGTTGGTGTTTTGGGTCTTTGACCTGCAAATGGAGGGACTCTAATTAACGGTCTTTGATAGCCAACTGAAGACAAACCAGGCTGTGCGAGTTCAACATTGGGTGCTGTTGGGGTTTCAGGCTTTGGATGCTGATTTGCATTAAGGTTTGGGCTTTCCTGTATTTGAGTCTTTGGCTTTGATGATTTGACTTTTGATAGGTTTTCTGAAGTGGCCATATCTAGTTTTTCTTTTAAGAGTTCAGTTGATTTGACATCTATGTCCCCATTTTGAAATATTCCTGAATGATTGGTGTTATTCACCTGATTTGAAATTTTATGAATTTCATCATGTGGACCAGCCAAGCTTGAAGTTGGCGTTTTGGATCTTCTGCCCTCCATGTGCACAGGAGAAACAGCAAATAAAAGTGGATTTGGTCTTGAAATCTCAATCACAGACACTCTAACACGTGACGCATTACCCGAGGGTGTCTTGGGTCGCCCTGAAGATGTTTTTGTTGAGGTTAAGTCATATGTTGATGTTTTTACTCTAGTTGGTGTTGCAACCCCCTTTATCTTGAGTGTTGGAGTTGTACCTTGTTTTGTCTCGAGTGTTGGTGTTGCATTTTGTTTAATCTCTGAAGCTGGAGTACTGACCCTCTTCATTTCAGAAGATGGAATTGTCTCTTTCTTGACTTCAGAAGTTGATGTTTGGGTTTTCTTAATTTCTGAAGTTGGGGTAATCCTCTTGATTTCAAGCGTCGGTGTTGCAACCCTTCTGATCTCTCTGGTTGGTGTTCTGTCTCTTATTTCCGCTGTTGGTGTTACTATCCTTCTAACCTCAAATGTTGGTGTTGGGCCTCTCATTAACTCTGCAGTAGGTGTTTTACTCCTTGTTGGTGATGCATAAGGTGTTATCAAACCTGCTGACTTTGCCGTATAATTGGTGATCTGAGGAACTTCAAACAATGGTTTTGTTGTTCTAGAAACATTCAAAACAGTTGGCTGAGGGCTTGGAGTTTTAGAGGTAATTACATGGGTGGTAAGAGTTGAGCTGATTTCCGCTCTTTGAGCAGTATGCAGAATGGTTATTGGAGCCGTAGCATGTGTGTCAAGTCCTGGTATTGGTGAGGCTGTGTATGGAAATGCTGGAGCTAGGTGTTGGGGAGTGTTGTGGCCCAGAGCCACATATGGTTGTGGAGAAAACCTTGTTGTCTTGCCATATGTGAATCCTCTGTGATGAGGATAAGGGGACGCAACATGCTGATACAGTGGTCGGACGTTAAAGCGCGGATGTACCGTGCCAATATAGAAAGGTGCCTCAGGAGTTTTAGGAGGAGTTGAGTGATCACTGTGCTCCAGGTCAGGGCTTGCTTCATTTACTGGAGACAGGCTTGAGCGGAAGGGGACCGATGGTTGTATGGCCTGGGCAGCTGCTTTTTTCTTGGCTGTCTTCTTGAGTAGTTTCTGGAGCCGGACATTTTCTTTCCCAGGTTTGGGAGGCAAAGGTGGTGGGTACTGCTGGGATAGCAGGCCAGCCTGGGCAGCATTGGCGATATTGCCAGCCATAAAATCGTCAACCCCCTGAAACAAATAATAGATATTGTGTAATTTAAACATAACAATAATGATTGTTTTTGCTAATAATGGTAACAAAGTGCAAACAATTCCAAAAATATACAATTTTAAAATAAATCAGCAAAAAAGCTTTGTTGTTCACTAATACTGTTGTTTTCTTTTTCTTTCAGATGAATTATCCAGTGACGACTTGTGAGGAATTTAATTCAGCAATATCATCTTTCCAGATTCACCAAGAACATATATACATTAACACACACACACCTAATATATATCAGGGGTGGGAATCTTTTGGTTACGATTCAATTCAAATCGATTCTCGATTTTAAATCAAATTTCTATTCGATTAAGATTTGATTGTAGTTTACGGTTTTGTATTACTTTTCTTATTTGACTGCGGTAGACAGTTTAATAGGTCTAGAAGAAAAAGAGAGATTCAGTCAAAAGCAGCGATTGGGTTTTTGTGTTTTGATTAATGAAACGTATGGCAACAGTTTATTAGGTTGCTGTCCCTCAAAGAACAAATGAACGGATCTAATATACTGTTACACATCCAATTTGCTTCCAACCATCTATGTTCATGTAGGACATAACAGATTGTGTTTATGTGAATACTCCACACAATGTGCATTTTGACATAATTGTGTGTGTATTTGACCATTCAAGCGCAATAAGCTGTGAAAGAGAACTGATTTCGAGATCTCATGCATCTGAGAGCCGCATTTAGTCCTTTTTCGCGGCTTATTGTAATTAATATAACACTCTAATGTGTCAGAAGTTTTAAGTAGTACATCGAAGTTTAAGTAATGTAACACTCTAGAATATGGATTTTTGAAATGTGTGAATCGATGCGAATCGGCAGAAAATATAATTGCGATTCATATGTGAATTAATTCCCCCCCCACCCCTAATATTTATATATATATACCTAAAAAACAACATAAGGAAGAAACAATTGCAATGTATGTATACAATGTATTACAATGTATGTGCTTATCTGTCGTTGATTTTTGATGATTGTTTCATTTTTTAATGTTCTAATGTCAAGGCTTTGGGTTTTCTTAAAATCTATTTGTCATATATACAATGAAAAAAGCAAAAAAAAAAAAAAAAAAATTGTCCTCAGTATTTTTCTGCAGTATTTGTGCTGATATGATGTCCACTTTTAACAATAAATGAGTGCGAAATGAATGTGAACGTCAAATAGATAGGATTTTTGTCAGCTACGTTTTTATATTGATTTTCTATGCTATTTTTATACTCTGACACATTGTTACATTTATATAGACTTTAAAAAAATATAGATTAATAGTAGAATAATCCAAAAACATATTCCAAATTCCTGCAGCTGATTCGTATGCCTTTTAAGTCATTGCCAATCTTTGTTTTACACCTTGATGTGTTATATTTTATTACAAATATGACATTGATTTTCTTACCTCTCAGCTATTGTTCATTGTTTTGCATAACACATAATTGACTACACTTTTTGGTTTTCAAGAAAACACTGGAATTAGTCCATTTATCATATTTATAATATTCATATAATCCTGTTTGTTTAGTTATGAAGTTTTTTCTACCCAATGGTGTCATGGTTAAAAAAGAATGTGATTTATTGTCCATTAACGTTTTTAATCTTCAATAAAAATGATATTTTGTATGATTCTTAATTTTGATTTTATAGGACTCAAGTCTATGACACATTCACATGCAGTAAACTTCCACCACAAATCTAGGGTGGCTCCTTGGCCTAATTTTAGGGTGAAAGCAAATGAGCAAGTAATCTGCTCTATGTCAAAGAGTGTGGTGCCACTCTCCACCCTCACTGTAAACCAATGCCAAGGGGGCATCCACTGCTTTAGCTATAGGTGGGACAGCTACATTAAATTACATAATAAATCACTGAAAATGTACTACCAGTCAGATTCAGTGGTCTCTGTTGACGCACAACCTAGGATCACATATCAAAGAGCTGCTTTTATGCTCTTTCATACAGTAGTGATTATTACTGGACTATTAAAAAATATATATTCATATTCATGAAACAATCATGAACCTCTCCTGGCTAATTTATGCAATAATATAGTATAATGTATTTATCCATGGGTTTATTAGCATTTGTGGAAAAACTAAATAAAAAATATTTATCTTAATTCTATATTTTCTCCAAAAACAGAAATTCTTAACATAAGCAATTTCTGCTTCATAAGTGAATTTATCTTATTTAAAGAATGTTTAGATACCGGTATTTGACTACAAAATACAAAAACTAAGCAAATATTCTTTACAGTGTAAAATACAGAGAAAATTACTTATTTCGTGTCCGTATAACACAATCTTTTGCAACAGTTCAAATGTAGGCCACCTGTAAGAGCTTGTAAAAGAAGTCTCCAGCCCAGAGAGACATATGAGAGGAGGTCATCCTTTTAAGGGCCTGGTAGGCTGGGCAGCTTGGAGAATTTCCAAGATGCAAGTTCAAAAGAGGAGAGGGCGAGAATAGCAAAGCAGTAAAATCATGCACTTGCCTAAAAAAAAAAGAAAAGGAATTGTACATGTAAAGATATGCACACTTGTATGTGTGTGCTTAAAAAACTTACCAAAAGATGACTGTAAGACAGTTGAAGACACTTCAGACAAGGTCCCCTGTAAACATAAACATGCATGAATTATGCAACTGTAATTTAATGAAAATGAAAATATAAAATATAGTTGCATTGAAACAAATATTGGTAGTACTAATTTAATTTCAACACTGTTATATTTACACTCCCTGATTCAGAAAGTTAGCCTGCTACAACTGTTAATGCCTTTTCCCAAAGGGCGGACATGGCATGCACTTCCACACTAGGTATTCGTATAATAATAACAGAAATCAAATTTCAAGTGGTTTTGCTATGGTTTTATACCTGCGTGTCTGCTGTTCAGGGGCGTCCGGCGGCTGCCTGCTTGTCCCAGCTTGGACTGTGAGAACGGGAGACTCATGTTGAGTTCAACTATTCCCCCTTCCTTCAAATGGAAGGCACAGGCACCATAGCAGTCCAAAAATAAAACCCTGAGCCCGTTACTCAGAATGCACACTGACTGGTGACGGTGTAGAGGGAACCGTCAGCGGAGCAGGGGGGATCCAGGTCACCTTAGATATTACCAAGTGCCCCCCTCCTCCTCCCCCGTGACACCAGATGCACACCCTCATTCACACATCTATAAGCACAGCACCCCCTACAGTTAAGAAGAAGAAGCAGTTGTTTCCTTTAAAGGGCTATTACAGGTCAAATCTTTAAAGTCACCATGAAATTGGAGAAATAGCAAACTACAATGATTCAATGATTCAATCAATTCCTGATGAACAAAATCAAGTCCTGCCCTATATGT
Source organism: Gila orcuttii (assembly GCA_026230005.1). Taxonomy (NCBI): domain Eukaryota; kingdom Metazoa; phylum Chordata; class Actinopteri; order Cypriniformes; family Leuciscidae; genus Gila; species Gila orcuttii. The sequence goes on from JAPDVR010000025.1 coordinate 20,955,286, forward strand.
TTTTTTTCTAGTTCAAGAAGCAGTTTCACTTGGATATACGTCACAATAGGGAAGAAAAAGCTATAGCAAATTCCGTTGATGTCGACTTTAAGTAGACCCCTGTGAATTGTCGTTTGCAAGACATTTTACTTTATGTGAAACAGAATTTTTCAGATTTCATATTGATTGGCAAAGGTTGTAGTGCAAACAACCACCAAGTGAGATTAAACTTTTTAAATTGAACTTTTCTTCAACTTAAGTTGAAACTTAATCCTGTGAACACACCAAATATTTACGGAAGCCTCTGGCAAGGAGTAAGGGTTGGAAAAAAAGCCAGACTGATTTGATTACACCAATAAGCTCATGTGTTACATGACAGACTTCAATCCTTCTGACATAAATGATGAAGTTGACATTTGCACTTGTTTACAATATAAGAGAACATTATGACTGACTTGTTAGCGTCTCTCCAACATGAAACTCATCTAAACAGTGCATTTCAGAATGTAACTAACTGGTGAAATTCACAAATCCTCTGTATGCAGAGAGGTGTGAGTGGTTTCATATTTCAATTAGTGCTGTCAATCAATAAAAAAATAACAACAAATGAATCACACAATTTTCTGTAATTAACTGTGATTAATCGCACCAAACATGAAAGTTTTTAATACATTTTATATTGTAATATTTGCACATTTAATCTCTAAAATAACACAGAAACAACATACAATAGTAAAAACAACTTTTTACTAAGCGCTATGAATAAAGGGTAGTATCACTGATACCAGCACTGATACTGATGTCTCTATTAAATAAAAAATTTTCTCAGTTTTAAGTGTGCAATTTTAACATTTAATAGGCTTTAAAAAATATAACAACCTTTAATTTAAGTGAACTTAAAACAATATTCACATTAACCCATTGTATTAAATCTCACATTTAGCTGTGTCTTTAATATATCAGGGCTCAACGCTAAGGTTTTTTCTACTGGTCCAGTCGGGCCGGTTCCGATTTTTACCTGCCCTGTTAATATTCCAAAAAAAAAAGGTCTTGCTTTCATTGTTTTTGACCCATGTGACCTTGTAAACAGTGCTTTCCTGTTATTATGTTTATCTTTCTACAAATTAATTAATGTTGACAGGCTAGAATGTCTACGATTGTAAACACATTGAATGTCTTTTACCAACAGAGCTTAGAGATACTAAGTTTCACCAAATTATTGAATTCAATTTAAAATCATTTACAGAAATGTATTGGCATATTAGTGACCTCTAGACATTTATACAGAAAAAATGTAAGGTGTTTGTAACACATATGTGGACTTGGGAGCGAGCTCTGGGGCACACCCCAAAACCTCATCCGACGCATCTATCTATTATGTTGAAAATAACACAAAAAGCTAAGTTCAACCCACTCACGTTCGGCCCTTTCAGAAAATGTGTTAATTGTGCTTACGTAGTACCACAGCAAATATAGCAACAGTGTCTGGACTCACTCCTCCAAACTTACACCTCTGTTACATTTCCTCAAACCCTCATTCATCTCCTTATTCAGTGCCTGGGCCAAGTTCTGGACCTTCCCTTTTTAACCCTTCCCACAACAGAATCTCCACCAATGGGAGATTTCCACAGATCAGGTGTCACTATAACAGAAATGCATGTTTGCTGAACTTTACAGCCAGTCTTCGCCAGCAGGGAGCTCACTTCTTTCAGCTTTTCTGAGGTAAGGGTGAAGGAGGGGATGAGTGCAGAGTGTGAGGAAATTGTGAAATCAGGAAAGTTTGTCTGTAGTTGTGGGTCAGTTTAGACTAAGACAATTTGTGATAAGTAGCGTGTGAACTCATCAGGTTTTACACAAACTTGCAGAAATCATATAACCTAATGAATTTAGTTAAAATATCATTGATGGACTCTTAATTCTAAAATGTATATATACAATAAAGCTGGGTAGCTTTAAAATGATGTTTAAATTTACATTTAATTTATTTTAAGTTGTCTGAATAACATAATCTATTCAATCTTTATGATCTTAACATTCTGTGTCCAAATATAGAAGAAAAAAAAGAAAAAAACTTGAGATGGAACTTTGAAACTAGATCCTGAACAATGTTTGGGCCTATTAAGTGCAGCTGTCTAGTCAAATTCTTTTTGACCCGAGATGCTTTTAGGTATTGCTCACATCCATTTCCTGATTATTATTCAGAAGTTAACAACTGATTGATTTGTATTTTTAAATTAATCAAACCCTGTAATTATTATTTAAGATTTTGTAGTATTTTGTATTGATTTGTTACAAAATCGGAGTCCTGCACTATATATAAAAATATTAGTTCTGAAATTGGGAAACAACACAAATCATCTACAAATATGCAAATAACACTATATTTTCAAAGATATGTGTTTTTCTATTACTTGTTTGTCTACACAAGAATATGTTCTAAAGGAAAGTGCCTTACTATTGAACTTTTCAATGACTTTTACCGTCCTGACAAGGCCAAGGATCTATCAGGCAAAGTGGAAACAAACTTCTACATGTATAAGTATTGATAAGGGCATAAGTGTCAGCCAGTTCACAGGTCAGCTAATAATACAATTTGGTCAATACTTTAGCTAAATGACTTTGCACATCTTCTGAGAAACTGAAAAGTGACAAACATAGCAGACTACTATAAACAAAAATGTAATTGTTGCCTTATAATTTATACAGGAAAAATTTGGGAGTATTTACATCCTACATTCCTAGTCCTCACTGACATTATTGATGATTATTTCATTTGGCAAAAAGCCCCAGTAGTCCCAAAGGGAGGATATATATATATTCTCATTATATAAAGAGAGACTTTGAGTTTTTAAGTATTCATTAGACTCATTGCAGTCTTCACTTGAGGTTCTGATTTGTACATCATTATTTCATTTTCTTTTAGTCTCAAAGTCCACTATCACCATGTCAGACACAGAGGAGGTGTAAGTATCATAAAGTGTCTATGCATATTGAACTGGATTTCTATGAAGTGCACTAAGGGGGCATAATCAGGCTTCTGTTTTTTATTTTGTTTTTTACAGTGAGCATTTCGAGGGTGAGTACAATTTTTCAATGTTTTCTTGTAAAATCTTGTTGCCATAGCATTTTTAAAAACAATTATAAACGATGTAATGTATCCGTTCACCATTTCTCCCAATAATCGTTCTTCTTGTCAGAACGTGGTGAAAGTAGGCGATTACAATGGGACATGTGTAATAACTGTGCAATGTGTGATACTGCTGCAGTGGTCATAAAATAATTAATAAAATAAAATAATTAATAATTATTATGAAATACATTTATTTAGAACATCCTGGTCTGCATTCTCCATCTTTGAGTTTTTATTTTTACATTGTATTTGATTGATTTTATTACACAATAAGGCAAATCATATGTTATTTATCTTTGAATCTGAATCTGAATCTGTAGTGTAGAGTGGAAACATGTCCCCTCATTACCATACACATACAAATGTATAACTAACTAAATGCGGAAATAGATTAATGTAAAATATATACATAAATGTAGAAATAAATGTAAAAATAAATAAAATACATAAACAAGGACTTAACAAACTTTTTAAAAATGTTATAAATATATTTATTTTTAATGTTGGCGGATTCTGTCCCCCACAGTATTATAGTTAATAATAATATATATTCTTTTCTTGTTTCCTGTTCTTGTTTAATGCTTGCTGTCATTGAAGGGGAAGGTATGTTGATTACAGATGTATCCCACTTTATCAGTGTTGAGGGGACTTGTTACAGTTGTCTGCAGTCTCCTCCTAGTGGACAACATCTATAATGCTGTGGGCAATAACCTATTCACTCCTAGTGGACAACATCTATAATGCTGTGGGCAATAACCTATTCACTCCTAGTGGACAACATCTATAATGCTGTGGGCAATAACCTATTCACAGATTAGGCTATGTAATGAAATGGGTGAAAGAATATTTAATGATAACAACCGTGCAGTGACACACTGTTTGAGTACTGCATGGCATGTACCGAAAACTGACCAACTCATTTTAAGGAGCAGAGCTGCTGCTTTAAAAGAAGAAGCCTCTTCAAGGAAAACTTTTGAATCGGACACATTTAGCTCTATACATTTGAATAATTTGATATAATTTAAAAAAGAAATATATATTTTTTTTATTTAAAATCACTTTTTTTTAAACTAAATTTTTAAAATTTTAATAACATTTACATTTCTACAACTGGGATTATAACAAGTCAAAATTTTCTGAGCATCATGGCTGTGCTTGGATGTTTGTTCTAAAATCAATGTTGATATTTAATAACTTTAATATTTTAATAACTAATAATTTTAAATTAATAATTATTTATTTTTCCAACGTTTGCTGTGTACCGTTAACTGTATTGCCCTGAGTGGATTTCACAATAACACATGTACTTGTCTCCTCTTCACTCTTAATACAGATGAGAAGCCAAAGTTCAAGTAAGTATTAGAAACTGGCCTATATTTGCACATTACTGCACAACAATCGAAATAATTTAATCTACGATATAATGCTTATTTTATTTCTTTGACTCCAGGCCATCAGCACCCAAGATCCCAGATGGTGAGAAAGTGGACTTTGATGTAAGAGTTTGTTCCTCTTTGGTGCTCTTTAAAATGGCCATGTATTTGTTAGTGAGATAACCGCATTGTTTCTTGTGTGTCTGAACGCAGGACATTCAGAAGAAACGTCAGAACAAGGATACACTTGAGCTGCAGTCCCTCATCGATGCTCACTTCGTGCACAGGAAAAAGGAGGAGGAGGAACTCATCGCCCTCAAGTCGAGAATTGTGAGTGAACATAAACCGAGATGTAAAACCGTCAAGAAATCGTTGGCATAGCTTGATCTTCTTCAGGAAGTTGTAAATGAACATGTGAATGTTTTCTGTCTTCAAACAGGAGAAGCGCAGAGCTGAGCGAGCAGAGCAGCAGAGGATTCGAGCTGAAAAGGATAAGGAGCGCCAGGCAAGACGCGAGGTGTGTGGCACTAGCGGTTTCCATCTAAAGTTGTGAATTTAATTTAAGCGCAAAATCGCCAATTCCTGATAAACTGGCGCTAAATATCAGAAAGATATAAGAAAAAATTGAAGTTGTTGCAGTAGGACAAGCCACATAATATAAAAATTATCGTCTATAATAAATTACTTGTGCCTCAGAGCACGCAGATGAAATGCAATAAACGAGGTCATGTTATCTTGCTTTCGGAGGCTGATGCCTGGTGTTTGGGAACACAATAGTGTAAGACAGTACCGGGAGGTAATTATACCAAACCACTTTGACAACAGACTTTGCTCAGGCATTTCAGGACGACCAAAATGAGATCTGTCCGCTGGTTGGTCCAGTTATGTTATGCCATCACAAGTCACATGTCTTTTTTGATGCGCATCTTAGAATTAATTCGGTAAAAGTGTTTCCATCGTAGTTTATGCAAATGTTTTCTTATCGAAAAAAACATTTATCTGACTCGATTAATTAAGAGCACACGTTTTTTTATGCACATTTTTAGAATTTACGTGCATCTTGACGACATTTCCATCCAGCGTTTTTTATGCGATATCCCAAAATGCACATAAAAATAGGTGGATGTCTCAAATCCGATTTTTTGAAAAAATTTGTTTTTTTTGCAAGGCCGTTCACATTTCCAATTAAATGTGACCTTTTGTGATCTCCTGTGTGAACGAGAACGTGAATGTAAAATGACCCAGAAGTGACCCGCATGCGCAGAAGAGTACTCAATGGTCAACGACGTCCAAATATTAATTAAATCAGAAACCTCGCTTCCCTTCCATTGACTGGTCTCAGCATCGTCCGCCAGTTGTTGTTTATCTTCTCATATACTTATCTTCTCACCTACTTCAACGCAGAATTATGACGTTTGTCGCATATCAATGACGTGCGGGTCGGATACATGTGACCTGGCCGTTCAGATTGAAGTCGCATTTCAAAAGATCGGATACATATCGGATTTGGACCACGTACCCAAGTGGCCTGGGTCGCATTTGAAAAGATCAGATGTGTGTCGTTCAGACTGTCATGAAAAGATCAGATACAGGTCGCATAGGGGCAAAAAAATCGGAATTGGGTCGTTTCAGCCTGCTGTTCTGTTTAACAGCTCTGTCTAACAAATTATCTGACAGAAATGTTAAAGAAAATTTCTTTATTTGTGAAAATTACTCTAAAAGCATTATAGAATCAAGATGCTGCAATCTAAAGTATAAATCTAATTATTTTACAGATTTTTTTTATCCAATTAAATTTTTCATATACACATTTTCAAATTATGTAAAATAAGAATTTAATTTCAGCAATAGATATCATCTATATCAGCCAACCTGAAGGCGTTTTCACACCTGGCTCGTTTGGAGCGTTTGTTTCTGAAACTGGTGTGTTTTGTCCCTTAATTCGGTTTGTTTAGGCATATATGAACACGGCAATCGCTCGGATCCGCACCAAAACAATCACTCCGAAATCACCTGAATGAGGAGGTCTCAGCCCGATTGAATCCGAACTCTGGGGTGAGAAAGTAATCCGACCCAACAGACCAACGAACCAAGCCCTAACATAATTCATAACTGGAAATGTGCTATATAAATAGCAGTAGTGTCTGATTCTGTGAGTGAGCACATTAGTTATCACAGTTGAAAACCAAAGAGTGACTCTTCAACTTAAAACGTTGTGAAAGTAATTGCTTTTCTCTGTGCATTGCAACAATGCTGTCCCCACGAAGCCTTGATTGATTGCGTACTGACGTATAAGTGTTTTGCGCGTTTCACGTCAGCTATGGATGATGCAGTGGAAAATCTGATCAATAAGAGGCCAGCTTTACTCACATGTGACTTGCATAAACACATTTTGGTACTAATTGAAATTTTGCCTTGTGAAAGCGTTCTGAACCCTGTTTCGGAACAAAGCAAACAATCTACAGCTCTGAAAACGCCCTAAGATATCGGCACCGGCCTTAAAAAAAAACAATAATGGGTCGACCACCAACTGACAGTGTCCTGATGTTTCCCACAGGAGGAAAGGCTGAAGAGAGAGGAGGCAGATGCTAAGAAGAAAGCAGAGGAAGACGCCAAGAAGAAGTCAGCTCTTTCCAACATGGGCTCCAACTACAGCAGCTACCTGCAGAAGGTAACTATTTAAAACAGTTCAAATGAACTGAGGAGAATGAACTGAAACAACAATGACTGAAACCTTAGGCTGTGTTGTCCTTCAGGCTGACTCCAAGAAAGGTGGCAAAAAACAGACAGAGAGAGAGAAGAAGAAAAAGATCCTGGCTGAGAGACGCAAGCCACTCAACGTCGACCATCTCAACGAGGACAAACTGAAGTGAGTTATTGGGCCCTATTTTAACGATCTGAAACACAAGTGTCAAAGCGCAAAGCGCAAGTAACTTTGTGGGCGGATCCCGGCGCTGTTGCTATTTTCCCGGCGGGATTAATGACTCTTGCGCCCGACGCAAGTTTAAAAGGGGTTGGTCTGAAATAGCTACATTATTCATAGGTGTGGTTTAGGCGTTACGTGAAATAAACCAATCAGAGCGTCATCCAACATACCCTTTAAGAGCAGGTGCGCATGTTGCATGGCGGATTGTTATTATTATGGCGCATTACCAGGCGCGCTTCAGAATCGGTTCACAGCCGAGGAGATCGATGTTCTCGTCAGGGCCGTAAAAGAAAGAGAAGTGACATTGGGGATGGGACAAACCCACCCAAATCAATAGAAAAAAATACGGTAAAAAAAAAAAAAATAGAAAACTAATTTGTCAGATGTCCTTATATACATATGTGTCTTGCCAGTATTGGGCAAACAGGTCTGATCCGTCATTACAACAATTTGCCTGAAAAATTTGGGTAAATGTATAAGCTAGATTTATGCCTATTTTTTCACATCTTCATGGACACCACAATGATTTCCCTCGTGTGGTAATATTTTTCCTTGTTATAATGTATGATTTGCAAAAATAAAAACTGCTGCATCTGTGTTGATGAGAGAATCAAAGTGTATGCGAGGTGTGCACGCTATACATTATGGTCAAGCAAGCGCCCTTAAAATAGCATAATGAACAACGCGCAACGCGCCACTGACTTTAGACTAGGTTTTTTCTGGTCAGTGGCGCAATTGTTTTATAGAACAGCAAAATAGCATGAGGGAAAGTTTGCGCCGGAACACGCCTCCTCTTTGCGCTGAACCGCCCCGGGGAGCGCAAGTGTATTTCTTAGTTAACCGACGTGTGTCTGTGGAGGGAAAAGTCCGCTTTGCGCGGGTGCAAAATAGGAATGATACATGCGTCAGTGTACAGAGTCATTTGCGCCGGGTGCAAGATAGGGCCCATACTCTGTTATAAACTGTTAAAGGGAGGCCATGTAAACTTATCGTACTTACTTATATCTTGTGTCCTGGACTTCAGAGATAAAGCACAAGAGCTGTTTGAATGGATAAAGACCCTGGAATCTGAGAAATTTGATCACACAGAGAGGTTGAAGAAACAGAAGTATGAGGTGAGAAAACAAATAGCGAAAGAGACAAGAGGACAGGACACATTTAACCTGTACATCCAATTGTCATCAGCAGTACTTATTCCCTTGAGGTAAACTTTGACATCACTGATAAATGTCTGATCTTCTACAGATTACTACACTGCGCAAGAGAGTGGAGGAGCTGGGCAAATTGTAAGTTGCATGTTTCTTGAATGTTATGGCGCCCCCTGCTGTGCATGGCCTGTGTGTGACTGCTTCAGTGCATTGACAGATCTTCTGTGATGGTAAAAACAAAGTGAACCAAGGGTACGTTTTCACAACAAACAGAAAAGTTGTCCTTTGCATTTTTCGTGTACAGACGACAACGTACGAAACAATCCCCATTCACACGGATCCGTGGAAACTATTAAAATCTCTGTATTATTCATGCCAGGCCAGTAATTGCCAATATCACTTTGTAAAGAAAAAATTAGTGGTCGACCGATATATCGCCACGGCCGATATATCGGCCGATATTTGGCTTTTTTAAAATATCGGCATCGGCCGATACGTTTTTCTAATTGGCCGATGTGTTGGAAGCGGGAATTTATTTTGACGGCGCTGCAGACTTTTATTTTGACGGACGGCGCTGAGAACACCAGCACCTGAGAAGGAACGGCAGCGCCTGAATCTGATCACACAGCGCTCACTCACATTCTCCGTCTCTGTCAGTCATATCTAATAGTTTGTTAGACAGAACCGGTGGCTACAGAACTGGTAATCAAAGAAAGTAAATGGTATGCGAAAAAGTAATGCGTTTGCTTTTATATTATTTGTAACCGAAAAGGCAAACAATCAGGCTAGAATACTTTCTCATTTACCGTCAACATTCAGCAAATGCGCATCTACATAATTTAAACAAATCTCTGAATATCTAATAATAAACATTTAATTTCACAAACCTTGCAGATTTAATCAAATCCAGCTGTGATATCTTGTGAAGTGTGCATTTGTAGCCTGCATATAAACGTGTTCCTGCGAGTGACGGTCCGTGTGAAGTGAGTAAATGCGAACAGAAGATCAGCTTCACAGGAGATGCGATCGAAACTTTAAATCCTTCATTTTAAAATATGCTGTGCTATATCCAGTTGCCCACTGTGTCATATTCATGTCGTTTTCACTGTGTGCTGTATGTAAAATTAGCGTTACCTTGTCAAAAGTCAAAGTGAAAAAAATATGATTATTAGTGCGCATGAAATTACCAGATTACTGAGTGCCCTGTTACAGTGTTTACTTCCTTTTTATTTACATATTCATATATTTTTAAACAATTACTTTATTTGTGAAAAATACTGTAATAGGTTTGCAGATTCAAGAAGTTGCCATCTAAAGTATAGGGCCTAAGCATGTTTATTTTAAATATGTTTAAATATTTATTAACTTGATCTAATTTATTAAATATTGATTTATATAAATATAAAGTGTGTGTGTATATATATATATTATATATATATGTGTGTGTATATATATATATATAATATATATATATATATATATATATATATATATATATATATATATATATATATATATATATGTTTGATATATAAATATAAATATCGGCTTTATATCGGCCATCGGCCACCCTGCTCTCTAAGATATCGGCATCGGCCATCAAAAAACCCATATCGGTCGACCACTAGAAAAAATAACCTGAACGCCCCAAAAGTTGTTTTTTTTTTTTAAGTTGAAAATGGTGTTGTGTAAACGGCCCCTTAACAAGCAAGAACACTGCACTCGCTTTCTTGAAAACAGCAACAAGTTAATCTGCAGATTTATAGATACAAGGAGACATTTGTAATACATTTTAGGAATTACTTAAATTATTATCAATATGCAGAAATTGAAAATCAGCATTCGTTCATTATATTTTGTATTTTGCACCAAGCTGCCTTTGCATGTAAAGCTATCCATAAAATACATAACATAAGCTATGAGATGTCATAAGTCATAACATGCTTAATGTCACAGACAACATTATTACTTCTTTTTGTAAAAAACATCATTTTTTTAATAAGTTTCATAATTTTTTTTTTTTTCATTTTATAAGAAAAATATATAATAATTATTCACTTAAAATCTCCCTGTGGGGAAAATCATGTTTTTTAATGTTGTTTATATGTCTATGAGGGGTTTTTAATATGCCTTAAGACAAACGATGTACAAATTCATGTTAACACCATTGTTGAGTATTTTCTCCTTAAAACTGCAGTGAACCAAAGACAGTCTCAAAAATGCGGTTTGAAATAGCTGGTGTTTCTGACGTCACAAACTACCCTGTAACCAATCAGATTAACGTGTGATCGTCAAGGATCTCTGAGCTGGTGTGAGTGAGTGGAGGCGTGACGAATTTGCATATTCATAGAACCGCATATATTAAATGAGGCATGGGTGTAGAGTTACATTCAAGCTATTTTAAGGCATGAATAATTTTTCAGGAAAAAACGTTTAAATATGTATTTTGGTGATCAAAGATGATTTTAAGGGATATTAAAATATTAATAATAGGCTACATGGAAATAAATGGAAACTCTAACGAAGAAAAAAAATGACAATAGGAATATGGATTTGCCGGTACACCTTGCTCCAGGACTAATGAGCAGACTAGTTTAAACTAGTTTTGTTTTATTCATTTTTTAACGAAGCTGCCAAAAAAAAAAAAAACATCATTAGGCCTATGATACTGTGACAGTAGGCCTAAGTGAAGCCTGGGTTGAACGAACTGGTATGTGCACTGCTTGCTGTGGTGTGAAATGTACATTCGAGTGTTGCAGTGTTAAATCAGTGCAGTTGCAGTGTCGAGTGGTAAATCAAAGCATAATTTTGCTCACATGTTGTGTTTTGACTACTCTTGACATTGCAGCAGCAAGAAGGGCGCCGGCGCTCGTCGCAGAAAGTGAGTGCGTCGTGCTGCAGGCCAAGACCTCCACAATGATGATGGACAAGATACACCCTCATTCTGTGCTGACTGCACAGGACTAGTTGTTGATCAACCCACTCTTCATCGTCTTGGACTGTAGTTTAATTCCTTTATATGTCATGTAAATAAAGTGTGACTTAAAGCCTTAGTACTTGTTCTTATTGAAACATCAATAAAATCGTTGTTTTTGGAGGTTGTCACCCAAGACCATTTCTTTCTAATTCCACGAGTGCATAAACAAGGTTCGATAAAAAATTAAAAAAAAAATCTGTCGCGTGAAATTCGCGAGTTTTATTGCACACGGATAAAAATTAAAACGCACGGTTTCTAAATAATGTTACACTGTCTCGTATGTGACAAGTACGTGATTAAACTCGATATTCTTACCTTGTCTGTGCAAATATATTCAATGTTCAACTCCTATCACGCCGGTAAAATGTAACTTTGACAGGCGGAAGGATAACAGTGACATCTTCTTAACTTAAGTGACTTCCCACAAGAAAAGTAGGCTAACCCAGGTCACGCGTATCCAGAGGTTCCTCCGCCTTCGACGGTAGTCCCAACAAAATCCAAGTTTCCAGGATTCAAAATGTCTCACAATGTATTGCCAGTTTTAGTTTGTTTTTAAGCTACACGCTGAGGTACGAGTCCTACGAGTCGAAATTATTCTTTGGTAATCGACAGTCACAGATCCTGTCAATAAAATTTTAATTTTAAATTTAAATTATAAAAAAGAATTTGAAATTGGTTAAATTATTTTGATGAGAAAGTAGGCTAAAAAATGGCATATTTGCTCAAATAAGTTTTACAGTGTGACACACAATAATGCACACTATGACGATCAGTTAGCTACAAATAGGCTATGAGGTGTGCATTATGCAAATAGGCTACATCGTTCAATAGGCTACACAAGATGGTGCTGTTGTTATAATATGTCTGTCAACCATTAGCCCTATTTTTTCTTTTTTATGAATTTCTTACGCGATAAATATAGGCCTATATCCCTGATATATAAAAAAATCAGTTATTAAAAAAGTAGGCTAACATTTTATAGTTTTTTATTAACATAGTCAAACATTTTATTCTACATGTCCTACACTTGCATATAGGCTATTCATATTTGAATGTAACCTACATCAGCTGAATAAAATTACTGGTTTATGGATGGTGAAGCCTTATCGACTTTTTACCCCTTTTTAACAGGCTATTCCCTCAAACGTCCTCGAGCAGGGTAAATTATTCCCTCTAGCTTTTATTTCATTTCATTTAATTTCAAAAACTTTATTTATCCCCATGGGGCAATTGCGAGACCCGTATTAGTACAAATAAAAACTTTTCATAATAAAAATAACCTATATATTAATAAATAAATAAAAAGATATGATTATCTGTACGCTTATTTTGATAATAAATAAATAAATAAATAAATAAATGGGGAAGCTTCGAGAAAAAACATTCTTATATCAACTCAAGTTGCCAGGGTTCTCTGTAACATGGACAAAATGTAGGCTAAAAATGTAAAATATTATGTTATATTTCTTTTTTGTGATTAAAAAAAAAAATCTTAAAAAGAGCTCAACTGGAAACCAATTAAAGTTAGGGTAGGCTATATCACGCTAAGGTGAACGTGATTTCACCAAGTACCAAATCCATTTTGTTTTTCAATAGTGTCATTTTAATTTCATGGAATAAATCACAAAATCCCATCAAATATTTGAGTATAAATAGTTATAGGTTATTTTTTTTATTAATCCGACATTCACTCATTTAAGAAGTATAAATATAAAGTTTAACACAAGACACAACAAGCTAGTGTTTCAAAACAGGCATCATCATTAAATACAATAATATGTTTGTTCGTTTTCGTCGCTTTAACAAAACAGATCTTATTTACACATATACAAAAGTGGTCCTACTATCCGTATCTGGATTACGATTCTCTCGTGAATAATTAGGAAATAAAAGGTGATGTGACAGAAAATTCACAAAGGGGGAGAAAAAATGTGGTCACATTTTCACATGGATATAAATAAGCGTAGTTAAGAAACTCACTGCTGATCTGCCGAGCCATTTTCATAAAGGAATTAGATTTTCCACAGCATAAGAAAGAAAGAAAGAAAGAAAGAAAGAAAGAAAGAAAGAAAGAAAGAAAGAAAGAAAGAAAGAAAGAACATTCGTTCCTAGTTTCCAGCAGTGGATCGAAAGTCTTTCTTTTGTCGTTAAGATCGGATTTGCATTTTTTTCTGCTGAATGTTTCTTGATTCAGATTGTCTCTTTCAATTTGCTTTGAAATGTTGCGAATCTTTAAAGCACTTGATAGATGGGATCCTGAGCCTGCTGTTGAGGGCAGTTGGCCGGGGACTGTGCAGGGGCCCCGCTCTCACTAAGGACAGACCCCTCCTGCGGAGAACACGGGCTCCCCTCGTGCCCCTCCGGTACGGACAGCACGGGACATGCGGGGGTCTCTGTGGAAATCCGCTCCACGATGCTGGACAGACAATCCAAACTCGACACCACTGAGCTTTTATTATTCCGTGCGTCAGCTGTAAAACAACATAACAGATTTGAACTTCAGCTCAAATATTTTATTTAACTTGAACTGACATGTTTATTTTTTTAATGATTTTAATTAAGACGATTTTAGTAAGTCGATATTTATAGGCTATGTATTTAATTTGTATTTCAACGTACCATTTGGCGTGTCGTTGAAGTAAGAGCTGTCATAACTGTGCCGTCTTCTCGACTGACATGTAGGGCCCATGAAATCCATCTAGAAAACACGAAAAGAAAATGAGTTACAATGAAGACACATAATTAACAAAGTAGGCTACATAAACAAATAGTTTAGCCTACTTAGCCCTATAATTAATAATGTTTAATTCATTAGCAATATATATTTTTGGCTGCATGAAAAATGTCACATGTTTCCAAATTCGAATAAAATAAAAACACTAGGCTACACTAAAAAACGCTGGGTTGTTGCAGCGGTCAAAATTGGACAAACCGAGTTCGTTGGTTTAAATTTTTAAACCCAACAGTTGGGTTTGTCCATATTTGACTATTGGAACCCAGCGTTTTTTAGAATGTACAGAATAAACCATTAATGAATGAACGGACAAATAAATATTGGCCTATATACAATAAAATATAATAGGTAAAGAATATAATTACTATAAAACCACTACATCTATATTTAAATAGGCTCCTTCTCACCATGCCATCAGAGCAGTTGGATCTCGGGCTGGAGGCATCCGAGTCTCCACTGTAATGCTCCAGAACAGGGTAGTAGTTGTCCTCCTGACCCCTAAGCAGCGCCTGCAGAGACTCGATGTAACTAATGGCGTTTCTCAGAATCTCCACTTTGGGCAGCCTCTGGTTTGGGTTGGTGGACGTGCATCTCTTGAGGGTCTCGAAAGCATCGTTTACTTTGCTCAGTCGTCTCCTCTCCCTCATGGTGGCGGCTTTGCGGCGGTCAGCATTGGTTGTTTTCCTCTTGCAGGCTTTGCATGCCCACAGCAAGCACCTGCCGGCCTGGTGATGCCCACTGGGTGCCCTCACGTGCTCGTCCTCGATGTGGTGATGCTCGTCGGGCTTGAGCAGGCCCACGTGAACGAGCCTGGGGTCCAGGTCTTCAAAGAAGTGCATGTCGTTGGTATTGAAGCAAGGATCGTCGTAGAAATCATCAGCTGATGAGATAGGGAACGGAATATCCGACAACTCCATCTTTATGTATTAAGGGGGGAAAAAATGTATAGGCTTATAACTAGGCTAGCCTAGTTGAATGCTTCCCAAGTAGTAAAGTTTTTAAGGATTTAGGAATATTAAGACAAATTTCTTCAGATCCTGAAACAATGTAGCCTATTGCCCGAGACAACCGTTTTAAAACCGCAGGCCCTCAAAAGTTTTCTTTGCTTGTACCCATCAGGTACTTGATGCTGGTCAGAGATCACGGCCTGTTAATATACAGTCCAGCCAGTCTGAGGGCGTGTCCTGCAGATGACAGATTGACCAATGAGTATGTGCGCTGAGAAAGAGGGCGTGGTTTTGACGGCCTGCCACTGCAGCTAATGACGGCGTCATAAAAATGTTAAAATGACAAATTAATTTATAAATAATGATATAAGTTTCTCTTACTGCTTTTGTCGAGTGAATATTTGGACTGAAATGTTTTTTATTTGTTTATTTGTCATCAAATCAAAGATTTAAGCTTCTCAGCTTTTTTTCAACACTTCCAACTATTACAATTTCCTGAATTTTCCCAGGAAAAAAATCGAGGAAGGACTTTCCTTTATATTTTTAAAGGGGATCTTTCATCTATAATTTGTTTCTAATTAATAAGTAAATAACTGTGCTATAATGTTTTTGATAAGACGACAAACATCAGGGATTTCAAACATCAGGGATTTCAGTAAGCTAATGTAGCAGAAAAAAGTGATCCATGCGTTGTTTTTATTTAATGTTTTCTTCCAAGTGTTCCATAATAAAACACTAAAAGGCTAATAATGCTAAATTAATGCTTAGAAAGGATGCTTATCAGTAGGCTATAGGTTGTTCAGAACTTAAATAAAAACATACATTGAATCAATTAATTTATTATTTATTTATTTACACACACACACACACACACACACACACACACACACACACACACACACACACACACACACACACACACACACACACACACACACACAAAAAATACTACTAGGTAAAGGTAATGCCGTTCATGATCTGTTTATGATTTGGCCCATTTTATTTAGCGTTCCTTACAATAGCAGATGGACGCACAACAGTCCTACAATAGGGGGCGTTAAAGAGCCAGAGGAGAGTTAAAAACTTCAATTCTGTTTCAAAAGTCCCAAATATGCTGCGTTATCTGTCTTGTGTTAGTAGGCCTACTTGTTGCCTGAATACAGGCTACTGAAGTTTAAGTAAGATTAGTAAAATCTTTATGTAAAAAAAGTGTACAATAATAACTCCATCAGCCTGACAACTATGATACAAAAATCACATTGTTCTTGAAAACATTTATTTTTTATGCAAAAGAAAAAATACACAATGGCATATGAAATGTGGACATTGTTTATTAAAATCACTGCAGGATAATATGCACAAGTCAAAACTTAAAATAACGTAAAATAACCTTTTCATTTGAAATAATGTTCACAAATCAAATTCATTCGCAAATATAACATATATATTTTGTTTTGAGAAAATAATACAAATAAATCTCTTACACAGAGAATAAACAGGCCAAACCAGTGTTCCATATATATAAATGCATCTAAACTTCTCATTCTTGTCATTGAAGAATACCTTGATTTAAAAGCAATGATATTAAAATAACGGTAACACTTTAGATTAGGGGACACATATTCAATATTAACTAGGAGTTTTCCCTCAATAAACCCCTAATTACTGCTTATTGATAGTAATTAAGGAAGTTGTTGTAGTGGTTATGTTTAGGTATTGGGTAGGATTAAGGCATTTAGAATATGATCATGCAGAAAAGGGTATTAATATGTGCTTTATAAGTACTAATTAAAATCCAATATTCTAGTAATATGCATGATAACAAGCAACTACTTAATAGTGAATAATGTATTCTCTAATTTAAAGTGCGACCTAAGTTATACCTATGGAGTGACTATACTTGTTACATACAAAACTTGCATTATTGTGAGTGCATCTTTTCCCTTTATGTAATCTGTCTCAGTCTATCCATCCGTTCATCTGTTTAAGTGCTATATAAAGAGGAAGTCTAGGCAGTCAGGGTCTCTTGTAGCTGGTCGATGAGGTACTCGCCGAAGCCAACTGTGCTGTCACTGGTGCAGCCCACTCTGCGAGCGCTGGTCAAGAGGTCACCGACGAGCTTGACCTTTGGGACGAGGGGCTCAATGAACTGACTTTTGATTACGCTGGCGGTGTGTGGATCTCCGTACTCACGAGCCAGTTGATTCAGCTCCACCATGACCCTCATCTCTTCCTTCCACTGGTCAAGCATGATCTCCAGACCGGGAAGGACGGCGCACACATTTTCAGTGACTGGCCTCTGCGCACAAACATACAATTAGTCATAAGCCTAATGTTTTAAGTAGAAACCTATCACGTGTATGAAAGCCGCTGTGTATTAATAATTAGGAGTGTACACTAAACTGATGTAAATGTTACATTAATTATAAAATATAAGGTAACACTTTGTTTTAAGTTGACATAGTTATACGTTACTACATGTACTACTAGTAATAACAGTATGCGGTTACACTTTATTTTAAGGTGTCATAGTTACAATTGAGGGTTAGTTGCATGTAATTATGCATAATTTACTGTTATTACTATGGTAAGTACATGTAACAAGGACACTGTAAAATAAAGTGTTACTATGCATAATTACAATCTAACTAACCTTAACTGTAACTCTATGTAGTAAATTAATATCACTCAGTACTTTTTTGAGTAAGTACAATATAACTATGTCACCATAAAATAAAGGGTTGCACTTTATTTTAAGGTGTCCATGTTACAGTGTAATTATGCATTTAAGTACTGAGTAATAATAATTAACCACATATACTTACTATAGAGTTAGAGTTATGATTGGGGTTTGATTTAGGGTTAGTTGCATGTAATTATGAATAGTTTATAGTTATTACTACAGTAACATGTGTAACAAGGACACTGAAAAATAAAGTGTTATCAAATAAAGTGTAACCAAATATAATGTTTGGTCCTGTATGCTGATTGGTCAGTACAGAGTTTCAGCAGCCTTCTGAAATCTAAGGGAGTGTTCACACTAATAGCTCGGTTCTCTTGGTTCTTTGGGTCTGGACCAAAAAAGAAAATGATACGTTTCGTCCTGGTTCACTTTTAAGACCGAATCTAAAGATACAAAAAACAACAACAACTACAAAACATATATTTAAGACGGAACATTCCAAACATCCAAAACAAGCTGTGTGCTGGGCTAAATGCGCTCGTTGTTCAGTATGTGGCCTACATAATATGGTATTTTTACCAGCGGAGAAATCATGAAGAGCTTATAAAATGTGTAAAGGAGTCAAAACAGCAGCTGGAATCCCTCCGTCACACACACAAATGAAGATCTGCTGTGAGGAGACAGCGTTTCTGACGGCTGTACCGATGTGTAAATGACGGAAAAAAAAACAGCATCTTGTGATTTCATGTCCTATTTTTTTGTGCATTTAGATGTCTTTGGTCCTTGTTGCATTTATATTTCAGTCGAACCGCACCAGAATTCGTTAGGAAGCGGACCGAGACCCATCTTTTCAGCGTTCTCGGTCCGCATGTTTGGTGCACCAGAGTTCAGGTGGCAGCGTTCACACTTATTCAAATCAACCGCACTAACAGAGCAATCGCACCAGAGTGCATTTTAATCAAACCATAGGTGTGAACACACCCTAAAAACACCCTACAGGCTTCTGGATTTTACGGACGCATGTGAGTCTATGTCAATGTGCCATTTGGGACAAGGCCAATATAGCACAACTTTGAGTGCCATGTGATTTTCTCAACTAAATTTTCAGTCTGACCAATTGGTTTGGTATTCACTCATTCATGTTAGAATCACTGTAAAGCACATTTGAGCCAATGACAAATAAATGTGTCCATGATAAAGAAAAAAAATCTTTAAAAAAAAATATTTTGTTTTAAACACGTGCCAAGTTCTTAGAAATAGAAGTTTTGTAATACTTAAGGTAATTGAAATACTGAAATACTTTCAAGGTAAAAAGTGATCTTTGAGGTGAGATTTTAGATTTTTTTTTTTTAAACAAATATCACAAATTATTTATTAAAAAAGTCGTACCACATGACATTTTACAATTCTTTTACAATAATTATTTTCAAATAATAATAATACATTAAAATGTTTTGTGACATTTTTTTCTAATAAATAATAATAAAATATTATGCAAACTACTTTAAAAGTTTTTCTTTTTAAGATTTTCATTCTTTTAATTATGTTATTTTCAGGACAGCTGCAGCAATATGCTCTAATATATATATATTTTAAAAATTCAGAAATAAAAACTTTTTTTTAAAACATTTTTATGCATTTGGCAGACGCTTTTATCAAAAGCGACTTACAATGCATTTCAAGGTACACATTTACATTCCCATGACCTTGGCGTTGCAAGTGCCAACACTCTACTGTTTGAGCTACAGGAAAGCTTATAGAAGAAATCATTATAGAATACCATTATAGAATACCATTCAAATACAATTCCATTTTAAAAAGGAAATAAGGGTACGTTTACACGACAACAATGTACTAAAAACTGAAACGTTTTCATTTGCGTTTTTTTTGCATACAGATGACAATTTTGTCAAAATGACACCAGTTCGTGAAAACGACTAAAAACAAGGTATTGTTCATGCCAGACCAGTAGATGGCGATGTCACTTTATAAAGAAACACTACACGCATATAGACTGAACACGTAATACACATGCGCAAAACGTCACCGTTTTTTTACAAAGTCATGTTTTTGTACTTTACACTGAGACGATAATGTTATCATTTTCAAAAACTTGCACTCTGAAAACCGTGGTCAAAGTTTTGCGTTTTCAGGGCCCCAAAAATGCCATTATCGTAAAAAATTTACAACTAAAAAGGTTTCCTGTTTTTAGCTGAAAATGGTTTTGTATGTTTGGATGAGTTTTCACTAGTTTAGTTCAGTTTTCTGTGTTTTCAGATCCTTGGTTACTCATTGTTTGATTATCGTTTCCACCTGACGTTCATTAGTTTCTCTGCATATTTAATAGCCTTGTGGGTTTTTTTTTCTGTTCATTGTGTGATCTCATCATTATTAGTTTGGTTTTTCTGTTCCAGTGTTTTTTGTATCTAGTTTTCTAAGAAGTGTACCTTCACTGCTTGCGTTTAGATGCAGCGCTTATTTTGTGTTATTTCGACCAACGCGTGACTTTTTTTAAGATTGATAATAATAAGAAATGTCTCTTGAGCAGCAAATCAGCATATTAGAGTGATTTCTGAAGGATCATGTGACACTGAAGACTGGAGTAATGATGCTGAAAATTCAGCTTTGATCACAGGAATAAATTACATTAAAGGGTAACTCAACCCCTGGTCAGAGCCTGTCTCCACCCACTGGCAATATTTGAAAAATGCTGGAAAATTGTGCAGAGCCCAGTGGAGGGGGGGCATGCACCTGAGACCCGCGTCTCTCTGTAGGCAAGGCCGTGATGAGCTGGTGCCTGCTTACGTCACACAGTACCACAACATCCAATAGGAAAATTAAACTGCAGTAGCCACCGTTCAACCTGAAGAGGGCAGCATTCAGACGTTTTTACACCATATACTGTAGAATTAAAACACTTTATACCCAAATGTCAAAAAATTTACTCGAATCAATGAACAGCATTAATAAAGCCCCAGTCTTACAGATCATTAACTAAAACAAGTTGTTTTAGGGTTTAGTTACCCTTTAAATAATACATTCTAATAGAAAATGGTTATTTAAAATTGTAATCATATTTCTCAACAGTACTGTTTTATTGTATTTTTGATCAAAGATAAGCAATTGGTGAACATTTTTAATGTATTTTTATGAAACAAAAACTCAAAAGCTATCTAAATGGATTAATCCTCATATCAGTTAAACTTTAATTGAGCTACAATTAACGAAGACAGCACACAATTGTTTCCAAGTGTGCACAACCATCACCCAGCACGGAGGAGCGGATAACAAGGTGTTCAAAATCGCTGCTGATGGACCCTCACCAGTCCCAGTCCGGATCAATTTTACACGAGTCATAAAATCAGGGAAGGGTGGATACTGGATAGAAGAGAAAACAGTATAGAGGACGCAGTGTAAAGTGACAGCATTGCAAGTGCTACGGAATCCATCTGGAACTACAATTAATGCACTGTCCTTCCGCCTTCACATTAATCTCCCCAATTTTCTGGAACTCAGGGGAAACGTATACCCTAACAGGCATTAAAGGGGAGATCTCTGCAAAACCCCCTGCCAGTTTACTCTCTTTTTCTCTGCCCTCCACCCCCCTTAAGTACTGCTGCCCCATTCAAACAGGAGTAAAAGGATATCTTCAGGTTTTTTGGGGAAAAAATAGGCTTATGATTAATAATTTGTTAGGGCGGGAGTTTTCTATTTCACACTTTTAAACATGAGTTTAAATAAATGAGATGCCTTCTATCCCAGCTAACAAGGAACATTCTAACCTAACGTTCTGTCAAAAGCCCCTTTCACACAGCAATCCCGGAAAATTACCGTAAAATTGGCAGAAAGACTTTACCGGTACATACACCAATATGCTGTTCACACAAGCAACGGCGTTCTGGCTTTTTACCGGTAAGAGACCATTCACACATCTGCTCCAAAATACAGGTAAATTCTGTGATGTCAGTCATCAGAAAGGGCGGAAATTTTTAAACTAATTGTTTCAGAACATTCAGAGAAGATTAAAAAGTAACGTTTGGAAAATGTTTGCAGGATGATAAAATTTAATGTTTTATTAACGTTCACATAACCAAGTAAAAAAAGTTTTTAAAACGTTTAAAAAACGGAACGGTTTAAACATTCAGAAATACATTTTTCATAACTTAATGGGAATATAAGCAAAAGTTGTTGTTCTTAGAACATTTTTTTGTTGAGCTGCTCCACAAGGTGCTATTTCTTTTAAAAAACAATATGGGTCACTTGTGCCAAGTCTTGTGGTGGCCCTCAGGTTAACAGGTTAGGTGGGCGGGTTATACCTGAATGTTCTTGCCGCAGAATTTCCCTCCCCGCTGGGACAGGTACTGCAGCATTGCCTCTGCCCGTTCTAGTTCTTTCACTGATTCCTGATGAAAATACGCAGCCACTCTGGGTAAAGACAAGTCACTCTGCTCAAAGATTTTGGCCTAAAACAGAAAGGAAGACAAATCTGACTTAAAACAAAACTAACTGGAAAACAGTGTAATGATTTTGCCAACCACAGTTTCCTGTGAGTGAAGAAAATGGGTCAGTCTGTCAGTCCATTATTTCTGCTTTCAGAGAATATATTTACATGTTTGTTTATTTTTAAAAACAATAAAGTAAATGTCATTGTGGACTATACTTATTTATAGACAAATTCTACTGATTTATTAAAAATAAGTAGACATGCAAAGATTTAGGAATGTTAGGATACACAAAAATTTGGCAAGAAGAACTTTATTATTGTTGTTGTTATTATTATGCATTTAAAAAGCAGTTTTGTTTAAAAACATTTGTTGTCATGTGATAAGAAACCATTTTATTGTCATCAATCAACATTTTCAATGTATTATTGTTTTTAACTTTTTTGACAGATATGACAAATGAATATCAAATCTCACCACATCATGAGGGTCTAATGGGGTCATCTCTGTTGGTTCTTGTGGTGAGATTTGATATTCATTTGTCATATTTGTCAAAAAAGTAAAAATAATAATACATTGAAAATGTTGATTGATTTTTGTAAACAAACCAGCAAAAACAAACAAAAAAAAAAAAAACATTAAGCTGTCTACACTACAAGGCAAAGTGTTTTATAGCCATAATTTGGATATTCCATTAGATGGGCTATTTTGTGTCATATATAGAATAAATAGCCTATTTTATTGAAAATATAGGCAAAACATTTTTTCACAACTCCAAGAAAACCAACATTTAAAAGATTGACAACATATTTGTCCCAATTATGTTTTAATGAAAGTTTTACAGTGATAAAATCCAGTGTTTTTAGGGCGACAATTGGCTCAGGGTGGGGGTAGCAACTTGACAACAACCCAAGCTTTTCCATAAAACGCAATTAATAATGGCGTAGAACTCTAAAAATATAAAACTTTATAAAGCAGTGCTGTAAATTAATGCAGTTTATTCTACAATATCCTACTGCTACACGGATGATTTGGGGTGTTAACTGTCAATGCGCATCATGTTTACAGTAGACTAGAGTTCTTCTTACCAGCGCTTCCAGTCTGTAAGAGACTTCCATGAGTAAAGTGGAAACTCCACACAGACTTTCCTCCACAACAGTCGGGAAGTTTTGTCTGACCTGACTCCCAGCAGTAGATAAATGTGTTTTACAGAGAGGGAGGCGAGTTTTTATTCGCTTTACTCTCGGTTCCGACATGTTTATTTTTCCGCTGTAACGTACATCAATAGGCTACTGAACGTCCTCACTGTCTTCGGTGATTTCAGGCGTTTCATATCCTCACATGACGCAATTATTCGTCGAGTTTCCGTATTGTGAAGAAAAAATTGATGAACTAATATTCAAAGTCGACAGCTGCTGGATAAAAGTAGACGCAGAAAGACTAAACATGCGAGCGTTTCCCGTTCATTATGTAAAGTTCATCCGGTATTATGTGGGTGCAAGTAGACAAGCTGCCCGGGTGGACTGAGTTGAGACACTTTTTGCGTTTTGATTTTTCACACAAAAATAGATACTGAAAAGAAGTGAATTTCCACATGACATGCCACATGACATTTCATTAGCTTGTAGACTAAGATATTAATACCCATACGTAGCCTAGTTTATATTTTTTCCACAATTAGCTCATAAAGGTGCTTTTTGTCTCAACTGTACCCATATGTGGTACAGTTGAGACACCCATTTTTAATGATGTAAAGGTACTAACTGTTCATTGCAAATATAATAAAGACAAATAAAGAAAATAACTCGTGTATCATTTTATTAAAATTAGCATAAAATGTATAAAACAGGAACAATATATTTAATATATTAATTAATAATTCACAGTTTAAATATCACAAATATCAAATTTTATTTTCATTTGCATCCTATGATAGCTAATTACGACGTTTTCCTGTTATCATAACACTGAACAACTAAACAGCGTGTTTCGTAATAGAACTCTTTCGCGGGTACGTGTGTCTCAACCATACCCCACTGGCCACCTCGCACATTTCTCTAGATTGTGCAATGACCTTGCATGACACAATGCAAAACAATATGAGAGAGGCCGCACTATGTATACTGTTTATTTGCACATATACTGTTTATGTGCAAATAAACAGTATAGGCCTATATGCATAGTGCGGCCTCTCTCATATTGTTTTGCATGTTATCATCCAGGCCAGCACTCTTAAAATTTAATAATAGGCTATATGCATTGAGTGAAGCCCGCTCCTATCCTTATTTAGTTGCATGACACAATACCATGAAATATGCCAGTTTTAGGATGCGTGGCGTGAGCGTGGCGTTTCTGTTGCGTGTCAGCTGCGTTAGAGCACAGAATAACGTTTGTGATGATAATAATGATAATAAGGATAATAAGCTATTCATTGTGCATGATGAAGTGAAAGTCTTATCTTAGAAAAAAAACTTTTGCCGATATCTTCGGATCGGAGATGCGTCCATTGTTCAAATTTCCCACGATCAAAGAGGACACCAATACGCATGTGCACAACAAAAATCACAACTTGTGCTTGCTGCACAGTGCACACGCAAGTTATTTAAGGTGTCTCAACTGTACACGTCTCAACTGTACATAGTCTACCCTATAGCAGTAAACCAGCCAGCGTTTATTCTGTGTTTTTAGGCTAATGTTTTTCATTATTTAATAACATAATGTGTTTTAATAGTTTATTGATTTAAACATCGTTATATGATGAGCCATTCATGGTTTTATCATTTTCCCTAATTATTTTAATCTTTTTTTTTTCTGTCTAAAAATGTTTTATAAAATAAAAATACATTTCTCCTTTTTCGTTATCCTGCATTAACTATTAACTGCATTAATATCTCATCACATTTCTGACAGAAATCAAGGACTTATTCTGCAAGGACACATTCATTTATAATAAAAATGATATTTATAATGTTAAAGACTATTTCTATTTAAAGGTGGGGTATGTGATTCTCTTTTTTGTCCATTTGTTCAAAATAACTTGAAATCCTATTCCTAACCCACTTACAGCCACTGAGAAGCACTGAAATGAAAATGAAGCACTTTAATCATCTGTGGAACGGGCAGGACTCGAAAAACTCCTGCCAATCATTTCCAAGACCACCTGGAATCATTGGACAGTAAGTTCGTCAATCAAACGGTTGTACCATACCCCCCTCCCCCCAGCGCGCGTGACCCCCTTCGTGCGCATACTCAAAGCTCGTGACGCATGCGCATTCGTCAGTAAAGCCGGTTCCATGATTAGTAGTAAATCGTCATTACAATCTCTCGCGCATCTGAGTTTTCGCTCGTGCATGATTGCGCGTCCATGTTCGTCGAATGGGTGGAGTCAGAGCTAGCGTTGGGGGAAAGAAGGTAGGACCATTTGAATTGTGTATTTTCAAAATCTGCCGGTCGTTTTCCAAATCGCATACCCCACCTTTAAAATAGAATATGTTCAGGTGGAGTTTTATCTCATGCTTTCTGCACAAGCTCTCAACTCAACTCAAACTTTATTTCTAAAGCACTTTCAAACACCACAATGTGGAACCAAAGTCCCGTACAATGAAATATAAATTAGGCATAAAAGGAAGAACCACAAAACAATAAGCAACAAATTACACAGCTTTTAATGCACTCTGAAAAACATTTAATGTATGGGATGTTTTTTTAAAGGACAGGGGAAGCTCATTCCAAAGCCTTAGAGCTTCTAAAAAAGGCCTGGTCACCTTTACATTTCAAACAATATCAATCATCGAATTGATCATTTGAGCGAAGAGACCTATTTGATTGATGCAGAATGATTAAATCAGAAAAACTCAGGTGCTAAGCCATGCAAAGCTTTGAATACATATGACAGCAGTTTATAATGAATTATAATTGTTACCATACAATCTCTTTTTTGCCGCTATTTTGTCAATTTGTAAAAATCTAAATTTGACTTGTGTGTTAGTGATTTACAAGAAAAAAATATTTATATCAAGTCTAGTTCCTCTTTATGAAGCAACAAGTATTAGCACAATACCAAAAAGAGTCATGCAATGTGAATGACAACATGCTCCTTTTCTACTCAAACCAAATCATTGTCTTTGGGGTCTTCGTTATGTCCTCCCTCCCTTCTTCCCTGGTGGACTCGTCTCTTGTTTCATCAGTGGCCCGTGTCATTGGGCCCTCCTCAGTGCAGATGACTGACACGAGGGACTGGGAAATCCCCGGGGGCCAGTTGGGTCTGGTTGGAAGAAAGGGGAACACTCAGAGTACTTGGAGCATTGGGTCAACAGGACCTGCACCCTTGACTTGACCTCTGCACCTTTCAGACACATATACAATGACCTGAGCTGAACTTAAGTGTAACAAATTACAGACACACTCAGGGGGAACAGAGCTGGATCAGGCTAAATTTCAGTTTGAATTTGGAATTAATGTTGCTAGTTTGATTCACATTACTTCAGGTCACAACCTGTGGCCCTTGTAGTGTGGTGGGTATGTGTTGTATTCCTTAAGATAACGATGTTACAGAGTTGTCATACATTTGGGCAGCTTGCTGTAGACCTCAGCAAGGATACCACCTGCCTTTTGTCCATGTTTTGTCTTTGTCTGTGAGTTTCTTAGTGCAGCTGTCCAAAAGGACTCAAGTCTTTCGGTCTTTTTCTTTTTCTTGCTCTTATTCATCGCCTCACCTGAAATATTCTCCATACATTCTTCAAAAATTATTTTTACTTCTCTTTATACAGTTGTATGAATCCAGTGACCACAATGTGTGACTTTATATATACACTTAACAAAATTATAAACACAACACTTTTGTTTTTGCCCCCATTTTTCATGAGCTGAACTCAAAGATCTAATACTTTTTCTATGTACACAAAAGGCCTATTTCTCTCAAATTTTGTTCACAAATCTGTCTAAGTCTGTGTTAGTGAGCACTTCTCTTTTGCCGAGATTATCCATCCACCTCACAGGTGTGGCATATCAAGATGCTGATTAGACAGCATGATTATTGCACAGGTGTGGCTTAGGCTGGCCACAATAAAAGGCCACTCTAAAATGTGCAGTTTTACTGTATTGGGGGGGGTCCGGGGGGTCCCAGAACCAGTCAGTATTTGCCTCACGCATAGAGTTGATCAGGTTGTTGATTGTGGTCTGTGGAATGTTGGTCCACTCCTCTTCAATGGCTGTGAGAAGTTGCTGGATATTGGCAGGATCTGGAACACGCTGTCGTATACGTCGATCCAGAGCATCCCAAAAATGCTTAATGGGTGACATGTCCGGTGAGTATGCTGGCCATGCAAGAACTGGGATGTTTTCAGCTTCCAGGAATTGTGTACAGATTCTTGCAACATGGGGCCATGCATTATCATGCTGCAACATTAGGTGATGGTCGTGGATGAATGGCACAACAATGGGACTCAGGATCTCGTCACGGTATCTCTGTGCATTCAAAATGCCATCAATAAAATGCACCTGTGTTCGTTGTCCATAACATACGCCTGCCCATACCATAACCCCACTGCCACCATGGGCCACTCGATCCACAACGTTGACATCAGCAAACCGTTCACCCACACAACGCCATACACGCTGTCTGCCATCTGCCCTGTACAGTGAAAACCGGGATTCATCCGTGAAGAGAACACCTCTCCAAAGTGCCAGACGCCATTGAATGTAAGCACGACGACGAACAGCAGTCAGGTCGAGACCCTGATGAGGACGACGAGCATGCTGATGAGCTTCCCTGAGACGGTTTCTGACAGTTTGTGCAGAAATTCTTTAGTTATGCAAACCGATTGTTGAAGCAGCTGTCTGGGTTGTTGGTCTCAGATGATCTTGGAGGTGAAGATGCTGTATGTAGAGGTCCTGGGCTGGTGTGGTTTTATATATATATATATATATATATATATATATATATATATATATATATATATATATATATATATATATTAAAACTCTTATGACACCAATTGCAATTACTCAGTAGCATCACATGGAATATCAGCGTCCAACAATCATTACAACAAATATTAAGCACATTTTCACATGCATAGGCCTACAAATGCTGCTCTGATGCTTGTTGGTGATGGGACGAGTGCTTTCCACACCTGCTTTGAGCTGTAAAGATGGTGAACTGCCCTGACGAGACATTTTTACAACAACCCTGACTCTGAGTTTGGACAGGCCCAGTGCTAGATTACATTACCAATGGATTACACAATGGACAATGAGTGGACAGAGGGTTCTGTTGAACATGTGGGCTCGACCGTGTTGCAGCATTACAGGGATTATAGCCCCCAAAACAGATTTATGAATATGTCATCCAGGAGTCAGTCATAGTCGCTGCTTGTCTTGCATAAATTCAACTCAGTCGGCTTAAAGGGACGAGGCCTCTATAGCTTCAGTGTCTGGCCTTGTTAAAGACTGAGTATTGTCTTTACTTATTGATAGTCTAGGGTGGCTCATCCTGGCTAGACATCTCCCCCTTCATGTTACCCAAACGCAGCAGAGGCTTAACTGTTTAACCCGTTGGGATATCATTTTCTGACCAAGCAAAGGACAATTCTGGCATCCTTTATTAAAAATGTGTGTGGTGGTTAGCATGAGCTAAATAGTTTTAAAGAATGTTCATGTTAATGTGTACAATTATGCTAATTTTCTTCCAGCTGTGATCATCCTGTGGTTATTTTTAACCATGTAGATACATTTTTGACTTTTGGTGTAAAAGGTGTTCCTCATTGTAGCTTACACATATATAAATGTACAAATATATATATAAATTTAAAAGCTACAATGAGGAACACCTTTTACACCAAAAGTCAAAATTGTATCTGCATGGTTAAAAAGAACCATATATACTGTATATTGATTATAGTGTTTACGTTTCACCAAATTTATATATATACAATTTACATAATGAATAAATAGTATGTTTAACTATGCATTAATATAAATATACATGTATTATATGTATTATATAATGCATAGTTAAACATACTATTTAAAAAAAATAGTAATCAGTGTTCAGTGTATACTTTAATATACTAAGCCATATGCTAGTATTGCAGTTCGAAAAACACTTCTAGTTTTGTTGTACCATCCCAAATAGTAATTACGGGAAGTCCTTTCAGAAGTATTCCTCTTTAGATGTCTGGAAGGGCTGCCCAGTTGGGCCATTATGCCCGCAATGTTAATCCACCCCGTTTTATCAATTACAGTCTAAATTGTTAAAGGATATTGTCTCATATTTCTAATACATTCTTTAAAAATCACCCAAGTGTTTTATTTCAGATTAATGAGGGTGTCTGATCCTTTATAGTTTACCATCTCATTTGTGGAGCTATTTTTGTGGTTGTTGATCCTGGGCATCAGGGAGTGTGTGTGTAAATTCATACTGCATTAGCATCGGAATGTGGCCTTTTACTTTTAATGCCCGTCTCTCATCGCACAACTCAAAATATAAGATATAGCTCCTGCTCATCTGAGACTTAAGAATTTATCACAGTGCCTTGGAACTTGTTTTTAACAGAGAGGACGCATTAACACATTGGACGTGACTCATATTTATAGGTTTACTTTTGTTAGAGACTAAATCCAAAATGGAGAGAAATGTGGAACTACACAGTTTTGTTGTGTATAGTATTGTCTTTATTTAATCAATAATCTCTTAATTTGGTGGGATAAAAAAACTCATAGATTTACAGAGGGATCCAAGCTATATCCAGAAATCAAAAATAGCAACAAAACATAGGGTGTAGGGATTGTTTGACTTCAGTCAGTAAGCAACCAGCCAAAACACCCTAGCAACCAGTGCTAATTTTACAGTTTTTTGTGATTTGACGATTTTGTGAATCTTTACATTTGGTCAATATATCATCTGTCATATTAAATAATCTTAATCAATATTAAACTGTTCTGAGTGCATATATGATTTACACATTCCAACTAGCATATAACTTGTGAATTGGTGCTATTTTGTAGATGCAAGTAGTACTATTACATTTTTGTTTAATCTTAAATAGATCGCATATAGGATAAGTGAGTTAATTAACCTGCGAGCAAAGTGATCAAGCGTTCATTCACTGCATGTCAGTTTCAGTTCACACAACTCAAACCCTAAAAGTATTAACTATGATTGAATTATTTGAAACACAAATTTTATTTTTCTAGATTTGTATAATAAACATTGTTAGTCATTTGTTAAGATCTTGTGGTGTCTTGTCATATTTTTGTCAATAGTGTGTTTGTTAACACTTTATGGTAATACTGTACAATAAGGTTAATTAGTTAACATTAGTTAACTACCTTAGTTAACATGAACTAAGAATGAGCAATACTTCTTCAGCATTTATTAATCTTAGTTAATATTAATTTCAGCATTTACTAATATGTTATTAAAATCAAAGGTTGTTTTTGTTAACAGTAGTTCATGCACTGTGAACAAACAATGAACAGCTGTATTTTTATTAACTAATATTAACAAAGATTAATAAATACTGTAACAAATGTGTTGCTCATTGTTAGTTCATGTTAGTAAATACATTAACTAATGTTAACTAATGAACCTTATTGTAAAGTGTTACCCACTTTATTTTAATGGTCCACATACAGTAGGTATAGGTAACATCCATATACGTAACTTTGCAAATATGTCAACTTATTCTTCTAACCCGAACCCTAACAGTCTGCTAATACTCTAATGATAGTTAGTTGACATGTAGTTGACAGGTTACTTATAGTTGGTAAAATGTCTAAAGTGGACCATCAACTTTAGTGTAACCATATGTTTTAATTAAAACTGTTTAATTGTTGTCATGATGCACATTTTTCGTCACACCTTCATTCTTGTTACCAAAATTTCCTTTTTTTGTCAGTAGTTTTGTCGACTAGATTAACACTGCTAGCAACCGGCTAACATTCCCTGGAAACCATCCACAACATCCTAGCATTGCACCGGCTAATTATGGAAGGTAATTCACTATATCATAGATCGTTTTTTGGCTTGTTCGCACCGCAGGAACTAGGAACGATTTTAGTTCTAGGAACTCCTTTTAGAGGAACTAAATTAGCTCCTACTTCAGAGTACTGTCTAAACCAGCACTATAGGAAATACCTGTGACGTTAGTATACGCTGATTGGCCGAACACCCGCTGTCACGGAAACACACAGGGGACAGAAGATCCAATAGCAGGTAATTTATTAAAGGGTAATCCAAATCGTAGTCTTCCAGGCAAAGGTCAAAATCCAAAAAGTTAATCAAAAACATAAAAGACAAACACAAGAAACAGGCTCAAAGACGACAGAAGTGTGGTGACAATATACAACGAATCCGTACACATACTAACACAGACAGGGAATATATACACAGATCTAACAAGACTAACAATGAACAGCTGGGAACAATGATGACGGGGAACAGCTGAGTGCAATGAACTGATGAGTGACAGTGACAGACAGAATGCTGGAAAATGAAGTCAATAGTGAAGGACACCGTGATAACGAGGACCTCTAGTGACAAACAAGGGAACACAACCAGACACTGTGACATAACCCCCCCTCTACGGAGCGCCTACCAGACGCTCCACGACAACACTAAACACAACACAAGAGTTCAGGAGGGAGGTGGAATGGTGGAGGATCAGGGGGAGGGATGGTGGGCCAGGTCCATGAAGGGGAACAAAAACGGGAAATAACGACTTGGCCGGCGACCAGGGCGAGGCAGACAGTCCATCGGGCGGCCAGGGCGAGACGCAAAGTCCATCGGGCGGCCAGGGCGAAGAAGACAGTCCATCGGGCGGCCAGGGCGAAGCAGAAGACCCCTCGGGCGGCCAGGGCGAAGCAGACAGTCCATCGGGCGTCCAGGGTGAAGCAGAAGACCCCTCGGGCGGCCAGGGCGGTGAAGACCCCTCGGGCGGCCAGGGCGGTGAAGACCCCTCGGGCGGCCAGGGCGGAGACGACCACTCGGGCGGCCAGGGCGGAGACGACCACTCGGGCGGCCAGGGCGGAGACGACCACTCGGGCGGCCAGGGCGGAGACGACCACTCGGGCGGCCAGGGCGGAGACGACCACTCGGGCGGCCAGGGCGGAGACGACCACTCGGGCGACCACGGCACAGGTACAGAAACCGGTTCAGGAGCAGACACCGGCTCAGGAACAGACACCGGCTCAGGAACAGACACCGGCTCAGGAACAGACACCAAAACTGTAACAGCCACAAGAACAGACACAAACACAGAAACAAACACTGGCTCTGGCGCTGGAACAGGCACTGGCTCTGGAACAGACATTGGCTCCAACTCTGGAACAGGCACTGGCTCTGCCTCCGGCTCTGGAACAGGCATTGGCTCTGCCTCCGGCTCTGGAACAGCAGACACTGGCTCCGGCTCTGGAACAGGAACTGGCTCTGGAACAGGCACTGGCTCTGGAACAGCAGACACTGGCTCCGGCTCTGGAACAGGCATTGGCTCTGGAACAGGCACTGGCTCTGGAACAGGCACTGGCTCTGGAACAGGCATTGGCTCTGCCTCCGGCTCTGGAACAGGCATTGGCTCTGCCTCCGGCTCTGGAACAGGCATTGGCTCTGCCTCCGGCTCTGGAACAGGCATTGGCTCTGCCTCCGGCTCTGGAACAGCAGACACTAGCTCTGGCTCTGGAACAGCAGACATGGGCATGTCTAGGATCCGAACCAGACGCTCCAGATAGTCCAGATCCAAGAAGGCAGACGGCACTGGCTCTGCCTCCGGCTCTGGAACGGGTACTGGCTCTGCCTCCGGCTCTGGAACAGGCATTGGCTCTGCCTCTGGCTCTGGAACCGGCAATGGTTCTGCCTCCGGCTCTGGAACGGGCACTGGCTCTGCCTCCGGCTCTGGAACGGGCATTGGCTCTGCCTCCGGCTCCGGCTCTGGAACAGCAGACACTGGTTCCGGCTCTGGAACAGCAGACACGGGTATGTCCAGGATACGGAACGTGAACAGTCTCTCGCTGGGCAGACGTGACGTGAACAGTCTCTCGCTGGGCAGACGTGACGTGAACAGTCTCTCGCTGGGCAGACGTGACGTGAACAGTCTCTCGCTGGGCAGACGTGACGTGAACAGTCTCTCGCTGGGCAGACGTGACGTGAACAGTCTCTCGCTGGGCAGACATGACGTGAACAGTCTCTCGCTGCGCAGACGTGACGTGAACTGTCTCTGACTGGGCAGACGGAACGTGAACTGTCTCTGACTGGGCAGACGGGACGTGAACAGTCTCTGACTGGGCAGATGGGCTGTGTCTCCTCCTTCTCCTTCTCCGGACCACTGGACTCGGGACCACCGGAACAGTGACCACCGGAACAGTGACGACCGGAAACGGGATCATCTCCCGACTACATCCTCCTCTGTGACCTCCACGTGTCCCGCGAAACTTGACCAACCGGGTGCCCTTAAAAAATTCCCTTCTCTCCCGCTCGGTGGCTGGGGAAGAGGTATTAAAAAACATACCGCTGGATCTTACCGCAGGTAATTTATTAAAGGGTAATCCAAATCGTAGTCTTCCAGGCAAAGGTCAAAATCCAAAAAGGTAATCAAAAACATAAAAGACAAACACAAGAAACAGGCTCAAAGACGACAGAAGTGTGGTGACAATATACAACGAATCCGTACACATACTAACACAGACAGGGAATATATACACAGATCTAACAAGACTAACAATGAACAGCTGGGAACAATGATGACGGGGAACAGCTGAGTGCAATGAACTGATGAGTGACAGTGACAGACAGAATGCTGGGAAATGAAGTCAATAGTGAAGGACACCGTGATAACGAGGACCTCTAGTGACAAACAAGGGAACACAACCAGACACTGTGACACCCGCGAAACACCAACACCCGCCATTTTAAAAAAGCTGTGTAAACAAACAGATTATAGCCTATATATTTACTCCAGAAACTAACTCTACGAACATGGAAAACTTTGATAGATGAGCCTTTGAACCTTTACGCTAAGGAGAATATTCAACACAACTTTGAGGGAACAAACGAAAGATGATTATGTATTTCTGCTCAGCTAGCAACACTGGACATCAACCACACGGCATACACTAATATCTTTTCATACACTGTCTACTTTCTATGTATAACAGTTCTATCTAATAATGTTAGACAGGATTGTTAGACAGATAGTAAACTAATGAACATGGAGAATGTGAGCACTGTGTGCTCAGGCTCTGGCTGGCGTTCTCAGCGCTGCCAAATAAGTGCGGCTTACGTCACTTCAGAGATCCTACTGTCGGTGCGAAATGCAACCAGGAAAATGTTCCTAAGGGAGCCATTAGTTCTCGGGGGAACCAACCTGGTGAATAGTTCCTCGAACTAAGTTCCTAGAACTACCCGTTGCGAAAGCCCGTTACATGTCAACTTATTCTATTAACCTGAACCCCTTATACTACCAATCATACCTAACAGTCTACCAATATTAAACTTGAACTCTAATGAGAGTTAGTTGACATGAAGGTGCAACGTTACTTATAATCAACAGAATGTCTAAAGGGGACCTTCAAAATAAAGTGTAACCAATCGTTCAACCTATGAATCCCAGCACATACTGTGTACGTTTATTATTCAAAATGAACAGACGAATTGTCAATGCTAAGTATGGCGAGCTAAATGAGGGGTCACTCTTCAGGTTCGACAGCTCTTGACAGAGTAGTGGAGGCAGGCTGTAGCTTACAAGCACAGCTGGTGAATACATCAATGGGCCTTAGCTTTTATCGGGGCCAGCAGCTGTCTATAAACAATACTCGGTAACGTCACCCGCACAACTTGGCCCAGCCTGGCAGCTCACTAATTGCCATCTAAACAGGGTGGAAAGAAGGGCAAAGAAAAATACAATGGTGGATCATAACACTCCAAAGCTAATCCTTCGGTCGGCACGCTCTTTCATGGCTGGCATTTGACACCATCCCTAAAGTCATCCCCAGTGGAAAGACTCTGTTATGGGGGCCTTTATTGTTGTATAAGGGGGTTTCGGAGTGTGCGTCTCCAACTCATGACTGTCGTTTGTAGTGTTGGTAAAGGTGTAGTTAAAAGCACTGCGAGTCAGATGCATGCTGTCTTGTTGACGACCAGCGTGCGTTATGGGGATATGATATGTGTGCGCGCAAGAGGGTGTCCAGACATAGTTGTTCGAGACACAATGATTAGGCTGAAAGCTCTGTGGAACGCTGGACCCTCATTAAAGAGACAAATATAGAGTACAGCATTTCACTGTGTGTAATGAAATCCTCCACGTTATGTGCTATGAATTAAGGAATGATAAAGGGTGACAGTAGAATCACAGATCTCAGGTGATCAGATGCCTTCTTGTTTTCAGTTCTATGAGTTACTACTTAGCTAACTCTTCTAGAAGCGAACTCTTATAAAACTCCCAATCGAATGCTACACTGTCAGAAAATTGTGCAAAAAAAAAAAAAAAAATTCTTAACCTGTTACTGGGGCAATACCCTCAAAAGTACACTTTTGTCCACCCCTCATCTACTCTTAAAGTAACAAAATGCACACTTTAGGGGTAGATAAAGTAGAAAAGATATACATGTGAGAGTACTGCCCCACAGACAAGCTTTTGTATACACAAATGGTTATTTTTTTTGTGCTTTTTCTGACAGAATATGATAGAGACTAGGATCATCAAAGAGATGGAATCTTTCAACTCAAAAAGTAAACACCTAGAAAACAGCTACAACACCTGAAACTGTCAGAAAAGGCACAAACAAATTAATGATGTAAAATTATTTCTTTTGTGCTTTTTCTGACAGTTTCAGGTGTTGTAGCTGTTTTTCTAGGTGTTTACTTTTTGAGTTGAAATATTCCATCTCTTTGATGATCCTAGTCTCTATCATATTCTGGACTCTAGATAAAACTCTTGGATTCCTCCCTCAATTTAAATGTAATGAATCACAACCCCCATCCCCCCCCCCCCCCCACTAGCAAATTATGTATGCCAGATTGCTTTGACATATAATAGGTCACCTCTCCTCAACAAGCCACATGATTTGAGGTATCATTCATGTCTGTAGCACATACAGTACAGAACAACTTATGATCCAGCGTTTAGTATCTAATGTTAAGGATTTGCTCAAATCCCTAACCCTAAGTCAATGCTTGCCTTAGAAAGTTTCACTACTAAAAATAGCATTCAAAGGTTTTGAATAGTCAAATTTTAAATCCCTCACTGTACCAACTGTGACAATAGGTTAATGCCTCAATATACCAACAAATGTAATAATTTACTTCAATAACCAAGATTCACTGATGTAATTCATCTATGTTTGCATGTTAGAGGTGCTACATGAACATGTACACAATTCGTTTGGCTGTAAAGTTGCGCGAAGGCTCCAGGTCTCTGACGTTGAGTAGAATGTGAGTCATGCTGAATTTTGTGGAGGCAAGAGTTGGCCCAGGCCGGGGGGGAATGTTTGGGAAGGTACGGCTCTGGCACTGCTGCCCTGATCACAGGCTCAGGTTTCAGTAGAGATTCTGTGAATAGTGATAATGACGCCTGTACCAAATGAAAGTTATCTCAGCTTCATAGCTGTTCCATCAATGCATTGTGGGGATTTAAGCCACCCACTTCCTACTCATGAGTTTAATTATACCTTGCTTATTAATGACCATGTAGCCACTAGCTTAGAATGTGTTACCCCTCTCAATCTTATGGAAATACTTAGCAGTTATGCTTTTAGTTAAAGTTCTCATTGATTTTGGAATCAATATTAAGTCAAGAAAGCTGAACAAGAAAACAACATACTTCAACAAACATTTTCTCTCTGGCAACAAGAATGTGTCAGTGCCCAAAACTTGTTTCTTTTGTCCATTAGACTTAAAAGTAGTTGGGCAACAGGGACATCACATGATAATGGACATTCAGGTGTATAAAGTGTCATGGTGTGGATGTATGTTTGTCAGATGGCCAGAGGATAGTTGGGGAAGGGGAATTCAGTAGGACTTTAAATGGAAACTCTATGAGATACATGAATGAAACTGAACACTTTGTGGAAGATGCGAATAGCTGGAAATGTGGATTGGCAATGGGGTCCAAAGCTGACCTACTTCTCTCTCTGTGTGTGTCCCTTTGTGTCAGAATCCCTGGTGCTCTGTGCCCAATCTTTGGCACCCCTGTAAACATGCGCTTTGAAGAGGAGCCCTATAAAAACAACACTAGTGGTCATCAAGGTACACCTTCAGTTTGGCCCACCCAGAGACGAGTTCTGCTGGGAACTGTCATAGGTCACTGTTTTTGCTGTGTTCCTGTTCATCCAGTTCAGATAAATGAGTCCAGGTTGTTGACACAAACATCATCTGCATCAATGTTGGTCAATGTGCATCAGATACATCAGTGATCTGTTCTCAGTTTTACTTATCTGGCCAGAGAGAATACCTTTTTGATGGCCTCTGTAATGAGGTATAATACTCGTATAAAAATCATACCAAATATTCCAGAATATTTTAATGAGAGTTTTGTTACATTACAGGTTAGGCATGAGGTCATTTCAATGTGTGGTACATGTGAAAAAGAGATGGTCCTTTCTGTGTGGTCTTTCACCTCTCAATGGTTCCAAAGTCCTCTTTATACCAGCTCAGACATAAAAACACCTATAGGGCACATCTTCTCAATTATACTTGTAATATCAGTAAATTGCTGATATATAGATCACAACACAAGCGCAATAATCTTGTTTGAACATCCACCCTTTGTTGGTTTCTTTAACATCTGATTGTATTGAAGAGGTTGATTATAGTTGAATCAGTAAAAGCAATTACATGCACAAGATTATTTTGATGTTAATTAGAATTTGGTTGTATTCTGATTATGTATGCATCATGTTAATGCATTATTCTGATGGCAAAATCAGAATTTCGGAACCATGTTGAGAATATTTCTTATGAAATATTATTTTATATCTTTATCTATGTCAAAATGCAAGCACTTCTGGGTGGCGGGATACTGGCAGTTACGAAAAGGCAATCCATTGAAGAAACACATTTTTTAGTCAGATCTAACAAATCAACAGACCAAAGGGAAAAAACATGCCAGTCTCATTGCATACATTTTGGAAGTCATTGCGTTAATGCATGTATTAAATGCACTATAATACATAGTTGTCCTGATAACCTTCAGCAATAGAAAGGAAGTAAAAGAGCCATTCAAGCTTTCAGTCTTTCGATTCGACTGTGAGACACTTCTAGCAGAAGTGTCTCTCTGCTGGGGCCACTGTCTACCCTTCAACAGTCTCACCAAGATCACAGCGCTTCAATATTTTCATAGTGTCCTCTCTTTGATCTCCCTGTGTAAGCTTGTGTCCCATGGGAAGAGTCCTGAGGAACACACAGAGAGACTCTGCCCTGCGACAACAGGACATTAAAACGTAAGAGTTTGGGACCTGGATGGTGACAGGGTGACAGGTGTGAAAACCAGCCTGAAGACACGCCGACTTCTGCCAAATTTAGCTACTGGAGACCAAGAATGAGGAGGAGATGGCCCAGAGTGATGTCTCTGTTGTAGTTAGCTCCTGTCACCTCCAAAGCTTTGTTGCTTTTGTCTTGGTGGTCCATTTTGCAACATTTTTTTTGTCACATGCAAATGGTAGAAGGGGTTGAGATGCATGGTGGCCCAAATGTAGGCTTGAGGTAATGTTTACTACCAGTGGCAACCTCACTCGGCAAGATTCACACCTTTGAGTGTGTTAATTGTCTGCCAATGGAATGGAATGCAATGAATGGTGTCATTTATTGTATTTTGAAATGACTGAAATTTTGCTTGGTCCTTTCTAAAAATAGAATTCTAAGAAATGCTTGTCCAGTGCCCTAAACTTGACAAATAGTCCATGTTGTTATTTAAAAATGTGCAGTATCCTCCTCAAAAGATGGTTGGCACTTTTAACCTTAAAAGGCTCATTTGTAGCATTAACCGACTGATGCTAAATGGATGTCACATGCATATTGAGAAGGGATTGTGTGAAACAGAAGGTGTTTCTTGCTAATTACACTAATTTACAGTAATTAGTGAGGTGGGCATATCTCTCCTCCCCTTGGCTTGTTTACTG
Organism: Gila orcuttii; assembly: GCA_026230005.1. Classification (NCBI taxonomy): domain Eukaryota; kingdom Metazoa; phylum Chordata; class Actinopteri; order Cypriniformes; family Leuciscidae; genus Gila; species Gila orcuttii. Next base: position 20,994,734 of record JAPDVR010000025.1, read on the forward strand.
GCTGTCACTAATCATATGGAAGGAAGAGAGAATCTTGATTCTCCCACCTACAGTTTGAGAGAGCTGACATGAAGGTCTTTGATAACATTTGGCACAATCTGTTTACATTGGGTGCATCCTTAAAGGGACAGTCACTTTACAGAAGTGTTTGAACTTTACATAGATAATTTTAGGGTTTTTTGTTTAGAAAGGAAATCAGATTTAAATGGTTCCCATTGTTAGTTAAATCTAACTAAGCACTACATTTATTTTATTGAAACCTATTCAACATATACATACTGATATATATATATATATATATATATATATATATATATATATATATATATATATATATATATATATATATATATATATATATATATATAGTAGAAAATTGTGTATGTTTGATTTTATTTAAAGAATATTTACACAATTTTCTACTATCAATGTTAAATGCATGGCAGCATCACACCATCCTCTAGTCTAGTGCATGCATTTTAATAGGCAATGCATAATGATTGCCAGCCTAATCTTCTGTCCATTCACGATCACTTAAATTATATACTTTTTACTTATTAATTCCCTTAATTCCCAGAGTTCCTGCTCTTACTTTCTCAGTGTCCATGTGACTTAGTTACTACCCAAATCATTTAATGATAATCTGAAGCGTGGCTGTGACAAAAGCCCTGGAATGTGCTTGGTGTGGACAGTTATGAGTCCACCTTGGTGTTTATAGCCAGAGAGATGCAGTTCCCCTCCTAATGCGAGGTGTCGGGACCCCTGTAATACTGCTAGCTTAGGTTACACGAGCATGCAGGGTGAACCTCACAATAGCCAGTGGGTGCATTCAGGTTTTGGGGCCTAAAGCCTAAAAATACACGTAAGGTGTTTAACATTGGCCATTAACATAATTATATTCTGACTGAAGTCTAATTTGAAGTTTGTCAGGGTTCTGTCACTTCTGTCTAGTCTATTTCTTGGTTTTGTGACAGAGCCCTGACACTCCTGTTTTGTCTTGTACTGTGTAGCACATAGCTTGTGTGCTTTCATGTTGTCATGTTTTGTGTGAACACGTGGCTTATGAGTGTTCTCATTGGCTGCATGTTCATGTCTCGTTTTGTGTGAGCACATGGCTTGTGATTTGTTTTACTGACCATGTGCTTGTTTTATGGCGCTTTTCCACTGCATGGTAAGGCTCGGTACGGCTCAGTATGGTTCGGCTTGGCGCGGTACGGTTCGGTTCACTTCGCTTTTCCACTGCGTGGTACGACTCGGCTCGGCGCGGCACAGCTCGGTTCGCTTTAGCTCGGTTGCTTTTCCACTGCAGTTAGTACCGCTTCAAAGTGGGTGGGATTATGACTGATCGTTATAGTTTATCCACTCCTCGGCAACCAACAAGAGGAATGTCTGCACTTCTCGTCCACTGACCACGATTCAGTCCATTTCTTTTTTGGAAGTTTTTTTCTTCAAGCAAGTCAAGCAAGTAGTTTTAAAGGGGTCATGACATGGTTTTTGTTTTTTGTTTTATTATGTTCCCTTAGGTGCAAATATAGTATTACTATAGTGTTTTTGGACAAAAACATTTTAAAATTGAGTGATTTATGACCTTTTCCCACCCTGTTTCCCATCCTCTGATTCAAACAGTCTGTTTTGGGGATGTTTCCCCTTTAAGAGTTCATTGTTAACGCCCACTGTTGTGATTGGCTAACGTCAGTGCTTATACATAAATTATTAATGCCCCCTAGACTGAACCAGAGCCATTGAAAAACATATTAAATGTCTCTGGACTGAACATGTGCGGATTCTGCGGAACTGTTTACATTAGTAGCGGGTGCGGCCTATTGCTGCGTGCGAGGCGATGGCTCTTGCAATGATACAATCCTATATGTTTGAGCCGGAATCAGATGAGGAATCAGAAGAAAATTAACCATCACCACAACAACTAAGAATGGATCAGCCCATGTCCACATGGAAAGTGTGAAACTATTTTAAATTAATATGTCATTTGTAACCCGAGACACTTGAAAACGGGGTATTGTTGCGTAATCATCCTATAATTTGCTAACAGTTGAACATTATTTGTCTGAGTGGGTCGGTTATTTTGACATCCTACATCTTTTAATACGGGGCCTGAACATGACGAACTCTATGACGAAATTTAAGCTGGATCACTCCTCCATAGGCTTCTAAGGGATTGAAACTTGCCAGCCCTGAAAAGTTATTAAAGATATCGTTAGTCAGTTAACGTAGTGTGATAGCGTAGAGCTACATCACACGTAGGCTCACTATTGCTACTATATCTTTAATAACTTTTTGGGGCTGGCAAGTTTCAATCCCTTAGAAGCCTATGAAGGAGTGATCCAGCTCTCAGATTTCATCAAAAATATCTTAATTCGTGTTCCGAAAATGAACGAAGGTCTTACGGGGTTGGAACAACATGAGGGTGAGTAATTACTGACAGAATTTTAATTTTTGGGTGAACTATCCCTTTAAAAATTCTGTCATAATTTTCTCACCCTCATGCCATTCCAAATATATATATCACTTATGTTTCCTTCCCTCCATTAAAAGTTTAGGTAACCAAAACTTAGAAGATCCAAAAAGGTCATAAAGGCATCGTAAATGTCCAGTGGTTAGATAGATGATATATAGATGTTCCTTAATTGATCCCCAGTTCAATTTGACACAACAGAAAGAACTAGAAAGTTTATATACCGTAATTCCTCAAATAAAGACCGGGGCCTTTATTTACCTGAACTGCAGATGGTAGCCGGCTTTTATTTGAAGCAGGCTTTTATTAGAGGCAGGCCTTTATTTCTAATTCGCGATCCCCGCCCGCCCGCCAGCCAAGTTTCCATGGTGACGCGTCATGCTTGGCACGTGTTCACCACAGCCAAAATAGCGCTGTATGACAGATGTAGCGCTTTTATTTCTAAATATTAACAAACTTGCTTACCATGTCATCAACTATCTTCTATTCTGACTCTCAAATCCGTGTAAGTGAGTTTGTTCTGTCGTTTAAAACCCTTTATAAATTATCTTGATCTGTAATGTGAGATGGGCACCGCAGTTCAGAGATTCCTGCCTGTTGTATTTATTATGTTACACAGCGCGTGAATTCTTCAGTTTCTCCTGAAATACATGAAAGTAAGTGGCCGGTGAACTGGGAGAAGAATAGAGTAAACTTTATAGTTACTTACACTGTGTATCTGATATGAATAAAACACGTCGCCAAATATATTTGAATGGATTGTTATTGCTGCTTCCATAGACACCATTGTGTATTTTACAAACTATAAATGTATTGTTTTGCTATAAATCTTATCTATTTAAATGTCTGAAACCTAAAATAAACATGTGGTTAAAAACACTGAATAGTTGTGATATATGGCAAGCTCTGAGCGCGTCCGTCTTTGAGTGTACACTAATTTTTCCCCGGCCTTAATTTGAGACCGGCCTTTATTTGTCCGCGTTGACCACGCCCCCGGCCACTATCAGAGGCCCGGCGTTTATTTGAATACTGGTTTTTATTTGAGGAATTACGGTATATCCCATGTCCTTTGGTTGACAACTTTGCTTGTTGTGTCTTACGGGTTTGGAACGACACAAGGATGAATAAATGATGACAGAATTTTCATTTTTGGGCTAACTATCCCTTTAAGTGTGTAGGTCATGTATTATATGATAGCTTGAATTCAGTCCCTTTGGTATGCTGACATCTAATATCCCCCATGTCCAAAATGCTAGTTCCCCTCTGGCAACCTCTCAGTTACGCCATCCCCTCATAATTCTCTTTTTGTCAGTGCTGCCATTACTGAAAACTTTGGCGTGCGTGTGCAACATTATGGACCTTGTCCTATCAGCACTTGCTCTGTCTGCCAAATCTCCCCAACTGGCCTTGGTCAAATGGAGCAAAAGAGTCTGAACCAACTTTGCACATTAAAGCACAAATCTGAACTCTGGAGGCACTGTTGAGGTTCCAAGAGGTGAAATAGGAGCTTTTTTCCAAAACAAATTTGTAAGGGAAAATGGTAATGGCAATGACTTAATAACTCTCCTAATTAAAACATGCAATGAGTGGCTATCGTTTTGGGGGATTTTGAGTTCTTTGGCTCCACTACTGTGCATTTTCTGACAGCGCCATTTGGATTCTGCAATGCTCCTTTCATCTGTCATTGAATGCCATGTTTGGTGTCTCATCTGAGGGGCTCCCTGACCCAGTCCAGACTTTCAAAGCCCCCTTCTTCCCAAACAAAGTTTTATTGTCATTTCTGAAGCAGTTTGAAAATGTAAATGCCATGGGCTGCATTCGGTTAGATCAAATGTCTGGCTGCACTGGGAACATTTTTAAGTTCTTGTTTTTTATTGGTCATTTCATGCCCATGCCAGGTGCAGGTGTAGCCCTCCAGATCTGGATCCGTTCCCCAGTGCCGGGTCTCGTAACAAGCCGTGCCCTCATGTACCGAAGCAAAATAGCCATGAGCTGATTGTTTCCCGCACCACAGGGTTTAAAGAACGGCAGAGTGTAATCCTGACTCCTACAGTCTTGTGAAACATTAAATGTTTCTTTAAGCGCCAGTGGCGCCATCCAGCCTGTTCTGCACTTAATGTGGGCACGATGCCAGCCTCAGGGTGGGGGGTCTGCACCGCTGGCACTGAGCTCGGAAAATGGGAACGCGTTCTGCCGGGAGAGGGAGGAATGTCAACGAAGTGGCGATCGGGTCTAAACGATGAGAGATGTTGAGGGGCTGTGGTCATGGCCCTCCACCAACCCCTGTCCCAATAGGGCCGGTCACAAAGAGAAAAGCTTTGATGCCATGGAAGAGATATGGCAGAGTTCATATTTGTTTCGTCAGAGACCCAAAGCTTGATCTACATTAAAGGAATAGTTATTTACTCATCCTTATTTGCTCAAACCCGTTAACTGTTGTTGTTTTTGTGGAACACAAAGCGAAATGTACTTTTTGTGGTCAAATCATAAAATTTTTGTTTTATGGTAAATGTTTTAAGACTTTTATCGCTGACATTAACATAAATTTAAAAGAGTAAAATTCAATGTGTGATTTTCTGTTTTGAGCAGAATGAAAACAGGATGAGTCTTCTGATCTGCTCCACAATGCTTGGCACAATGCTTCTCGGTGGCTTAAAGAGTTAACCGCTCATGTGGGGTGGCATGGAAAGGCTCTGTGAGGTGTTGACAGTGGACGTTCTGCAAGGGTCCATGCCATGCCCAATCCCATCCTCCACGCTGCATTCACACGGCCCATTAACATGCGATCATATCCTGGACATCCACTCCTACATGAGCTCTTAGGTTCAGTGCCATATAGTCGGATTTTACTTTATCTCTCACAACTACACAGTACATTCCAATGCATGTTTCAAGAAAAGTGTTCAAATTGTTTTTCCTCTTGTCAATTTATGTTTAATGTATCTATATAATTTTTATTGTATTTTCACATAATTATTGTTATATATAAGAAATGTATCTTGAGCATTGGGATGATTTTTGAAGTATCATGTGACACTGAAGGCTGGACTAATGATTTACAGCTTTGCATCACAGGAATACATTTTTGTATATATAGTATATAATCTTTATATTAGTTTGTGTTTACATAACGTGTGTGTAATGTGTATAATTATTTTGTATACATAATTGTATACATATACATTTTTTGTATACACACATGTATTTATATATATATATATATATATATATATATATATATATATATATATATATATATATATATATATATATAAATATTTGCATGTATATACTGTATATATATTTATACATAAAATATTAAATATAAATATAAATATTTTATATACAAATAACACATTTTTCTTAAATATATACATGCATGTGTGTGTATTTATATATACAAAATAATTATACACAGTACACACACACACACACACACACACACACACACACACATATGTAAACACAAACTAGTATATATATATATATATATATAAATATATATATAAAGATTGTTAATAAATTATTCATATTTTTAATATTATATATTTTTTTAAAATTATAACACCAAAATATGATTATACAATATATAATTAAATAGTTTTAACAAAAATTTTGCCATTTTTATTTAAAAAATATAAGCTACATAAAATAATACAGCCTTTATAATATCACAATGTTTGTTAAGGAAATTGTTATTCTAATTGAATTGTTTCTTTAATTTGTTCAAATATGCATTACATTGAAAATGTAAACAATTTGTGATAACGTTGCTTCATTACTTCACAGATTTACTGTGATCATTGCCATTACAGAGAGTTAATTAACTTGAAACACAACCCGTGCTCGAGCTCAGGACTAAACACGCTGAACCTTGCCTTTCTCACAGTCTCATACTGGATAACAATGGCGTGTAGTTAAACCTCAATGTGTTTTACAGCTTTGGATTGCCCTGTCTGGCAGGATAAACACCATTGGGTATCAGATTTAATATCAACCTGTATATGTGTATGCTTGGTGCGCCTAAAGAGCGTGGTAAAGCGATTGTGCCCCATGTACAGTGGAATGTGAGCGAGTGTGAATAATTGCGCCACATCCAGGTGTATTTAGTCTGGGTGGCAGACGGGGCTGTAAATTGGTTGGTCTGGTCTTTAGGATGTAGTTGTGTTTCTTTAATCCATTTAAAAATCAAAACCAAATATCCAGATGTTTTGATATCCAAGGCCTGTGGGAAAAATTGTTGTTAGTAGAGAGATTTCTCTGTTTTGATTATATACAAATTCTGGTTTGATCATCTTTTCAGTTTGGGTTTGCTTAATACTTATATCTTTTATATCTTTTATCTTTTGATTATATATTTTTGGCAGTTTCCTTATTTCAGAGGATTCTGGCAAAGCCTTGGAAATGTTCTAGGGTCAATATTACAACTTTGAATAATGCAAAACACAGAAGTGACTTCAAGTGCAATATGTTTTATTGTATTTATATTAAATTATAGAGTAATTAGACTATATTGATATTTTAAGCCCCGAATCCTTTTCCACGGCTGTCAAATCTTCATCATCATCATCATCAACATTAAAAAGAAAATTCATTCAAACTTGACGCATTAGTCACAAGACTTATGAAAAGCAATGGCATCTGACATCACTGACGTATAACCAGGCTATTACCCCTTGATGTACTCACCCTCAAGTCATCCTAGGCGTATATGACATTCTTCTTTCAGACGAATGTAATCGGAGTTATATTAAAAAATGTCCTGGCTCTTCCAAGCTTTATAATGGCAGTTTAAAACTTTATCGACTAAAATAACTAGCTTCCGGCAGACGGCGTACACAAGTCCACTTACGCCACAAGAGTAACCAGTGACATATGTATGACGTAGGATGTAGGAGTATCGTAAGTTTAAACGCCTCTCGCGGTTCAAACAGACAGGGCTGGGCAACAAACTCAAGCTCCTCTGACATTTCTCTTTAAAAATTGTCGTTTTAGACTTGTAATTCATGATTGGTGTTTTGTTTTGCTCTATCCTCTGCTGTTACATTGTGTGTCGGGTCAGAGGGTCACTCTTCCATCGTAAATCGATGTGTACGCCAATCTGCCGGAAGCTAGTTATTTTATTCGATAAAGTTTTAAATATGGATATCTTTCTTACACAAACACATCGATTCACTTCAGAAGGCCTTTATTAACCCCCCAGAGGCGTGTGGAGCACTTTTATGATGGATAGATGCACTTCCAAACAGAAACGGCCATTCACTGCCATTATAAAGCTTGGAAGAGCCAGGACATTTTTTAATATAGCTCCGATTGTATTCGTCTGAAAGAAGAATGTCATATTCACCTGGGATGACTTGAGGGTGAGTAAATCATGGGCTAATTGTAATTTTTGGGTGAACTATCCCTTTAATGCTCCTTGAGGTTGCAAGTTTTGAACATGTGAGAGTTATGGGGGAGGGTACAATTTGATTTAAACATTTGTGTATTTCTCCAGGATTTTGCAAGACCTTTTTTGCTGATTTTTGCGGCCTAAAATCTCTTATCCATATAAAGCCTACTGTATCATATTTAATAAATTAATTTCTAAGGACTCAAAATCATCAACTTTGCTGAAAAATCTCTACCAGCAAAATCATTAGCATTAGAAAAATCATGTTAAAATTAATCAATTAATGATACAACTGGCTTTTGCGGAACGCTTATTTGTTCATCTTTCAATCATCATTGTAGGCCTATTGCTTTGTATTGCATTTTGAAGCCCCCCACCCCCCTTAAAAATTACAGAACTTTCATTATAAAACTTTAAATATAATGTTATTATGACATATTGGCAGATATAGAGTGACAAATGATATTTCTATGCATTTTATGTAATTAATCAGCTATACAGTTATAAAAATCTCATTGTGGCAAGCAGGACGAGGCCGAGATCCGTGAAAGAATGGCACGAGACCAGGATGATTGATAATGAGCGTCACCTGTCTCGTATCTCTCTCGGAGGAGCTTCGGAAGCATAAAAGGAGGAGCGATGACAGTGAAGGACAAGAGAGGACCAGGCCTGAAATATTTTACGTTATGTTTTGTTTATGCGTGTGTGCTGCAGTTGTTCCCGCCTCCTTCTTCCCATAACAACTAACTTTGTTACACTCATGATTTACATTTTTTGCCATTTAAATAATAACTGATTCAAATTGCTATTTTTGCTTAGTTTATATACTAAATGAACATTTTATATTTGGCTTTGGCCTCTGTCAAAATTTATATTTCGTCTAAAGGTAAAAAAAAAAAAAATTGTAATAAAAGATTTCTGACTATTATTAAATTATGTCAAGCTTTACATGGCTAATAACAATTTAGTATTTTTATAATATAACAAAATAACTTATTCAGATTGCGGTGGTTGACTAGGAGTGACAGATGCATTGCCGAAGATTAGAAGTTGGATAAATAGGTGTTTGCGATGACATCACACAAACGTATACTAGGACGTCTTTAGGACTACTTAGACGTCACACTAGGTGTCTAAATCATCTGCGGCAATTTAGAAAAGCTGCAGAGTTTCTTATATTTTGCATTAAATTCTGAAATCACAGAATAGCAAAATCCTGGAAAGACTGATATATAAAGAATCCTTCAAGAACTTTACCATTTTCCTTTATTGCACAAAACGGTTATATAAATGAAACTGCAGATCACACTATTCTGATTAAATTTGCTCAGGTTTGTTTTATGCGTATGTGTTGTGTTCTTTATGACATTTTTTCTAAAATTAGATCATCTTCCTATAAAAACAAGAAATATCGCAATGTATTGCAACATATCGTATCGTAACCCCTGTATCCTGATATGTATCGTATCGGCAGATTCTTGACAATAAACAACCCTATTCCTCACACAAAATTATCATTTGGCTTCAAAACACTCAAAATGTAGTGCATTAGTGGTATGGACCACTTTATGATACTTTTATGTGTTTTTAATTTTTAATGTTTTCTCATTTTACAATAAAAACGATTTTATTTGGTTGATTGGTTTGATTGGTTGACTTGGTTGTATTATGAGCACATGTTTTAGGACTATTGATGACAGCAGCACATGATCTTGAGCACTTGAAGTTTGAGCAAAATCTGATGATCCATAGCTTTTCACTACAAAAAAAAAAAAAAAGATAAGATTTTCTTACTCCATTGGCAGATATTTTTCTATTTTTCAGCATAAACTCACTTAAATAAATTGAACAAGACTAATATCTTCAGCCATTTTGCATCTCAAATAAATGTGTCTTAGTAAACTAAGGTAGGTGTTGTATCAGTGTTGAAATTCTCCTGATCTAGGAACTTAATGGTAAAATGGGTTGTCTCACTTTTCAACTCTTAGAACTTCCAGTTCATTGCTTTCTCATGAGCTTGCTCTGAATTAGTCCACCACATTGCGTTGTTCTGCAAACAAATCTTTGACCCTAATTAGATCACCCTCAGTAGCTTCGACAGGTTTGGTTCTGTGGGACTAACACTTCCAGCTTCTTCCCAATCGCTGCAGCACTGACTTGAGAATCGCTTGTCACAACGCTCACGTCCTCTCTGATCTGAGGACAGTCTTCAGAGACACATGTGTTAGCAAAAACAAAAAAAGAGAACTGATCTTATATCTGTCTTTTCAGTCAAAGGAAGGGCACCCAGGAAGAGACATGTTCCAACATGCTGTTCCCGCCTGGGTGTTAATCACGTTGGACTGTCCCCACCCTGCCCTGTGCCTGCAGGGGGTCTTTAGAGGGGAGGCTGAACAAGGGGACTTTAGCGAGGTGCCATTAGATTAACTTTCCATATGAGCTCTTGGGTTTTCCCCAAGAACTGCTTTGTTTATGCTATAGTTTTTGGTGTTTTGTTTTCTTTGCAATTATTACCACCATTATAATACACAGATGACTCATAATGTATGATTTACTTATTGATAATCTTCTGCAATGAAATTGTATTGATGTTATAAAGAGCTATGACTAAAGATCCTCCCCTCACCCTTGACCTGAGGACTATTGTGCTTTGTTGTTCACTGGAAAGCACAATGACCTTCCTGGACAGGTTACTCTGAAACAGGAAAGCCGAACAGGTGGTCTGAACACATCTGCAAAACACATACAAAACAGCTCAATTACACCATGAAATACAGAAAAGAAATATTACACCATTAGGCATGTGAGTTTAATGTGTTAATTTACTACAATTAATTGTTTTTTAAAGGTGGTTTTAAAAAAATATTTGCACATTATATCACAACCTCTGACCCACACACATATTTATAATAAGGATGTTTGGTCACACTTTAGATTAGGGTCTAATTCTCACTATTAACTATGACATTTGCCTCAATAACCCCCTAATTACTGCTTATTGATAGTAAGTAAGAAAGTTGTTATAGTGGTTATGTTTAGGTGTGAGATAGGGTTAAGGGATGTAAAATATGGTCATGCAGAATAAGGCATTAATATGTGCTTTATATGTACTAATAAACAGCCAATATCCTAGTGATATGCATGATAATAAGCAACTAGTTAATAGTGAGAATTGGACCCTAAACTAAAGTGTTACCAGATTTTCGTACCATTAAAGCTCAGCAAGTACAAGGAAATTACAAGTACAACAGAGTTTGCGCAACTGCAGTTTTAAAAATATGATGTATTTATTAATTGGTTTGATTGTTCATTTTTTAGTTTGTTTGCATTTAATAGTGATTGACAGCTCCATGGATAACCGACCAAGAGAAAATGTTTCACAATAATAAATTGAAATGTAAATTATGTAAAAAGGGAAACATGATATGCTGATTAATCGCAAATATATACAGTGTACATATATGCAAATATTACACATACAGATAGATGAAACTACAAAATAAACAAATAAACTACAAAAACTCAAATTTGTGAAAACACTGACGTCATTTGCAATGCATATTGCAGGTTCAGTCTATAGACCTTATTCACCAAAGAAACAAGCTCAACAGACAGCAACATAGTGTCAGCCCAGTGCCACATCCAGACCGTATGGAATCCATGAGTACCAGATGTGGGCCGGATCTGGGCCAACACTATGTTGCAGTCTGGGTCGCAGCCATCTTTAGAATTTTGTGTTTGAACTTCTGTTTTTGCGGTAGATATGTAAATTTCTATGGCATCACTGTCGAAGAGTAATTAGCTGGTGAAGTGGATTTACCTATTGTAGAGTTGACGAAAGTTATCATGGACATTGTAGGTTTGAAGCGATGTCATAACAAATGTCAGTAAACTGGGAAGATTTTAAAATGAGCGGTTCATTAATAAATCTATAAAATCTTACCTTCATGATGTGACAATAGAAACCGGAAGACAGAACACAACGAGCACACCACTGAAAAGGGGTGGGGCTACATAAGGTCGATATGTCTTTTGTGTTACTTTACAAAAGTGACATCGCCAACTACTGGCCTGGCATGAATAATACAGCGTTTTTAGTCGTGGATTTTTTGTGGATCTGCTGTTTTACCACATCATTATCATGTAAACTGGCCCTAAAATACAGATAAACTAAACATAACCTTGACAATTATATATTCATATATCACTATTTACAAATGTTACACATAAGCCCCTTTCACACAGCGCGTTGATCCCGGGAAATTGCCGGGAAATTGCCAGAACACCTTCTGTGTGAACGCAAACACGACCCGGGATTGATGCCGGGATCGATGCCGGGTTGGGGACCTAGTAACATTGCCGGGATCAGTCCTGGAACGCGCGCTGTGTGAACAAAAGCCGCAATCAATGCCGTGTCGTAATGATGCCGCTGAAGCCGGGATCGTTCGCCAGCGTGAAACGGTACGTAATGCGCTAATTTATGATCGAATCAGAGAAAAAAATGCACCAGCGAAAAAGAGAGAGAGAAATCGCAGCTCATAAGCAAACTATAGACGCTGCTGAGACATTACATGTCACATCGATGTCACGTGTCTTTACGGGATCTTTACGGGTTGTGTGTGAACGCACTCTCTGATTCCGGAAAATCACTGGCAGTGTGAATGAACCAAAGTCAAACGAACCCGGGTCAAATCCCAGGTCACTTTATCCGTGTATTTTCCCGAATCTCTATGTGAAAGGGGCTATACAAAATGTGGCTTTTGTTTGGCATCTTTCCATTTTGTCATTGTCTTTTTTTAAGATTCAGGATCAACTATTTGAACAAGAAAAGAAAAAAAGCCCATGAGACACTTTGCATTCTTTTTTGTACTGTTGCTCTCAGATTCTCTGAGCTGTAATGGTGGGAAAATGTTTTTCTTTTTTTCTTTTTTTTACATAAAATGGATAGAACATAATACATAACATTATAATATATTTCGATTTTTAGAGTGTGTCTGGCCACTAACTACACATCTTCTAAACAGAGCAAATTCTTTCTAGTTAAAGTGCTCGCCGAGCAGCTATTGTGGCACATTAAACGTTTCTTTCATACACATCAGACAAGCCTTACTCATTAATCTCAATAGAAATGACGAGAGACATGCCAAGATAGCAAAAATGAATTGTTATTAATTATTCATTGATTATGTTTAGTCTTTGCTTGACAAGGGTCTAGTTAACAGGTGGACTTCATGAAGGGGGTTGTGGGTATGAAATTGGCACTGACTGCCTCTAAATTACACTTCAGCTTCCTGTGCCTCGACCTCCAGGTCCCAGACCTACAACTGCAATGTATTTCGTGTGACTAACAGCTGTAATTCTCCAATTATCATGCTGTGTTGTCCAACTGTGCTGTAGTTTCAGTTACCAGGAGTCTGTAGACAGGAGCTGGGTCTCAGTTGTGGCCCCTGACTGGGGATGAGAGGTTTAAGGTGAGCATTTGTTGCACTCTTTCAAATGTTCATTTTAGTAACTGTGATTAAGTGAAACTATATTTTATTTAAAGGGATAGTTCACCAAAAAATTCATTTTCTGCCATCATTTACTCACACTGATGTTGTTTTAAACCTGTATGACTTTCTTTATTCTGGGGGAGACAAAAGATGTTCTTAAGAAGATAACTGGATTTGTCCATACAGTGAAAGCCATTGAGGTCCAAAGCAATATTTGACACCACTGACTTTTATATACTTTAACATACCTACTGCCTACTGCATAGAAGGCAAAAAACAGTATGTGAGCCAAATATGTCAGAATTCACAGTACTCATAAAAGAGTAGGCCAAACTTACCTGGATGACCTACAGTACTACTGCCTGCGAAATTCTGAAGTGTGCATTCGATGGTCACTTTAATATGAGGCCACGGGAGAGGATTTTTGAATGGAAATGAAGTAGCGCAACTGAAGCATAGGTCACATGACAATGACAACATGGCAGATGTAGTACGTCCAGATTTCATACATACAACACACATTCATACTATATTGAACATACTTTTTTTTAGCGATCGCAAAACATTTCAAACCAAATGTAGTACCTACTTTATAGTATGCCATTTTGGACATGATTTAAAAATATATATATTTTGTTACACTTTATTTCGATAGTCCACTTTAGACTTTCTACTAACAATAAGTAACTTTGCAACTACATGTCAACTAACTCTCATTAGAGTATTAATAGACTGTAGTAGACTGTCAGTAGACTGTTAGGTTATGGTTAGGTGTTAGGGTTCGGGTTAGGAGAATAAGTTGACTTGTAGTTGCCAAGTTACTTATAGTCAGTAGAATATCTGTTGGGGACCATCAAAATAAAGTGTTAGCAGATATAAAGCAGACAGTCTACTAATACTCTAATGAGAGTTAGTTGATATGCCGTTGCAAAGTTACTTATAGTTAGCAGAATGTCTAAAGTGGACTATCGAAATAAAGTGTTACCATATTTTCATAGCACAAGGGGCTTTCACATCGTGTAGTTATAGGAACTCAGTTATAGGATCTAGCCATAATTTTCCTGGTTGCATTCGAACCGCCAGTATGTAGCTACGTCATTTAAGTTCGGCATTCAACTACGTCAACAACTCCATAGCATAAAGGTTGAGAAGTGCCTGGACTTCGGCCTCTGTCCTTCTATCACTGTTTTCCATGGTCATGGAATAAGTTAGTGTAAACTGTGTGTTTACACATTTTAAAAATGCGTTCAGCCAATAAGCGTACACTTATGTCACTGGTAGTTCCTAATCTGCTGGTTTAGACCCTACTCTGAAGTAGTAGATAATAATCCCCCCCCCCCCCCCCCCCCCCCCCAATAGCCAATAGTTATAGAAACTACGAAAAGGTTCCTCCGGTGCAAAATCCCCTATAGAAAAAGCTTGGCAAACACCCAGAACAGCATAGACTCTAAAAAAGTAAAAGTTCTGGCATCTCTGGTTATTTTTGGTCATCTTCTTTATTTCTATCTGTAAACCCAAAGAAGTATTAGATATCATATAAGTAACATATAAGTAACATATTAGAACATATTGAAGTAAAAGAAAAATCCACTTTCAAAATGCACTACATGCACTATTACATGCACTATTTTACATCAATCCAAGTGAATCCAGTCCGATTTTAGATTCTAAAATGTCTGTTTACATGAACCCAAACTTTGCAGTCCAATTCACACATTTGTTTACAAGTGCATTACATGTATTCTGAAAAATCTTCAGCACATGCGCAGTGACTTCAAAACAAGAGAAAGCATCGTGATAATATCACTGAAACAACAGCGAACGTAATGATGACATATCTAAAAAGAAAGATGTCAGATGACTTAGATATATGTCAGATGAGCTTTCTTAGCAAATATTAAATAAATAGTCCCCTACACTGACAAGTGAGGCACATTCGTAAGACATAAAATATGTGTAAACAGACCTATCATAGCACTGTGCATGTGCACAAGGTATTTTCGAATTCGATTGAGAATATAATCAGATTCAAGTGTACATGTTTATTTTTTTCCAATTGATTGGAGTATTTCAAATCTACACCACCCCTTTCAATCAGATCGCAATTTTATTCAGATCAAGCTCAATCGGCTCTATTAAAGTGTTTGTATGAAGGCTTTTCAGTCCAATTGAGCCATCTATTTGAATACTAACAGATTGTTTGGTTGCATGCAAATCAAGCCAATGTCTCAAAAATCAGTTTCTATAGGCAGGACACGTCTTATATGTCCTAAAAGCTAACTTTCATTGAAACTTTGTTGAACAATTGTAGTCTAAATGGATTATAAAGCATGAACGTGACAAAGTCATGATCATATCCATGTTTTTTCTTTCACCCTCCTCTTTCAACTTTATACCCCTCGCTCACTCCGGCCCCTCGGGACATTGTGAACCGTGACATTACACAGCTTTCTCTCTAATTAACTAGTGACTTTCTCCAAGACATCAATCTGAGTCAGTCTAGCTCCAAACAAAAAAGCTAAAGATCCTCTTGGCTATCAACAGCGAGGACCCGAGAGGTGAAAACGCAGTGGAACCTGATGAAAACACCATTTAAATGCTCCGTCTGGCTACTCCATTTTAAGCAGGACATTTTCAACACTTGGAAGGAAAGTGTGAAAAAAATGTTACCTTCTGTGGCACAAGACACATGATAAATAGTCCCATGAGTGTGTTATGGTGTGATGAAGCCCAAACCCCATTGCTTGTGCTTGAGATTCTGGTATGGTGATAATCACTGAGCCAATGCGTGAGCAACATGATTTAGGTTTCGCTTAGAATGTATTGGTGGAAGTGAATAAGTAGCAAATCTACAAATGTTGGGCACCTTTCTGACCCTGCCTTTGATTTTTTTTTTACAATTATTAACATTTTAAAAACATTTTAAAAACATATATTATTATTCATTAAAAACTGTCATATTAAAACTTGCTTATTATAATGCCTTCATCACTCATACATTTAAAATCATTATATGTATAGTATTCATATTAATTATTAAATTTTTAAGTGCCCTTATTATGCTTATTTGAATATTACCTTTCATGCAGCGTGTAATATAGCTGTTTGTGAATAAAATGTCTTCAAAGTTATAGATCAAAGTGCACGACAAATAAAGTTATTGTTTCCTAAAAAAAGAATTGATTCTAAAATGCTAAAACGAGTCACCAGCAATTCCAGCATTAATTCCTGTTACATACCTACATGACAATGTAAAATTAAATGTTTTTTTTATTTTTTATTTTATTCTGACCAATCAGAGCAGAGTAGACCAATCACAACATACTGGGCCATCTGACCAATCAGAGTACAGTAGACTAATCACAACAGACTGTGACATCTGACCAATCAGAGCAGAGTAGACCAAACACAACAGACTGGACCATCTGACCAATCAGAGCAGAGTAGACTAATCATAACAGACAAGGGCCATCTGACCAATCAGAGTAGAGTAGACCAATCACAACAGACTGGGCCATCTGACCAATCAGAGCAGAGTAGACCAAACACAACAGACTGGACCATCTGACCAATCAGAGCAGAGTAGACTAATCATAACAGACAAGGGCCATCTGACCAATCAGAGCAGAGTAGACTAATCATAACAGACTGGGCCATCTGACCAATCAGAGTAGAGTAGACCAATCACAACAGACTGGGCCATCTGACCAATCAGAGCAGAGTAGACCAAACACAACAGACTGGGACATCTGACCAATCAGAGTAGAGTAGACTAATCACAACAGACTGGGCCATTTAACCAATATGAGCAGAGTAGACTAATCATAACAGACTGTGCGATCTGACCAATCAGAGAAGAGTAGACCAATAACAACAGACTGAGCCGTCTGACCAATCAGAGCAGAGTAGACCAATCACAACAGACTGGGATTGATCAGTCAAAGCAGAGTAGACCAATCACACCAATCAATATGTGCTTTATAAGTACTAATAATAAAAAGTCAATATGCTAGTAATATGCATGCTAATAAGCAACTAGTTCATAGAGTAGTTCAACTAGTGAGAATTGAACCCTAAACTAAAGTTACCCAATGTTTTTTTTTATTGTGCTTCATTTCCAATTCAATTTCCAAACTGTTATTTTGTGAAATTATACAAAAAGAAAATATAATTTAATTGTGTGTTTTAAGGATACATAAAATGCTTAACAAGACAACTAATCTTTTTCAAAAACGTTCAAAATGTCATTTCAACCACTGTAATTTCCACCACAGAATGCTATCAAGTACAAACATATCATTTTAAATGTTGTGTAAATGACACTTTGGTGGGAATTTTCCTTACTTTCAGGGGATAAAAGGCAAAAAAAAAAAAAAAATGACAGAATTGTAATTCATGTGTATATACACCCGTTGGACATTGGTAATTGACAAATAAACTAGTGAAAGTGAGAAAATTATGTTTTAATAGTTTATTTTGTCGAAGTCCGCAGAGACAAAAGGGACCATAGTTGAAGAAACACCCCAATTCAGTTTCTTCAGAACCTCTCCTAACCAGTCTATTCCAGTTTATTTCAAGACTCTTGTTGGGCCAGTTGGCTTTAAAAAACAGAGAGATTCCTGTTCACCTCGCTTCAGGTTTCTCAGGGCATCGGGGTCAAGATGGCCTTCCCATCCAGGAGTTTGATTGATAGTGATGCACCAAAATAAGAACAGTCAAGTCATACTCACATAACACGCATATCAGCAGCTGAGAAAGCCAGTAAGGGGTGTAATCAGGGCTGAGGGTCAGACACCCATCAGGAACCAGACAGGGATGAAGCTTTATAATCATTCTAATCTTCTGCTTGTAAATACACTGGCATCAACAAGCTCTAAGTCCATAAAGCAAATGCCTTCATCAAAAAAAAAAATGATGGCCCCGCCCCCAAACTCTCTTCTTAACTGTCTTTTAACTGTCAAAATTACACACAACTTAAACATTTTGAATGTAGATCAAATTTTGAGAACAGATATTCTCATTTCTCTTTCGCTGTTCTGTTTATCTTTAGGTAAACCTAGTCATTCTGTGATTTAGGTGTAGAAATGGATATGCTAAGATGATTCTAGCCATTATTTACTCAACTGCTCTTGACATGATCCATGTTAATGCTGACAAATGACCCGCAGAACAGGAAGTTGGAGAAACGCTGAACTGGGGGAGATTTCTGTACATATTAACCTTGCAAGAAAATATGAAAACTATGAGTTATCAATTTATAAATCATTTGTCTTGCAAAGTATGGAAAATGATTGGATCCACTTTATATGTTGTCTTTAACTACTATGCAATAACATTTAAATTAATAATCTAATACAATACACTTACTGTGTGCATGTGTTTACATACCTACATTATATTTAAATTAAATATCTAATGACATCTGTAATGACATCTATAATTACACTGTTGACCTTCCCTTACATCCATAAACCTAGATCCCCTTAGAAATCGTACAATTTTTAAATAGCTTTTTTTTTCTTTTTCTTTTTTTTTTTTGGCTATAAGTAATTTTAGAGAGGCAGTTCTAAATTCCAAAAAAGTTTTATTAAACACATGAAAAAAAAGTTAAATGAGCAGTTCAAACATATTTTATTTTTTGATGGAAAGGAGATATTTAGCAGAATGTCTTGGTGGCTCTATTCCATACAATGGAAGTGAATGGAGAATTGTGCTTTCAAGCTCCAACAAAGGTATTTTGCAAGTAGTTAATTCAAATCATATTCTATATTCCAGTTCTTCTGAAGCCACACGACAGCTTTGTATGATAACAGGCAGAAATGTTGTCACAAAGAAGTCATTAAACTAGACTTCGGTGATTATTCGCTTTAATTTGTATGAAAAAGACTTGCGGCGATATTCTACAAAACAATCTAATTTTGCTCTCCACACAACCATACAGGTTTGAAATGACATGAGGGTGTGTATATTCATATCTGAATAATTTTTGAGTGAACTGTCCCTTTAAGAACTCAATTAATTATGCCACACTTTCCCCAAATGGTTAGCTGAAATTCATTATGGTTTAATCCTTTGTTTTAGTTATGTGGATCTGTTAATGACCCTATTAGATTTGTATCCTATCTTGGTCAGTGACAGTTATTTCAGCTGTCATGGATTTTATAAAGATGTTTCACCTAAAATAAAAATACTAATTAAAGTTTATAATAATAACTATAGTACACTTAAGTATCACATCACACATATACATATACAGATTAATTAATTCTCTCTTTGAACCCTCTGATGTTCTGTCACGGCCGGTTGAAGTGAACAAGAGAGTAGGATCCATTTGCAGTATTTATTAAACATACAAACTCTAACTACAGAAACATGAACTCAGGAACAAGAAACAAGGTCAGGACAGAACAACCAGCTCACAAACATTAAGCACTCACCAAGACTACACAAGACACACAGGCTTAAATAAGCTAACATGATAACGAGAGGGTGTGGTCAATGGGAAACACCTGGGAAGAATATTAACACGCAGGGAACAATTAACCAAGAACATTACAAAACCACAAGACTAAACACATGACCACTAAACATGAACCCAAATACAGAAACACAGAACTAAACACGTGACAGAATCCCCCCTCTATGGAGCGGATACCAGACGCTCCACAAACATAAGTCCCAGGTGGTGGTGACACAGAGGGAGTCCAAGAGGGAGGTGGGAGGGACAAGACAATGAAATAAACTGTGCCTGGAACGAACTCAGTGGTGCCCTCTACCACCTGTTCCGGGTCAAGTCTGAGAGTGACCTCCATGACGTGCTCCAAGACCGACTCTCGAGCGACCTCTACGGCGTGCTCGGGAACAAACCGGCGAGCGACCTCCACTGCGTGCTCGAGAACAGACTCGGCCTCGCTCTCCGGAACGAATCCAGGGACGGCGGCCTCCTCCGCGCTCCCAGGTACAGCTTCCTCCGCCGTGATCTCAAGAAAAGCTTTCTCTGTCGCGATCACAGGGACAAGCTCCTCTGCGGCGATTTCGGAGACAGGTTCCTCCGCCGCGATCTCCGGGACAGCTTCCTCCGCCGCGATCTCAGGGACAGCTTCCTCCACCGCGATCACAGGGACAACCTCCTCCTCGGCGATCTCGGAGACAGGTTCCTCCGCCGCGATCTCAGGGACAGCCTCCTCCCCCTCGATCTCGGGAACACCCTCCTCCGCCGCGATCTCCGGGACAGCTTCCTCCGCCGCGATCTCAGGGACAGCTTCCTCCACCGCGCTCTCAGGGACAGCCTCCTCCACCGCGATCTCAGGGACAGCCTCCTCCACCGCGATCTCAGGGACAGCCTCCTCCACCGCGATCTCAGGGACAGCCTCCTTCACCGCGATCTCGGGAACACCCTCCTCCGCCGCGATCTCCGGGACAGCTTCCTCCGCCGCGATCTCAGGGACAGCTTCCTCCACCGCGATCACCGCTTTCGGGAATAAAGTGAGCTTGTGGGGCTCCCCTTGAACCGAACCCACATTGAATGGTGAGTTGGTTATGAAAAGGGCAAAGCCAAAATACTGTGCCATTGTGTATTGCGGGGTATCAAACGGCAAAAGTGAATAAAGGAACTTGTTGATTCCCCGACCAAACATGTCCTTCAAAGCAGAGTCCTCAATATCCACCTCCTGGCAAAATTCACAAAACTCCCGCACATACTCATCCATCGGACGATTCTCCTGGCGGGAGCAAAAAACTGCTGGATCCTTTGTTTGGTGAGTGCTTCTGTCACGGCCGGTTGAAGTGAACAAGAGAGTAGGATCCATTTGCAGTATTTATTAAACATACAAACTCTAACTACAGAAACATGAACTCAGGAACAAGAAACAAGGTCAGGACAGAACAACCAGCTCACAAACATTAAGCACTCACCAAGACTACACAAGACACACAGGCTTAAATAAGCTAACATGATAACGAGAGGGTGTGGTCAATGGGAAACACCTGGGAAGAATATTAACACGCAGGGAACAATTAACCAAGAACATTACAAAACCACAAGACTAAACACATGACCACTAAACATGAACCCAAATACAGAAACACAGAACTAAACACGTGACATGTTCTCCTTGATGTTTAGGAATAGCATTGTGAAGTATGTAGCTGTAAAGCTGGTTTTGAAATTGCTGTGAAATACATTAAAACTACAGTTTGTTCTGGTTCAGCTTCAGATCTAGCTAGGGTGAAATCACATCCAGTGTGGTGTAGATGGTCCAAAGCCAACACAGCCTGTTTAAACTCTCTGCATGATGCATGCATTACATGCTTAAATGTGCTGGGCATCAAACACCTACTTGGTCTCTGACCATTTTACGCTAACCTGAGGTCAGTTTTCCTGTAAAGAGGGTTGTGAGGGGTGTGTGTAGAAATAACATTTAATGATTCACTGGCTAACATACGTTATTCACTGTAAAAATCACACATGTATGTGTATATCCATTCCAAATTGTCATAACATTGTCAAGTTTCTATTCAATTATTTAGAAATGAAAGAAAAATGCATTTTAATCCAGTGTTGTTATTATATACTAAAACTATTACAAGTATTTTTGTTAATTGAAATAATGGTAAAAAATAAATAAATAAATATATATATATATATACATTTCGTGCTCAGAATTAATGGCACCCCTGGTAAATATGATCAAAACTGGCTGTACAACATAAATCTGCATCGTTTATCCTTTTGATCTTTCATTCAAAAAATTGTCAAAAATCCTTTCATTGAAGTAAAATAATTGAAAGTGGGGGGGAAATCACATTATGAAATAGTTTGGAGAACACCTGACAGGAGATCAGAGACCATTCCTCCATACAGAATCTCTCCAGATCCTTCAGATTCCCAGATCCATGTTGGTGCTTCTTCTCTTCAGTTCACTCCACTCATCAGGTCTGGGAACTGGGACGGTCATGGCAGAAGCTTCATTTTGTGCTCTGTAACAAATTTTTGTGTTGATTTTGATGTTTGTTTTGGATGGTTGTCCTGATGGAAGATCCAACCGGCCCATTATAAGATTTCTAGCAGAAGGCGTCAGGTTTTGATTTTTTATCTGTTGATATTTGATAGAATCCACGATGCCATGTATCTGAACAAGAAGTCCAGAACCTCCAGCAAAAAAATATGCCCACAACATTAAAGATTGTACACATGGGGTACTTTTTATCCTTGTGTGCACCAAACCCATCTAGCGTGTTTGCTACCAAAAAGCTCTTTTTTTAGTTTCATCTGACCACAGAACCCTGTGCCGTTTGAAGTTCCAGTCGTGTCTGACAACTGAATTTGCTGGAGTTTGTTTTTGGACGAGCGAGGAGGATTTTTTTTAAACCCTCCCAAATAACATGTGGTGATGTAGGGGTTGTTTGATTTTTTTTTATAGGCTTTCTGACCCCAAGACTCAACTAATCTCTGCAATTCTCCATCTGTGATCCTTGAAGAGTCTTTGGCCACTCAGACTTTCATCCTCACTGTCCATTAAGGCAATATACTGTAATCAAACGTCCTTATCCTGGCAGATTCGTAACATCTTTAGTTGATTGGAACTTCTTAATTATTGCCCTGATGGTCAAACTGGGGATTTTCAATTCTTTAGCTATTTTCTTACAGCCACTTTCTATTTTGTGATGCTCAACAATCTTTTGATGCACATCAGAACTATATTCTTTGGTTTTACTCATTGTGATGGATGATTAAGGGAATTTGGCATTTGTGTTTCCTCATATTTAAACTCCGGTGAAACAAGAAGTCAATAGCTAGACAATTTCTTGTTCCTAGTCACCCTGGTGTGCTAAAAAAGGTTAACATTAATGGGAATATACTTCAGAGATATTTTACTCGTAAAAAAATCTAGGGGTACCAATAATTGTGGCCAACATGTTTTAGAGAAAAACATTTATTTCATAATGTGATTCCCCCCCCCCCCCCCCACTTTCAATTCTTTTACTTCAATGAAAGGTTCGATTTTTGGCTTTTTTTTTTTTTAATGAAAGATCAAAATAAATTATGCAGATTTATTTTTTACAGCCAGTTTTGATCTTTTCTTTTTTTTACCAGGGGTGCCATTAATTCTGAGCACGACTGTATATATATATCATGAAAAACTTAAACTTATTTTATTTCAGATATTTGCCAAGGGAGCATTTCTATTTTTCTGTCTAACTTGATTTCTTGAGTTCTAACTTGAACTCTAACTTAAAGTATCCAAATAAAAGCTAATTAAAATTATTATTAAATACTATTCTGGGGCAATAAATCGATGCATCGTGAATCGAGAAATGATTCTGGATCGATTCTGAGATTTTCCGAATGCATCGCGATTCTCTCTCGAAACAATTCTGAGCTTCATTTTTCACAGCAGATGGCACTGCATGCTTTAGAAACAGCTGTACTCTGCTTGCTTCCAATGCCTTACACCAGGGGTGTCCAAACTCGGTCCTGGAGGGCCACTGTCCTGCAGAGTTTAGTTCCAACTTGCCTCAACACACCTGCTTGTAAGTTTTTAGCATGCCTAATGACCTTCAACAGCTAATCAAGACCTTGATTAGCTGTTTCAGGTGTGTTTAATTGGGGTTGGAGCTAAACTCTGCAGGACAGTGGCCCTCCAGGACCGAGTTTGGACACCCCTGCCTTACACACACCACTTGAACCTTCCCTAAAATAATAATTATTCATAAAGTTTGAAAAGGTGTTTGCAGTGAGCAGTTTACATTAATCTTGCGTCATAAAAGCATTCTGAGGTGCAAGTACATTCTCAGACTCAGCCGAACACACGAGCGCTCTACAGCGCTTTTTTTCGTGAGCATTTGAGCGTGTGGTTAAAACTAGCCTTGGGTGCCATCTGCTGTTAAAAACTAAGCTCAGAATCGATTCGAGAGAGAATGGCGATGCGTCGATTTATTGTCCCAGCCCTAGAGCCTAGGCAGAGTCGACAGACTTACAGGCCGAGGTGGAGTCATAGGCCTGGAGGCCTGAAGCCAGGGAATCCACATCACTGTGCCGAGTGAGGAATAGGGAGGCGGAGCCAGAAAGCAGCACAGAGCTAGCAGAGAGGCCAGAGCTGAGGAGTGGCATCAGCTGAGCAGGCAGATCCAGGGGAGTGGACGCAAATAATGGGGTATGGAAGACTTTGAGCGGGTTCGGGTCATCTAGGTAATTCCATAGATCTGTCTGAAGAGGAGAGAGTTTGGGGGTGGGGACTTTGGTTGGGGAATGGCTTCGTTGTCCACAAATCAATGAGCCAGAGCTCGGCTTCTGGCTTGGGGATGGACTGTGCCACAATCACTGACTCCTGGATGGATCTAGAGGTAGTCTCTGGCCTCTGGACGGAAATGATGACCAGGAAGGACATGGTGGCTGGCTCTGGCTCCATAGCAGGAGTGGACTCTATCTCAGGGTCGTGGTGGGTACGGTCTTCATCGCTGGATCCCTGACGAGGTACTCTGCTTAACAGGTGGTGAGGGGGGAACCACAGTGCAGAAGCACCTACTACACATAACCCACAAACATCCCGATTTTTTCCTTTTCTTTATCAAGGACTCTTAGGGCATCCACACATGCAAGGTCCAGGGCAGAGCAAATCCAGTGTTGGATATATCTAACATAGTTAATCAAATATACATTATTTTCTGTTTATTCCAGTATAGCTTAGCATGGTGGCCTCTAGCGTTTCATAGTCCCACTCCTCCTGCATCATTAGTTTCAAATTTCTCTGTTCTGCTCCCTTAATGGACCAACAATTTAAGCAAACACTCCCTGTGATGTTGGAGACGGACCAGATGGGGCGGCTAAAGTGCTCCTGAACCGCTGTGTTCTTGAAAACCTCTGCATTGGGCGTATAGTGACAGAGTCTGTCATAGGCCTGTCAACGCTGACAGTGAGCTAATTGCACAAATCATCAGAAACACATACAGCAAGAGGGAGGAAAGATGCCTTGACCTCCAGCAAATGGAACTGGGATTTGCCCTCTGGAATATCAACAAATATGTTTTTTACAAGATGAAAGGATACAATTGTAGCATTTTAGGCCGTGTGGATTTCTCAAATTCGAACTTTATCTGTGCGAGAAAGTACAATATTTAATGCTAGACTAATGGTTCATGGTTGCCGATTATTGTTTACCAAAGCAGTTTGCTACGAGACTGCGTGTTACAGTGGTTTTACCCTAGTAAAGCAAGCTTCAGTTGAGATCGTTTTCACAACAGTCACAACTACAATAAAAGATAAAAGATAATAAAAGACACTGATCTTCAATAAATAGTTACATTAATTAGTATTAATTATCACAGTGAATAAGGCTGTTTACTTTTTAAATGATGATCAAATGCTGAATTCTGTGACTTGGTGCATTAATGTAGAATTTGAATGTATATATTTGAGTATATATTAATGGATATTGTTTCGTTCCATACTAAAAGTTTAAATCTGGTGAACTTTTATAGTTATAAGTTTTTTAGTTATAAATCTGGCTTTTTGCTTTTATAAAATTCAAAAAAAAAAAAAGAAAAAAAAGAAGAAAAAGAAATCCCACCAATAGATTGTGTATTTGAATTGCATATAAAATTTCCATCCATTTGGATTACAGTTTAACATAACAAACTAGTAAAGTTAATGTGATGCATATTTGTCAGTAATACATAAATGAAACTAATAAACTGAATTTGTTTTAAATACACACTAACCACAAGATGACTGTAATGCAAAACACCCTAATGTACATTAATCATAAAAAATAAGACGAAACAATCAAATATTTCAATAAAATATTATCACATGTGATTTACGACACATGTGATGTGTCACACAGGGCTTTCTGGGATTGTTCTTTTACTGTTTTTCACCATAAATGATATGGTAATTCATAGTTTTTGCTTGCAAAAGCTATACATCTGACAGTATTTTATTATATTCCCAACTAACAAAAACGTTCTAAAAAGATTTTGCTAACATTTCCACTAAGTAATGAAAACGTTATTTCTGGATGTTCTCTGAACGTTCAAAACATCTGGAAGCTTCCATTTGATCATTCTTCACAAATTATGGGAACGATACTTTTAAATGTTCTCTGAACGTTCTGAAACAAGAAGTAACATTTAAAAAATGTTATATGAACTTCCAACTAACATTTCAGGAAAAAAAAAAATGCTCCACGAACAATGTATAGTAAATGTTTTTGTGCTAACATTTTAGGAACATTATTAATAACCAGATAACATTGAACAAATGTTCTATTAACGTTACTGGAAGAAAGTTTGTGCATAATTTTGAAAGAACCTTGCCAGAATGTTATGTTAAGTTCTGAGAACATTCCCTGTTAGCTGCGTTTATATATAATGCTAATATAATGTTAAACTATTTACATTTTCCACAGTAGCCTATATGGTAATGTAACATACAGTTAAACAATTACTGTTGCATTTTTACAGTCTTTTTCAAGACATAGGTCAGATCTACTTTATTATGCCTATAGCCACATTAGCGTAGCTGTTAGCAGATCACTGGCCTTCAGATTTCCACTTGGCTTCCTCAGCCTTTAAACAAAGCTTGTGAAGATCAAAAGACCATGTACGTCCTCACAGATCATCATTGCCTCTCCTGCTGTCAAAATAGTGTGTTAAAGACGACCTCCACAAAAAGGAACTTGTCCTGTGGGTGTGTGAGAGGTGGCAGGTCACTTCCTCAGAGGTGTACGGGGGACAGATGTCATGCACCCTCTTTCCTGTCACATGGTCAGTCCATTTCTTTGCTCTGCCAACAGCAGGCCTGCTCTTCACAGTGCTATCCATGCTCAGGTCATTAAATAATCAGCCTCCACCTGATTCTAACATTAGGATGTGTTCCCACGCTTGACCCCTCCTCCCCCTGTTTGTAAATGACCCCAATCAGGCACTTTTAGGGTCTGTGAAAGTGGGCTCTGATAAGTGACTTGTCATTTAGGGGATTTTTCACTCGTTGTCTTTGATAGGACAACAAACTAAGCTTAATAAACATGTATGCATGTGTTGTGGTATAGTTAATTATGCTGTTTGAATATTCATTCCTGATTGAATATGCAAAATATACGGTACAAATTTTAGTTACAAATAAAATGTTTTCCCAACATTTTCTATAGACATTTATCATCATATACAATTGAATTATTAACAGAACATATCTATCTATATATCTATATCTATATATCTATATCTATCTATCTATCTATCTATCTATCTATCTATCTATCTATATATATATATATATATATATATATATATATATGTTATGGTAGTAAATTACAATTATTATATTTGATCATTATTATAATTGATCAAGTAATTGTGTATTTTGTAAGGGCCAAATAACTGTTCACATTCACTTTGATTAACTTTAATTCAGTTTCAATTCACTTCTTGTCTCTTTAACTGCAATAATTATTTCTTAGCCTTGAGTCGGAGTGCATCCTTTTTTAACTTTATATACGTAATATTTGTGAAATATATTAGATATGTATTTATATAATGATAACAGATAGCTAATAAATCATTATTTATATTATAGATCCTATCCTGTGATTAATGAATAGAAGATTTGCAGAAAACTGTTATGCTGGACTGTTATGCAACATATCAGAGGATGATCATTACAAATATTGTTCTTTTTTTCGTGTGCAATGCAGAGCTAGATAGATTGTAGAGATAAGATTTATGAAGTTTTTGAGGCAGTAAGCCTCGACCAGCTGCTGTTATAGTCACGGGAATCAGAGAGAACAGTGTTTGCTCCTCACCATGAAACAATGAGCGCAGTGAGAGCCAGAACGAGAGCGTCTGTGGACTGCATCAGCTCTGTGAGTGCGAGAGAACGCTGCCCTCATCGTTTAGGCAGGTGCAGCCTGAGGACTTGCTGCTTGGGTGATCACAGGTTCGATCTGTTTCCTGGATTATTCGGCCTGATGGGATTAGGCTCTGGATTTGATGTCAGAAAGTTGTTGGAACTATATATTTTTTTTATTTCTGATCATTCATTATTTATTTTAAGGGGCTTTGAACATTTTAATGCCATGGACCTCCTTACCAGGGACCCCAATTATAAAGGCAGTAGTATATTTTCATGTTTGAAATAATAAATGGGATATTGTAAAGATATTATGCTGTTTACAAAACAAAATAATTGGCTTTTACTTGTCAAATATTCTCTGGAAAATGTCATTTATTTGATCAAAAATACTGTAAAAGCAGTAATATTGATAAATATTATTTCAGTTAAAATTATTTTCTTCACTTTAATACATTTTATAAAAAAAATCTAGTTTGATGGCAAAGCTGAGTTTTCAGCATCATTACAGTTTTCAGTGTCACATGATACTTCAGAAATCATTCGCGAAACAGAGGCTGTCAAAAAATGGGGGACTAATTGTAGGTTTACACGACAAAGATATGCTTGAAACGTTGAAGTAATGGTGTCAATGCAGGCAGATCAATATTATTGAATATTGAATATTGAATTATTGAATATCAATATTATTGAAAATGAAATTAAATCAAATGTTAAATTTAAGCAAGCCAAGAGCCAATGGCAACAAAGGTGAAAAAAGGCGACAAAGGCAGGAACAAAAACTCCATCAGGTGGCATCAGAATGGAGAAAAAACCTTCGGAGAAACCAGGCTCAGTCGGGGGCCCAGTTCTCCTCAGGCCAACGAACGAACAGTGTATGATTATGATTCAGGCAGCATTACAGGTCAGAAGTCAGATTGAATTGGAACAATCAGAATATTATCCAGTTCCATCTGGTTGAAGATCGGAGTCATCACACCGGTATGGAGACGGGTTTGTTGAGGATCAGTGCTGATGGCTGTCGTGTCGACTCCCCGCAGGGGAGAGTCTAGTTGACACAAGCTCTGCTGACACTTCAGGGATGCATTGTGGTCGTGTCTAGGCGCAGGTCCTCCATCTGATCTGGATACGGCCCAGATCCAGCTGACTACATCATGCGCTGTGGTTGTGTCTAGGCGCAGGTCCACCATCTGATCTGGATACGGCTCGGATCCGGCTGACTACATCATGCGTTGTGGTCGTGTCTAGGCGCAGGTCCACCATCTGATCTGGATACGGCCCGGATCCGGCTGACTACATCATGCATTGTGGTCTTGTTTAGGCGCAGCTCCACCATCTGATCTGGATACGGCCCGGATCTGGCTGACTACATCATGCATTGTGGTCTTGTTTAGGCGCAGCTCCACCATCTGATCTGGATACGGCCCGGATCTGGCTGACTACATCATGTTTTGTGGTCGTGTCTAGGCGCAGGTCCACCATCTGATCTGGATACGGCCCGGATCCAGCTGATTACAGTAAACTTCGGAATAAGCAGAAAGACTAACATTTGCATAGATATCATTCTTCTTATAATGTAACGAGTACAACTGTTCCTGTTTAGTTCCACACCCTGTGAACCCAAGGCAGCCACAAGGTGAACCAAAACCCGAGCCGGATGACATCAAAGCCACTGAGTCTATGCATGCTGATCAGTCCATCTCAGAGCCAGGAGCGAACCTAAACATGATAGATCTATGGTCCACAGATCCAGTTCCCACCCAAGTCCCCACCCTCGAATCCTCTTCTTCGCTGGTCCCATCCGGACATGATCCTCTTCTGCCGATGTTCGTGCCTGATTTCCTCCGCTGGTTAAGGCCAGTCTCCTGGATCCATCGGCTCCACTGGTGTTGTCAAGCTCCCCGGCTCTGCCCCCGCCACTAGCTCCGTGTGGTTTGTCAGGTTCGCTTTGGGCTTCTCCTCCACCAGCTGGTCATGAGACTGAGACCCTGGCTGCACTTCCGGCCTCCAGGGCCATGTCTCCACCCCGGCCTGTCAGCCCGTCGGCTCCACCCTGGCTCTACGCTGCCTCGTCTCCACCTTGGCCAGTTTGCCCTGGGACTTCTCTGGCCTCCCTCGTCTATCTGGATCAGCCTTGGTCGATGTGCGCTCAGCTTTCTCCATGGACTTCCAGGTCTCCGGCTGTGCCACGTCGCTCCACCCCTTCGGCTCCACCAGGCCTCTCCTTCCCTCCTACTTCTCCATTGTCCTCGATTGCTCCATTATTGCCCGAGTCAGCCGAGTCCCTGTCTCCGCCTCGGTCGTATGAGCCAGCAGCTTCACCTTGGGCTTCCAGGGCAGTGGATGTCTCTCTAGTCTCTCTGCTCCGCTGGATCCTCCACACACCCTGGTTCTGCCTCCGTCTATCGGTCCACGAGTTCTGCCTAGCCCTACAGCTAAAGCTCCACCGTGGCTCCTCCCACCATCATCCCCACCATGGTGTTTGCCTCCTGTACGTCACCAGCTCCCTGCCCACCTCGAAAAGCCCCCTCCCTCATCAGTTGGATATTATACGTCGCAAGGACGTGCCTTTTCATCCCTCCCTCATCAGTTGGTTAGTATAAGTCGCGAGGATGTGCCTTTCCGAGGCAGGTGTAATGTTACGATTATGTTCTGTTTAGTTGTTCCTGTCGTGTCTGTATGAGTTTTTGGTAGTTTCTATGGTAACTGATTAGTTAATCTTTGTCCAGCTGTTCCTTTTTAGTTCCCTCATTTACTATGTGTGTATTTATACTTCCTGTTCTGTTCAGTCATTTGTCAGTTATTGTTTCGTGCATGTGCAGTTCTACTTCTCCGTCTCCAGTAAAGTCTATTATGATGCGTTATCCGGTGTTTTTATTCCTCATTCATCGACTAAGCATAATTCTGCAATGAATTCTGTCTGTGTGCATAGAAAGTGAATAGGCCAATCTTTAGTGGTTTGCAAACTGAGTGTTCATTGTTTCCATAAATTTCACCTGTGTCTAATCAATGATGCTAATGCTGGGAGAGTATCATGGCTGTACAAATACCTTTGAACAAAACCTGTTTTTCTGCTTCTCATATTCTCATTTTAATTTTTTCTCTGACAGACAAAGATGCACAGAATCAGACTCTCTGCTCCCCCCATCAGGTCTGGAGCATCCATGCTGTTTATGTGATTTAGGTTGACTGTTGTACGTTGTAATTATACTGCCAAATTCAGAAGGCTCTGACCTGTAATGTCTGTGCAAAGATTAGGTAATTTACTGTATATGCACAAATCATCTAATCACCCATTTCTAAGATACATTTGATTAATATTATTAAACAATGTAAAACTAAATGAATTAAACATCCATTTTTGACTGACCAATAAGATTTCATGTAGCATTTTCATTCGTCAAAAGTGGAAGCCTATTCTGATTGGTTGAAGGCTTTTAACAACATTTAACCTAGCAGTGAGGAGAGAATTAAATTCGATAGCACATGAGGACACTTTAGACATTTTACAGTATAATAATGCATGGTAATAAGGTAATTTATGTTTATTAACTCAAGTAACAATTCACAATATTGTGTATTGGTGTAATAGTGGTTATCGTAGTATATTGGAGATTTATTTATTTATTGGTATAAACTTGGATTTGAAATTGGATATTTAAATGGATTAAAATATATTTTATTTCATACCATATTAGAATTTGATGTCTAAATTCACTGGTACACTGATGTAGAAACAATTTTCACTCAGAAATTAGAAAGAAGCATTTACATTTTTAGTTGGATTGCAGTTTATAGTGCTGGATTTTTAATTTAGACAAAGAAGTATACAATTTTGAAATAGGCCATTTGTCTTATAAGTATTATACCTAATTTTAATATTGGTGCATCCCTGAACTCAAGACACCAGGAATTATTCAAGACATGCCTGGTCATGTGATTTCAAAATGGCTGCCACCATGAGGGGCTACCCACTTTAGGTAGAATAAAATAGCTTTTCTGAGCCATTGATATATAATTCAGTGTGGATCACTTGAAATATATTTATCAAAAACTTTTTAAATGGATAAATCCATCTGTATTAATATCATCTCTCAATGGTATTATTACTCTGTCGATGTGAAGTCCCATCTAAGTAAATTACAAATATAGCAACTATCCCATTTGAGTTGAAGGAGCTGACAGGAACTTCCTGGACCACCCGTTGACAAGATGAGAATAGATCAAATATAGGCTGTATTCTCATAGGAGGAAGTGTCAAGATGTATATTTGCGCTCGGTGAAGCTGCTCTCCAGTGTACGGCAGGGCTTGGAATGGTGTTTACTGTCCACGGCCAACTGCCCCCTCCGATTCTGCAGCAGTTGATCGTGTTCAAACCCATAAGCCTCCTCTCCACCCCACCACCCCCAGCTCGGACCCAAACCTCATTGGCCACTTGTGTCGTCACAAAGACAACAGCTGTCTCCATGATGAAGAAGCTACATTTGGGGTGCCAGCCAGTCTGCCTGCCTGCAATTGGAG
This sequence comes from Gila orcuttii, assembly GCA_026230005.1. Classification (NCBI taxonomy): domain Eukaryota; kingdom Metazoa; phylum Chordata; class Actinopteri; order Cypriniformes; family Leuciscidae; genus Gila; species Gila orcuttii. Next base: position 21,027,461 of record JAPDVR010000025.1, read on the forward strand.
AATCCCAAAGTCCCTCATGGCCTCAACACCACACTCTGACTTAAAACCAAACAACACAAATATGGAACAGCGCCCTCTATGGGCTGATGGTTTATTTAAACTCACAGAGGCCTTGAAACTTCTTCCATGTTTCCAAAGTGATGAAGCAAATACACACTGAATACACAGCGGGGTCCAAAAGTCTAAGATCATCAGAAATAATTGGAAATTTTGTTTTATAAAAAAAAAAAATATATATATATATATATATATATATTAGGTTTGCACACAAATTTAATTATTTATACAAACCTACAGTTACTGCATATATGTTGTTAGAATTGTTATGATTATATATTATTATATAATTGTAATAATTGTAGATTTTGAGACATATTACACAATAATTTACTGCATATTATTGTATTAATTTATTTGTATTTCTTATTTATACACAAACAAAAGATCTACAATAAAACAACCATATACTGCATACTTGTAATAACAATGTACTATATTTGTAACGATCACCAGCTGGAGTGCCCTCGAGAGCCACCAGAGGGCGCTCCACAATAGACTTTGATCACTTCCTCACTAACTACATTTCCCATAACTCACTGCCTCGATTCATCAGCATTCATCATTTCATTCACCTGTGTCTCATCACCTGGTTGGTCTCTGATTGCATTCACCTGTTTCTCATCACCCTGTTAGTCCTTGTCTATTTATTCCATGTTCATTCACTCACTCAGGGCGAAGTTTTGTTTGTGTCCCACTGCATCTCTGAGCGTTTACCTGGTTTCTGTATTTTGCCTTTTTTCCCTGCCTGTCTTTGGATTTCCCGTTTGCCTTGTTCCCTGCCTTTTATGTTTTGTTTGTTTGGACTGCCTACCAGGACTTTGACCTATTGCTTATCTGTTCGACCACGATTCTGGATTACCACTTTATATTATAATAAAAGCTGCGTTTGGATCTTAACTTGCCTGTCTCAGAGCAGTTTCGTGACAATATTATTACATTATTGTAATAATTGCATATACTGTGTATATATACTGTGTATACATATATATAAAATACATTTAAACATTTTTATTACAGTAAAGGTGCATATAAATTATTAAAATATTATATTAATATATTATTGCAGATAATTTTAATATACTTTAAGTAAAACAATTCAATATTTATATAAATAAAATATGATTATTTTCACTAGTTATTTTTAAACCAAGATCTCATCAAGAAAGTTAAATACGCTGTTATATATATATAGATATAGATATGCTGATGTAAATAAAGTCAGCTAACAGAAATAACTTAGAATGTGCAAAAGTCAGTAATGATGTGCTCTTACATAATAGTGTGAGCTTGCATTCAGACTAATTCCTTTCAAACTGCATTCATCCAACAATAAAAAAGTACTTTGATGTTGCAAAAGTAGCTTCTTAGAAAGTTTAGTTTCACTTTGAGAGTCGGCATGTGTTTGTGTGTGTATGTACTGTATGTGTGTCGTACAGTGCAGCAGTTGAGCTGTCCTTCACGCTCGCACCTGCTACCCACCCAGCACACACGGGTCCGGCCGGCAGCTCAGGCAACTCTATAAGAGCTAGTGCCGTTTCACAAGGGGCATTAGCTGTCCGAAACCAATGGGAACTGCTACCGTGGCCCGGGCTGGATGTCCCACATTCATGGATGGATGATACATGGATGTATGAGTGATTTACAGGATGCAGAAGGAAAGAAAATGAGAAATTATAACCTCCTTGTAGCCCCAAGGAACCATCAGGGATTTGTTCTGAAAGTGTTCTTAAAAGATGTGCTTTACAAAGTCTTGCATGAAAAAGGCATTAATTGCATTATTGTTTCATGGATGTTTTTTGACGTTGTCAATGGTTTCTTGATTCCTCGCCTTTTGGGTTTAATGTCTTATTGTGTTGCAATAATCATTTCTAAATGGGAAACTAGCCTATTTTTAGGACACCTTTTCCTACTGGAGTGTTTTTTTCCAGTATTTCTTTTATAAAATTCACAAAAAGACGAATTTATGGTAGAGTTCAGTTGTTCTAGTAGATTTATTATTAGTATTTTCTTAAAAATTCCAAACAAAGTATTTTCTCTAAACACTAGGTTTAAAAAAAATATATATATATATCTGAAAACCAAAATTTGCCTTCTGAAAAGTTGGCAGACATTTTGGTTTTTCTTCATATTAAATCTCTAGAGGTTATCCATTAGATATACTTATCTTAGATAACAAGACAAGGCCATGTCGACTGTAAAAACATTTAAGGAGGATACAATTTTCACTCCAGCTCTTCAATGACTCAGTCAGTCAGACTTACCAGTGAAAGGGGAAAATCCAGAGAAGTTTCTCTAAACTCTAAAATACACCATGTACAAGTACAGTAGTATTCCAGTGTGTCTCTTTTCTTTCGGCTCCTGTTGATTGACAGTCAGGGCAGGTGTGGGCCATCCCGAGTCAGTTCCAGAAGCCTCTGTACACCCCACCTGTTCTCTGCTTGCTCCCCTTGGCCCTTGACCTGATGACCAACTTTTTATCCCCTTCAGCCCGGTGGCAACTGTGGCCCAGGGGCCGGATGGCTTTCATAAATAATCGCTGGTCTAAACAGACAGTTCTCTGTGGGAGCCCACCAGCGCAATTATCTGCTCCTGACCTCTTACCTCTCTTCTCACTCGTTCAGCTCATTTTGTTGTTTTTCTCACTGGTTTGAATTATGATATACAGTAATTAATATGTAATAACATGTAATAGTATAGTAATAACAGTCTAAGGCCACTGGGTGCGGTTTTATCTGTCACCGATTGTATCACTCATGGGACTCGATTACTTTGTCACTGATCAGCTCATTTTCTCAAACGAAACAAAGCTGTAGTGATGATTTTGTATGCACTGCCAAATTGATGTTTTTTTAATGTTTTATCTTAGGTCTCTGGAATGTTTTGGTTATTTTTGGATGTTATCACATGTTTGAATTACATAGAAGGTAATAAAGCAATATGGCAAGTCGGTTTCAAACACATTATGAAACGTGCATGTGACAATTAAGCAAGCAAATATACATGATACAATATAACAAAAGTTAATAAGTCGACAGTAATGTGGGATGGTTCACCCAAAAGCAAAATATTTGAATTTTTTTCTAACTCTTGTGCCGTTTTAAATGTGTATGACCTTCTTTCTTCAAAAGAAACAATAAAACAGATATTTCATTAAAGTTTTGTTTTTGTCCATCCAATGAAAGGAAATGAGGACACAAATATACTAAGGCATTTTTCAGATTGTCTTATTTTGTGTTATAAAGAACAGGGAAAGTTATAAAAAGGTTTGGAAGAACTTTGGGGGTTTGGGAAAAAAAACAGAAGCAATTTGCCTTATTAGAAGTCATTGTACCATCAGATTGATATTAAAACTGATATCTCGGTAAATAAAACTTACAGTTGCTTTAGGTACCACAGCCCATTTTAAAAAGGGATGAGACTATATCTATATGTCTTACCACAGCTTTCTGATTCAATAGTAACTAAGTTTGTTTACTGACTAATGTCGACAAAGACATCGAAAGATAACTAAATTGGAAGATAAACAAGGACTTATTAAATGCTCATAAACAAAAAGCTAAAATCTCAGACGGACATTTTAGAGCAATCTTTTATTTTGAGATTTTGTGACATTATGTTGCCCATTAAAGGTACACAAAATATATTGTCTATATGTGTTGTTTTAACCCTCAGCTTGTGTTTGGGTCATTTTGACTCGGAGAGGATTTTCTTTTCCCCCGAAAATGCTAATTATTGTTATCACATTGGACTAAAACTTTCTGAGTTTACTCCACTTCCCCCATAATTGTTTTAAATTTTTGAACGCGTGAAGGCTGGACAACCTGTCACTCACATGAGATCCACCAACAGCAAACCACAACCATCTAATCAATTCCCCATGATCAAAATCAAGTCTTATGTTCGAGAAGATGTTCGACACAGATAAACTTCACAACAGGGAAGAAAATACTATCACAACTTCCGTTTCATGACGACTTTAAAATTGGTAGTTTTAGCAATTTCAAGACTTTTACCAATGTTAACAATATTACTAATTGTAATTTTTATAGTGAATTACGTTTCTAGCATGCTATCATTACACAGAGCTATGGTATGTTCATACTACACTGTGTCCCTGAATAAGGGATTGACAAACAGCTTAAGCCACTGTGAAGCGAATAATAGTAGGTTGAGGCATATATGTTCCATTTGATGGTGGGCTCAATATCTTCTGAGGACTAAACTGGAAAGAATGTCTCCGTCGATTGAGCTTCCCCGCTCACCATGCAGAATCGAGTGAGGTAATCCACACTTTCATTAGTTATGACTCTATGCTTGAAGTATGAGGATAGTCATGACTACTACATGAAATGAAAACAAGATTTTGTCTGCTTACGGAAAGCAGCCATTACTAAACTTGTGTAGTGGAGTATCTCTGTACTTTTAATTAATTTAATTCTCACAAAGGACAGAAAAATTGCCATAATATCATTGATCATCATCCTGTGTTTGGCCTCTGAGTCAGCCATACTAACACTCTGTTCCTGACAAACACTCAAGGATTAACTATCCTCTTGCAAAAAGTTGTGTGAAGTCGTGGGGGACATAAAAATAGCCTGTGTGTATATGTGTGTGTGTTCCCAATATAGACGCTCTAGCTTGTAAACTGATACTTGCTCTGTTGCATGAAGGCCGGTGTCATAGATGTGTTTACAGCAATATTCTGACAGCTTGTGTTGCTATGATTCAGATTTCTGTTCTAAATAGACAAAGTGAGATCCGAAATCTATCTGAGGATTTTAAGAATGATCAAATGAAAATTGTTTGATCGACCCTTTTAATTTTTAAACTGTTGTATCACTATTATTATCAAATTATCTAACCTTAACTGGGTGATGACAAAGAAGACTTAGAAGGATAGTTCACCGGTTGATGGGCCCCACTGACTTCAATTGTATGAAAAACATATATACTATGGAAGTCAATGGGGTACATCCACAGTTTGGTTACAGACATTCTTCAAAATATCTTCTTTTGTGTTCAACAGAAGAAAGAAATGCATACAGGCTTGAAACAACATCAAAAGATGACAGAATTTTCATTTTTGGGTAATCCATCCCTTTAAGGTGCTGCCATATTTACAGTTGTTGCAAATTTTCATGGCTGTAATCCATTATTTGCCTCAGATGTACAGCATTAACAAACAATTTCTGTATGAGTTGTGCTTCATACATCACAACATTGTTGACAATAATGTAACTTCAACAGAAATTTTACTATGTCCAAATTTGCATACTTATACTAAGCCCTACAGCATGTGCTTTGTTGGTAATGTGAAAGTACATTGTTCTGAGAGTGTAGCAAAAGATTATGGCAGTATTGGAACATACAGTACTGCATAACATCATGAAATGTTGATACAATAGCCTTCTTAATTGTTCATGCAAGCGTTACCATAAAGCTAAATTTGTTTCCTTAAAATGTATCATTAATGCACTTTTAGGTTTGTACATTTAAAAACACAACACACATGCTGTGCAAATGCTGTGCACCATGGGAGTTTTTTGGAAAACAATATAAAAGATATGCCTGTTGGAGTCGTGGACTGGCTGTTTGCTCCAAATACACTGAACCTTGCATGTGAGTTTGAGTATCAATAAAACTGTTAAAAAAAGCGAAAATAATCAATTTAAGAACACATTTCTATGTTTGGGAAAGCATTCTACCATACAACTCTTATTAAGTCTGTATTTTGCAGATTATGTATTATTCTGTATGCATTCAATACAAGTGACCTACTACATTTGCCAAAATGTGCAGTATTCAACAGAGTATAGCCTACAAATGTGCAGAATAAAATTCCCCATAATGCAATGTGTGCCACGTGACCATCCGTCTCGAAATTACGAACCGGAAGTGATATCAACCACAATATCACAGTTCATAGTTTATAACATGTCTTTCTTGGCATTTTATTTGGTCAGACTGCAATACATTTTTCAAAAATTTTACAATATAAAATAATACAAGGATGCGTTAAATTGATCAAAAGAGCCATAAAAGACATTTAAGGATTTCTATTTGATTAATATATTTTAAATATAATGTTAAAAATATATAATTACCAGACCTATTTGTGTTACAACAGGCCTAAAATTTGTGAAATTGTCACCTCTCAGTAACAATGGTGTAAAGCCTGGGGTAATTGCAGTTGTATTTGGCTTTAGCAAAACTATCAACAACACTGTTTTGATCAGGAAACGGGATTAAAGGATTGGACAGGAATGCTGCCTCTGATTAGCTCTTGATGTGGAATGAAGGTGTTAAGATGAAGAGAAGAACTAGGAAAAGTTTTGTTTCAAGGGAACATCTTTCATTGTGCATGTGCATGTTGAGCTGCAGATCATTGCATTAGCAGCATGCAAGTGTTGAGTGCACGCATGTGCATGTGAGTATATCCGAACAAACACATGTGTGCCTACAACCACACATACTCCAGCCACTACACACTCAACCTCTCAAGCTGTCTTTCCTCAAAAAACTGTCAACAGCCACTAGCGGATTCAACTCGACATCTGCAACGTCTCAGACATCGCTATTGTCCCCCCCTCCCCCCCCCCCATTTTCGCTCGCTCTCTCACTTTCTCTCTCCATCTCTTTTGCCCTATGCTGCTCAAACAGGCCTACCCAGCTTTTGTTTCAAAAAGCTGATGAAATTGTCCCATGGTCTACATCTGGTCCTCTGGACTTGACTTTGAAATCAGAGCCGGCCGCGGAGATGTTTGCATACCGCTTGTAAGCAGTGAGTGGGTTCAAGAGACCACGTTAATTAACGGACAGGATTGCACTGGTTTATCAACAGACCTCCCGTTTCAGCCCATCTCACGGTTTAGAAGAATCTCAAATGGACGTTTAATAGGACAGATGGGAACATTGAACTGACTAGCAATTTGAAGCGAAGCTGAGAAATGGAAGAAAATAATCGAACACGGTGTTGTACTCAAAACCGGTCTTGGTCTCGAGAATGGTCTTGAGATCAGTTTTTGAAGGCCTTGGTCTTGTTTCAGTCTTGACAGCATTTGTAATCAGTTTTGTCTCTGTCTCAGATTAAGAAGACTCGAGATTTTATTTAAAGATCGGTCAAGAACAATTTGTGGGGATAACACTAAATTGCTGGTGCATTGTCTGATTTATTTGTTAACATCGTTGATGTGATTGGATTTAAAGCATACTGCTTCAAATAAAATCAATTACTTATTTTTAATTTGATGTCTTTTGTTACTTTTGTCCCAGGTCAGAATTTAACAGGGAAGTGTGTCAAAAGTATCACCAAAATTAATACAAATGTCCAGAAAAATCAAGATATTCTCAGGCAGTGAAAGTGGATCTTTTAGATGAATTTGAGGAGTGCTGAACTTGTCTTGGTCTTGACTTGGTCTCGCTCTGACTTGGTCTTTGTCTTGTTTTAGTCTTAACCCCTGAAAGTTTTTATCTTGTCTTTGTCTCAACTCCTCAAAGTCTTGGTCTTGTCTTGGTCTCAACCCCTCAAAGTCTTGGTCTTGTCTTGGTCCCAACCCCTGAAAGTCTTGGTCTTGTCTTTGTCTCAACCCTTTAAAGTCTTGGCCTTGTCTTGGTCTCAACCCCTTAAAGTATTGGTCTTGTCTTTGTCTCAAGCCCTTAAAGTCTTGGCCTTGTCTTGGTCTCAACCCCTTAAAGTCTTGGTCTTGTTTTGGTCCCAATCCCTCAAAGTCTTGGTCTTGTCTTTGTCTCAACCCCTCAAAGTCTTGGTCTTGTTTTGGTCTCAATCCCTCAAAGTCTTGATCTTGTCTTTGTCTCAACCCCTCAAAGTCTTGGTCTTGTCTTGGTCTCAACCCCTCAAAGTCTTGTCCTTGTCTTGGTCTCAACCCCTTAAAGTATTGGTCTTGTCTTTGTCTCAAGCCCTTAAAGTCTTGGCCTTGTCTTGGTCTCAACTCCTTAAAGTCTTGGTCTTGTTTTGGTCCCAACCCCTCAAAGTCTTGGTCTTGTCTTTGTCTCAACCCCTCAAAGTCTTGGTCTTGTTTTGGTCTCAATCCCTCAAAGTCAAGTCAAGTCAAATATATTTATATAGCGCTTTTCACAATACAGATTGTATCAAAGCTGCTTCACAGTATCAATCAAAACAACTTAACAATGTTTGTTTATTACTGGAAAAAAGACATCCAAGTTTGGTAGAGCTGATCAATGGTATGATTGGTTAATTAATTTGAATATCCCCAACTGAGCAAGCCAAAGGCAACAGTGGCAAGGAACCAAAAAACTCCATCCAGTGACCTAGTGGTGTCCTAACGCCCCATCAGATGACCCAATGGAGAAAAAAAAACCTTGGGAGAACCCAGGCTCAGTCGGGGGCCAGTTCTCCTCTGGCGTTTATGAACTAGAGGCCGAATTTACAGTAACTGTAAGATAAAAAATTTATATGAATGCCTGGCTAAATAGATGCGTCTTCAGTCTAGTTTTAAATTGGGAGAGCGAGTCTGAGCTACGAACAATATCAGGAAGGCTATTCCAGAGCTTCGGAGCTAAATGTGAAAATGCTCTGCCTCCTTTGGTGGATCTGGATATCCTAGGAATGACCAGAAGCCTCGAATTTAGTGATTAAAGAGCGCGATGGATTGTAAGGCGATAGAAGATCCGTTAAATAGACTGGAGCTAAACCATTTAGAGCTTTATAAGTCAAAAGCAATACCTTGTATTTAATACGGAACTTTATAGGTAACCAATGAAGTGATGATAAATTCGGTGTTATATGATCATACTTTCTTGATCTAGTAAGAACTCTAGCGGCTGCATTTTGGACTAACTGTAGCTTGTTTATTGAAGATGCAGGACAACCAGCTAATAAAGCATTACAGTAATCTAGTCTCGAGGTCATGAATGCATGAACTAACTTTTCTGCATCAGAGACTGATAGCATATTACGTAGCTTAGCAATGTTTCTAAGGTGGAAAAAGGCAGTTTTTGTAACATATGAAATATGCTTTTCAAAAGACAGGTTGCAGCCTAATGTAACACCCAGGTCTTTTACTGTAGCGGATAAAGTAACAGGGAATCCTACTATGTTAAAGTCGTGCTGTGAAAGGTTTTGTGGACGGTTTTTAGAACCGATAAGTATTACCTCTGTCTTGTCTGGATTTAATAAAAGAAAATTACTCGTCATCCAATCTTTTATATCTTTAACACAATCTGTCAATTTGGATAATTTAGCGTATTCATCTGGCTGTGATGAAATATATATTTGAGTGTCAACAGCATAACAATGGAAACTAATCCCATGTTTCCTTAGAATATTACCAAGTGGCAGCATATATATTGAGAATAATAAAGGGCCTAACACAGATCCCTGCGGCACTCCATAGTTTGCCGAAGTTATAATCGATTTTTCTCCATTTAAGTAGAGGAAATGGAAGCGGTCAGATAAGTATGACCTGAACCAGTTTAATGCTTGTCCTTGAACACCAGTGTAATTTTGTAGTCGATCTAAGAGTATTGTGTGATCTATAGTATCGAACGCAGCACTAAGATCAAGTAAAACTAGTACTGAGATACAGCCTTGGTCCGAAGCTAAAAGTAAATCATTTGTGATTCTAACAAGCGCAGTTTCAGTGCTATGATGTGGCCTGAATCCAGACTGAAACTTTTCATAGATGTCGTTTTCTTGCAAGAAAGAGCCGAGTTGAGCGGACACAACCTTTTCTAATATTTTTGACATAAATGGAAGATTAGAAATGGGTCTGTAATTCGCAAGGTTATTTGGATCTAATTGTGGTTTCTTAATAAGAGGTTTTATAACTGCCAGCTTGAACGTTCTTGGAACATGACCTAAAGATAAAGATGAGTTAATAAGATTGAGAAGAGGCTCTTCCACTATAGGTAACACTTCTTTCAGTAGTTCAGTATAGGATCAGGTATAGGATCTAATAAACATGTTGTTGTTTTAGATGAAGTGATAAGTTTATTTAACTCTTTTTGTTCTATGGTTGTAAAGCATTGTAATTGTTCTTGCGGGGTGATAATTGCGGCCGAATTATACGGCGCGAGCAAAGATCGAACGTTTACGATTTTGATTCTGATGCTTTCAATTTTCTCGGTGAAGAAGTTCATGAAATCATTACTACTAAACTGTAACGAGGTATTTTGTTCAGACGACGTCTGTTTATTCGTTAGTCTAGCCACGGTATTAAATAAAAACCTTGGATTATTTCGGTTGTTTTCTATTAATTTGCTGAGGTGCTCAGCCCTGGCCGTTTTAAGTGCCTTTTTATAAAGTGACATACTGTCTTTCCACGCGATTCTAAAGACCTCTAAATTAGTTTTTTTCCATTTACGCTCTAAATTACGGGTTTCTCTCTTTAAAACATAAGTAGTATTATTGTACCATGGTGCTATACTTTTTTCTCTGACCTTTTTTAACCTAATGGGTGCAACAATATCCAATGTTCTAGAGAGAATGGTGCTCATAGTGCTAGTTAGTTCGTCTAATTCATCTGTTTGTTTGGGTTCAGGCAGCAGCTGAGACAGATCAGATAAGCTATTTGAGAAATGATCTATGGTGGATGGACGAATTGTTCTACCTGGTCGATAACGTGGCGCAACATGACATATTACAGCAGTGCGTAATATGCAAGTTACCAAGTAGTGGTCAGTGACATCATCACTTTGTGGAATGATATCTATATCGGTTGGATCGGTTCCATATGATATAATTAAATCGAGTGTATGATTAGGACGATGAGTTGGTCCGGTGACGTTTTGCTTGACCCCGAAGGAGTTTAATAAATCTGTAAACGCAGCCCCTAACGCATCATTTAAATTATCTACATGTATGTTAAAATCTCCAACAATTAATGCTTTATCGACGTTGACCAAAAGATCTGATAGAAAGTCAGCAAACTCTTTTAAGAAATTGGCGTAAGGCCCTGGAGGTCTATATACGGTAGCCAATGCTAGAGATAATAGGGATTTTTTTTCTTACATCTAAGAGCGTAACATTTAGCACAAGCACTTCAAACGAATTAAACCTATGACGAGTTTTCTGAGTAACATTAAGGATATCTCTGTAGATTGTTGCAACACCGCCGCCATGACCGATCAGACGGGGCTCATGCTTATAACACTATCCTGGCGGAGTAGACTCATTTAGACCGAAATAATCATTTGGTTTAAGCCAGGTTTCAGTAAGGCACAGAACATCGAAATTATTATCTGTGACCATTTCGTGTACAATAACCGCCTTAGGTGTGAGCGATCTAATGTTTAGAAGACCTAGCTTTAGAAATTGTTTTTGTTCACTAATAGCGAGATTTTTTGTTTTAATAACAATTAGATTTTTTCTAGATCCCGCAGTAGATTTATTATTTGATCTTAGTAAACGAGGAATAGACACAGTTTCTATGCAATGTTCTACACTAGTATTAATATCAATTAAATTGGTGCAGTAGAGACTGTGATTTGGATTTTTGGTTACTAGTCAAATGGTATTTAAAATCTTGGAGATGTTATCCGACAGAAGATCTGCCCCAATTCTACTTGGGTGTAAGCCATCAGCGTGGAAGAGCCTTGGTCGCTCCCAAAACAGATTCCAATTATTTACAAAAATCAGTTTCTGCTCATTGCACCATGACAATAACCATTAATTTAGCCCGAATAATCTACTGAACTTTTCATGCCCTCGTCGGTACGTAGGAAGCGGTCCAGACACAATAATCGATGTTTCAGGCGATGTACTGCGTACCGTATCGATAAGGCTCCTGAAGTCTTTCTTCAGAACCTCCGTCTGTCGCAGCCTAATGTCGTTAGCTCCCGCGTGCAGCACAACAGCTCCGACGCGCTCGTCACCGTTCAAGATCTCAGTTACCCGCGCAGTGATATCGAGAACACGAGCACCAGGAAAGCAGTGACTGTGCACCTTACTTTTACCTAACGTAGCGTGGACGTGTCGGACGGTGGAATCGCCGATGATCACAGCATCGCGTTCCGTTTCGCGAAGAGGGGAGAAGCGGTTCTGAGTGGAGATCTCGAAAACCGGGAGGGGCGAAAAGATTCTTGTCCTGGCACGCGGCTTCCGCGGAACCACCCAGGCTTCGTGGTGGTGTGTTGGAGCCGGAGTGAATGAAATCATGGCTGATCGTGACCTGGACGCTCGGGACCAATGCTGAGAAACGCACAAAGTAGACGAGGTCAGCGTCAGCTGATTACTAACGTTAATCACTGATCCGTGTGCATCAGCGCGTTATGTTTCAAGAGCTAAACGCCGGTCTCTCAGCTCAGCTTGTCTCTCTAGAAGGTCATGGATCTGCTTTTCTACAGCTTCTAATTCAGACTGCACCGCGAGCAATTCAGATCTGTTCTCATCTGCACCAAAAGGTAGATAACATACACCTGACATATTCGCCATTTTAACAGATGGACAGTAAGTTAGCAATGGTGCAACCAGTGATGCTATTAATATTTATACTAATTTATGACTCAAGTCTTGGGTAAAAACCGTCTTTTTAGTGGTATGGGTGTAATGTAGACGCACGATAGACGGGAAAACAAACAAACTCACAGCGGGCAACGAGGCTGACAAAAGCAGTCGATCGCAGGGCGAACAGCAGTGAAGCGGTGTCTCGCTCTACGACCAACAACCAATGTTCCAACCGTATTTGTGGTTCCAGCCGTATAATGGCTTGAGACGTGTCTGGCCAACAGTCCGAGTTGTAATTATGAGCTAAATGATGGTTCAGAACAGAATAAAGAGAGAAATCCAGAAAACAGAAGGAAATACGAAGCTAATACGAGGCTTAGACAGCCACGACGCAAACAAACTCACAGCTCAAAGCAGGCAGCGAGGCGGACAAAAGCAATCAAGCAAATGATCGAGCAAAGTCTTGATCTTGTCTTTGTCTCAACCCCTCAAAGTCTTGGCCTTGTCTTGGTCTCAACCCCTCAAAGTCTTGGTCTTGTCTTGGTCTCAACCCCTCAAAGTCTTGGTCTTGTCTTGGTCTCAACCCCTCAAAGTCTTGGTCTTGTCTTGGTCTCAACCCCTCAAAGTCTTGATCTTGTCTTTGTCTCAACCCCTTAAAGTCTTGGTCTTGTTTTGGTCCCAACCACTCAAAGTCTTGGTCTTGTCTTTGTCTCAACCCCTCAAAGTCTTGATCTTGTCTTTGTCTCAACCCCTTAAAGTCTTGGTCTTGTCTTTGTCTCAACCCCTCAAAGTCTTGGTCTTGTCTTGGTCTCAACCCCTCAAAGTATTTGTCTTGTTTTGGTCTCAACCCCTCAAAGTCTTGGTCTTGTCTTTGTCTCAGCCCCTCAAAGTCTTAGTCTTGTTTTGGTCTCAACCCCTCAAAGTCTTGGTCTTGTTTTGGTCCCAACACCTTAAAGTCTTGGTCTTGTTTTGGTCTCAACCCCTCAAAGTCTTGTTCTTGATTTCATCTCAACCTATTTTGGTCTTGACTACAATACTAGTTACTGGTCTCTCATATATGGATGGTTTGTTTAAACGGATTATAAAAAAACAGTTCACTGATTTGATTAGAAGAACATTTTAGTTTTTTTATAGTAGCAAAATACTTAAATAAACAAGTTTACTGTTATATGTTTTTAACTCAAGTTAAATATATTTGTTGTATTTGTAATATTTAGTAAATCTTAGTAAAAATGTTGCCATTTTGGAAATTTTTGTCATTTTTAGTAATTTTAGATATTTTTGGTACATTCTCACTTTGGTACAAGTTTAATGCTGTTGCCCTATTTGAGATTTAAAAGTGGAAAAGTTATATTATATTATATTACACTCCTAAGTTTGAGGCATTGTTCATGGACATACTGTGGAGGATTCAAAGTTATTATTTTTTTGTTTTGTATTATTTACATGACTGAATGACAATTTTTGAACCCAATGCAGGTATTTCCAGATTTTTTTTTTGTATATTTCCATTTTAACTCAACTACATTAGTGGGTACTAACATCCCTTTATTTTTCTTTGAAGTTGACTAACTTTGATTGGCATATGCTGGCCTGCATACTTTGGTTAAGGTAAAGTTACCAACCTAAAAAGAACATAGTAGTGTAGCTAAAAAGAGCCTTTTAAAAAATCAGCTAACTACCTTCACAAGTTTCTCAAAAGTCTCAATAGCCTTCAAATCTTCTAGTATGTCACATTAACTCATCATTGTCAACTTTCAACAAATTCACACTCCATTATTTAGCTTGTTAGCATGTGGGAGAAAGAGTGTAGTAGCTCAACAAAACAATTCAAATTCAAATTTTGAAAGCATGTTTTTGATGGTCAAGCACTCATTTAACTTTAGCACCTAATTTTTCTTGCATTTTAATAGTTCAGTGTGTATTTTGCAGCTCTACTAATAGGACGAGTGTAGCATTTGACAGCTCGCGGTCTTTCACGCACCGCGGGACAGATAGACCAGATGCCCATCACACCAATCCCACTTGTTCCATGCAGTTGTTAGATTCACCAGTATTGAATGAACGCAAATCTAATCGATATCAAAACTCTATTAAAAACACGCTAAGACACTAATCCCCGCACTAGCGCTCGAGTTTCACACGTTCTGAAAAGTCTGGGGATTTTCTGCTCTTCCAAAGCAGTTGGAGTTCAGATCACACAGCATTCCCACTTCAAAGTGTGCGTAGCATCAGAGGTCTGAAACCACCTTCGAAGTTCCCCGTTCCACCTTCTCTCTGCTAACGTCTCTCGATATCATTGTCTGGAGCATTTAATCGAATAAATCACGCTTTGCTTTTTATCTCATCGTGAGGCCCTTTGTTTTCAGCCTCTGAAACAAAAGCATCAATAAATCCTGTTGGCAAACAGGCCGTCTAACATGGAAAAGTGATCCTGGGCTGGAATTACAAAGGCACAGAGAAGGGAATTGAGAGATTAAGCAAAGGATGTGAACGTAATGACTTTAAAGTAGATAATCCGGTGCATCTGGGGCCAGCGATTGCTTGATATTTATAGTTGATCATCAATCTTAATTGGTTTGTTATTCTTTATGAATAGAATATGAACATGAGCGCTGCTTTGTTTTGCTTTCATTCATGTGTGGTAGGGCTGGGAGGAAATGTAGAGGTGTCTTTGAGGAACATTCAGCTCAGACTCTTTAAGCTGAAAGAAAAGCAACAGCCATGCACTCTGTGTCTATGACTTAGACAGGATTAGACTTATTAAATTTGAGTAGCTTTCTCACACCACACAGACTTTTTCCCTCCTTTTCCTAATCCTATCAAATCAACATCAAATTTGGCTCACTGTGAACATAATAGCCAATATATTTGTTATGAGACTTTTATTATTTCAATTTATTCCAATTGATTCCAATCATTTTATAACACGTTTCACCATTTCTCTATTTCAAAAGTCTAGGATCGGATAGATGTTTTTTTTAGGCTCTTAAAATAATTTTCTTATGCTCACTATGACTGCATTTATTTTATCAAAAATATATAAAAAATTTAATATTATTACAATTTGAAATAAGTGTTTTTTATATTATATTTTGTATTGCTTTTTGTATATTGTATTTTTGTATGCTTTTAAAAATGCAAGTTCCATGTAATCCAAATCGTCTCCATGTAATCAAAACAAAAACGTGAATTTGTGATGTTATGCGAATGCCTGTTATGTATTTAGACTATAGGCGTGTAGGCTAGTGTTTCTTTACAAATAATACAGCGCTTTTAGTCGTTTTCACAGATCGTTTTGACGACGTTCTCTTCAGTACGCAAAAAAACAAAAAAGGATAAATTTTTCCGTTTTCAGTGCATTGTTGTCATGTAAACGTACCCCAAAATTTAAAGCTCATGTTCTGTTTAGATTTGTTCTCCCTGTTCCCGTTACCCGATTTCTCGTTCGTTTCCATGGTCTCTAATTGAGTTACACACCTGTTTTTTGTTTCGTTAATTATCATTCACTGTGTATAAAATATTTAAATAAATTTTTTTTTAATTAATCATATATATTTTTATTCATATGTATTTATTTTTAAATATTTATTTATTCTATTTTTGTCATGTCAGTATTAGGACTCTGTCACATTGCGTCTCTCTGTGTGTGTTCTACGTCATTTACCAGGAAACTAACACGACTACAAGACATTCACATTTTGGCTGCTTGTTTGATGAATGGCTTTATGACTCTATTCTTGTCCTCAGCGTCAATGGGACACTAGCCAATCAGAGTTAAGTAAGTACAACCCCCCTCTCCCTCTGTATGTCACGTACTGCTTATTTCTCGTGTCAGTATTATATTAGAAGGTGATCACTTCATACATTCACAGATCATTATGGTAATATGTCTGCTCCCTCAGATTGAATTCACTAATTCTATATTTTATTTCGTAGGAAAATATTAAGAGCTCATGAAAACAAACTTTTATATGGCACAAACACACTTAAACATTATCCAATAATAAATTAAATGCCCTTGTAACTTTAAACATACAGGGTCGTAGTTAAAGAACTTTCCACAAGGGGGCGTTTTGTTATGAATGATTTCTCACATTGGGATTGAATCAATTAAATCACTTATTTTAAGTACTTAATTGAATTAGAATTAGGTATTAGAATTGTATGATAATTTCTAAGATTAATTTAGATATCTAGAACTCTTTATATTGTACTTAAAGTTCAAGCCATATAATATACTGTACACAACTGTTAAAAGTATGGGGTCAGAAAGATTTTTTAAATGTTTTTGAAAGAAGTCTCATTTGCTCACCAAGGCTGCATTTATTTGATAAAAAACTGTACTATTCTGAAACATTATTAAAATTTTAAAGAACAGCGTTCTTTTTATGTATTTTTAAATCCAATTTATTCCTGTGATAGCAAAGTTGATTCTTCCGAAATCATTGAAATATGCTGATTTCCTCAAGAAACATTTCTTATTATAATTGTTGTTTTATTATAATATGTTGAAAACAGTTGTGTTGCTTCATATTTTTGTGAAAACCATGATATATTTTGTTCAGGTTTCTTTAAATAGAAAGATCCAAAGAACAGAAATAATGACTTCATGACTTTACTTTTGATCAATTTAACACATCCAAGTGATGATGACATTGAACATATTTAATAGATTAATATGCTGTCAACATGCAAATGATCTATATATGTCAGTGTCAACACAAACATATGGAAATGTATGGATGCTACAGCCAAACTTTACATTTAATTTGCTACAATTGCTAAAGAAATTTCACAAAATAATCCATTTTTTTTTATATCAACTTTAATCAAATTTAATCCTTTGAAACAATTAGTGTAATTATTCACTCACCTTACAACCACCCAACTGTTTTACATTTTAAAAGGCCTCTGTTATATCAAGCATAATGCATGAAAGGTCAAAGGTCATCTACTCTCCAGACACATGCCTGGCATGATGTTGTGTCCTGCTGTCGACTGGCATGTCTGTCTCAGAAGCTGATAATGCCCACTGAGACCAAAGCCATTCCTGGCATTCATGGGGAAATGCCATAAGCAGGCAACATAATCTTCCTCTCTGATGTGTGTCTAGTACATCTAGTCAGTTGCAATATGGAGTCTACAGTCAGTTTGAGCATTTTTCAAATGCTGAATTTATGCCCAAATGATCAGTAACTCACTCATAGTCAGTGATAAAGTAATGCTGCCTGACAGTGCTGTAGGATTTGGCCCAGCACCAAGCGCCATACCTACGTCTCCATGCTTTTTGCCAGCCATAAAATGTCAGAGGGTCTAGATCTTCACGGTGTGCAAGCCTGTTGCTTTCTAGTGCTCTGTGCTCGGGCCAGGCAGATAAATTCAGTATTAGAGCTGCACTAAAGAGGGAATGAACCCAGCAGTAGATCTGGGCAATGACCACACTCCTGCTGCAGCTGCCCGACTGGTAAAGAGCAAGAACAAAGGAAACATACAGTGGGGTCCAAATGTTTGGGACCACTGTGGAAAATTATCCAACAGTACTGTATTTTGCATTTTTTTCCTAATTAAATTATTAAATTAAATTAAATTAAAGTAAATTATTTGAACAGGATAACAGTTTGAGTGATTTAAAACCAAATGGTTGGCAAATACAAAACAAAAGAAAACAAAATAAAAGAATACAAAACATAACAAAAGCAAAAAAAGAAACAAAACAAAAAACAAAACAAAACCAAGACATAGCACTTACTTATTTACTTCTACATGAGAGTTCTTAAAAAAGAAAAAAAAGAAGAAACATTATTTTAAAATAAGTTTAAAAAACATATTTTTAAATTTAAAAAAAGTTTTTATCAATATCTATATCTATATATATCTATATATATATATATATATATATATATATATATATATATATATATATATATATATATAATATTTATAAAACGGTTAGTTCCAATCCTTGATTCTGATTGGTCAATAGCTGTGTTTTATTCACGATAAAACACGACTATGACCGCTTCACCCAACGGTTCTATGCTGTGTTTACCTCATTACGTAAGTTATGTAAGTTCTAGTGTTTTCACTTTTGAGTTGTCTGCTGTCGTCTATGTTTGACTTGTGTTGCCTCTCCTTGAATACATTGTGGATACCAGTGGGGATTTCTTTAAGACTGCAAGGGAAGCTCGGCTTCCCCTATAGTGTCAAAAAATGAATGGTCAAATATGTACTATTGTGTTAACATTTTATTGACTAAAAATGCATTAAAACACGTTGATCTCGAAGACGAGTTCGTTCAGAATCAGCTACATATAGCAGGTCGGCTGTCTCGATTTCCTTCTCATACATTCCCGGAGTGTCACAGTGCATTTCCCTGTTGAAGCCTAGCATCCATTGACTTCTATAGGGCTGCTTTGAACAGTTTTTTTCAGTGCTTCGAAATTAGACGTCATTGGATAAATGCTGCGATAATGTCCCGCCCACGGACTCTCAGTGTCTCTCAGGAGAATGGAGGAGTGGGCGGGCCTGGACTCCGGGCTTCTGCGTGATGATTGGAGGGTCTGTCGAAAGCCTGCTTCTCTTTTTGATTGACAGTGATTTTGTACTATAAAAAGTCACTGATGCTGAAGCAATTCGAGCTCAGTCCCATCGCGGATTTTGCAAGTGTAGTCGAAAGACAAACTGCTGCAAGCTATTTCTAGGTATTTGCTGGGCGAAATTGCTTGCCAATTTTCATCAAACTTTTCACACAATTATACACCACATTCCTCGTTTCAGTTTAACCTAATTCCCACATTTCCTCCGTCAAGTTTATCGTTTGTTCATTCATAGTAGGCTAGGCTATAAATAAATTGACAATTTTTATGATGTAGGCCGAAAATGAGCTTCCCCTCTTTGAAAGACCAGCCACCACTGGTGGATACTATTAAACTTTGTTTAAAACTCTGAACCTTTGTCTTCGTGCAATGATACAGCACAAGTTTGTTACAGAAAACTGGACCTAGAAGTAGTGATAGAGGCGTGTATTTCAATTTTGTTTTGTTCGGGAGAGCATGTGTGTTTTTATTTAGTTTTTTTCTGTCACTATGGACCTTTCTGCCGTCCACTTATTGTACCTTGAGCAGGAGGACCGCTCCCTCGAGGGACATTTGGAGGAGTTCCTCAATCTCGCTCACTTAACATCGTACCCGTGCGACTGCCAATGGACCTTCTTGCTCGTTAGCCTGAACTCTGCCACCAAAACGCAGCTGTCCGGAGTTTGACCTCGAGTGTATGTGTAGTGGGCACTAAGCTCCTGTGGATCCGCTTTCACCGTCGGCCCAGCAGATGACTACGACAGCCCCACTCATGACACAGTGCCCAGCCAGCTAACACCACGCTGCGAGGAGCTACAGCACGTGCCCCACAGACGGAGAGAGTACCTCAGTTGCGATGTTGCAGCCTAGTGCAACTTCTTCACTCAGAAGGAGCGATCGAGCCTGACATCACGTCAGAGCCTAAGGGGACCCCGTCTGAGTAGGTGTTTTAGCCGGCTGACTCATCCATCGCCATGGAAGTGAGAACCACCTACCCTCACGCCACTGAGAGTGAGTACCGGCTGGATTTAATGGACAATATTTTTGAGTAACCCCTGTGTTCTCTGTGTTTTTCTGCGGTTTACTCTTCAGCCCTCAGCAACTCCTGCCACCCAGTCATTGCTACCTCCCATAAGTTCCACCCCACCTCAGCTTCCTCTCAGTGGCACGGCTACACCATTGGCCTGCTGGGAGCCATCTCCTTCTGTGAGTGAGGAGCCCAAGGCTCCGCCTCCAGCCTCTGATACCCCCTTTCCACCAAGGCAGTTTGTGTGCTGGTTCAGAGCCAGAGCCTAGTTTCAAATCAGTTCTTTGTCTTTCGACACCCAAAGCACCGATCGGAGTATGACACCCAAAGCTCTGAATCAGGAAAAGTGGTTCGTAAGTAGCACCAAAACATTGCTGGTCTAGAAGTAAGAACCGTTTGCGTCAGAGGCTGGGGGCGTGGTTACTGTGACCAATAAGATGACCAGAAACTTGTGACCGCCATTTTACGCCACTAAGCAGCTCGATTGTAATCTCCGTCTATGCAAATTACGGCGAGCTGCACGAACACGTTAGATTCACCATGTTTGGATGCCGATGTAGGTTCGCAAAGCCACGAGCATCAATAGTAATGCAACGACCGCCATTGTTGATGAAAGGCTTGTTCGAGATGTATCGGAGCTGCGCAGATCGATCGGAGTGTTTTGAGAGCATACGACTCCTTGTGCTTTTGGATCGTTCTAGCTAGGGCTGCACGATATTGGGAAAAAAATGAATATGATATGAAAACAATTTCACCAGTTGACTTTATTAGCTCTCTTTGGTAAGAATGAATAATCTGAATGACTGGGGTGATTTTGTAATGGAGTAAATCTGCATATCAACTATTATAGTTAACTAATGTAGTTAACTAGACTTTAATAAATGGAACCTTTTAGTGTTACCAATTTGTTATGTCTCGTGAGTTCAGTGTTGGACAGATCAGTTGTTTTAACCATTCATTAAAGTGAATCGGTTCAAATTAGTCATTAGTTCGCGAATCTGACGTGTCATCAACGGACCACGGCACACGTTGTGTGATTATCCCGGCAGTTTAGGACATCGCACAAGATTGGTCTCAACACAGAAAACATTTCATCACTGGATAGATTTTTGTTTTGTTTTGTTTATTGAAAGTGTGGTTTATCTGAATGTGTGGAACGCTTTTCAGAGAAGATTTTTTTAGCACAATTCACAACCAGTAGCTCAGGAAAAAAATATATCCGAATGCTTCACGTAAAAACTTCGTTCTTCCGACCTTTTACCATTGTGTATTCTCAAAGATATTCAGTCAACTCAATTCATTAATATGCGTGAGGGAGGGAGAGAGAGCAAGACAGTTTGAAGACGGTGAGAGCGCGTGCGTGCGCGACCGGGGCTCTCTCTCTCTGCTCGTTCTCTCAGTTTAACAAGCGCTGCAGTCAGTCATCTATCACTCACCGGTCAAATAAGGCTTTGGCGGGACAAAAATACGCTTTGGCGGCCGTCAAAAAATGTTCAATGCAGGAAGGGCAATCTGACTTTATTTTGAATTCTCATGTTCGTTCAAGCTCAGAAATAAGAGAAAGACCACTGATCTTTTGTCTGCCCGGCTCAGAGAAAACAACGCGCAAGTTCCAGTCTTTTTACGCTTGATGTTTAAACAGGACTTAAAAACACATACAAATGATAAACTTTCACTATATGATGGTTAAACTTTGCAATTAATCCGCGAATCGCAAGCGTTACGGGCCGGGAAGCTGCTGGCCCGTTCTGATCATGAATCACGATCAACTACGATCCCTAAGGCTTACATCGCAACATCCTGTGATGTGACTATCGTGGATTTGCACATCGCGATATCGATGTTAAAATGACACATCGTGCAGCCCTAGTTCTAGCAGTGCTTTGATGTCATGCGAGAAGCCAATGCATCTCAAACAAGCCTTGTGTGTTTGTGTTTGGCGCTGCTGCGCTAGCATTAATGGGTAACATGAGATGTATACAGTGACGTAAGACCTGGCTCTGTGTTGGCTCTCTGGCTTGTGAAAAGGCAAACCGGTTCTTAGAAGGCTCGTCAGTCGAACCAACTCCAAACCGGCAATACTCTGGCTCTGAACTGGCACCCGGTTCATGCTGGTGGAAAAGGGGTATGAGTGCTCAGCTCCACCATGACCTGTCACCCTGGCTCCTTCCACCTGGGATCCTTTCCTCCCTTGACTCCAGCATGGACCATCTGGCATTCGGCCTCAATGGGCTCACTCGGACCGTCGGCTCCACCTGGGTCTGACATCGCCATACCTCCACCATGGAATACTTGGGGGCCGTCCGCTGCACTCTTGCCTTTAACCCCTACGGCTCCGGCTGGCTCCGCCCTCCCTCAGGTTCCGCCTCTGCCCTTGGTCGCTCCAGCTCCACCTCCACCTCTGCCCCCGTATCCCCACTTCCATCTCGGGGGGTCGTTGCCGCGGCTCCTTCATGGCCGCCTAGGTCTTCGGTGTCTCTCCACCCCATTGGCACTCCGTCTGTACGGTGGGCTCTATCTCCATCTCCGTCGTCGCCTCTGGTCGTCCCCATGGTGGCGTCAGGACTCTTCACACCCTGGCCACTCCCCCCTGCGAAACCACCGGGGTACGCAGTCTGGGCTGTGGCCTGCGTCTCCACCATCTCTTTCCTGTGTAAGGCCATCCTCTGGTTGTCACCTCCACCTACACCACCCTGGACTTTTGTTTATTTGGAAATTTTGTGTATTTATTCTCATCCTCCTCCGCCTTTTCAGGAGGGGGCTTAATGTCACAGTTATGTTCAGACTTTGTTTTAAGTTTAGACTTTGTTTTCTGTTTTCCACCTGAGTTTGTTGTCATGGTTATTTATTTGATTTCGTCATTTGGTTCAGCTGTGTTCACCTCATTACTGCACACTGTAAGTTCTAGTGTTTTCACTTTTGAGTTGTCTGGTGTCGTCTATGTTTGACTTATGTTGCCTCTCCTGGAATTGTGAATTGTGGATACTATTAAACTCTGTTTGAAACTCCCGAACCTTCGGCTTTGTGCATTGATACAGCAAAAGTTTGTCCTAGCTATTAATAAATAAATTAATAGTTAGGACAAAAATAGGAGTGACCCATTTATCAATTAAATTATTGATATATAAAGTTTATGCTTCACATAATTGTTTTCTTGCATATAGGGCATACATGGGTGGCTGATTTCCCATGATGCATGTGTGTGCCAGCAGCCATACATTAGATGGCCTCAACCTCCAGCAGAGCAGTGAGCTGTCTTTGACTAAGGCCATAATTATGAAAGCTGTTTAATCATATGTCTCATGGGAGATCGACGCAACTTCTATATGCGAAATCGCGAACCCACTCAGGAGACGCCACAACCCTCGCACTCCTCAATAATCCTTCACAGTTAATGCCTCAAGCCAGACGATGCGTGCTCGCATCCGCCAGGAACACCCCCCGAATTTAAAACCATGACCCGCACTTACACGTGTTCATACGGACGGACGCACACTCGGCTGTACACTCTGCGGGGGATTTTCTCTTCGTCTTGCTTTTTTCATGGAGGCATCTTGTTTTTTCGTTTGCTCCGTGACATTTGTTCTTGCAGCTGAACATGTGCAGCACAATTTCTTGATTCTTCCAGGATGGACAGCTGTGGTGCAAATTATACTTAATCCGTTTGCTTTGGGAGGATTAGGCTGGTACAGTGTGTGTGGAGTGGATGCAGAGGGGGTTCAAGCTCTCCCTTGGGTCATATTAACCCTACACAACCAAAAGTCTTCACGCACCCCCGGTACTTTCTTTTGACGTGGACTTAGAAGTCGACCATGAGTCACAGACTGACCATTAAGGAGAGAACCAGAGTTTTCGACAGGCTAATTGGCCTGAAAGAATGTTGTTTGTGTATGATGAGTGCTTCTGTTACAGGAAATTGCATAATTTTGTCTTTTCTCACATTATTATCTTTTTATCTGCAGGAGTTTCTTTTCAAATGTCAAATGGAATGTTATAGCATTGGGTCCCTTTTCAAATCATGAGATGGATTATGGATTGGCTGCATTCCACAGGAAGTTAAACTGAAATGACAGGAAGTGATTTGCATTATTTCTAAAACCCAGAAACGAGTTAGCATGTTTGTACTTCTGGTTCCATCATCTGGAAGTCAATTGCTTTTTCTTAAGTGGGTTTAAGTGGCTAAAATTTTGGCATTAAAATTAATAAAAGTAGTGTTCATTTGTGAAGATTATCATGATGAACAAAACATGTAAGCATTGTTTTTGTTGGTCAATTTACTGACATTTATACGCTGGGTTTATTTAGAGTCCCAAATAATACATTTAGAATATACAAAGTAAGAATTACATCTCACCAAGAGCAACATACTTTTAATGTTCTTTAAAATATTTTCATATATTTACTCAACCTCATATACTTGTTATATTATATTTAATTAAAAAAACATTCCTCTCATAAATCTATCATATAGTGCACAAGATGAATTTTTATTCATTGTATTTTATTATTTTTGAAGCTTGACAGCAGGGCCGGGGAAAGACAATCCAGCGCTCTGGGCAAAATAGGAATATGCCGCCCCCTACTTTCTAATTTTCAAGAGAAGAAATGCCAATTTCTCACATATTGACCCGTACTGTTGACTAAAGACAGGTGTAATGAATTAACAGTTGACTCACCATTTATAAGAGGACCTATCTTGCTTTGGCTGCTGCAAACTCTTCAGTTATCTTGGAGTAATCCAATTTGCGACAGATTTGGTGCTCAATTGAAAAATTCGGCCAATCCATTCAAACGATCTTGTGACATTGTTGATCGCAGATAGTTCTGCCAGAAAGACTCAGGAGGCAAAATACCACAAAAAGTATACAGCCCAGCAAGCAAATATTATGATATAAAGTTATTTGACGTAGGCCCCGTCCGTAGTTCACAATCCGAGGGTACGGAATCTGAATTTCCTGCCTTAAGACGAAGGCAGGGGCACAGCCGACCCCCTGGGAGGTATGGGAACGGACCATCCTGGTGGTGGTGGGGAGGATGGAGGGGAAGAAACCATCTTGGTGGTGGTGAGGAGGATGGAGGTGAATGAAAGCGTCAGCATCTGTGAACTCAGACATGTGTAAGTACTGATCTTTTATACTACAAGTATTAGATTGGATAGATGAGAAGGTATTAAGTGACGTAACAACTGAGTCTTCCCGGCAGAACTTACGCTAAAGCTTTCATTTCTTCACAAGTTTGAGAGCGAAAAACTCCTCTCTCCTGATGCCACAGTTACTGGCATCTTACCTTCCTCATCGTCAGCCTTCGTCTTTTCATCCCTCTGCTCTTTAGTCACCGCTGCACTATAACTAGCTAGACTCAGGTTATGTTTAAGGTTTCCCTTTTGGGAAAAAGTTCCCTGCTCTTAGGAAAGCCATCCATTGATTATTCAATGATTGTGCTCATCATGGTGCGGCGCCCTCTAGTGTCCGGCGCCCTGGGCAATTGCCAAGTTTGCCCAACGCTTCCACTGGCCCTGCTTGACAGACACAGTAACTAAAAACTGATTTTGTATGATGTTGTGCAGCTGCATAAAGATTCTTCAAAATAAAATCGTAAAAGTATGGAGCAACATGAGTGTGAGCAAATTACTATATAACTTTCATTTTGAAGTTAACTCTTTAAACGAGGAAGATCCGTACAGATAGGGTTCATCCCTCCATCCCATGTCAGAACAGTGTTAACTTCCATGTTTCGTGTTTGGATGAGCACTTTGAAGTACAGCCTTTCAGCAGTGGCATCAAGGATGGCATGGGGGTCAACATTCTCTCTGCTTCTATTATGGACTTGAATCATTTTAAAACAGAGAATATATTGATTTCTACAGGAAGACATTAAACCCCCTTGAAAATTGTGTGGGTAACTCGAGCCCTCGCAACGGAGTGGAGGGATTTCTGCAGCAATGAAAGACTATTGTGTGCACATGCTGCACTTGAAATCTGCGTGCCGTGGCACTCGTGAGGTCGTTTACTAGTTATTCTCTCTCAACTGATGTTGAGCCATGAGTTAGTGTGATGAATGCTGCCTGGTTCTTTACAAACAGCTGCAGCAGGTGAATGCCAAAGTTTCACTATGATTCCACCTTGCCCCCGATGCTCGGTTTCAAATTGGGTCTATGAGACACCAGTGTTTCTAGTTTGGCTGCCAAAATTAACATGTTCAAGAAATAGTTCACCCAAAAATGAAATAGTTCCCATTTTGTCATCATTTACTCATCTTCATATTGTTCCCATCTGGATTGCTTTCTTCTGTGGAGAATAAAAGATAATATGTTTTGAATAATGTTCATGCTGCTTATTTACAAAATGAAATCATATAGAATACAATAGTACAAAAAGCACCATAAAATAGACCATATGGCTATATATCGTGTATTTTATCATATATATCATATCATGTAGTCAATACACCATTAGTCCTTTTTTTGTCTTACCCTAATTCACTATTGTAAGCCTATTAATAGTGTTTATATTTTAGACCTAGCAAGATGGTTTTCACTGAAAATTGTTTACATACATCACTCATCCGTGTGTCTCATCATATCCATAAATAGAGAAAAGTTGCTCTAGCTACTTTGGCGGAGCAAAGGCCTAGGCAGCCTTCCTGGCTGTGACAGAGTGCGCATAGACAGCCTCCGTGGCCTGGCATGGGGGACAGCAAATTCATACACAGTGACATGACGAGGCAGCAGTGTCATGATGAGGCTTTGGTGTGGTGGGCGTTTCATGACGAGGCTCTGGCGTAACGGACGTGACGTGATGAGGCGGCAGTGTCGTAACAAGGCTCTTGCGTGGCAGGCATGACGTGATGAGGCTCTGGCGTTGTGGCACGACGTGATGAGGCTCTAGTGTGGCGGGCGTGACGTGATGAGGCTCTGACGTGGCAGGCATGGCGTGATGAGGCTCTAGTGTGGCGGGCGTGACGTGATGAGGCTCTGGCGTGGCAGGCATGGCGTGACGAGGCAGCCGTGGTGTGATGAGACTCTGGCGTGGCGGTCCTGACATGACAAGGAACTGATAACAAGATAACATCACAATGATCTAATGAGTAAACATGAACAAAAAGACACATATCACCGAATAACAAGAACACAAGTGGAAAACAGGGAATCACATGACATGAATAAATTTCATAACAAAACAAAACCTAAACGGATGTGACAATGTGATTGAAAGAAGTTTCTACTGAACCTGTTTTCATCATCCAGTACATACTGTACAACTCAGTGAACAAAAATTCCAGAACACCATGTCATTGCTTCTGAACGGTCATTGAGGTTACGTTTCTGTATCTTTGTAAGAATGGAAGAATTCGGTTTCTACCTATTGTAATAATGCGAAGGTCAATTTGTCAGAGAGCAGGAGATTGTCTCCATGTGTTTTGTGGTCTGTGTTCTTACCTCAAGTATGACCATGAAATCCCATGTGGCCTGATGAGTAAGACGTACTTTTGGTGTGAGTTATGAATTCAAGGCCACTGGGTCTTTGTTTATAATGTTTGGTCAATTATTTTGATAAGTGAACATTCAGCAAACAAATATATGTTCTATAAGATAATCCACTTTAAACATTCTACTAACCCTAACGTTAACCCTAAACTAACAGTCTAATACTCTAAGAATTAGTTTGCATGTAGTTACAAATTAATGAGAGACTGTTGACATGTAGTTGCAAAGTTACTTATAGTTAAGTTAATAATAGTTAAGTTGATAATAATAATAGTTAATAATAAAGTGTAACCGAACGTTTTGCTAACGTTCCCATTTGAGTTATGAAAACAGTATTTCTGAACATTCAAAACATCAGCTTTTTAAACATTTTTTTATGCAAACGTTAAGGGAACATTCCATGTTATCATTTTTCAAACGGGAACATAAGAATGTAAATGTGTACCTTGAAATGCAATATAAGTCGCTTTGGATAAAAGTGTCTGCCAAATGCATAAATGTAAAATGTAACATTACTTTTAAATGTTCTCTGAATAAAAAAATGTTAGACGAATGTCCAACTAAAATGTTTCATGAATGATGTATCAAATAAAAATCAAATGGTTAATCAAATTTTGCTAACATTTTGAGAACATTAAACCAGATAACTCTGAATACATGGTCTATTAACATTGCTGGAAGAATGTTTGCTCATACTGTAACTTTGAGAGAACCTTGCCATAGCATAAGCCAAAGTTCTGAGAACATTACCTGTTAGCTGGGTAAAATCTAGACCTTTTATAACATTTCAATGATTTTCATGATTGTTTTTTAGGATTGGAAAGATTTTCTAGAGACTGCATGAAGTGAATTCCCTGTTTTGAGAAGGTCTGGTTTAGCATTAGCATTAGCATTGCAAGAAGATAAATGAAACTTGTGTATACTCCACATTGAGTTGGTAGAATAGTGTTGTCACGGTGTGGGTGTTTTGTTTTGTTCCTTGTTCTTGTCTGTCATGTGTTTCTCTGTCTTTACATGTTTTGCTGTTCCCCGTTCTGTTGATTAGTTTCCCCAGGTGTTTCTGATTAGCCACGCCCCCTTGTTATCTTGTTAAGCTTGTTTGTCTGTGTATTTATACCCTTGTTCTTCAGTTGGTGTTTGTCGGTTGTTGTTTGATGTTAGATGCTTCCAGTTCCTTGTTCTGTGTGCCTTGTTACGTTTCATTGGATTACCTGTTTGTTTAATTAAAGTGCTTGCGTTTGAATTCACTCTCCGATTCATCCTTGCTGCTTCATAACAGAACGACCGACCAAAGATGAATTCAGCAGCACGGATCTCATCTGATCTTCCCAGCATGAGCCGGGAATTCGCGGGTCAGATCGCGGCCTTGGCCCTGGATAGCCCCGATCTGTTTCAGTTCACGTGGGGTTTATTCCTCTCGCTGCTTCCTGCTCCCTCGGAGATGAGGCTATTAAGTTGTGTTACCGGCTGGGGGCTAAGGAGGTTAACCCAAGGGAGCTTCCCAATATCTCCGGTCTGGACTGGAGAGAGGCATTCTCCCGATGTCTGGAGAGCTTCCTCCCATGGCACACCAGGTCATCAGCTGATCTCCGCTCCCAGCTGGATTTTCACGTCCAGCCAGAGCTTCACGTCATCCACGTCCAGCCAGAGCTTCACGTCAGCCACGTCCAGCCAGAGCTTCACGTCAGCCACGTCCAGCCAGAGCTTCACGTCAGCCACGTCCAGCCAGAGCTTCACGTCAGCCACGTCCAGCCAGAGCTTCACGTCAGCCACGTCCAGCCAGAGCTTCACGTCAGCCACGTCCAGCCAGAGCCAGTCTTCGAGCAAGAGCCAGAGCCAGAGCCAGTCTTCGAGCAAAAGCCAGAGCTTCCTTCGCCGCTGACGCCGTCCTGCCCAGAGCCTTCACCGCTGGTCCCGTCCAGCACAGCGCCCTCATCGCTGGTCCCGTCCAGTACAGCGCCCTCACCGCTGGTTCCGTCCAGCCCAGCGCTCTCTCGCTCTCGGAGACGGAGGAGGAGGAGGACTTCCCACGTCCCGCAATGCCTGGAAGTCCTCCCTGTACTTCCTGTCAGCCCAGAATCCTCGCCGCTGGTCCCGTCCAGTCCAGAGACTATTCAAGTCATGTCTGCCGATCCAGAGACTGTTCAAGTCACGTCTGCCGATCCAGAGACTGTTCAAGTCACGTCTGCCGATCCAGAGACTGTTCAAGTCACGTCTGCCGATCCAGAGACTGTTCAAGTCACGTCTGCCGATCCAGAGACTGTTCAAGTCACGTCTGCCGATCCAGAGACTGTTCAAGTCACGTCTGCCGATCCAGAGACTGTTCAAGTCACGTCTGCCGATCCAGAGACTGTTCAAGTCACGTCTGCCGATCCAGAGACTGTTCAAGTCACGTCTGCCGATCCAGAGACTGTTCAAGTCACGTCTGCCGATCCAGAGACTGTTCAAGTCACGTCTGCCGATCCAGAGACTGTTCAAGTCACGTCTGCCGATCCAGAGACTGTTCAAGTCACGTCTGCCGATCCAGAGACTGTTCAAGTCACGTCTGCCGATCCAGAGACTGTTCAAGTCACGTCTGCCGATCCAGAGACTGTTCATGTCACGTCTGCCGATCCAGAGACGCTTCACATCACTTCTACAGAGCCAGTGTCTACAGACAAGATGGCCGATCCAGAGACTGTTCACGTCACTTCCTCCAAGCCAGTGTCTACGGACAAGATGGCCGCCTCCGAGCCAGTGTCTATGGACAAGATGGCCGCCTCCGAGCCAGTGTCTACGGACAAGATGGCCGCCTCCGAGCCAGTGTCTACGGACAAGATGTCCGGCCCAGAGTCTGTTCCTGTTCCTGTTCCCGAGCCAGAGTCTGTTCCTGTTCCCGAGCCAGAGTCTGTTCCTGTTCCCGAGCCAGAGTCTGTTCCTGTTCCCGAGCCAGAGTCTGTTCCTGTTCCCGAGCCAGAGTCTGTTCCTGTTCCCGAGCCAGAGTCTGTTCCTGTTCCCGAGCCAGAGTCTGTTCCTGTTCCCGAGCCAGAGTCTGTTCCTGTTCCCGAGCCAGAGTCTGTTCCTGTTCCCGAGCCAGAGTCTGTTCCTGTTCCCGAGCCAGAGTCTGTTCCTGTTCCCGAGCCAGTGTGTG
Source organism: Gila orcuttii (assembly GCA_026230005.1). Taxonomy (NCBI): domain Eukaryota; kingdom Metazoa; phylum Chordata; class Actinopteri; order Cypriniformes; family Leuciscidae; genus Gila; species Gila orcuttii. The sequence goes on from JAPDVR010000025.1 coordinate 21,058,166, forward strand.
TGATGTCTGTTCCCGAGCCAGTGTGTGTGTTGTCTGTTCCCCAACCAGTGAGTGTGTTGTCTGTCCCCGAGCCAGAGTCTGTGTGGTCTGTCCCCGAGCCGGAGCCAGTGTGTGTGTTGCCTGTTCCGGAGCCAGTGTGTGTGATGTCTGTTCCCGAGCCAGTGTGTGTGTTGCCTGTTCCCCAACCAGTGAGTGTGTTGTCTGTTCCCAAGCCAGAGTCTGTGTGGTCTGTCCCCGAGCCGGAGCCAGTGTGTGTGTTGCCTGTTCCGGAGCCAGTGTGTGTTGCCTGTTCCCCAACCAGTGAGTGTGTTGTCTGTTCCCGAGCCGGAGCCAGTGTGTGTGTTGCCTGTTCCCGAGCCAGTGTGTGTGTTGCCTGTTCCCGAGCCAGTGTGTGTGTTGCCTGTTCCCCAACCAGTGAGTGTGTTGTTTGTCCCCGAGCCAGAGTCTGAGTGGTCTGTCCCCGAGCGGAGCCAGTGTGTGTGTCGCCTGTTCCCGAGCCAGTGTGTGTGTCGCCTGTTCCCGAGCCAGTGTGTGTGTCGCCTGTTCCCCAACCAGTGAGTGTGTTGTCTGTTCCCAAGCCAGAGTCTGTGTTGTCTGTTCCCGAGCCAGTGTGTGTGCCTGCTGTTCCCGAGCCGGTGTCTGCGGTTCCCGAGCTGGTGTCTGCGGTTCCCGAACCGGTGTCTGCAGTTCCCGAACCGGTGTCTGCAGTTCCCGAGCCGGGGTCGTCTCCGCCCTGGCCGCCCGAGGGGTCGTCTCCGCCCTGGCCGCCCGAGGGGTCGTCTCCGCCCTGGCCGCCCGAGGGGTCGTCTCCGCCCTGGCCGCCCGAGGGGTCGTCTCCGCCATGGCCGCCCGAGGGGTCGTCTTCTCCGCCCTGGCCGCCCGAGGGGTCGTCTATGCCCTGGCCGCCCGTCTGGTCATCTCCGTTCTGGTCGCCTGCTCCTTCCTGGCCACCTGCACGAACCTGGCCCTCCGTCCCTCCCCCAAGACCGCCTCCACTTCACCACCCTCCTGAACTTTAGTGTTTTTTTTTGTTTTGTTTTTTTTTTGTCTCAAGGGGCGTCGGGAGCCGCCCATAGGGGGGGGGCTATGTCACGGTGTGGGTGTTTTGTTTTGTTCCTTGTTCTTGTCTGTCATGTGTTTCTCTGTCTTTACATGTTTTGCTGTTCCCCGTTCTGTTGATTAGTTTCCCCAGGTGTTTCTGATTAGCCACGCCCCCTTGTTATCTTGTTAAGCTTGTTTGTCTGTGTATTTATACCCTTGTTCTTCAGTTGGTGTTTGTCGGTCGTTGTTTGATGTTAGATGCTTCCAGTTCCTTGTTCTGTGTGCCTTGTTACGTTTCATTGGATTACCTGTTTGTTTAATTAAAGTGCTTGCGTTTGAATTCACTCTCCGATTCATCCTTGCTGCTTCATAACAAGTGTAGAATATTTGTGTTAATCCTAAATGAGTAGAAAAACATCTGTGAGAAGGCATTGTTGTCTCTTTGTAGGGCCAGGTCGGGGCTAATGGTAGCTATACTTTACTGGATGTTTTATGTTTATGGTAAGTGACAGTGCCTTGACTGACACGTAAAAAAAGCTTTATTGGTGCCCACACATGCAGCTTGTCCAAAGTTTATTTGACATCCAAAATTGTGGTTTCAGGAGATACTTTCTGGTTTGTAGATGATCATAGCTGACCTTGCCATAGCTAACCATGCTAAATGTGCTAATCTTGTACAAAATGTAGCTACATATCAATAATTGACAGTGTATGTATAGGCCTATTTGCATGTATTGACGAACAAAATGTAATTTTATCTTTATTATAAAGCTTCCCATTTAATCAGCATTATGCAACAGTGATTTTAGAAAGGAATTTTTAACGTCTGCAACATTACAAGCGTTTTTCAACATTAGTTTTAACACACCACACCACTGATTCTAGGGTTGGAGAAACTGTTTTATTTACATTAATTATTACATAATTATTTTATTATTATATGTATTAGAGATTTATCACATCCTTTGTGATCTGTTCTGGTCAAATACATTGCCTTTGACCTCAGCTGACAGGTCATCAGAGATCAGATGGAGACACAGCAGTGCAGAAAAACCAAACATTTCCTAGCAAAGGATTTCCACCAGGGAATTCAGGCCCAGTGGCAGCTGCAGAAACAAGAGCCCTATACCTGCAGATGTACAAGACTCCAGTCCAAGAGAGAGTTAGCCTTTAATCTACAAATGTTCTTCAGAAAGTGCTCAAGTCATTCATAGTGTTATGTGGAAGCTAAAATGGCTATGAACGAATAGCTTTAGCTACAGTGTTTCATACAAAAGAATTCTAGGTGTCCAAGTTACACACACTGCATGTAAATATAAATGCCATAGTCATATAGTGTATAATTAACCAAATCATTCCATATAAAGTATATGAATACATTTTAATATTATTAAAGTCCCCATGAAATCAAAATTGACCCTATTGACTTTGTTAGCGCATATTACTAGTCTTGTGGTGAACAATTAATCTGTGCAAGTTAATACACAGAAAAAACTGTTTTGCCGTGGTAATCTTTAATCAAAATCTGAAAAGTTACTTCCGGTCTGGACTGGCATTCCTTTTCTGATGACGTCAGTTTGACGGCTTGGGCTGAAAACGTTTTACCACTCCCCTCAAACCGTTAGTCCACCCCGATCTCACGGCAATTCGTACGAATTTTACGAGGTGGCTAATTCGTACGAATCCATACGACCTCACTCGTACGAATTAGTAAGATTTTTGCTAAATCGTACATATTTTACAATTTGTACGAATGACCTACCCCTGACCCCGCCCTTAAACCTACCCATCCCGTGGGTTTAGACAAATCGTACAAATTCGTACGAGTGAGGTCGTACGAATTCATACGAATTAGCCACTTTTTAATCACTTGTACAAATTCGTACGAATTGGTCGTGAGATAGCGTTGGTTAGTCTGCTATGAGCAGTGATGGAGAGGAGGAGCGCCAAAGTAAAACCCTGCCCTCTGTTCAATATTCCGTTTCACTTGGAAATACGTCACAACACTGGAGAAAAGTCGTTTGCAACTTCCGGTTCACGGGGACTTTAATCTAGTTTATTCAAAATTCAGGGAAAGTCACACGTACTTCAGCTAACTAATGCACTCTAGTGTGTTCACACTGAAAAGAGGGAGACAAAAATATCTTAATTTGTGTTCCGAAAATGAACGAAAGTTTTAAGGGGTTAGAACAACATGAAGGTGAGTAATTACTGACAGAATTTTCATTTTTGGGTGAACTATCCCTTTAATTATGTAGCAGAGGGGTATCAGACTCTGACAATGAATGACACTATACACTATACACGAATGAGTACATAAGTGCATAAGCACATAGTGTATAAGTGCATAGTGTATAGTGCATCAGAATAATGTATAAGTGCATCGTGTACAGTGCGTAAAAATAGTGTAGTGTATAGTGTGTTAAATATAGTGAATACAAGTAAAAAAGAAAGATCTAAAACACCTATTTTTGCACTGCTATATATGATGCAAAACATTATATTATATATATATATATATATATATATATTTTTTTTTTTATTTTTTTTTTATCAATGTTGAAAACAGTTGTGCTGCTTCATATTTTTTGTGGAAATAATTTTTTTAGGATTCATTGATGAGAATCTGAAATCTGTTGTAACATTATAAATGTATTTAATCTCAGTTTTGATCAAATTAATGTGTATTATTTTCTTAATAAAGAATATATTTAGTATATATCTAGCATGTGTGTGTATCCGTGTGTTAATTGTAAACAGTACATCTATAAAATATATGTAAAAAGGTCAAATACAATTCCAATGAGATATGTTTTCAATCTACATGAAGTGAATGAATTTTTATGCATTAGAAAAGTGGCTTTCTTCAAGTTAAGTGTGAATGCCATTCATTGTGTCAGGAAGCTCATGTAAGTATGGGTGAATGTTTGACCTTCTGTAGCAGCAGGTCGGGGCTCTTCAGATAGGGGCCCATCGGTGGAGGGGTGTGGGGTGGAGCGTGCCAGCGCGAGGGCCGCGGTAGCCGTGGGGACCGCAGAAATGACAGCTGCAGGTGTCGACACGGGCCCGGGGGGAGCAGAGGGCCCAACAGCAACTGTTAGCCTAATGCCAGGAGGATAAATAATAAAACAACTGTTAGATAAGAACTCCTATTCAAGAAAAAACGAGAGAGAGGTGGAAAGAGGAGGGGGATGTAAATGCATAACTTGTGGCGGAGCTCTAAATCTGCAAACTTTGGCATGGGAGATTATGTCCAGGGCTTTAATTAAACAGATGTTGCGATGACTATTTCAACTTTTGAGAAACAGGATAGTGGCGTGTGCTGATGCAATGCATGGTGGGATCAGTAAATAAGGCACCGAGCACCATGTGTTTGGGATAATGGGTCTGTATTGGTGGCACACTTCTCAAATACACTAATGTGTGTGTGTGTGTGTGTGTGTGTGTGTGTGTGTGTGTGTGTGTGTGTGTGTGTGTGTGTGTGTGTGTGTGTGTGTGTGTGCAAATCAATGTATGGACACACTTCATTAATACCTTAGAGCACAATCATGGACCAGCAGTTACCTTAAAATCGGTATGAAACAAGTTTGAGATAGTCTTTTTTTCCCCCTGTTGTGATGTATATCTGAGTGAAATGGCTTCTCGAATAAAAAAAGAAGGGCGGGACACGATTTCATCTATTGGGAATTGATTGGATGTTTGTGGTTTGCTATTGGTGGATCTCTGAGTGACAGGTTGCCCCGTCCTCGTGCCAGTAAACATGTCATCAGAGAGGAGAAGAGATGAAGAGGGAGGGGAAGTGATTTGGATTACACATTAAAAGAGCACATGCATTGATGTAGGCCTGCATGAATAAATCATTTACAATAAACAAAACAAATTGCACAATAAAAAAAAGATTGTCAAATTTGATTTCATAGTGACTAACACCCAAATTGTCTTTTTTCTGACACTATAAACTGGTGACTAGTCAAAAATATCTACTTTTTTTTCTACTCAAACTGCAGCATTACACTCACTATTAGTTTGTTTAGCACATTTATGACTGAATCTCCCATTTCAAAGTTTTGCATTTTACATGGCATTTTAATGATTTTATTGAAATGTGTCCTTTTTTGTTTTGTGTTTTTAATTCCAATGTTTCTCAATAATAATTATCCTTACTGTAATATTATTTAGAAAACAGTTATTTCAAATGGTAATAATATTTCACAATACTAATGTTTAACTTTATTTTTGATAAAAATGAATTAAAAAATGAATTCCTTGGTGAGCATAAGAGACTTCTTTCAAAAACATTGAAAAATTGTACCAATTGTACCGATTTGAACAGTAGTGTATACTGTATATTGTACTGTTTATGTACTGTATTATGTACCGTTTTATATTATGTACTGTATATTTGTACTGTATATTATGATAATCCAAATATTATTGCATTATAAACTGCAAAAAAAATAAATGAAATTTAATAATTAAATGCAACAATAAATATTTTTCTTTGGATTTTGTTGTGAAATGTTCTTGGGCTTAGTAAGATTTAGTTTTTTCAGAGATTTTTACTGTACATGTTAAACTATTAATGTTTTCTATTGGATTATCAATACTGAATCTCACTGAAAACACTTTTAACTCTTAGTAGCCGTTTATAAAAAAAAACTTTTTATGCATTTTGGCCATTCATTTACACGACAACAGCGTGCAAGTCTTTGAAAACGAAACCGTTATCGTCTCTGTGTAAACTACAAAAACGTGAATTTGTGAAAATAGTGATGACATGCGCATGCATATTATGTGTTCAGTCCATACGCGCGTAGTGTTTCTTTACAAAGTGACATTGCCAACTACTGGCCTGTCATGAATAATACAGCGTTTTTTTTTTTCCGCAGATCCGTGGGAACGCCAATCGTTGACAATGTTGTCTGTATGCAAAAAAAAAAAAAATGCTACAGAAAAATATTTTCTGTATTTAGTACATTGTTGTTGTGTAAACGCACCCAAAATTTGTCACTTTATCATAATGCAGGTAACGGGACTCCCCACTTCTGACTGGTCTCCCCCTCCCCCTCGCCCCATCTTCTGACTCCAGTATGCCAGGCATCCAGCGTGGTCAGCAGGGAAACTCTATCTGCTTTTTGCCATTGGAGTTTGGCCTTGGGCGTAACTTTGCCATTAACTAAAACAAATGCTGGCATATTTTTAGCTTCAGTAATTGCCCTGTCTCAGCATCCAGCTCTTGGAAGAAGCACAGATACACCCCAAACCCCCACCCTGTAACATGAACTCAGGTTAAGAATATTAACACGATGCAGAGAGTCGCAGACGGCCCTGTGATGTGGGCTAGAAGTGTCAGGAGGGATTTTTCCATCTGGAGCAATTAACAAAATCTAGATTGGATGCAAGTGTTTTTTGCTAGTTTCAGTCTGGCGCAGTTATCATTTTCACGTCCTGCGCCACGTTGTTTAAATAGCAAATGCATTTGCGCCCATTTGTGCACCCAACGGGTTATGGTGTAATCCGGCTTGTCCCGTAGATGGTCTGCTTGCGCTCTAACTTCGCGCATGAGCAGATCCGTTTGCGCCCTGGAAAAGCGTTCAGTCTTTCCGCTTGCAAATTCCGCCATGTAAATAGCGAATCCGCCATGGCGCGAGCACAACTGGCTTTTAAAGGTAATGGGAGATGAGACTCTGATTGGTTTATTGCACGTTACGCCCAAAACACATCCATTACTCATAAAGAGAATAGGAACGCTTTTAGACCATGCGCTGGGCGTGCCATCCATGTGGACTTGCGCCATGCGCTTTAGACCATGCGCTTAGATCGTTAAACTAGGCCCCTAATTCTTCAAGTTTTGCTTATGATCTTCTGTGTTGAAATGCAGCATTATTTTAAGTTCTCTTACAGTATGTGCAGGCAAAAATTCAAAAGCCACATCTATGGTTTTCCAAGAAAACTTTGTGACATTAAATAAGTAGTGATCAGATTTAAGCTTTGCCTTGTGCCAGTAAGTATCCACCTAGCAACCACCAAGAAACCACTCAGTCCATCTTACCACGTCTCGAACCTCCGGGGAAATCCCGTGTTAAAACAAAACTTCTGAACAGAGAAGAATCTGTTGGCAAAGAGAAGGCAACAGAGTGTGTAATAAAACCAGAATCAACATTGGCTTTGCTTTTTGGAGATGGCAAGAACTAAGGATTTGAAATGTTGTTAAAGCGACGCGGAGATGTGTTTTTATTACTCAACAGGTGAGTAAGGTATTTTATTCAACAGATAAAGCTCTCTAACAGAGTTCATTGTAAAGCATTAACTATTCTGAAGGGTCATTTCATTACGGTTGTTGTAGCGCTGTGCTGGAATTTATTTTATTTATTTATTTATTTTCAAGGAAGTACCATGTCTTTTAATGGGAATAGCTGCAGTAACATATTATATCTCTTAAGCCTTGCAGTGATTTTTTTATGAGCAGTATGATAATCATATTCATCCGCAAAGTCACGCAGAGCCGAAGCACAACCAAAACAACGTTCTTCCACAAAATGCATGCAGTTTTAACCACTAGAGGGCAAAAAGTTACATAGTGTACCTTTAACAAAGCACAAGAAAACACTTAGGATAGATCTCCAGAAAGAGCTAACAAAACTTTTTGTTGCAATCTGGATTTGGTGAAATAACGGCGACACGGCGATATCTTCCTTCCATCCTAGTTTGTGATTAAAGGTACTTTCATCCCCAGCAGGCGTCTGGTATTGTCAAAAGCTGTCATTTCTCTGTGAGGTCGGAGTGTGCCAGCTGACAGCTGCAGGGCTCAAGCCTTTACCCGCAGTCCTGACGCCTGCCCATGAAACGCCAGCGGCTGGGAGGCCAGTGGAGGGGCGGCATGAGCACAGCAGAGCCCATGTCCCATAACATAGCCATTGTTCCCTCAGACCCAGCCATGGCCAATGATCATGGAGATCAACAGGATAATGCAGGAGGTGTAATATAATATTCAATTAATTCACTTCGAAAACATGCATTTATAAAACAGACTTTGTCATATTATGTATCATAATATCTCATCTCATAGTTTTCAGAGCCATTTAAAAGTAGTTTGTACTTTATAGTATTGAAAAATCTACTGGCCCCAGAAGCTCAGTTCCATGTGGCAAAAACTAGTGACACTAGACTAGAAGAGAAGAAGCCTACAGTAAATGTGTTAAAAGCTTCAATCAATCAATAGATGATTCAAAACTAAATAAATTATTCAAAATATAAAATAAATAAATGAAAAACAATCAAATAAATAAACAAACATGATAAAATGAACAAACAAACTAGTAAATAAATATTTGAAAAAAATAAATATTGAATTAGTTGAATTTTTTTGAATAAGTATTGAAAATATTGAATAAGATAGAATGAATGAATTAATGAAAACATAAATAAGTGATTGAATTACTGAATAAATAAATAAGTTGAATAAATAAATAAATAAATGATTGACTAAATGATTCAAAACATAAATAAATAAAAAATGGAATAATAGATTAAAACATAAATAAATTATTATGAACATAAAAAATAAAAAAATAAAAAAATATTCAAATAAATAAACAAACAAATGAACAAATAAACAAACAAATGATGGAATGAATGAATAAATAAATGATTGACTGAATGATTCAAAACATAAATTTATAAAAAAAATATACAATTGATGAATGAATGAATGAATGAATTAATGCATACATACATACATTTTGGGGTCCAAATCATTGTACCACTATGAACTGCTATTGTTTTGTTTTTCTTTTTTTTTACTGTTCATGCTAAATTAACCGACATATTTCACACTGGACACATATAAACTGACTGACAAAATTAGTAATAGTAGTATTTATTTATTTATTAGTAGTATTTATAAACAATTGTAATTATCAAGCCTTTGTGTGAAGTCTGCAATGGTCAGATTGACCAGCATCAGTAAAGATGTTCAATTTCAAAAGATCATACAAGAGATCATAGCAAGAAAGGGTCATATTGTACTGTAACTTAGAAGTACACTCACATTCAGACAGTAGACATACGTGCCCACTGCAGCTGAGTAACTGTTATATAAAGTGTCACCAAGGTAAATGTCAAAAGGTCAGATATGTGTGTAAATTGCTTTGCCAGGGCTTCTAGGGTCAGTCAGTCCCCTACTTTAACTTTACCAATTACAAACATTTTCATACTGATCATTGATTTAATTTTGCAGTCATGGAAATCCTTCAGTTTTGTGAAGTGTTTTTGCTGTTCAGCAGTCGTATGCGGCTCATGATTCGTCACACAGCGAGATGGACGAAGGAATTGGGGTTGGATTGCCATGAATAGGAACCTGATATCCAGGCCACCATGAGTTACTGTGAATACTGTACCTCACTTCTCTTCAACAAGCTTCCAGGACACATGTCCCCTCACAGACTACCAGCACCTCGTGGAAGGAAAATATGAAGAATCGCTCAGCTAAAGATTAACCACACATACGAAAATACCTATTTTTAATTACTGCCTATAAAGCTACTTTAGCATGGGAATACACTTTACGATAAATTGGGGAATAAAATCCTATAGATAAAAATTTTCTAGAGATGTCAAGTTTGTTTTGATCTTATTGTGAAATCAGTATTTTTTTTGTTGATGATAATTATAGAGATAATGTTTGTTTGATGAAGGACCCTGAGAAAAAATACAATTTTTTTTTTAGAATTGGTGCAAACTGCTGACCCACAACCAAAAAACACATTTAAAAATCATTTCAGTATTCAAATCTTAGATCTTTAACTGAGATCCTTCTATTATCTATTGAAACCCACAATAATATTTAAAATATCAGTAAGCTTAATATATATAAAATCATAATTTATTGTGTACTTTCAATTGGGAGGTGCTGTCCCGAACCCTAACCCCTAAATGTCAATTTATGAAAATGATATAGAAATATTTTTTTTTTCAAATTTTCCATGCTTGTTTTGAAAATATATCTTTTTTTCTTTTTAAGTGAAGAAAATTTTCTTTGTAAATTATGAAACTTTATGTTAACAAATGTGTCCCACATTTTCATGTCACTACTGAAAGAGTGTGTGTTTTAGTCCATTGGCTGAGACTGATTTTATACACACTCTTACTTTTTTGACCAGGAAATATTCCTGTCCCTCTCTCTCATAGCCTTTATTTCATAGATATGTACCATAATTTTGAGGGAAATGTCTTCAAAAGTCTGCAAATCTGTGTGTAACTTTAAGGAACGTCACTACCAAACACCTTTTTTCTGCAATTAAGCAAACTTTTGTGGGTGTTATTCCATAACATTTAGTTGTTAAGTGTGTACAACTGTTCAGAACTGTGCTAGCTAAACGTGCTGTGTAGCATCTTTGAACTATAGACTCAAAAGTTACTAAAATTGTCACTACCGAAACAGTCATGTTACGCTTGTGACATCATTGTTTTGCTAGTGACAAAAAGGAAAACGTAATCCTTTATTTGGGGGAAACAAACAACATTTTAGCACAGTTAAGCAAATCATTCGTATATTTATTTAGTATGTGTTAGTAGTATTTTGGTATGTGAGTTAAAATTCTGTAATGTGGTGTGGATTTTACCAAAACAGTACTGTCACTACCGAAAATGTGCAGTCACGACCGGAACATGGGATGTTTTGTCAAAAAACAAAGTATATTTAATTATCAACTAAGATATTATAATAGTGTTTGGTTCAATGTATATTCAAACTAATGAATCCTTAACTTTGAAATCAGTTGGATAAACTGTGTGCCTTTTACAAAGAAAGATTGGATTCAAAATACAAATCTAAAAAATTACAATTGAAATATTGTTAAAATTGTAATTATTGATTTAAAACTTTTTAGTAAAATAGCAAAACATATATTTACAAGGTAGATGTAAACAAAATCTTAATAGGTCAATATAACCCTTGTTAATAAATTATTTATTAGCAGTGATTTGGGGAGAGGAAAAATATTCCAAAACTTTCTGAAATATGAGAATTAACTGCACAATTACTAGAAATGTGTGCCATGGATGTTATACAATTTGTATACAAAACTCATTTGTGGGAAAAGATGTTTTTAAGATGTTTCCAACTCTGAATTTGATTCAATTCTGTAGAATGGCCCATATACACAAACATTAATTTTAGTATAATATTTTTATATATTGATTTTATATTATTGTATTATAATAATATTTAACAAATGGCAAGATTGTTCTCGTTCCAGTAAAGCATTAGTGAGAGTATTGAGAATTTAAAACAAAGGCAAAAAATGAACCGCTCAGCAAAAGAGAACCACACATACATTATGGGAATTTTTTTTATAAAACTGATTTTGAATTACTGGGGGTAAAACTACTTTAGCATGAGAAAAAAAAAAAAAAAACACACACACAAAAAAAAGAGACTTAAGATTTCAGCCTGGCAGGTGATAAAATGGGATAAAAAAAATCCAATGAGTAACTACACCCTAGCAACATCATAGCAACACCCTGGCAACCACTCACACCACGACCGTTGTGGCAGTGACTTTTGCACCACTTCCATTTTCTTCAAAAAGACTAGAATTGTAGTTTTTACACAAGTAGCTATATTCTGTTTAATCACGCATTCAGTTGTTGCAGTCACACACCTTGAACCACACACATTTTGGTAGGTGCAAGAGCATTTAGCGTAAGTGTTAGACTAACACATTTGCTTGTTCCTTTTCAACACCTTCACAATGTGGCTCTTCCTGTGAGCTTGAAGCACAAGGGCTGGGTGGAGGCCGACTGCAAGTCTATAGCAGAGGTGTGTGTGGACAAATATACCTTCAAAGCTTTGATGGTTCTCCATACAACTTTATAAGAAAAAAAAAATACAAATAATAATAATATACATTAAATTCATTGTCATCATTACTCACCCACATGTTGTTTCAAACTTCTTTTTGATGGAAATAAAGACATTTATTTAGGTATTTATTTTTAAACGTATGGGTTTGGGACGACATGAGGGTGAGTTAAAACTGGCACATTTTGAATTGCGTGGTGAGATATCCCTTGAATTGATTAGTAAAGCTTGATATAAAACAGGATTATGCAGATGATACCGTCTACTCACTACATTATGATGCATAATTGTCTTGACTCACAGGAAGAGTGAGTGGACTGGTGGAATATCTGTTAGGTCATCAAAACTTGCTTTCTCATACTGCCACCTAGAGATCAGCGGTCATATTACCTCTTGTATGAACATTCTCGATGTAAAGCATGTTTTGATCTTATTGCCAAGTAAAGGATTGTTTTTGTTTTGTTTTGTCACAATTTTAATTGAATGTAAAGTTCGTCTAGAGCTTAATATTTTTAAATAGAACCCTATTCAAAAATAGGGTGAAAATCATTCACTAGTGAGAATGAGACACAGTGAAATGCAACTACAACGCACATGTGAAAATGTACAAATCTTAAATTAATAAATGCAACTAGAATTTCTTGCTTAAAATAATGATGTTAAATATGAAAGGTGTCAATATAAATATGAAACCTTCGAATAGTTAAATGCTGTTTTTAGCGTTTGTTTTAACATAACTTGAGAGTGGAAGAGTGTTTTAGCATCATAGTCTTTTATCATCTCATATTGATCTTAAATGAAATGCTTGAACAGTGTTTTTTAATTCATTTATGCCTAATTCAGTCCGGATCTTTACTCTGTTCTGGCCCTCTAAAATTTTGTCCGTCCGTGTGTTGTAATGGTGGGTCGATGAGATAGTATTACAGGCTGTAATCCCTCTCTGTAAGCCTTTGGGTCAGTGCAGGGGCTCGAACCCCCCAAGAGCACCACACTGCCAACAGCTGAACCAGCAGGGGCCAACCTAGCGTCTTCCCCTGAAAATGAGCAGTGGACACATGTACACACCCACATACACTGTCCCCCCCCCACCCCCCCCCCCCGACACACACACACACACACACACACACACACGCACGAGAATATGTCAGCACTAACCTCAGGACACATACAAACTTGCACATTATCCTGTGAACGTGTGTGGTCTTAGGCCTAATGTTTTGTCACGGTGATAAATAATGATAATTACAAAGCTCCCCCAAAGAGCAGTGATGTGGAACACACAGGATAAAATATTGTGAATTACAGTAGATAAACATACTGTGTGATAAAAAAAACAGTACTGGTAGGAGTTGATAGAAACTGTAAGCAGTTGGTGTCCTGTTATGTCTACCCATAAATGTCTATGCATGGTTCATTGCAAAAGGGATAAGGGGTTAAATTATTTTCATTTAAAGGCACTATATAGTCACAAAAATGAAAACTATAAGTCACAAATGACCCATAAAAATATGATGTTATATTAGAAAGATGGACAGACAGACAGACAGAGAGAAAGATAGACAGATAGATAGATAGATAGACAGACAGACAGACAGACAGATAGATAGATAGATAAAGACAGATAAATAGATACATAGATAGATAGAGAGAAATAGATGGATACAGACAGACAGACAGACAGACAGATATATAGATAGACAGACAGACAGACAGATATATATATAGATAGATAGATAGATAGATAGATAGATAGATAGATAGATAGATAGATAGATAGATAGATAGATAGATAGACAGATAGATAGATATTCAGACATAGATAGGTAGATAGATAGATAGATAGATAGATAGATAGATAGATAGACAGATAGATATTCAGACATAGATAGATAGATAGAAAGAGACAGACAGACAAACAAACAGATAGATAGAAACAGACAGACAGACAAATAGATAGATAGATAAAGACAGATAAATAGATATATAGATAGATAGATACAGACAGACAAATAGATAGATAGATACAGACAGACAGACAGACAGACAGATAAATAGACAGACAGACAGACAGATAGATAGAGACAAATAGATAGATACAGACAGAAAAAATAGACAGACAGACAGACAGATAGATAGATAGATAGATAGATAGATAGATAGATAGATAGATAGATAGATAGATAGATAGATAGATAGATAGATAGATAGATAGATAGATAGATAGATAGATAGATAGATAGATAGATAGCGTCCTTTAGATAACAACGTCCTTTTTCTGGGGAACTTTGACTTTGAATTCCCGTTCGATGTGTAATAATAAAGCTAACAGCAATATTACAGCAGAGATCGACCTCTGACCGGGTGATCCTCCACTGAGACAGTCCTCCGCTCACTGACTGACGGTAGAGACGCCAGCACAACCAGCAACACCAGTAAAACACCCGCTGCTCATTATGGAGAGAAAAGTGGCGAGAGAATTTCGGCATAAGGTGAGCTTTTAAACGGTTACTTTTTAACTGAAAATATGTGTTGATTGCTTAGCATTAGTTATTAGTGGTCCAGTTATTTAGCAGTCGCTCCCCACTGTGCCTAGAAATGGCGAAGAAGCACACATACTTATTTTTTACGAGATAAAATATAGTAATTTAAGTATGTCAAATTAATATTCGCCTAGCTTCGGACAAGGAAGGTATTATTGTATCCATAGGAACCGTCGTTATTTGATCGTTAAAATTGTCCAAACACAAGACCTATGTCCACACCTAGCATCCTACGCAAGTTTTTCTGCTCTGTGATGTTTTAGACGTTTTTATTTTTCACAGTGAACATGTAAAACATTTCACTTGTTTAATAATTTCGACGTAATGACTTATTTCGTCCAATTTTATTGCTTTACGTAAGCCAAAGGTGCAGATAAAGGCGTAATTTCCAGGTAGAAAGGTAGGCTTCACAATGACGTCAACCGATGTACGCGTTCTGATTGGCTGAGTAGGTGATAGGTGTTATATGTGTTTTAGAAATAGTTGTACAACAGGTATTATTTACATTTTGTCTCCTAAATGTAAAGTTAAGACTTTTTAATATTTTAATTTGCTTTGATTTACCTATTCTGATAGGCTACCTATTTCCATGCTCATGCTTATTTTTTAAGACACCATACCCATGTGAAGTGTGTGTAAGTGTAGAACTGTAGCATCTGTTGTGCGGTGGATGAGGCACACAATGGACAGTTTTTCACAGCATTAGCTGAAGTGTCAGAAACGTGTGATCAGGCAGAAATGATTTCAGCATTTATTGTTCAGCTAATTGTACAGTTATTGCCTGTAGACGGGGTGGGAAAGCTACACAAAAGCTTTGCATTTCATTTAGGTTTCTCCTCTATGACAATCTGTTATATTGCTCCCTTCAAATTACTTCGCAAAAACTGTATACGAAACCAAGCTGGAATCAGTTACAGATATGCTTTTTATTATGTTAAAGTCCAAAGGTGGACTGACATCTGGGCTGGTCACAATGTTTATGACACCTTCAATAACCAATGAGCACAAAGTCACAGTTTTATCACATGTGGCCTGATATTGGTATTGATTTTGAAACAATGTGGATATGCTTTTTTATTTCTCCATGTTCATGTAGTTTACCTACCTAATCATTTATTATGAGTAATATGCTATATCTTTTAATGATTAAAACAACCATATACTTATATATAATATTTATTAATGCTAAATTAAAATAAAAAAAACATTACAACTGTTTATCTGCACTCACTTTTTTTAACTTATTTGAATATCTAAATTGTATTGTTCTTGTTATTTATCTATTCATCCACCCATTTGTCATTTGTTCGTTCGTTGATTCATTCATTCATTCATTCATTCATTCATTCATTCATTCATTCATTCATTCATTCATTCAACCATTTTATTTATTTATTTATTTATTTAGTTAGTTAGTTAGTGCACTCACTCATTTTATTTATTTATTTTATTTGTTGATTTTTTTTCATTCTTTCATTGTATTCATGCTTTCATATAACCATTAATGAATGAATGAATTAATCAATTCATTTATATAAACATGATTTGTTTATTTGTTTGTTTGTTCATTTTTTCACTCCTTTTATAAATTAATTTAGTGATTCTTTCATATGATTTATTTATTTATTTAGTTAGTAATTTCACTCACTCATTTTATTTTCTATTTATTTATTTATGTTTGTTCATTTAATCACTCCTTTTATTTATTAATTTATTTTATTAATTCTTTCATTTTATTCATGCTTTCACACATAAACATTTGTTCGTTCGTTCGTTCATTCATATAAACAGCCTATTTGTTTATTTATTTGTTTGTTTGTTCATTTTTTCACCCTTTTTATTCATTCATTGAGTCATTCTTTCATATGATCATTCATTCATTCATTCATTTATAAAACCCGCTTATTTTTTCACTATTCATGCATTAATTCGTTCACTTATTGAATGTATTTATTTATTGTTTGATTGTTTGTTCATTTGTGCACTCCTTTTATTTATTTAGTTCATTCATTCTTTCAAATAACCCATTCATTTGCTTGTTTATTTCTTTTTTTTAAATGAAGGAGTTTGACTTTTCCATTTAACATGCTGATCTCACATTAGATTAACTTCATTAGCATTCCTATGATAACAATAACGCAGCAGCACACTAATGTAAGGTGACACTGCTAGCATGATAAACTCTGTATCTGAGCCCAGGAACATTAACAGGTCCAGTGGAGCAGATCTGAACTAATGATACTCACAGTACAGAAAAAAGGCCCACCTAAACCATTCAAGCATTAACAACATGAGACCCAACCAATCTGAGAGAGGCCTAACTTACAGACACACAATAGTTCGTCCACCTCCTGTTTCTCTTCCTCGCTGACCTTCCGTCTCAGTCTCTCACTCAGAGAGAGAGAAATGTGTTACATCATTGACTGGCCAAACCGCTTCCTCAAAACTTTTCTACAGCAGATTAGCCACCACCAGGTAAAAGATGTGCATGCGATTGATTTTCTAATTATTAATGATGATCTGATCAGAGGTTTGTGTGTTTGTGTTGTGCAGGTGGAATTGCTAGTTGATAATGAAGCAGAGAAGGACTATCTCTATGATGTTCTCCGCATGTATCATCAGTAAGTATTTGTTTACCCATTTTTTGGATGCGTATATTAAAGGACGCTGGGTGCTGACATAAGGGTTGCAGGTTCAATCCTAGTTATTGCTGTTGCTCAGATTTAAGGTCAGGGATTTGAACAATCCATCTTGCAACTGCATAGAATACCATAGCATTGACAACATAGTGAATTTTGCACAGAAAATGTACAATGAAAATGTGTTTCTCTTTATTAAAGTAAATGTAAATTGCATACAAATATCTCTGCTGCAGCATTGCATCTGGAAAGTTTTGGATGCTGATAAATAATGTAATTTTCCATCAGTAGTGCTGTCAATCTGCACATTCAAAAGGACAAACGTATTCGGTGTCTGTTTATCTGTGTGCAATAATAGGAAATGCTGAATATATTCCCTTAGGTCTTTATTTGTGATCTAGTGTGTAAATCAACACGTCGTTGCTCCACTGGACAGAATAAGAGGCTTAATCCGATGGAAAAGTAACTTGGATCAGATCATTTCCACTGGTCTCCCTGCTTTCAAGGGCAGCCATTCTCTGACGCCCCTTTGTCTCTGATATCTGAGTCAGGAATGAAATATCAATGATTCATAGAGTAGCTGCCTCTAAATTCATAAGCTGATTTTATGAAGGTATAAAGTGTCGTTTTCCTCAACAAGCAACAAATCAGAATGTTTTTAGTGTAGGTTTCTATGCCAGGATATAAAAGGAAAACATACAATTTTACAAAGATTTTGTAACATTTTGAATAATGTTTCAAAGGCAGAATAATAAATGCTATCATGATGTATAAGTAGTTTACATTTGATATATTAAACTACATTTATATATTTTCTTTAATGATAGAGTAATGGGAATGAGGCTGTATTTTGCAATACAATGGGAACTGGTGGTAAAAGAGTTTAATTGAAATAAAAATAATTTTTAAATTGCATTTAATTTAATGTCATTTAATAAAAAAAAAATGTATGACAACAGTCATTATTTTTGCAGTTTCGGATTAACTTTAAACCTAACCTTACTCCATGAACAAGTGCTTTACGCTTTATGTTTGACCTCTCATTTGACTTGATACAAAAGATTGAATAATGATTTAATATTAAAGATCGAGCATCAATATATATAATCCATATCTTGAGCACAAACCGTTTGTGCTTTTCTGAATTTGCATGTTCTCAATCAGGTCCTGTTTAAATGGCTCTGCTCTGCCCTTTAGATCCATGGACCTGCCTGTCCTGGTCGGTGACCTGAAACTGGTGATAAATGAGCCCAAACGCCTTCCTCTGTTCGATGCCATCAGACCCCTGATTCCTCTGAAGCACCAGGTGCAGTACGACCAGCTCACGCCCAAGAGATCCAGGTGAGAGAGGAAACGAGGAATATAGAGAATGATGACGTGTTAAAAAGAGGGCTGATAGGGTGCGACGCTTCTGTGCAGTGTGGACATCTTTCTCTGCATGAATAACAGAGAAGGCAATAAAGGCAGAGAGAATGAGTGCATTGGAAATCAGAGGAGGAGGTAGAATGACAGAGAATCATTGTTTTCTCTCATGCTCGGTCAGACGTGGTTATGAGCACAGAGAGAAGAAGCTTATTCAACTGTGTCTGATGCACAGCGCTAATAGGACCACAATGAACTGGATTCTGTTTCCTCCTGCTGTGCCTTTCTCAGAGAAAAAACGAAAAGTATTATATTATATTATATTATATACCTAAAGCCATGTATCTTTTTATTGTGGTATTGATTTAGGTATTTTGGGGGAAATAAAATAATTGTATTTATTTATTTAAACCTCTAAAAAAAAAACAGCCACACACACACACATATATTTACTGTATGTGCAGGGCCTAAAATGAACACTCACCAAGCAATGCGAGTAAAAATCGGCGTTGCCGTTATAAATAAATAATAAATGAAATGTCCTTAGGTCACCGGCCTTTGGCAGGTGTGGCAAAACGTGTATGTGTGTATAAATATATATATATATATATATATATATATATATATATACAAATGCAAACGTTTTATTTTTATTAAGTAAATAAATAATAAAATATAATTATTAATATTAATAAATGTGTATAACCTCATATATTGTATATATTATATTGGTTTAAGTCATTTTGGTATTTGCTATTGGTTTTAATTTGGGGGGATTTTTATAATTCTTTTTAGGGATTTTTTATATTTATTTCTAAAACAGCTAAATAGTTAAAAAAATATTGAAAAATTGTATTTTTAAAATTTCCAGGCAATGCTTTAAGTCATTCAAATTTGTCTTGACAACGTTTTCCTTTATAATTATAATATTATTGTAATTTTTGGAACATAATACATTTCTCTAAATATCACCTTTACTGATTTTAGATGCCACTATTTGTCCACAAATGTCCACTTGTGTTATGAGCAGGAAGTTGAAGGAAGTCCGTCTGGACCGCACACACCCTGAGGGTCTGGGTTTGAGTGTTCGAGGCGGGCTGGAGTTCGGCTCTGGGCTCTTCATATCACAGATAGTCAAAGATGGACAAGCAGGAAATGTCGGCCTGCAGGTTCGAAAATCCAGAAAATACTCAATGATGCCTCTCTATGTGGCTGCTTTTAAAACTTTTATACAGGATACTTTTATATATATATGAGCATGTTGAACATATTTGGACCCTAAGCAGACACTTTCTTGCATTATATTAAATATCTGACAACAAAAAATTTTAAACTTTCAAATAGATTTATATATAGATAGATAGATACAGTCAAATAGAATGTATTTTACATGGGCTGCACAAAAGACATGCTAAACTGTCATGATCAGTGCACCTTGTCTCCACTAGAGAGAGCAATAAGCCTTCTTAAAGTGCTCCTGTCTTGTTCCCAAACACAGTTATTGTCCTCTACTATAATCTCCATGATCAATGTTTGTCCTGTACATAAATGGCATTCAAATGCAGACCATGTGCACCTTCGATATGACAGAGACTTGAAATATGAAACTATTCTGGTATAATTAAAAGTATTATATTAACATTTTTAAAGTAATATTAATGTGGTTTGCTGTGTCTTCTTCAGGTTGGTGATGAGATTGTGCGCATCAATGGCTACTCCATCTCCTCCTGCATTCATGAGGAGGTTATTAACCTTATCAAGACCAAGAAGACTGTCTCTCTGAAAGTCCGCCGTAAGATTTTTCATTTCTATATACACATTTATGGCATCTTATTTTGCTGGGGTTAATACATTGATTTAGCTGTCAGTTACAGTGATTCGCTCACAGTTGAATGGTGATTGATGTAACAGTCGAGCAATTCATTAGGAAACAGTGTCTTCCTTCAGAAGAGTTCATTATTCATTATTTATACACTAGCTAAATATAGTATTTATTGACTTTTTATTGACGTGTTTTTGATTATTCCCATTTTGACACTATTTACAGATGTGGGAATGATTCCTCTCAAGAGGTAATTTGGTGTGATCAATCATTTTAATTAGAGTAACTTTTGCTAACATTTTCATTTGTCTTTTTTTTTTTTAATAATAATATTGTTATAATATTATTGTCCTAATCAGCTCTACTGATGACCCTCTGAAGTGGCAGTTTGTGGATCAGTTTGTGTCTGAGTCAGGGGTAAGATTTTCCTTCTCCATATGTTAACATTATAAAGCTGTATCATATTTGATACGCAAATTTCCAAAGCCTCTAAATCCAAATTTCCTGAAAACCTGTATACATGCCTTCTGTCATCTGATTGAAAGTTTATTTTTTTAGCAAGTAAAGGGGCTTTTAGTATAATTCTAAAACGGTCCCCCTTGGTAAACGTGTCTTTTTGCTGTAAAATGTAACATTTTATAAAGTAAACGTAAGCATAACGTTTATGTTTTTAGTAATATTTCAAGATGAACACTTACTGGACTGAAGCAACTTAGGTTTATTTGACTACCCATACATAATTTTTTAGAAAAATCGTCTAAATTGTGAGTATCAAATATGATGCTTTTGAGGAACGTTTATTTGTTCGTCTCTCAATCATCATTGTGTTGCATTATATGTTTTGCCCCCACAGTAAAAACTACACAGCTTTAAACATAAAACTAAATATCTTCTTGCTAAGACATATTATTGGGAGATATAGAGAGTGACAAATGTCTATAAATTGGCCATATAAATATCAGAAAGAGCACCAAATCCGAGCATATTTTTGCTCAGATTAGATTTTTCATCCTCAAGCATAAGCTTCATATTCTCCTATATCATACTGTATGGCCCATAAAAGCCTGATGTTTTTTGTCTAAAAAATGTATATACTGTTTTATATATATATATATATATATATATATATATATATATATATATATATTATTTTATTTTTTTTTAAATTTTGTGAAAAAATATTTGATAGGCCAGGCTTTACAGGCACATTTATAGCCACATTTTCTGACTGTTCCCTACCAGGAGAGGAAAACCAGTATTGCTGGCTTGACTTCAATTGGAGGGAAAGAGATCAAGGAAAAAAAAGTATTCCTTAGTTTGGTGGGCACCAAAGGCATGGGAATCAGGTAAGGAAGAAACTGAATTCATTCTACCACACATATCCACTACAGCGCACAGTTGAATTACACTGAAAATAATTTACAAAAATATTTTAAGGTTTATTGATGCATATTGTCATAATGAACTTATTATAAATTTAATGCGACACCTTGTGACAAAGAAATACTCTCTGTTGTAGCATCTCGAGTGGACCAACACAGAAACCAGGCATCTATGTGAGCAATGTGAAGCCGGGTTCACTCTCTGCTGAAGTGGGCTTACAGGTCATTTAATTTAATTCCCAGATTAAACTGCATTAATGGAGCATTGCTGTTTGGTTCAACCGCAGTAACACACATGTGTGTGTGTGTTTGTGTGGCTTGTAGATTGGCGACCAGATTGTGGAGGTCAATGGGGTGGAATTCACCAACCTGAGTCATCAAGAGGTAAAAGTAGGATCTGGCTGAAAAAGTCAACCAATGAATTAAGAACCTCTCTGCGTATTTAAATTGGTAACCATGTTGGCTAATGTGTGTGTTTTCAGGCAGTGCGAGTGTTAAAGAGCAGCAGGAGTCTAACTATTACTGTCCTCACTGGAGCTGTAAGTTCACTGAAAGACCACTAATACATTTCTGCAAGACTTCTGTCTCTCTCAGCTGTGTGGAAAAGAAAGCCATTTGCCTAGTATAAAGCTGTTGTAATTGACAGCGGTGGACAAGGGTAATAAATTGTGAAGATGTTGTTTGTATTATGCTGTTAACCTCTATTTTATTTATTGGTGCATTTATCTTATTTTATTTTACTGGTATTTTAGTTGGTAAATGTATGTGAAATATTGACATGCTTGAGTGTAACATATAACATCTTGTGCTTCAAGCATGCGACCTGTACAGTATATAATGGATTTTATTTGTGCGTATATTTCTGCAAAAGTGCTGATTTGTCTACTGTATGTTTCAGGGAAGGGAGCTGTTTATGACGGATGAGGAGCGGCTGGCGGCTGAAGCTCGACGCGAGCTGGAAAGACAGGAGCTAATGCATCAGAAGAGGGTGGCATTAGAGACCAACAAAATCATCAAAGAACAGCAGGAGAAAGAGCGCCAGTCAGTGAAAAAACACACAACCGAACACTACACTACACTACCTATTCACACTGTATTCTTTTACATGTAAACGCCTGTAAAAGAACATTTGGATGGCTCTTCCAAGATATAACTTGAGATAACAATTTTGTGACATAAATTTACTTATATAGGTCACATACAGCATCATGCCAAATACCCAGATTCTACCACCATAAGTGTCAAATTGCTACAGCAAAATTAAGATTTTCAGAACTTTTGGGGAAATTTTGATTAAGATCACAGACTTTCATGTGTAAACCTTGATATTATCTCACATGCTCATGTAAAACAATTAGGATTCACAACAACAGACAAAACACAACTGTTAACGATACGGCAAAATTCGTAACTAAATGCAGTTAAATTCTACTTTTTAATACATTTATGCAGTTTTTCTTTAACTGTATCTTTTTTTAATAAACATTTTAGGTACTGTTCTCTTGTGGTTAAAACAAATATGAATATTCACTTGTACTCAAATACTTCTTTATTAATTGGCATTATAATCATGCTTTATCTGTTTCTTTTTGTCTCTTGTTGTCAGTAATGAATCTGATTAATCATTACCACTGCTGAAAAATTGTCTTCAATTTAAAGACATATAATTAAAATTCCTGCATGAAATCTGCATGAGTTATTATAAATTTTATTGTTTTATATGTGCAATATTTTGCAGGAGAAAGATGGAGATATCACAGAAGACTGCAGAGGAAGAACAACGCCATCGCAAAGAGATGGAGAGGTAACACTCGTATAATGTTGCCAAGCAAAAATATCTTCAAAGAAAACAGACCTCAGATGTCAGAGTAGAGCAAATCGATGTTGATGAAAGCAATGTTGTGAGAGATGGAAGTACATTCTGTTCCGTATGTCCTAAGTCACTTCTAATTTTCACAACCAATGTTTTTTTTGTCCAGTAAAATGTGTTCAAATTATATATATGATACATATAAATGTAACAAACAAAATGTAATTGTTTACTGCAGAAGGGGTCAACTTCTTGACATTTGTGTTGATGTTCATTACATATATATATTATTTAGCAGGCTTGTCTGAATAGATGTCCATTTAATGTATGTGTCGTGTGTGTCAGAATTGAAGCATCGGAAAGTAAGCACCACAAAGAGTGGGAAGAAGATTGGGGCTCCAAGGAAAAATCCAAATCTCATTCCCCCTCCCCTTCTCCCTCGCCCCAACCACCCACACACCTCACACCTTCACCCAAACCCAAAACCTCCAGTAAGTTGACAACACTTATACAACTTCTTCAGTGCATGAACTTTGAATGCCCTCTGTAAAACTACACTATTCTCTTAATGATAAACAAGTATGTTACCATGTCTAAAACGGTACACATAATGCACCATTACTCCTTTCTCCTCTGCATGAACAGATGTGCATTTATGTTGGATGCATCATCTCTCTTTGTGTGCTCTTTGTCTTTCTGTTTATTTGCCTTTCTGTTTTGCTGTGTCTGTCACTTCCTGGTTCCATCAGCTGCTGAGTCCTATGAAGAAGAGAGCGGAGAGGTAAGTGAAGTATTCATATGGCATTATAGACAACATTCTTTGACAAACTTCCCCTTTTTTAAGATACTTCAACTGCATGTAGGCTATACTTGTCTTGTTTGGTTGGATCTTTTGGTAGCTTTTGGATGAATGAATCTGCAGAGTTTTTCCATGAAACTAATGAATCATTCTTGCTATCTTAGCGTTCGGTTGGTTTTACCGTTACGAAGGAAAGTTGCCTACACTCAAAAAGGTACATTGTGTGCTGCAAGCTTGTTGTGCTGTTTTGGTGTCCTATACTATGGAATATGTTGTTCATCTTGGAGATATGTCTGAAGTTATGGTTTACATGATAGTTTGGTTGACATTGGTGAAAAGTCCACCAGGTGTTCTCAAATCACTTTGAATATTTAGAAAGGAAAAGAGACCAAAAAGAAGAAGAAAATGTCCAAGACTGACACTCTTCCAGCCGAGAAAAAAAACAAGAAAGAGATGGAGTTTGAGCTGAAACTTGCCAAGGAGAAGGAAGAAGTACTTGAGCGAGAGAAGCAGATGAAAATCAGCAGACTTCTGCAAGAGGTATCAGACTTGTTCTAGTGAGGTTACAGTAGGGTTTGCTGACTTAAATTGTTGTTCCAGTATAATGTGTGTAAATGATTCTGTCTTCTTGGCCTTTGGCCCTCTGGCTCTCATTGATTGGTCAAATGTACCCATTTGAACAGAGACTAAATTAAATTTAGCAGGTAACTGCACTATTGTACCCTTCCCAATGGCAGTCCACCACATTCTCATTAGTATATCAAAGTTTCCATCTTTGGGTGTGGCTTTACTAATTCAACTAGGTGTCAGAAACTGAGAGGGAAGATCTGGAAGAGTCGGAAAAGGTGCAGCATTGGGTGGAAAGGCTCTGTCAAACCAGACTAGAGCAAATCTCCTCAGTTGAAATTGAGTCCCCAGAGGTAAAGTCTATCAAGTTTCACTCAAGTATCCTAATGTGTGTTGGTCTTCTAGTCCATAGTTTGTCAGTTCAGAGTTCTAAGCAATTAAAGTGTACCTCTAGATGTCTCCAACCCGTTCTCCTGCATCGACTGGTCCCACCAGGCGGAGGTTCCCTGGAGGCTTGACATTGGCCACTACTGACCTTGATGACATAAACTTAGATGATGTGGACCAAAGTCTAAGGCAGCCTTTGAAAAGACTAGCCCCAACTCCACCAACATCCAACCAACCTCCACCTCCCTTACCACGCCCTCCACCCTCACCCCGACTTTACCAGACATCCAACTATCGCCCTCCATCTCCAAGAACACAGCACCAAATGCAACCAAGTTCCAGACCATCCCCTCAACGCCCACCTTCCCCACCAGCCACTTGGGTACCCTCTTCCTCAATGGGTCAAAGCCGGCAACCCCCTTCTTCCCCACTATTCTCTTCCAGGGGTCTGTCCTCATCTCAGCCACCTCCCCCTCCCCCACCACCTCCTCCTCCACCGCCTCCTCCTCCGCCACCCCCTCCACCCATGCACATGGAGGACAAGTACCATGCAGGGTCATCCAACTATCCTCGCTCCCCAAGCTTATCCGAACAAGGGAGCAGGTTTGGGGACAATGGTTACCGGCAGAGAGGGGGTTTCTACTCCAGCATCCCTAGTGATCTCTCACGCCCACCCAGCCCGAAGTTCGACCGCAACTTGACGGTTAGCATAGTTAACATTTTTAGCAGTGTGAGAGTTGATTATGTATGTCATATAGGAGTGGGAATTTTTAGTCGCATTGCAATTCATTCCAATTTTATTCCAAATTGATTCCATGATACATAGTATTGCTATCTTCACTGAAGTGGCGCCAATGTTGCATCTGCAACACTGAGCGAAAACCCATAGAGAAGTAAATCCAATTCAATGAAACCTGTGACAGCAGTGGTAATTCTGTTGGCTTTTCCAATCGTTTTGGAAATTAAGATACTTGTTTTTTGTGTGTGTGTGTGTGTGGAACTGGCAGCAAGCTGAACATGCTTATAGGTCAACCCAAGCAATTTAGACTTAGACTTCAAAATTCATTGTTTTTTTGTTTTTTTACCCACCAATTATGTCATACATACATGCATGCCTTGAGTTTGTTGTTTTGCAGATGTGAATACCTGTTTTTAATTTCTTATTGAAGATGTTTGTTAGGATACATATCATAATTTGTGGTGATAAGGCATGTTGTTTGGTTTGACGACTTTGCAGTACCTGTGATTTCTATTTTTGTTGGACTGTTGAAAACCTTATCCTTGTGGTCCAGGTGATGAGAAACACATCTCATGCTAGCAGGATATCCACCTCTAATAATCCACTGGTGAGTCCTTAGTTTGTAAATGATACATGCTGCACTGGGCCTTCCGCTCCATTTTTAGCACATATCAGACTTGCCACCCTTGTCTAACAAATGTAATGCAAGCTAAATGCAAACCAGCTTCTCTTTTTCAGCGGAAAAAGTTTTACAACAGTTCTCTGTGCTTAGATGTTTCAATAGATTACTCTGTTTTCCTGCTCTTAATATTTCAACACCATTTCGAAACGAATATAGTTGCCACATTTTTTTAAACCGTAACTCTTTGCACTGTATTATAAATATGCACACCTCTTTTTTATTTGTAAAGTAACAAAATTTAAAAAGCCATTTCCCAAAAACATAATAATTACTAAAAAGATAAAGTCTTTGTACGTCCTTAATGAAACGTTCCTACAATATTTTGTGTTGTGTGCTTAACTCTTGAAGGTATATCACGCCCTGACCTTAAGTTTGTGTCCCTTACTGCTAACCTCTGCATAGCAAATAGCCCCCAGCCCCCCAAACCAGCGGAGACAGATGAACCCTGTCATGTCCAAACCTGTCATGCTACCAAGTCAGACCTCACACAGACCCACGCTCCGCTCTGAGACTATGGTAAGACAGGGAGAACCCGTGTGTACGTGCGATGATGAGGAGGAGGAGGATGATGGTGCTGGTGATGCAGGCCTAAGCTACTGGATCTTTATGACTTTGACTCATTGGTTTGATTGTTGCACCAATTGCTATTTGACTCTGATTATAATTTGAGTTTTTCAAACTCGAGGAGGACCAGGTAGATGCAGCTTTTACTGATTGCACTGATTACGAAGGCAGAAAGAGAAGGACAGAAGGGGAGAGGTTAAAAGAGAGATGCTTCTTCCATTTGCGTGCACAATGAGATAGATTATCTGAATTAAAATGTCTTTGATTGATCAATATGACAAACCTAGACATGCTGTCCTCCATCAGACTCTCAGTCCTGTTTTATCAGATCACAAAGGAACTTAATCACTTTGCCCTGTTCTTGTGCCTCTTTAATTTAAGTGAATGGGTGCTTGCCAATTCTGTGGTTATTTTAGGAGGGTAGCAAGAAGGTCAAGAGAGGACAATACCTTGCTGTCTTGAGGTAGTATTCAGTCTTAGTCTTTCTTTATTATTGTTAATGGTGTTTGCTATAATGCATAAGCCTAATTTTCTATCTTGTTCCCTCGTATCTAAAGAATCAGGTGTCATTTCTCTCAAATGATCCAGTACCTTGTAGTATCACCATCACTGCATCCATCCTGTATATAATGGATTATCAGTTCAGTCACGCAGTCAGTGTCGTTGTAAATCTCACAGATGCCTGAATTCATACTAGTTAATAGGTCTATTTGCCATGCTGAGGTGAACATTATATGGCACGTAATGAGATGGTGCAAGCATTTAATGTGTGTTATTTTGAGGTGTTGAAGAGTCAGTCACAATTATGTTTGTTTCAGCCCCCAGAGATGCTCAAACGGATGGTCACGTACAACATGTCCTTTAAATCCAGCAAAAAACCACAAGTAACTGTCATCATTACTTTGCGTTACCCCCCCAACCCCCCCCCCCCCTCTCTCTCTCTCTCTCTCTCTCTCCAAACACCCTGGCCCTTGAGTGAAGTCTCTGCTGTCTGTGTGTACACATCTGCATGTGAAGTATATACTACATTTCTAACAATATTTCCCTGGGGATATTGGCACAATGTATCCATCTGAACTGATTTAAAACTTTTTGTTTCCTTGACAATAATTAAAGGGGTCATATCATAAGGGATACCTGCTGTAAAAACAGAAAAATTGTGTGTGATTGAACCAAAGTGCTGTTGTTTATTTATATATTGGTGTCTACATAGAAGTCTTAAAGGCACAGCAGCAAAACCATTTTTTATTTATTTTTTAGTCTGTTTTGGGGGATTAAATGTTATGAAAATACATTATATGACCCCTTTAAGGTCTGATTTTTGGTTTGTTTGTGGAAGTGTAGATTTTATGCTGTCTACTGCATTTCTTGAGTTTAAACATGCATGTTATGAATATCTCTTAAAATACTCAAGGACATCAGAAGTATGATTGCAATATTACACTTTTTTCAGTTAAGACATTACATTTTCACCTTTCCATGACACTGAACTGCTGGATTAACTCAAATATCTCAGAATTCTGCTACAGTCACACCCATATATTTCCATGCAATCATACCTCCATCTTGTTTGCCGTGAAAGCAGCCTCTGAGTGGATCTCATTTGCACTGCACGAATGGTAGAACCAAACTGAAGTTTATATAATATTAGAGTGAATATGCAACGAATGGCATCTCTGTGTGATTTCATTTTTTATGAGGAAGAGCATCACCAGAGGTCTGTGTGTTTCCATTTTGTTGGTTCAGTTTTAAGTGTGTTGTGGTTGTCAGAGACCCTTTTTATTGCAAC
Source organism: Gila orcuttii (assembly GCA_026230005.1). Taxonomy (NCBI): domain Eukaryota; kingdom Metazoa; phylum Chordata; class Actinopteri; order Cypriniformes; family Leuciscidae; genus Gila; species Gila orcuttii. The sequence continues at coordinate 21,087,153 of JAPDVR010000025.1, forward strand.
TATCTTTGCAGAGGATTGTCTATTGACACTATCCAACTAGAAAGCTACCGATGGATCCAACAAAACAAATTCATCCTTTCTCAGTATTAATATGTGCACCATGCAGTATGGTACTGTAGTATATTATGCAGTGTGTTATACGGTTTAATTTATTATGTTATATCATGTTTGATTTATTGGCTTTTTATATTGTTTAGGTTTGTATTTAAAAAGAAAGTTAGTCAAATCGAACCTGTTCATGTATTAACTTTATGCATTAACAAATATGAACACAATAAGCAAAGCAAGCAACAGATTTTTGTTTAAATGTGCACTCAGCAAAATTTTGTCCGCAATGCCGGCTGATATGATAATTGTCTTGGAATTTATACTGACACCTATAGGTGTGGATGTAGCATTGCACATAAGCAAGTATTTTCGGTTACCAATTCATCATATAAATACACATTCAGCCATGATTAAATTCACTCTGATAGCGAAAATGTCCAGCAAAATGGAGGTTACAAAAATAAAGCGAGTAGCATTAAGCTGGTCATGTAATCTCAAAAAAGCAGGCCACTATGAAGCAACCATGTAGAATTAAACAGATTTTTAGACTAATGATATGTTTATCTCATATGATTGTACACTATTTTAAATATATTCAAAATATGCTATTAGCTTTTGTGTTTAAATGACTTCAAATGAAGAAATGCAGAGTTCACTTTTTAAGATCAGATGCTTTTTATAGATTGATTTAGTGGTCATGCCAAACTACTAAGCCACTGATCTGGAAGACTAAACACAACCTGCCATTGATTGGATTAGAGGTGACAATTACCCAGAATATATAGTGTTCATTTGTCTTTTCTTGGAAATCAATGAGCACTAATTTGTTTTAGCTTAACCACACATTTTTACAGATTATACTATACTGTCAGTTTTTCCCATTTGTTTTGCAGGGATTTCAGAAATACGTGGATGATTTTGATCCATATTCCATGGTACTGTAACCCTTTACATTAACATTTCAAGTACCCTTTTGCCATTTTTATATACTTATAACACAGATATGCCACACTCCCTGAGCGTTTCTCTATGGAATATTACTTTTACCATCTTAGCTCTAACTGTGTATGTTTTAACAGTTCACGGCTGAGGAGCTCGCTGGCAGAGATGTGCGACTTTTGAGAATTAAGAAGGTAATTAAGGGGAAAAAAACAGAAATGTGAGCAATATCTGTAAAATGTAAACTAAGAATTGGGAGATTGTTTTTATTCTATTCACATTCTTCAGGAAGGAAAGCTTGATCTGTCCATAGAGGGAGGAATCGACTCCCCATTGGGAAAGATTGTGGTGTCATCTATCTACGACGGAGGTGCAGCAGATAAACATGGTAAGTCATACAAAAAGAACATGTTTCCAAGATATAGAGATTTTGGGGTTTGTTCTTTTGACTTCAGGCTTTAACAAACACCCTAGCAACTGCACTCTGAAACTAATGATGATCATGCAAAAGTCTAGTTTATTTCTCAGTCATTTGTGATATTGATTATATTGACTTAATAAAACATTTAGTTTTGTTTCAAAATTACCTGCTTAGTGTTTTCAATATATTACTGTTAATTCTCTATGGTTCTGTTCATGTTATCTCAGGTGGTGTCGTGTCCGGTGATGAGATCATGGCTGTGAATGGAAAGATCCTCACTGATGTGACTCTAGCTGAAGGACAGGCCTCAATGGCTCAGGCCTGGAACAGTGGAGGGGTACGGCCCTCATTACAATAAAACAGCCAATCCCTTTAAATTAGTTCATCTGTCTGAACAGATTGTCCTGGGGTGAAGAAACTTGGGTTGCAATCACGCATATTTAGGGCGTTCACACTTGTAGTTCAGTTGTCCTGTTTTTTTTTTTTTGGTCTGGATCAAAAAAGGAAATGATTCATTTAGTCCTGGTTTGCTTAGCTTTCACACTGTTATTTTTAAACCTAAAGAAATAAAACACAAAAACTGAACTTACCGAAAATCCAAAACAATGCTGTGTGCTGGGCTAAACATGCTCACTGTATGTGCGTACATATGATGGTATTTTTACCACCTGTAAACTCATGAATAGCTTATAAATTGTGATGAGTCGATATTTCAGTCGAACCTCACCAGAATTTATCCGGAAGTGGACCGAGACCCCATGAAAATGTGGGTCTTGGTCCTCTTGTTTGATATGCACCACACCAGGGTTCGGATGTTCATAATTATTCAAATGAACCGCACTAACAGAGCAATCGCACTAGAGTTCATTTTAATCAAACCAAACCTGCCAAGTGTGAACACACCCTTAAATACAACTTTTTTCAATAACACCTCTAAGTTAAATTCACTCAGAACAGGGGCGCAACTACCCAGTGTCAGAGGGGTATGCAGCAACATTTTTTGCACCCCGTAAAAAAAAAAAAAGAAAAATAAATAAATAAGTGTGCCATGTAATAAGTGAGTAGGAACGAGTGAACGAGTATAGCTACTCCACCGTGATGAACCCCCCTAAAAAAAACTATAAGCTCCATTGTCTAGGGGGGTTCGGGGGCATGCCCCCCCCATAAGAAATTTTTGTGTTCTTTAATGTCAAATTCATCAGTCTGGTGCACTTTGAGAGTTCAAAATTAAAAGCTCCAACCCATATTCAGTGTGCAAATTAAACAAAGAAAAATTCAAACCTCTTTTAGTTAGTGTCTGTAAAAAAAAACATAAAATTGTTTAGTGAGATTGGTTTGGATGAATATGATTTATGTATTTTACTGTCATCAACAAAACTGGATCTTATAATTAGCACTACCCTAGAAATAAATTATTTCAGAGTACAATGATGTGAATAGCACAATGTGGAATCTCTAAGGTTTCATTGCACAATTATAGTAATTACGGTAATTTTGACATCACATAATGCTGCATTAAACCAATTCTGCAGAATTACATAGATTTCCCTCAACATTTGTTATAGAAATAGTAAGGTTGTAGCTATGAATTATTTTTTAGATATTACTAGTAGGTTAAAACAACAACCTATGCTATTGTAAAAGTTTTTTTTTATTATTTACTTATTTTTTCTGGGAGACACAAATCACAAGAAAGTGCACATGGTCTGTTGCTGTAATGATTTTTTTCAGCAAACATAATTTAATATAGATGAAGGGTTGGAGCAGAAGTGAAGCAGAATGTATCAATAAAATTGTGCCAATGTGCTTGTCAACGTCAAGACAGTGGGGATTTAAGTAGGCTAATGTTATTCACAGTTAACTAATTTCATTAATGCAAATGAAACGTGTAGGAGGAAGAAATCTCTTTTATTGTGTATAAAATGTCTTTTATTGTGTGCTAGAATTTATCTGACTTCCATCCTTTTGTTCATGTGCATGTGCTTGGCATTTTTGTGCAGGACTGGATTGACCTGGTCATTGCGGTATCTCCTCCGAAGGAATATGAAGATGAAGTGTACGTATGGTTGCATTCTTCCTCATAATACAATGACAGCTCCAGTGCCCTCTAAATTCATTTCACTCAATTATAGTATTATGTTTTATGTGGTCTATTTCAATTGTGCCCAATGAAAAAAGCAATCAGTTTGGTAAATGGTGTCTCAGTGGTGAAGCTGTCATCTGCTGTATGTCTTCAGCCCTAAAGCAGCATCAGTCAGACCCTCTGCAAAGAAAAAGGTTTTCCAAGGCAGTGCTCCTGTGTACAGACAGGGCTACGTCCTTCAGATGAGGACCCCCCCCCATCCCCTAACCTGATCAGCCAATAGCCCAGTGGTAACCCCCCCCCCCCCCCACCCCCATCAAATCCACCCATACCATTCTGCAGTGTGCATCATGTACATGTGACAATCTCTTTTCTTTGTCAATTAGGAAACTAAACCAGATGTTTTCATTTGGGGATTTGTTGTGATAATTATTCAATAATGCAATATACAATAGTTGTGAACTGTTGTTCACAAGGCTGTGCAGTCGTTTTGATTGATGTTGTTCAAAGGGACTGTTACATGTCATGACTCATGCATTGATTATTGCAACTTTGATCTGTCCTTTTGCTACTGCATGTTACTATAAATGTCTACAGCACTACTGCATGTGGAATTATGAAAAGATACTGCCATTGGTTCACTAGGAGCAAACTAGGGAGTCAAAAATGTATGGATGTGTATAATATTTGTACTTGAAGGCTGTAAACCGTTCAAAGATAAAAATGACGTATAGAAGTCTGAGGGGCGAGCAAACCAAGTCTTTATTTTATCACAAATAAAGAAACAAAAGAAGGAAAATCACTTGAGTCAGGCACACTGCCTCGCACATCAAAACAAACACTCCAAATTATACCCTGCCTCCCACTTTTAGAGATGAAGTTGGCTACAGCCATCTGTGCCACCGGCCTGTGGACCACACGTTGGTATCCTTCATGCGGTAGAACCACTGGAGGGGCGCGACCTGGGAACGGGGACAGGATGAGAGTGAGAAGGAAGAGAGGGAGAGGGGTTTGAGAGAGAGAGGTTAATGAGAGGCTTCCCGACCCCGGGGCATGTAACCAGGTGATCTTCAGCCAGCTGGATGGCCTGGTTCAGCGATGCTGGGCTGTTGCACTGGACCCACTCGGCCCTTCCTCGTGGCAGCCGAGCAACATCAAAAACACTTCAAAATAGTCTGTGCTGCATAAGTCTCTCTCTCCCCGTCCCAGGTGCACGCTTAGATCCGTCTCTCTGCCAAACACTAGAATTAAAGACCGGTGTTAGTCATCATTCAATTGACTTCCTTATCACCGTTCTTCTCCACATTTGTTCCCCCGCTGCAGAATTCGCTTTACCACGCCCACCTTGCCACAAAGGCATTTATATTTGCACTACCAGTAATGGTACGCTGGTTGCAGCAGATAGTAATTGTGCCTTTTGACTTTTTTCCACCATGTCTTTTTGCACATTCTGTGAATCAATGCAGTGACATTCTTTGTATTTTTTTTATGTCAGTTTCATATATAGCATATATAGTCTTTGCTGTAAAATTCCTTTTCCTTGCTAAGAGTGCAACCTTTTTTCTTCACCCCTTGTGTGGATGTGAGATATAAAACGTTACATTAGGTAGGTAACCCCAGTTCCCTCAAAAGGGGAACGAGACACTGTGTCATGGAGTTGACGCTATGGTAATAAAAAATACCCACCATGCCATACTCCCCAAATGCCTGCTCACTGTGCTGTGAAATCACCAGCGAGCTAAGCTGTCACTAAAGATTGCTATACAGCACACCTAATAACCAAGAACTATCAGCCTAAATCAATGTCCGCAGCTCAATACCACCCCAATTACCTGATCTATATGACCCAGGGGTAGAACTGACTAGGAAGAATGCAGGCTCACTGCGTCTGCCACCAATATGGCAGGGCAGACTAGAGGACTGCCACCTAGACCCTCGGCCATTAGTCCCAGAGGGAGCAAGTATTATGCATTGCGTCCTAAGGACCAAGAAAGGCCTCTGGAGAGAACACTGTTCTCTGAACTGCCTGCTCTACCAAGGAACATGGCTAACCAAAATTGGGTCTCCTAGGGAACTAGTCGACATACAACCGTCTAACTATTACCTCCACTCTGAATCAGAGGGGCTAACAGAGAGTGGAGCGCCACAGCACTCTCATACCACTCCCTACCAAGTAGCTCATATCTGCTGATGGATCTCCATCACAACAGTTCCAGCGAATGACAAAGAGTGGGTCGCTAACTGCGATAAAGTCCACTTTTATGTTCTGTTTCGATACTCCTCACAAACCGTTAGGAAGAGTGCACCGCACCGCAATATTAGCGATTGAAGGGGCAGGGGCCGAAGCCAAACTGAGAGGATGCCTGCATACAGGTTGTTGAAAGTTGCACAAGCACTGTAGTACAGGAAGGACTGAACCGCAGCACAAACATCCCTCAAAGACGCACCTCTTGCTAATGCCTTAGAAGCAGCAACACTTTGAGTAGAATGGGCCCTGACTCCTAGAGGCGAAGCCACCCAGCATGCCTCAGGCCAGACTGACCATATTTAAAACCCAGAGATATCGTCTATTTGGAAGCAGCTAAACCTCAGTTGCGCCCTCCAAAGCAGACAAGTTGATCAGATTAATGCCACTAGCCTGACTGGACATAACTTATTACGCCTCTCTTTCTCCTGAGTTTTAAATGGTGAGAGGAGAGAAGGGCTGAAGAGCAACACAATGAAACGGTAAAAAGGGCACCTTAGGGATGTAATACGGCCTTGGGTGCAAAATCACCTTGACCAGTCCAGAAGCAAAGTCCAGGCAGGAGGAGGTGACTGACAAAGCTGGCAGGTCTCCTATCCTCTTCAGAGAGGTAATTCGAAGGGAGCATTAGACAACCCTTTCAAGTACCACAGAAAGATCCCATGACGGAGCCCCCTGTCTGCAGATTGGCCTCAGCCATCTGGCACCACGCAGGAAATGGGACACCAAGACATGTTTACCCACTGAAACCCCCTTGATCTGGTTGTGGCAAGCCTTAAGAGTTGCTGGGGTCAGTCCAGCTGACAGATGCTCCTGAAGGACCTCCAGTACTGAACCGACTGGGCAGTAAACTGGGTTAAGATGGTGTCGCTGACACCATGATAATAATAAACACCATTTAAGAGCATACAGCTTTCTGGTAGAAGGAGCCATATCATTGAGAATGGCATTGCTAACTTCAGTAGAGAGACCATAATCAATGAGCTAGTACACCTCAGGGGCCAGACCCACAATTTCCAAATCTCCATCGGGGTGAAAGATTGTCCCCCGAGCCTGGGACAGAAGGTCCCTTCTGGTCGGAATCTCCCAAGGAAAGCCTTCAAGGAGAGACACAAGGTCCGCAAACAGGACTCGGGCCAGCCAGGACGGGGCTACCAATACTAAGTGGAGCCACTCCTGACGGGCCCTTGCCAGGATTCCCTGGAGCAGAATGATCGGAAAAAAAGGCATACGGACGCAGCCTTAGCCACGTCTGTACCATGGCATCCAGTCCCAGAGGAGCTGGAGGATGGAGAGAAATGGCAATAGGCAATGACTCCAACGTTGTCGGGTTATGAACACACAAGGAATATGGGGCTTTTCATAACTTAGAGATTTCAGAATGAAGTTCGGTAAAGAAGGAAATGTTACGTTTGATTAGCTGGGACGGACTGCCGCTCATCTAGCTTACTACAAGGCACTTCCCTTTTTTTGTCTGGCCACTTGAGATTTAATTTAGCCACCACACAAGTGACGACCTCTAGCAGCTCCTTATATGATCTCCTCAAACTCCTCAAAGCTGGACCCCCAAGAGAGCGGGTCCTCGTCTGGAGAGGAAGAAATCGCAGAGTGAGCTTCCATATCCAGAACGGGACCCGCGGAGTCCGTCGATAGAGCGAGAGAAAGGGCGATGCCTTTCTCAGGCTCGTCTAAGAGCTCCATCTGAGAACCCCATGAGAAAAGTCGACTCGATGCCTCGGCAGCCGCGGGACCCCACCCATGAGGTGTATAAATAAAATTCCCCTGATCATCAAAGAGGGCGAGGCAGGAGCTGTGCTTTCTCATAATAAAATGCTCACAGTGCACATAATCAGCTCATCCGAGAGTTCATTGAGCGTGCTCCGTTCCCAAACAAAGAATACACAGCTTGACTGACTAGCGGCTTATGAAGACAAGAAGCTGGTGATGCTCTTGCGTAGGTGTTATTTATTGAATTGATTGCCTCTCCTGACTGTGTCCTAGGGCAATGTTTTGGCCTGTACTACACATGACTTACTCTGAAGGCGTTCCCATTGCGTCAACACCATGACACAGCGCCAATGTTCTCTCGAAAGGGAACCCTCTTTTAAATATCTATCAGACTAATCTCATTTTTATATTTTCTGTCACTCTTATTACAGGACGTTCTTTTAAGACGAACCACAGGAGGAATTGATCGAGAGCCATTCCTTAGTAATTTTGCAGCAAGCACGTAATTTAGTATATGTTGTAAGTGAAGCAAATACAATTATTAACATGATTTTTTAAATCAAACATCTGTTTTATAAATTCATAATTTACTGTTTGGGCATTATTTTTGTTGTTGAATGCAAAACAATAAATATGCATTAGCAAAAAGGTATTTTTGTGTAATGTTTGTATGACTTCTGAATCGATCATTCGAAAATTAAAGTGCCCCCATTATGCTATTTTAAAGTCTTCTAATTGTGTTTTGGAGGTCTCCTACAAAAGGTTTACATGCATCAAAGGTCAAAAAACTGTTTCATTTTCTCATAATATACATTGCACATAGCGACATTTTTCAATGATTCTCAAGTGATTCTGATGAATCAGTCTCTCTAAATCCCTCCTTTCCATGAGCTTCTCTGCTCTGATTGGCAAGATGGCCCAGTCTGTTGTGATTGGTCTACCGCTTACATCGTGTGTCGAAAACAAAAACTTCCATTACCATAACTGAATTTCAGCTCCATCTGGAGGCTTCCTAAAGCTCAGCGATTGTACACACTGTAAATTAAAGACAGTAACGGACAATGACGTCGATTTTACCATATCAATCTGAGCGCAAGACCGATGATGAAACATTGGAATAACTAGGTATTCAACCCATACCTCCATTCATTGCATGGACAACTTGAGCATGACATTTCTCAGTGATACGCTACTCAGTTTGAGGTACATTATGAGATGTAACAACTGTAATTCCTCACCATCAGCATTAACAAGTGTTTGTCCATCAACAAACCAATGTGTATATTTATAATTTATTGCAGTGGACATGTGGGAACTCAATAACAGTGCATACATTAGCCGAGCTCTAACGTGAATGACTGATGTAACATAAACATTGGTAAAACAAATCTTACTCCATTCTTTATCTTTACTCAAAGTAGTAAGAACGACAGACAATCTGCATTAATAGACAGTTTTAGGTAACACAGCTGATTAGCAGAAGTATTTCAGCAAGACAGTAATAACGTCAGTTCCCTTTCGAGGGAACTCGCGCTGCGTCGAGAATCGACACATTGGGGAACGCCTTCAGCGTGACGCGTCTGAAGCCTGTATGGAACTAGTCCAATCTTGATTGGTGTTGCGTCATGACGTCAGCCATGACGTCGCATGTGACGGTGAGCGGAAGCTATAAAAGGGAACCGGATCATAACAATGGCAGCTTTCTGTTCTTCAGCAAGCGGTCTATGTCAAACTGTGTGTCTTATTTGGTGTTGTTTGTCGGTAAAGGTATTGTGATGGAAAAGAAACAATTCAGACAGTGTGTGTCCCCTTGTCCACGCTATTTAAGCGAGGGTGACACTCACGTGCTTAGTGTTGTTTGTTTGGGAGCGGAGCATGCACGGGCAGCGCTCGAGGGCGCTGTCTGTGCAAACTGTGATTTATTGCCCCTGAGAACGCTCCGCTCCCGCCTAGGCCTGTTCGATGAATCAGGCCAGGCACGCGCTCCCCATGGATCAGGTCCCGCATCTGTCGAGGCGGCGCGGCGCTTGCATTCATGGGGATCGCAAAGGGATCTGGCTGAGGATGTTGAGACGGCTTCGGCCCTTTCTCAGCATTCATCGGCCAGTTCCCACGGTCTCGCTCGCGAGGTGGAAGCCCGCCCAGCGGCTTCTTCCACCCGCGAGAGGGACCCGATGTTCGAGCTATCTGGTTCTGAGGGATCAGATAGTTTGAACATCGAGGCAGGTGGATGTGAAACTCCATCATCTCATTCACCTGCCTTTGAGGAGTTGCTGGAGGTTGTGACCCGGGCTGTGGGCAAATTAAATATCGAGTGGCCCCCAGATAAGCAGGAAGCGACAAATAAAAGCAAGCTCGATGAGCGCTTCCTGCAAGCCCGGCCACAACCTTCACGTCGGAGTCTCCCATTTTTTCCCGATCTCCACACCGAGGTGTCGAGATCGTGGGACAGGCCCTTCTCTTCTCGTCTCTCTAGCCCCAATGTCCATATATATTCTAATATAATGGGGTCGAGGGAGAGGGGCTATGGGGCGATGCCGCGGGTTGAAGAGAATTTTGCAACTCATCTCTCGCCCGATGCTGCATCGTCCCTGAGGACTCCGACGCTTCCCTCCAAGCCCTGCCGTACCACTTCGGCGCTTGTAGGGAAGGCATATATGGCGGCAGGTCGGGCTGGTGCGTGCCTGCACACTATGGGGCTTCTGCAGGCGTACCAGGCCGACCTCCTTAAGGAGGTGGACGACGGCGGGGAGGTCTCGTTCGACGACATTAGAGAGATGCGTCGTTCGGTTGACCTGTCTCTCCGTGCTACCAAGGAGACGGCCCGCGCCATTGGCCGCTCCATGGCAGCACTGGTAGCCACGGAGAGACACCTGTGGCTGAATCTGTCGGGCATTGGGGAGAAGGACAGGGCTTTCCTCCTCGATGCCCCGATTTCGTCTTCTGGCCTCTTCGGCGACGCAGTCGATACCGTCGTCGAGAGGTTTCAGGAGACGAAACGACAGTCAGCCGCACTCAGGCATTTCATCCCCCGCCGTCGTTCCAAGTCTCATGGGTCTGCTGCCAGGGGGCAGTCCCATGAGGCCTCCGCCAGCTCCTCACACCAGCAGCAGCAGAAAGAGAGTGTTGCTTCTCGTGCTCCCCCGAAAAAGGCCTGGAGCCAGGGGCAACACTCTCAACCTAAGCCTTCCAGACCTAGGGCAGATCTGAGGACTGTCATCCAGGCTAGGAAGGCTTCAACGAAGAGGCCCTGACGTGCTGCGCAGGCCTCTGAGGGCGGTCCCCCCCGTGATCGAGCAACAACATCTCGCTCCTTCGCGGAGCCCTCAGGAAATCGATGTGTGCTTCCCGCCGCTACGTGCGCTTCGGGACGCATCGGTTTTCAACGAACGCAAATCGCAGTGTCCGCCCGAAAACTTTGCGGCCCTGTCGACTGCGTTCCCTCTCACGAGGCCTGCAGAAAAATTATTATGTCGGTTAGTTCCTGCCAATCAAGTGCTTCAGGTCACCGATATCTCAAACACCACACCCGAGGTCAGTCTCGAGAGGCTGATCCCCCTAGTAGATTATTTAGACGCCTGGAAGGGCCTTCAAAATATATCTCGGTGGGTCCTGCACACAGTGGAGAAGGGGTACAGAATTCAGTTCGAATATCGTCCACCAAGATTCAGTGGGGTGGTTCACACACTGGTCAGTCCACAGCAGGGTCAGGTTATGGAGCAAGAAGTTCAGTCCCTCTTGGCAAAGGAGGCCATAGAGCAGGTGCCTCCCCAAGAAAGGGAAGCCGGGTTCTACAGTCGGTACTTCATAGTTCCCAAAAAGGATGGAGGGTTACGACCCATAATAGATCTAAGGGTATTGAACCGGTCTCTGAGGAGATACAGGTTCAAAATGCTGACTATACCTCTTATCGTGAGTCAGATCAGGTCCGAGGACTGGTTTGTCACAGTAGATCTGAAAGATGCTTACTTCCACATTTCCATCCTTCCCCAACACAGGAAGTTCCTAAGATTCGCTTTCGGGGGAAAAGCGTATCAATACAGAGTTCTTCCATTTGGCCTAGCACTGTCGCCTCGCACCTTCACAAAATGCATGGATGCTGCCCTTGCCCCTCTACGGCTTCAAGGCATTCGCATCCTCAATTATATCGACGACTGGCTCATTCTGGCACAGTCAAGGGAGACGGCGGTTCAACATCGAGATGTTGTTCTAAGCCATCTAAGGTGCTTAGGGCTAAGACTCAATGTCAAGAAGAGTTCTTTAATTCCTCTACAGAGAACCACTTTCCTGGGGGTAGTGTGGGATTCTGTCACGATGCGGGCACAGATGTCTCCTGCTCGTGTAAACTCCATCTTGAACACAGTCACGAGTCTCAAATTAGGCCACACCATCACTGTCAAGCACTTTCAGAGGGTGCTGGGCCTTATGGCAGCAGCATCCAACGTAATTCCTTTTGGTCTGCTGTACATGAGGGCCCTGCAGTGGTGGCTCAGAACCAGAGGGTTTTCCCCGAGGGGCAACCCTTTTCGCACGATCAAGGTAACGCGCAGATGCCTTCGTTCTTTGGTCATGTGGAAGAAACCAGAGTTCTTGTCCCTAGGCCCTGTGTTGGGGGCACGGTGTCAGAGAAGAATTCTGACCACGGATGCATCCCTCACGGGCTGGGGCGCGGTTATGGAAGGCCGCTACACCAGGGGCACTTGGAGGGACCATCACCTCTCATGGCACATCAATTGCCTGGAGTTGATGGCAGTATTGCTGGCCCTCAGACATTTCCTTCCGGGCCTCAGAGGCCATCATGTTCTAGTGCGAACAGACAATACGTCGGTGGTTTCATATATAAATCGACAGGGGGGCCTGAGATCGCGCCCTCTGTGCAGACTGGCGCATCAGGTTCTTCTGTGGTCCCAGGGAAAACTTCTTTCACTCAGAGCTATGTATATCCCTGGGGACAGCAATGTGGGAGCAGACATCCTGTCGAGGCAGGGGCTGAGGCCCGGGGAATGGAGACTCCACCCCGAGGTGGTGGAGTCGATATGGAGGGAGTTCGGTCTGGCGGAAGTGGACCTGTTTGCCTCTCAAGAGAACACCCACTGCCCTCTCTGGTACTCCCTTACACATCCAGCTCCTCTGGGACTGGATGCTATGGTGCAGACGTGGCCGAGGCAACATCTGTACGCATTTCCCCCGATCGCTCTGCTCCCAGGGGTTCTAGAGAGAGTTTGTCGGTACGGGATCAGCTTACTCCTAGTAGCCCCGTACTGGCCGGCCCAAGTGTGGTTTTCGGACATTATGGTTCTTCTAGCAGGCCCTCCATGGCAAATTCCGATAAGGAGGGATCTTCTGTCTCAGGCCCAGGGCACAATATTTCACCCTCGACCAGAGCTATGGAAGCTGTGGGTTTGGCCCCTGAGGGGGACCAACTCTTAAATGCCGGTCTCTCAACTGAGGTTGTTGAGACCATTCTAAACTCTAGAGCCCCCTCCACGAGGAAACTGTATGCATTAAAATGGAATGTGTTCACTTTATGGTGCAGGGAACGTCAGGTGGACCCAGTTAACTGCCCTGTGGCTTCAGTGCTGGAGTTCCTTCAAAGTCGTTTCTCTGACGGGCTCTCCCCGTCCACGCTTAAGGTCTATGTGGCGGCCTTAGCTGCCTTCCACACGCATTTAGGGGTGGGCACCTTGGGGAGACACCCACTTATAGTACGTTTCCTTCGTGGAGTTAGGAGGATGAGGCCTCTCATCCAGTCCAGGGTCCCCACGTGGGACCTGGCAGTGGTTCTTGAGGGGTTATCTCTGGCACCCTTCGAACCTTTGGATGAGGTGACTGAGAAGTTTATGTCTTTCAAGGTAGCGTTCCTGCTCGCCATTACGTCCCTAAAGAGAGTCGGGGACCTTCAGGCTCTATCTGTCGCTCCTTCTTGCCTCGAGTTTGCCCCCGGCAAGGTAAAGGCCATTCTCCACCCTAGACCTGGCTATGTGCCTAAGGTGCCGTCAAATGTGGCACGGTCTTTAATTCTCCAGGCCTTCCATCCTCCACCGCATGTGTCGGATGAGCAAGCGAAGTTACATCTACTGTGCCCGATCCGAGCCCTAGAGATCTATGTGCAAAGAACTTCGGGATGGAGGAAATCAGACCAGCTACTTGTGTGCTTTGGGTCCCCTAGGAAGGGGTCACCTGCTTCGAAACAAACTATTAGCAGATGGATAGTGGAGACAATCTCTTCAGCTTACGAGGTGCGTAATTTGCCTTCACCTCTGGCGCTTAAAGCCCACTCCACTAGGGGAGTGGCTTCCTCTAAGGCTCTGCTAGCAGGAGTCTCCCTCCAGGAGGTCTGCGATGCTGCAGGCTGGGCTTCCCCTCACACCTTTATAAAACACTACAGTTTGGATCTGGCCTCTACACCGGGTTCACGGGTTCTCTCGTCTTGAGTGTGCCAGTTTGCTTCACACCAGGGTGGATTCTCTCAGTGTGGCGCAGTGGGCATTTCGTTCCCCAATGTGTCGATTCTCGACGCAGCGCGAGTTCCCTCGAAAGGGAACGTCTCGGGTTACGACTGTAACCCTCGTTCCCTGAGAAGGGAACGAGACGCTGCGTCCCTCGGCCACACTTCTAGCGCTCCTGAGTAAGGCTTGCTTCGACCAATTAAAAGCTGCCATTGTTATGATCCGGTTCCCTTTTATAGCTTCCGCTCACCGTCACATGCGACGTCACGGCTGACGTCATGACGCAACACCAATCAAGATTGGACTAGTTCCATACAGGCTTCAGACGCGTCACGCTGAAGGCGTTCCCCAATGTGTCGATTCTCGACGCAGCGTCTCGTTCCCTTCTCAGGGAACGAGGGTTACAGTCGTAACCCGAGACGTTTTCTTTGAGACTGTGGTCCCAGCTCTCTTCAGGTCATTGACCATGTCCTGCCGTGTAGTTCTGGGCTGATCCCTCACCTTCCTCATGACCATTGATGCCCCAGGAGGTGAGACCTTGCATGGAGCCCCAGACCGAGAGAGATCATCTTGAACTTCTTCCATTTTCTAATGATTGCGCCAACTGTTGTTGCCTTCTCACCAAGCTGCTTGCCTATTGTCCTGTAGCCCATCCCAGCCTTGTGCAGGTCTACAATTTTATCCCTGATATCCTTACACAGCTCTCTGGTCTTGGCCATTGTGGAGAGATTGGAGTCTGTTTGATTGAGTGTGTGGACAGGTGTCTTTTATACAGGTAACGGGTTCAAACAGGTGCAGTTAATACAGGTAATGAGTGGAGAACAGGAGGGCTTCTTAAAGAGAAACTAACAGGTCTGTGAGAGCCGGAATTCTTACTGGTTGGTAGGTGATCAAATACTTATGTCATGCAATAAATGCAAATGATACTTAACAATCATACAATGTGATTTTCTGGATTTTTGTTTTAGATTCCGTCACTCACAGTTGACTTCTACATGCTTTGTAAGTGGGAAAACCTGCAAAATCGGCAGTGTATCAAATACTTGTTCTCCTCACTGTATATAGATTCCTCATTAGCGCCCATTTCAATGGGCCACTATTCGTGAGCCGCTAATGAGGCAACTATGTATTTACGATACAGCATCTAGCATGCCGCTGTTGTGTCGTTCAGTCATCATGGACCACGATTATTCACTGGCGAGTACAGAAAATCCCCAAAAAGAGTAAATCAACCGAAGCAGGCTTTGGGACAAACAGAGACATAAAATGGCAGCAGACAGCAGAGAGTAGCCAGTTAAGCAATGAGGTTTCTTTACAAAGATAAAGAAATTATATTTACTTAATTATTCAGTAAAACGGTATGTTATTGCGAATATTATTATAACATGGAAAATGTAAGCCAAGAGCGTTGGCTCCATCATTTACTTCCACCAGATGACACTAATCTACCTTTAAAGGGCCTTGTCTTTATTTTAACATGATGTACAGCTTTAATTGAAAAATAAGTTTTTATTATTTTCAATGGGAAAAAATTATCATAATTGTTGCATAAATATTGATTAGTAACATAAAATTCTCTCAAAATACAAAACACAAAATAAACGAATACTATTGGGAGAAATATATATATATTACATTGATTTGACTGAAAATAGAAAAGTTACGTTTAAGGTGTGTGACTCCAAGTGAACAATACCAGAGGGTTAACAAAGACTGTTAAATGGCCCTGGGGTTAAAAAGACAAAGACGTTTGTTAATAAAGGGAGATTAAATACATTTGTGTTAAGATACTATTTAATTAGTGCAGGTTTGCATAATATTGGGTAATTCTGCATTTGCATTTCACTGTTTTTATTCATTTTGAGGAGTACTGAATCTGTTTTTGTGCAAGTGAGATGAGTAAATGCCTGCTCACATTTAGTCTACAACTACAATAAATAACCATCATGCGCACACAACACCTCTGGACATATGCTGCCTTCATGTGCTATTGAAATTATTGTAAATACGAGTTTCCTAGGTAAAAATTGCACATGAACGCTCTCTCAAGTCTTATTTGCCACTGGGAAGTTCAGGGAACATTGTGATACCCAGGTTCCCGAGATGGGCAGGCTACAAACTTTCAGGCTACATCGCCTTGTCTTGTCGTTTAAGAAGTGCTTATTTACATATGATTAATTTGAAGCATATTGCATGTCTTATACACAGTTTTATAGCCTGTATTTGACTGAAATTCCAGAATCGTCAGCAAGCTGACTATCGTGAATCATGGTTTATAGTTTTGAATGAATGGGACACTAAATATTATTTCGTCTTTAATAAGATTTTCCCAACATAAGCAAGAATAAACCTGGTGTCCTGCATGATTCCTGTTCTTTCCAACAACAAAGCACTTGAACGCAACACACCTGTAATCACGACTTCAGAAGTGGAAATTTGGAAATTTCCAATAGCTCGTGAATAGACAGCATTACTCCAGATTCCTCTCAATGTGGGGACAGGAGAGGTGTCAGTCAATAAATGGGAAATCAAAGTAACTTGTGTTACTTGTTTGAAAAAGTAACTTAGATAATTTGTTGTAAATTCAAAAGTAATGCGCTACTTGTTACTTGTAATCTGATTACACAACTCGCAGTACTTGTAATTCTGTGCCATGCATGTTAACTGTTATACTCTCTTGAAGCTAATTAAATCCAGCTGAATATCTCTAATTGATAATCTACGAAGAAAAGGGTGAATGTCTGTTGTAATGTGAGCACTGAAGATGTGCTGAAACATCTGCTCGTGCTTGTAATTCACATACACCTTGCACTTTTTGCACCATGCAGTTTATTATTTTTTATTTTATTTTGCTAGACTGTTTTAGCCTGGACTGAATTCGATGTTGCTTTTGCAAAAATGTTTCTGTGTGTTCCCTGCCAAAATACACACTGTTACGAAGAATATACAACAGATCTGTGCATGCTACAAATATAAGCTTTGAATTTGTGTGTATGCCACTTTTTATTAGTATTTGTCTCTACTCAGAGACACTACTTGTGATGACCTTGAATCCAACATGTGACTTTCTACATTTACCACCTGTATTATGGTGGATATAAACATATTGTATTGGTATATTAATATTAAATCCGCTTCCAGTTATTTTTAGCTTTATACACTGCTTGCTATTCCAAAAAATAAAGTAATGTATGGTCATAATAATAAATACACTAGTTTGTGGGACAAATAATTGTACTTTGTTGTTCTTCTACTGTAGTTATGTACATATTGTGGCAAATGATTTGTAAGTCTCGCACATTCACAGAAAATAGCTTACTTCAGCGTTGCAAATAATGTGGATATACAATGGGGACACTGGTTATTTGTCTCTGGTTTCCCTTGTTCTTGTTTCCTCTCATTACTTTGCCTAGGTGTGTCCATGGGTGTTCGCAAGGTTTTAGGAGATCTGAGGTCCAAAAACTGAGCTTGCTAGTGTGTCTGAAAAAAAATTGCTTTCCCTGATCTACATAAGTGCATTTTAAGATAGAGGGCAAATTTGGATAACTTAAGAACCATGTCATTGGGCAGTATCATAAATGATCTGCCAAGCAATAAGACATGATATAAATTTCACATGTATTTATACACTCATGTTCTCTTGTTCCCTTTCGTAGTCACTCCGAGTTACGTCGGATGACGACGAATGGGGATTTCGCTTAGAAAGCCTATCAACTTCGAAGAATTACAAAACGAGCCAATGGCAAAGAAATGCCATGGGTCTGCGGAATTTGCATAGCGTATCTCCGCCCCACCGCGTGGGTATAAAAGGAGAGACGCCGGCAAAGGCAGATCATGTTTTCGCTTCGGAGCCAAGAGTATCTCTTCACTCCACAGCCATTCCTGATTTCACTCTATGAGACAAGCCATTCTCCGGTGTTGGTGTGACGGCGATCTGCAGCGAGTTCACATTGCCTGCTGATCTGTGCAGTGATCTGCCAGTGAGTGTGTTTCTCCCTGCTCGCTTCAACATCGCAGAGTTTTTTTCTCCTCTCATAAAAGAGCTCGCACGCGGCACGTCTTTTTAAAGACGGCTCACCCGTGCATTTAAAAAAAAAAAAAAAAAACAAATGGTTGCGGCAGCTTGGTATCTGACTCTGATGGGCACGAGCGTTGTCTAGTATGGTTGAAAAAAAAAAATTTGATCACGCTAGAGCAGCGCTCGTGGATGACACATGTTCTCTCTGTGGGAACATGACCATCGCGTCATTAAGGTCGAGACTCGGTGAACTCACAAGAGTGAGAGTCCCCTCATCCACCACCCGTTCTTCGGCTGGTGGCCAGGGTGACCGGAGCGTTACGGTCTGGAACAAGGCGCCGACTCTGTGTCCACGCCTCAGCCCCCCTCCTCAATGACGGTGCCCGCTAGTGAACAGGTGATTCCCACGGGTCTACCCTCTGGTGGCCCGTGTGTTTCATTTGAAGCTACAGAGGATAATACTATGTTTGTAGCAGCTTCACAAGGTGGGTTTGATTCTCCTGGAAGTGACGACTCGTCACAGCTGCCACCCTCTGGTGTGCATACGGCCGTGCCTGAGTCTGATCTGGAGATGACGATCATGCTTTCCCGGGACGATTGGTTTTTGGGTAAGGTCGCCGACTCCGTCCACGGCAAACCCCAATACCTTTCTTCCCGGACGTGCATGATGAGATCTTGAAGTCCTACAAGACCCCATTGTCTTCTCGGGACCGCTCGCTGATCTCATCCGCCTTTCCTTCCTTCGTTGGGGCCGCTGCCCATGGGTACACTGGGGTTCCCCCGGCTGAACGCTCTGTTGCGATGCTATGTGTCCTCGGAGTGCTTCTTCTCGGCTGTAGTTTTTCGTCTACGCTTGTGGCGAGATCCTATAGCACCACGGGACTGGCAGCCGCCTCACTGCATGCCATGGTCATTCTGCTGGTCTACCTGACCCAGATGCTCATGGACCTGCACGAGGGCGGGACTGACTCAGGGCTCTTCACTGAGCTGCGCGCCGCCACTGACCTTGCTCACCGAGCGACGAAAGTGGCCGCGCACTCCCTGGGTCAGGTGATGTCCACCATTCAATCCTCTGGCTTGACCTGTCCGATGTGTAGGTTGTCCGGCGGACCCCTCTGCTCGACACCCTCATATCCCAGGTCGGCCCTTCGGCGGTGCAGTTGAGGGCTGTACTACAGTTCTCGACCGCCCATGAGCAGATTGAGGCTTCTCCTGTCCCGACGGCCCTGCCGTCCGTTCAGGTCCCTCAGTCTGCCCACCGCCGAAGGTGCCCTCCTGCGGCTCCCTCCTGCGGCTCCCACCCCGGCCGTTCACCCGGGCTGGTTCTGGGGGCCGCAGGGGGACGCCACTGCCCTCTCCAGCCCCGCCCCCCGCTATACGCCAGGTTAAGCGGCGCTCTTGAGACGGGCTGCTCGGAGGTGGGATTCAGTTCTTTCCAGGAGCTGGTAGCAGGCCACTCCTGTCCCCGGTGGAGGGCCGCGGAAGAATCCTTATTCTCAGAAGGAACTGACTCTCCCGTCTCTGAGCACACAGAGGCCGGATGACAGTGCGCGACGCCCCCGGGCCTCGCCGCTCTCGTCCCTCTCTGTCACAGAGTTCTTGGACACCAGTGTGCGCCACCCCCGGGCCTCGCCACTCCCGTCCCCCTCTGTTCCAGAGGGCGCGGATGTCAGTGTGTGCCGTCTCCGGACCTCACCACTCTCGTCCCCCTCTGTCGCCAGACCCCTGGCAGAGCAGACCCCCGTGGAACGCTGGTCCTTCCCTGGTCTCCTTTGTCAGGGCACAGGGCACGGAGCCCCCGCACCGGGCCGCTATGCCACCCACGCCTGGGCCGGTCACTCCGCTTCGCTGCCCCTCCGGGGGGACGCCTGTGGTTCGCATGACCCTGCTGGTTCAGTTTCTGGCAGCTTGGTTAGAGCTTCCCAGCCTGTCCCGCTGGGTCGCCTGAACTATCAGGCTCGGCTATGCGATCCAGTTCGCACGGTCTCCTCCCCGCTTCAGGGGAATTCGCTTCACTGTGGTCGGCAGCAATGCCCCCATCATGAGAGCGGAGGTTGCCACCCTGCTGGCGAAGGGTGCAATCGAGACTGTCCCTCCAGCCGAGATGAAGTCAGGGTTACAGCCCGTACCTCATTGTCCCCAAGAAGACCGGTGGGTTACGGCTGATCCTGGATCTGCCCGTCTTGAACCGCTCCCTTCACAGGCTGCCGTTCAAGATGCTCACGGCCAAACGCATTTTCGAATGCGTGCGGCCACAGGATTGGTTTGCAGCGATAGACCTAAAGGACGCATACTTTCATGTCTCCATCTTGCCTCGACACAGACCGTTTCTTCGGTTTGCTTTCGAGGGGCAGGCATACCAGTATGCGGTTCTCCCATTCGGGCTGGCTCTGTCTCCTCGCGTCTTTTCGAAGGTCGTCGAGGCAGCCCTCGTTCCCCTACGTGAACACGGGGTTTGCATCCTGAATTATCTCGACGACTGGCTAATATTAGCTCACTCTCGGGATCAGGTTTGCGAACACAGAGGCCTAGTGCTCCGGCACCTAGCCCGTCTGGGCCTTTGGGTCAACTGGGAGAAGAGCAAACTCTGCCCCGTGCAGAGGATCTCTTTTCTCGGTATGGAGATTGACTCGGTCGCTATATCCGCGCAGCTCACGAGCGAGCGCGCACACTCACTGCTGACTTGTCTTCGACAGTTCGAGGGCAAGAGTGCGGTCCCACTGAAACTGTTTCAGAGGCTCCTGGGGCATATGGCATCTGCAGCCGCGGCAACGCCGCTCGGATTGCTTCATATGAGACCGCTTCAGCTGTGGCTTCGCGATCGAGTCCCGAGGTGGGCATGGCATCATGGCACGCTCCGAGTCCCAGTGACTCCGACCTGCCGTCAGACCTTCACCCCGTGGAGGAACCTCAGTTTCTACGGGCCGGACTTCCCCTAGAACGAGTTTCCAGGCATGTTGTTGTCTCCACAGATGCCTCTTCCACGGGCTGGGGCGCCATGTGCAACGGGCATGCTGCCGCGGGCTCCTGGACCCCAGCGCCTTCTGCATGCCAATTGCCTCGAGTTGCTGGCTGTACGCCTTTGCCCTGCACCGTTTTCTCACGTTGCTCAGGGGTCAACACGTACTAGTCCGTTCAGACAATACCGCGACCGTAGCGTACATCAACCATCAGGGTGGTCTACGCTCCCGCCGTATGTCGCAACTTGCACACCACCTCCTCTTATGGAGTCAGAAGCACCTGAGGTCCCTTCGTGCTATCTACATTCCGGGAGATCGGAACTTTGCAGCCGACGAGCTGTCACAGTTTCGGCCCATCTCCAGCGAATGGCGACTCCATCCTCAGTCGGTCCAGCTGATTTGGGACCAGTTCGGGGACGCTCAGGTAGACCTGTTTGCCTCCCACGACTCTTCCCATTGCGCCCTGTATTACTCCCTGTCCGAGGGCACGCTCGGCACGGATGCACTGGCGCACAGCTGGCCGCAGGGCCTACGCAAATTGCGGTTTCCCCAGTGAGCCTTCTCGCACGGACCTTGTGCAAGATCTAGGAGGACGAGGAGCAGGTCATTCTGGTTGCGCCGTACTGGCCCACCCGGACCTGGTTCTCCGAACTGATACTCCTCGCGACAGCACCTCCTTGGCCAATTCCTCTGAGGAAGGATCTCCTTTCTCAGAGACGGGGCACCCTCTGGCACCCTCGACCCAATCTTGGAGACTCCACGTGTGGCTCCTGGACGGGACGAGGCAGGTTTGAGTACCCTGCCACCAGCGGTGGCGGCTACCATCACTTCCGCTAGAGCATCGTCCACGAGACATGCCTATGCGTTGAAGTGGAACCTCTTCGTCAACTAGTGCTCTTCTCGCTGAGAAGACCCCAGGAGATGCTCGATCAGTGTCGTGCTTTTCTTTCCTGCAAGATGGGTTGGAGCGAAGGCTGTCTCCCATACACCCTGAAGGTGTATGTGGCCGCTATCGCCGCATATCACGAAGCAGTTGAAGGTAAGTCTCTGGGGAAGCACGACCTGATCGTCAGGTTCCTGAGAGGAGCGAGGAGACTGAATCCTCCTCGCCCTCCTCTCGTTCCCTCTTGGGACCTCTCAGTGGTGTTAGATGCCCTGCAGACGGCTCCCTTTGAGCCTCTGCAATCTGTTGAGCTTAAGTTCCTGTCAATGAAGACAGCGCTCCTGGTTGCATTGGCCTCCATCAAGAGGGTAGGGGACCTGCACGCATTCTCCGTTGACGAAGCGTGCCGGAATTCGGGCCGGCTTACTCTCACGGCATCCTGAGACCCCGGCCTGGATACGTGCCCAAGGTTCCCACCACTCCCTTCCGGGACCAGGTGGTGAACCTGCAAGCGCTGCCCCCGGAGGAGGCAGACCCAGCCTTGGCACTGCTCTGTCCAGTACGCGCTCTCCTTGCTTACGTAGACAGGACGCAGTGTTTCAGGACTTCAGACCAGCTCTTTGTCTGTTATGGTGGGAGACTGAAGGGAAAGGCTCTCTCAAAGCAGAGGTTGTCTCACTGGATAGTGGACGCCATTGCTTTGGATTACCAACAGCAAGGCCGACCGTGCCCCCTTGGTGTGACAGCCCACTCCACCCGGAGTGTGGCTTCCTCTTGGGCTCTAGTGCATGGCGCCTCGCTGGCAGACATCTGCAGAGCTGCAGGGGGGCGACACCGAACACATTCGCCAAATTCTACAATCTCCGAGTGGAGCCAGTGTCCTCTCATGTACTCGCTTCAACCAGCTAGTACCGGACCCGCTCAGGTGTCTTCGCTTGCTCGCCATTCCACTCCACGGACTGGATACGTGCGATTTTTTTCCTCAGGTGAGCCTTCCTCTCTGAAGCCCTGAGTTCCTCCAGCACTGTTGACGCTGGCGCAAGTGTCTATTGCCTGTGCGTCGGCTAGGTGCCTCCGTGTGCATGGTTCCTCCCCTGAGTAACCCCCACATGTGTATTTCCACTGTAAGCCTCCTTGACCATGTGTCTTTCCCTCGGCAAGCCACCTTGCCACTTCTGGAGTTGAAAGTTGCCACCCCTCGGGTTGGTCACTCCGGTGTTCTTCCATATGAAGCCCCTCCGGGCCATATGTGTATTCTAAGTCCTCCCTACGGGCAGGCATTGTGTTGCATATTTCCTCTGAGATATGCTCCCAGTGTACCTTGGTATTCCTGTGCTAAGTAGGACTCCTTCGTCCGTGCCAGTATCACCACAGGGGGATCAGACTTTCGCAGGGCACTGGAAGACAGCTGTGAAGGTGGCGTGATTACACGGGGACCCCCATTCGTCGTCATCCGACGTAACTCGGAGTGACTACGAAAGGGAACGTCTCGGTTACGTATGTAACCCTCGTTCCCTGAGTAGGGAACGGAGACATTACGTCTCCCTGCCACTTCCGCTGTACCGCTGGGTAGACGCCTGAGTTCAGTCTCGGCTCCTCAGCGAAGACATGATCTGCCTTTGCCGGCGTCTCTCCTTTTATACCCACGCGGTGCTCTTGGTTTTTTTGTTTAATCGTTGCCTCAATTTGTATAATTTTCTGATTGTTGTTCTTCAGTTGATCTTCGAGATCTCTCACCACCTGCTCCTGAGCCTCTATCTCATTAGTAGTTTGTGCTTTTTTTCTCTCTGTCTCAGCCTTTTCAAGAATGGTGGTGATGGCGCAGTGGATAAGACACATGCCTTTGGTGTGAGAGACCCGGGTTCGAATCCACTGTGAGAAACCAATGTGTCCCTGAGCAAGACACTTAACCCCTAATTGCTCCAGAGGTGTGCGACCTCTGACATATATAGCAATTGTAAGTCGCTTTGGATAAAAGCGTCAGCTAAATGAATAAATGTAAAATGTAAATGTAAGAATGACATCACTGGTGCAGGAAGCCACACTGTGGTTGTGTTTCTCATATCTGGCGATAACAGATTTCAGATTAATCGTGAGCTGTAACAAATTAAATTTTCCTGATATACACTGAGACATGTGTTCCAGATACAGTAAATTCAACAAATCTTACTACACTTTCTAATGCTAAAATAAACATTTTGGCAACATTTTGAAACATTTTACCTGTCTACCATCAGTCCCACTTTGTCAACAATTTCAGTGATCCATGCTCTGGCTTTTTCCAGGGACTTAATAGCCAAAATGAAAAACAATTCCCAGATTTTTACCCACCTTGGCTGTCTGACATTTTTTGTTTGTAAAGAAAGTACCTGGAAAACACTGAAAAACAACAACACTATCATGAGACATCACTATCATGAGACAAGAAACAATAAATGAGACAGGTCAGTAAAAGTTACCTGTAAGATGAATTAACCTCTCTAAGCAATGTTGATGACTGTGTCAGGATGGGGAATTTATACTGTAAAATTTCATCATGTACAACTAACATGAGTCAGATATTGTATTGTAGCCTTGGGGATCTGGTCGGGCAAAATGAGACTTGAACATTCCACTTACCACAACTGTTATTAATATCAAGTTTCATTCTTATTTCAATCTCCTTACCTTAAAAGGAGATTCATTCCGAGCACTGTTTTTCTGGAATGAGGATGCAGTTTATATAAATCAAATGTGGAATGAGGATGCAGTTTATATACATCAAATGTAAATTCATGCCCCAGTTACACTTACTGTAATGTTGTCACACTTTCCTGGTTAAATGAACATTACATCATAAAAAGAAAAACCAAATACAATTCTATTTTGTATTTTAACATGAACTAATTAATTAATATTCTATTTATTAAAATCAAGTATGAATCTCATCAATTTAGTTCCCTTTCAAGGGAACTCGAGCTGCGTTTGAGACGCGGTGGGAACGCTCTGCGTGATTACGTCGTGAAGCACGTGTAAAATCAGTCCAATGGAAGCCCGCTACGACATAGGTGACGTCATAGACCAGGAAACTATAAAGCAACCCTGAAATCAGACCGCGATAGCTTCTGTACCTTCAGCAAGCGCTCTCTGTATATCTGTCCTTGTCTATTTATTGTTGTCTGTCAAGCCCCTTATATATATATATATATATATATATATATATATATATATATATATATATATATCTCACTATGGCGAGCAAGCAAAGTTATAAACCTTGTGTTGTGCCCTGCCCTCGTTATATCACGGGTGGGGACACACATCGTATGTGTATTGCTTGTTTGGGAGTGGAGCATGCCCAGTCAGTCCTCGAGGGGGCTGACTGTGAGCATTGCATGAGTTTGTCTATGAAAACTCTTCGCTCTCGCCGGGCGTTCTTTGAGGAGGACGGTTCGGTTTGCGCTCCCCGAGGTGCGGGTCCCGCTGCTGCCGAGGCACAGCGTCGACTTTCATCTTGGGGTTCGCAGATGGATCTAGTAGCGGGGTTTGAGACGGGCCCCGCCCTTTCTCAGCCCTTACCTGCTGGATCCGGTGTCTTTGCCCAGGAAGGAGCCCGCTCTGCGGCTTTTTTCTTCCCAGGCTGAGGCACCAATATTACGGCTATCCAGTTCTGAGGATCTGGACGTCGTTAGTATGGGGGATATTTAGTGTTCGCCAGCTCATACCCCTGCTGATGAGGAGCTTATGGAGGTTTTATCTCGTGCTGTTGCTAAATTAAATATTGAGTGGCCAGCCGATGATTTCGATGTTGAATCTAGAAAGAGTCTTTTAGATGAACGTTATTTACCATCTAGATCACGACCTCCTCGTCGGGAACTCCCGTTTTTTCCCAATCTCCACACCGAGGTGTCGAGATCGTGGATTAAACCGGCGTCTTTCAGAGTGCATAACCCACAAACTAAGAATTATAGTAAAGTTCAAGGGATTGATCATTATGGTTATTTGACCATGCCTCGTGCTGAAGACACACTAGCGAGCTATCTCTCCCCTGAGTCTTCTTCTTCTCTGAAAGCCCCGACGTTACCCACCAAACCATTAAAAAATACATCTTTGTTGGTGGGTAAAACGTATTCGGCAGCAGGTCAGGCCGCGGCATGTTTGCACACTATGTCGATTCTCCAAGCGTACCAGGCTGACCTGCTGAAGGACATAGACGATAGTGAGGAAGTTAGTGCTGATGCAATTCGAGAATTGCGTCGCACGACAGTCTGTGGGCCGCTCTATGGCAGCCTTGGTGGCCACGGAATGCCATTTATGGTTAAATTTATCAGAAATAAAAGATAAAGATAGATCTGTTCTTCTGGACGCACCGCTGTCACCTACAAGTCTGTTCGGCGACGCTATAAATTGTGTCGTCGATAGGTTTCAAGAAAATAAGAAACAAGCGGCTGCGTTTCAGAGGTTTCTTCCTCGCCGGTCTAGTGTCCCCGAGGCTGCTCGTAGTATAAAGTCTGAGCAGCCTCGTCCGTCTACGAGCTCCGCTCACAGAGTTCAACAAAAACAGAGCGTCGCCGCTCGGGCACCTCCTCAATCTACGGTTCCTGAGTGGCGCTCGCAGCCCAGGCCTGTTATGGGTAGACAAGATCTGAGGACTGTTATCTCTAGGAGAGCTTGGTCTAAGAAGAAGTCCTGACGCCAAGGCTATCAGGCTTCTGAGGGTGGTCCCCTCCAGGGACTGCCACTTCGCTGCCACTTCGGTTTTTCCCTGCTGGTTCGCCGCTTCAGGGCGCCGAGGTGTCAGCGTCCCCGTGCAATCCTCTGAGGAGGGTTGTAGAACGGTCAGTTCGGTTGTTCCCTGCCGGTTCGCCGCTTCAGGGCGCCGAAATGATTGTTCAATCAAATCCAGAGGCCAGTCTCGAGAGACTGGTACCCTTATCGGAATTTCTGGCAGCATGGAAACTTCTGCCAAATATTTCTCTATGGGTCCTGCACATAATAGAAAAGGGTTACAGAATTCAGTTCGGTTCTCGTCCGCCCAGATTTCAAGGGGTCCTCCCCACGGTGGTGGACTCACAGCAGGCTCTGGTAATGGAGCAAGAAGCACTGACACTTCTTCGAAAGGGAGCTATAGAAAGGGTTTCTCCTTCCAGCAGAGAGTCAGGGTTTTACAGCCGTTACTTCATTGTTCCAAAGAAGGGTGGAGGGCTGCGTCCTATTCTAGATCTGCGCCAGTTAAACAGCAGGGTTCAGAAACTCAAGTTCAGAATGCTTACACTCAAACAGATTGTATCACAGATTCAGTCCGAGGACTGGTTTGTCACAATAGACTTGAAGGACGCTTACTTCCATGTATCTATCCATCCTCATCACAGGAGGTTCCTGAGGTTCGCTTTCGGGGGCGAAGCATACCAATATCGGGTTCTTCCATTTGGCCTAGGTTTATCTCCCCGCACTTTTACAAAATGCGTGGATGCAGCTCTGGCTCCGTTGAGACTCCAGGGCATCCGCGTATTAAATTACATCGACGATTGGTTGATTTTAGCTCAGTCAGAGCAGGTGGCAGTTCAACATCGAGACGCTGTTCTGTCCCACATAAAGAGTTTGGGGTTGCGGCTAAACACCAAAAAGAGTGTGCTCCTCCCTGCTCAGAGGACCACTTTTCTAGGTGTAATTTGGGATTCGACCACAATGCAGGCACGCCTGTCTCCTGCTCGTATTTCTGCGATTCTCACAGCCGCAAAGAATGTGAAACTAGGCCAGTCACTCACTGTGAAACAGTTTCAGAGACTGTTGGGTCTCATGGCAGCTGCGTCCAACGTTATTACTTTTGGCCTTCTGTACATGAGACCCCTGCAGTGGTGGCTCAGGACCAAGGGATTTTCTCCGAGGGGAAATCCGTTCCGCAAGATCAAGGTCACGCGGCTATGCCTTCGTGCCTTGGCCTTGTGGAAGAAACCTTGGTTCCTTGCCCAGGGCCCAGTGTTGGGGGCTCCTTGTCGACGCATCACGCTTTCGATGGATGCCTTCCTCACGGGATGGGGGGCGGTCATGAGTGGCCGCTCGGCGCAAGGTCTGTGGCAGGACCATCAATGTTCCTGGCACATAAATCGTTTGGAGTTGATGGCGGTATTTCGAGCACTCAAATACTTCCTGCCAGACCTGAGAGGCCATCATGTGTTGGTCCGCACAGACAACACTTCGGTGGTCTCCTATATCAACCATCAGGGGGGTCTGAGGTCACATCACCTTTGCAAATTGGCCCATCAGATCCTCCTGTGGGCCCAGGGGAAGTTATTGTCGCTCGAGGCGGTATATATTCCGGGGCATCAGAATGTGGGAGCAGATATTCTGTCGAGACAGGGGCTGAGGCCCGGGGAGTGGAGACTTCACCCAGAAGTGGTGGAGCTCCTGTGGGAAAAGTTTGGTCGTGCTCAGGTAGACCTTTTCGCATCATCAGATTTAACCCATTGTCCCATGTGGTTCTCTCTAACGCACCCAGCTCCTCTCGGTCTGGATGCTATGGTGCAGGTGTGGCCGAGGCTGCACCTGTATGCCTTTCCCCCGATATCTTTGCTTCCGGGGGTTCTGGAGAGGGTTCGCCGAGAAGGGACTCGTCTGCTACTAGTAGCCCCTTATTGGCCGACCCGAGTTTGGTTATCGGACTTGGTGTCTCTTCTGGACGGCTCCCCCTTGGAGATCCCAATCAGGGTGGACCTCCTGTCCCAGGCCGGGGGCACGATATTTCACCCTCGGCCGGAGTTGTGGAAACTGTGGGCCTGGCCTCTGAGGGGGCCAGGCTCAGGGAGACCGGTCTTTCGACCGATGTTGTAGAAACCATTCTTCAATCCAGAGCTCCTTCCACGAGAAGGCTGTATGCGCTAAAATGGAAACTTTTCACCACGTGATGTGTTGAACGTCAGTTAGATCCTGTTAACTGCCCTGTTGGTTCAGTTCTTGTTTTTCTGCAAGACCGTTTCTCGGCCAGGTTATCTCCTTCCACCCTAAAGGTTTACGTGGCGGCTATATCTGCCTACCACACCCCTCTGGGGGGTACTTCTATTGGGAGAAACCCTTTAATTACTCGCTTTCTCCGTGGTACATTGAGGTTGAGACCTGCACTGCACTCTATAGAGCACCGGCTTGGGACTTGGCCATTGTACTCGAGGGTCTGGCTTTAGCTCCCTTCGAGCCCATCGAGGAGGTTTCAGAAAGGTTCCTCACTCTAAAGACTTTATTTCTCCTTGCTATCTCATCTATCAAGAGAATTGGTGATTTACATGCTTTGTCGGTTGCTCCTTAATGTCTGGAATTTGCACCTGGTATGGTGAAGGCATTTCTCTACCCCAGGCCGGGTTATATTCCTAAGGTCCCACTGAATGTTGGGGGCCCAATAGTGCTGCAGGCCTTTTATCCTCCACCCTTTAATACCCCTGACCAGGAACAGCTTAACCTTTTATGTCCAGTCCGGGCTTTAGATGCCTACGTTCACAGAGCTGCCCTGTGGCGTAAATCTGAGCAACTATTTGTTTGTTTTGGGTCACTCAAGAGAGGATGCCCTGCACCTAAGCAGGTTATGAGTAAATGGATAGTCGAGGCTATTTCATTGGCTTATGAAGCGGCCGGACAGCCTTCACCTATGGCTGTGCGGGCCCATTCTACTCGGAGTATGGCGGCCTCTATGGCCTTAATTTCGGGAGTATCCCTTCTTGACGTGTGTAATGCGGCAGGATGGTCCTCTCCGCATACATTTGTCAGGTTTTATGACCTTGACCTCTCCACTCCTGGGGCGAGGTTGCTTGCTTCTTAGTGTGCGCAGGACCTCACACAGAACGGGCATTTGTCACTATGGCGTAGTGGGTATAGGGTTCCCACCGCGTCACAAACGCAGCTCGAGTTCCCTTGAAAGGGAACGTCTCAGGTTACGTATGTAACCCTGGTTCCCTGATAGGGAACGAGACGCTGCGTTTGCCTGCCATACTTCCTGCATGCCCTGATCGACTTGCTTCAGGTTTTTCAGAAGCTATCGCGGTCTGATTTCAGGGTTGCTTTATAGTTTCCTGGTCTATGACGTCACCTATGTCGTAGCGGGCTTCCATTGGACTGATTTTACACTCGCTTCACGACGTAATCATGCAGAGTGTTCCCACCGCGTCTCAAACGCAGCGTCTCGTTCCCTATCAGGGAACCAGGGTTACATACGTAACCTGAGACGTTTTTCAAAAGAATTTTTACATCTATTAAAAAGAACTAAAAGCAGTAATTACAGAAATAAAAAGCAGAAATTATGTTTATCTGTTTAAAAAGTGCACATAGTGAAAGGTATGTCATTGCAAAGCATGACATATTGTAGAAAATAGTGACATCAAGCACTTTCAACAATTTCTGAAAGAGATTTAATTTAAACAAAGACAATGGTCCAGATCTCAACTATAAGGAACCCTAATCTCCATAATGGAGACTTCAAACAGACTTCAACAACTTTTGTACATGTACCATGTAAAATTAAATAAAGCCAAACTGGTTTATAATAACTTAAAAACAATGCTGGTTTTAAGTTATTTATGTATCCTCTGATATCACATGATTTCATTTGCAGTTGATTTCATCTAAGGATGTGTGGCTCTGAGTTTGTTGTACTTGTTGTGTTTCTGTTTGTCTCTTCCCTTTTTTCTGTTCTTGTTGTTCCTCTTATCTTCAGTGATTCTGCTTGTTATCCACAGGTGTCATAACTTATGCTCAATCATCACTTGTAGTGTGAATCTACTTTATTTCACTAACTGCATCACTGTTTCAGTGTTACTTCTACTCTCTATAGGTTGGGACCATAAAAAAAATCTGAGCAGTGCTCGTTTAA
Source organism: Gila orcuttii (assembly GCA_026230005.1). Classification (NCBI taxonomy): domain Eukaryota; kingdom Metazoa; phylum Chordata; class Actinopteri; order Cypriniformes; family Leuciscidae; genus Gila; species Gila orcuttii. Next base: position 21,117,760 of record JAPDVR010000025.1, read on the forward strand.
TACTAAGGATTTTTCTGTGTACAAGTCACAGGCCAATAGAGTTAAGCCATTCGGCAAAGCAGGCCCAGGTGCACATAGTAATAGGCCCCTAGAGCCAAGCCTTACGGCCCAGACTACTTAGTTAGTGGCACACATTTGGAAGTCATTATGGACACCCCTTTAAAAAAAAAAAAGGTACACTAGGTCACCTCATGGCAGCCCACGTGTCTAACGGCTAGATCTGCTTGGGGGGATACTGCGTAGGCAGATCTAGTCCGCTTAGACCAAGCATATACCCCTTGTCTCATACTCAAAACTAAAGGGCCAGGCACACATACACTGAACAAAATTATAAACGCAACACTTTTGTTTTTGCCCCTATTTTTCATGAGCTGAACTCAAAGATCTAAGACTTTTTCTATGTACACAAAAGGCCTATTTCTCTCAAATATTGTTCACAAATCTGTCTAAGGCCACATCCACACAAAGCCAGAGCTTTCCCTATCTGATCTTTCTTTTTCCTTGTTCTAATTTTTTTTTCATAAACACAGCGTCGTCTCAAGAAATATATGAGTACACACGAAACCACTGAAACTGACTGAAAACGATGTGCTATACATGCCAGACCAGTATGTGGTGCTGTAATTCTGCCACAGAGATACACTAAACAAGGAGAAGACTTGGAGCATGCGCATAAACTTGCGCGCTCTGTACGAACCCAACACGACAGCAAGGTGAAGACGAAGATAGCTCACCATAGTAGCATAGGAGCAGAAGATTTTGCTTTTGTAAAGCTAATAGGCTCAGTAGCTTCTGCAGCATGAACACAAGCATATAGTCCGCCATTGTTGTTGCTGTTACGTGTGACTAAATCTGTGTTATTGAGTACTTCTACTTTGCCGAGATAATCAATCCACCTCACAGGTGTGGCATATCAAGATGCTGATTAGACAGCATGATAATTGCACAGGTGTGCCTTAGGCTGGCCACAATAAAAGGCCACTCTAAAATGTGCAGTTTTATCACACAGCACAATGCCACAGATGTCGCAAGTTTTGAAGGAGCATGCAATTGGCATGCTGACTGCAGGAATGTCCACCAGAGCTGTTGCCCGTGAATTGAATGTTCATTTCTCTACCATAAGCCGTCTCTAAAGGCGTTTCAGAGAATTTGGCAGTACATCCAACCGGCCACACAACCGCAGACCACGTGTAACCACACCATCCCAGGACCTCCACATCCAGCATTCTTCACCTCCAAGATCGTCTGAGACCAGCCACCCGGACAGCTGCTGCAACAATCGGTTTGCATAACCAAAGAATTTCTGCACAAACTGTCAGAAACCTTCTCAGGGAAGCTCATCTGCATGCTCGTCGTCCTCATCGGGGTCTCGACCTGACTGCAGTTCGTCGTCGTAAACGACTTGAGTGGGCAAATGTTCACATTCGATGGCGTCTGGCACTTTGGAGAGGTGTTCTCTTCACGGATGAATCCCGGTTTTCACTGTACAGGGCAGATGGCAGACAGCGTGTATGGATTTGTGTGGGTGAGCGATTTGCTGATGTCAATGTTGTGAATCGAGTGGCCCATGGTGGCGGTGGGGTTATGGTATGGGCAGGCGTATGTTATGGACAACGAACACAGGTGCATTTTATTGATGGCATTTTGAATGCACAGAGATACCGTGACGAGATCCTGAGTCCCATTGTTGTGCCATTCATCCACGACCATCACCTCATGTTGAAGCATGATAATGCATGGCCCCATGTTGCAAGGATCTGTACACAATTCCTGGAAGCTGAAAACATCCCAGTTCTTGCATGGCCAGCATACTCACCGGACATGTCACCCATTGAGCATGTTTGGGATGCTCTGGATCGGCGTATACGACAGCGTGTTCCAGTTCCTGCCAATATCCAGCAACTTTGCACAGCCATTGAATAGGAGTGGACCAACATTCCACAGGCCACAATCAACAACCTGATCAACTCTATGCAAAGGAGATGTGTTGCACTGCATAAGGCAAATGGTGGTCACACCAGATACTGACTGGTTATCAGACCCCCCCGGACCTCCCCCTCCAATACAGTAAAACTGCACATTTTAGAGTGGCCTTTTATTGTGGCCATCCTACGGCACACCAGTGCAATAATCATGCTGTCTAATCAGCATCTTGATATGCCACACCTGTGAGGTGGATGGATTATCTCGGGAAAGGAGAAGTGCTCACTAACACAGATTTAGACAGATTTGTGAACAATATTTGAGAGAAATAGGCCTTTTGTGTACATTTTGAGTTCATCTTATGAAAAATGGGGCAAAAACAAAAGTGATCGCGAGATTAACGGTCTTTTTGGCCTAGCAAACTTTGTAATTTTTTTTTCACACGCTTTTGCAACAGGACACGGCATGCGCGGCGCTGCGCTGCGCTATGAAACCCATTGATTTCAGTGGCTTGCGCTGCGCGAGGACAATTTGTTGCTTTTTCGACCAAAGCGCAAGAGCAGCGGTTCAACTTTTGCTGCTGTGACGATTACCAGCGCGACCAATAGAAACTATTTGGCATCCAAAAAGTTTTGAAAACTGGCGTAGCGCCGCGCATTCCGCGTCCTGTCTGAAAGCACCGGATCTAGCTAGACCGGAAACACACTTGTTGCGAGTCGCCCAAATAGTAGGTTAACGTTACGTTTTGAGTGGATGACGAGCGCGAGGCGCCGAAATGGATGCCAATAAGATTCTGAATTAAAAAAGTTTACTTTTAAAAAGTTCCCAATGGTCCCATTGACAAGACCAAAGTGATCTGTGTGTTTTGTCGTTGTGAACTGAGCTATCATCGCAGCACGTCCAGTCTGAAATACCACTTGATGGCCAAGCACACACACACAGCTGATGCGAATTCTCCGCCCCCTCGTCAATATCAGGACCTCGTCAGTATTTCTTTCACCCTTTAATTGATGGACAGTGTTTCATTGTGTGAGAGATTATTTGCTCCAAGTGAGAATGTTTTATTGTGAAATTGAACACACTATTGTCAATGTTGTTTTCAATAAAAAACATTTGCACAAAGCAAGCCATCCACTTTTTCATGTTGATAAAAGCGTTAAAATTATTTCTTATTTCTGTTACTTGTAACATTTTCATGGCTAAAGTCTGATTACACTGTATTCAGCACAAACTCTGCTACAAAAATATGTAAGCAGCATGTGCGTAAAAGTTAGCAGTTTTGAGAAAATTACGTTTATGCATGGTTTGTGAAAAAAACAAAAAAATGTAGTCACTGAAATAAGCCCATATAACCCATGTTGATTATTTGTTCACTAGACTTTTGAGAATTGTATCACGTAGCCTAGAATTTTTGCTTCAAAACTATGTGAAAATCATCCTGCCCTAACCCTGCCCACAAACAATATAAATGTTATTTTAATGATTTAAAATTTGTAAGACATGTTCCCTTTCAAGGGAACTCGAGCTGCGTTTGGGAAGCGGTGGGAACGCCCTGTGTGATTGCGTCGTGAAGCACGTGTATAATCAGTCCAATGGAAAGACGAGACGTCATAGGTGACGTTATTGACCAGGAAACTATAAAGCAAACCTGAAAACAGTCCGTGACAGCTTCTGTGCCTTCAGCAAGCGCTCTCTGTATACTGTCCTTGTCTATTTATTGTTGTCTGTCAAGTTACAAAATACACACACAATATATATCATTATGGCGAGCAAGCAAGATTTTAAGCATTGTGCTGTTCCCTGCCCTCGTTTCATCATGGGTGGGGAACACATCAGCTTTGTGTTGCTTGTTTGGGAGTGGAGCATGCCCAGTAAGTTCTCGAGGGGGCTGACTGTGAGCATTGCGAGAGGCTGTCCGTGAGGATGCTCCGCTCCCGCCGGGCGTTCTTCGAGGTTCGGTTCGCGCTCCCCGAGGTGCGGGTCCTGCTGTTGCCGAGGCACAGCGGCGGCGCACATCTTTGAGTTGGCAGATGGATCTAGCAGTGGGGTTTGGGGATAGGGCCCCGCCCTATCTCTGCCTTTACCTGCTGGATCCAGTGCCTCTGCCCAGGGAGAAGCCCTGTCTGCGGTTTCTTCTCCCCAGGTTGAAGAGCTCATACCCTTTGCCAGCTCATACCTCTGGTGATGAGGAGCTTATGGAGGTTTTATCTCGTGCTGTGATTGTGATAGTGATTCAAAAAAGAGTTTACTAGATGATCGTTATTTTCCATCTAGATCACAGCCTCCTCGTCAGGGACTCCCGTTTTTTCCCGATCTGCACACTGAGGTGTCGAGATCGTGGAATAAACCAGTATCTTTCAGAGTTTTTAATCCTCAGACATCCAATTACAGTAATGTTAAGGGTATTAATGATCTTGGTTATATGGCAATGCCTCGGCAATATGGCAATGCCAGGCTTACCCACCAAGCCTCTAAAAGCTACATCAACGCTGGTGGGTAAAGCATATTCAGCAACAGGTCAGGCAGTAGCAAGCATGCTTACTCACCATGTCTATTTTACAAGCGTATCAGGCTGACCTGCTGAGGGACATTGATGATCAAGAGGAAGTTAGCGACAGATCTGTTGTGGCAAAAACAAATAATTAACAAAACAGCATCACAGTAAGAGACATCAGATTCAAATTGTACTTTAAAAGATGTTTTATTCTTTTAAAGGAGGCTGTTCACAAAAACATATCACGACAGCTACCTCGTGACCGGAACGAAAACCTGAAATCACACAGCAAACATACCAGCCTTTATACCCCTTTTCTTCAGAGTTCCTTCTCCTGTAAATTTCCGTTCTCCCCAATAAAACCAGATCTGGCTGGTTGGTTAGAAATACGATGGTCTGATTCCCTCTAAACCCCCTTCTCTCTGGCCTTTTGCTATCCTCACACCTGTGAGGTCAAAAGGCTGAATAACCCCTTTGTCTTACCCCATTACCCATGCTAACGAGTTCAGAGGCTCTTCCTGACCATTTGCTATGTGTGTGTGTGTGTGCCTTTGTTCCTGCCAGGTATATGCAAATATTCCAGCAGAGAAAATACATGATTGAATAAAAAGAAAACCCACACTATGTCAAAATGAAAAACTAAAATATTATTTTTTCCACAACAGATCTATCTCTCCGTGCCACCAAGGAGACGGCCAAGTCAGTGGGCCGTTCTATGGCGTTCTGGTGGCCACGGAGCACCATTTATGGTTAAATCTTTCAGAGATAAAGGATAGAGCTAGGTCTGTTCTTCTGGACGCCCCGCTATCGCCTTCTAGTCTGTTCGGCGACGCTATAAATTGTGTCGTCGATAGATTTCAAGAAATGAAAAAACTATCTGCAGCATTCCAGAGGCTTCTTCCTCGTCGATCCAATGTCCTCGAGACTGCTCGAAATATAAAGACTGAGCAGTCTCGACTGTCCTCAAGCTCCTCACAGCAGCACAGAGTGCATCAAAAACAGAGCGTCGCCGCTTGGGCTTCTCCACAATCTGGGGATCTTTCCCTTAGCAGAATTTCTGGCAGCGTGGAAACTACTACCAAATATTTCTCAATGGGTCCTGCATATAATAGAGAAAGGTTACAGAATTCAGTTCGGTTCTCGTCCGCCCAGATTTCAGGGGGTCCTTCCCACAGTGGTGGACTCCGAGCAGGATCTGGTGATGGAGCAGGAAGTACTGACGCTTCTACAAAAAGGGGCTATAGAAAGGGTTTCTCCTCCCAGCAGAGAGTCAGGGTTTTACAGCCGTTACTTCATCGTTCCGAAAAAGGATGGGGGGTTGCGTTCTATTCTAGATCTGTGTCATTTAAACAGCAGAGTTCAGAAACTCAAGTTCAAGATGCTTACACTCAAACAGATTGTATCACAGATTCAGTCCGAGGACTGGTTTGTCACAATAGACTTGAAGGACGCTTACTTCCATGTATCTATCCATCCTCATTACAGGAAGTTCCTGAGGTTTGCTTTCGAGGGCGAAGCATACCAGTATCGGGTTCTTCCGTTCGGCCTAGGTTTATCACCCCGCACCTTTACAAAATGCGTGGATGCAGCTCTGGCTCCTCTGAGACTTCAGGGCATTCGCATACTAAATTATATCGACAACTGGTTGATCCTAGCTCAATCCGAGCATATGGCAGTTCGACATCGAGATGTCGTTCTGTCTCACATAAAGCGGTTGGGGTTGCGGCTAAACACCAAGAAGAGTGTGCTCCTCCCAGCTCAGAGGACCACTTTTCTAGGGGTGGTGTGGGATTCGACAACGATACAAGCAGGGTTGTCTCCAGCACGTATTTCTGCGATTCTCACAGCCGTAAAGAGGGTAAAACTAGGCCAGTCACTCACTGTTAAACAGTTTCAGAGACTGTTGGGTTTCATGGCAACTGTGTCCAACGTAATCACTTTTGGCCTTCTGTACATGAGACCCCTGCAGTGGTGGCTCAGGACCAAGGGGTTTTCTCCTAGGGGAAATCCGTTCCGCAAGATCAAGGTCACGTGGCGATGCCTACGTGCCTTGGTCATGTGGAAGAAACCTTGGTTCCTCTCCCAGGGCCCAGTGTTGGGGGCTTCTTGTCGATGCGTAATGCTATCGACGGATGCTTCCTTCACAGGATGGGGGAGCGGTCATGAGTGGCTGCTCGTTGACAGTTCTCTGACAGGACCATCAGCTTTCTTGGCACATAAATCAGCTAGAAATGACGGCGGTATTTCATGCACTCAAATACTTCCTGGCAGACCTGAGAGGCCACCATGTGCTTGTCCACACGGACAACACATCGGTGGTCTCCTACATCAACCATCAGGGGGGTCTGAGGTCTCGATTATTATGCAAACTGGCTCATCAGATCCTCCTATGGGCCCAGGGGAAATTACTGTCACTCTGGGCAGTATATATTCCAGGGCATCTGAATGTGGGAGCAGATATCCTGTCAAGGCAGAGGCTGAGGCCCGGGGAGTGGAGACTTCACCCCGAGGTGGTGGAGCTCCTTTGGGAGAATTATGGTCAAGCTCAAGTCGATCTTTTCACATCATCAGATACAACCCATTGTCCGCTGTGGTTCTCCCTCACTTATCCAGCTCCTCTCAGACTGTGGCCAAGGCTACACCTGTACGCTTTTCCCCCGGTATCAATGCTCCCGGGAGTTCTGGAGAGGGTTCGCCAGGAAAGGGCCTCATCTATTGTTAGTAGCCCCGCACTGGCCGGCAAGGGGTACGATATTTCACCCTCACCCACAGTTGTTGAAACTGTGGGCTTGGCCTCTGAGGGGGCCCAGCTCATAGAATCCGGTCTCTCGACTGAGGTCGTTGAGACCATCCTCCAATCCAGAGCTCCCTCCACGAGAAAACTACATGCATTGAAATGAAAATTGTTCTCTATCTGGTGTGGAGAACGTTTTTTAAATCGTGTTAACTGCCCAGTTGGTACAGTTCTCGATTTCTTACAAGACCGTTTCTCTGCTGGACTATCTCGTTCCACCTTAAAGTAGCGGCTATATCTGCTTATCGCACCCCTCTGGGGGCTTCTTCTCTTGGGAGAGATCCTCTTATTATTCGTTTTCTCCGTGGCACATTGAGGCTGAGGCCTGCACTGCACTCTAGAGCACCGGCTTGGGATCTGGCCATTGTACTTGAGGGTCTGGCCTTGGCTCCCTTCAAGCCTATTGAAGAAGTTTCAGAGAAGTTCCGTACACTAAAAACTTTATTTCTACTTGCTATTTCTTCTATCAAGAGAATTGGAGATTTGCAAGCCCTGTCGGTGGCTCTTTCATGTCTGTAATTTGTACCTGGTATGGTGAAAGCATTTCTACACCCTAGGCCGGGGTACATTCCTAAGGTCCCTACTAATTTTGCGGGCCCAATTGTGCTGCAGGCTTTTTGCCCTCAAATTTTAATACCCCAGATCAGGAAAGATTCCATCTGTAATGTCCCTTTAGGGCTTTAGATGCCTACGTTCAAAGAGCTGCCCTGTGGCGTAGATCAGAGCAGTTATTTGTCTGCTTCGGTTCAACCAAGAAAAGTTGCCCTGCATAGAAACAGATTATGAGGAAGTGGGTAGTTGAGGCTATCTCACTTGCTTATGAAGCTGCCGGACAGCCATCACCTATGGCTGTTCGGGCCTATTCTACGAGGAGTATGGCTGCCTCTACGGCTTTAATTTCGGGTGTTTCCCTTCGGGATGTTTGTAATGCGGCAGGCTGGTCCTCACCATATACATTTGTCAGATTTTACGACTTAGACCTCTCCACTCCTGGGGCTAGGTTGCTTGCTTCTTAGTGTGTGCAAGGACTACACACAGAACGGGCATTTGTTATCATGGTGTAGTGGGTATGGGGTTCCCACCGCGTCTCAAACGCAGCTCGAGTTCCCTTGAAAGGGAACATCTCAGATTACGTATGTAACCCTGGTTCCCTGAGAGGAAACGAGACGCTGTGTTCGCCTGCCATACTTCCTGCATGCCTGGATCGACTTGCTTCAGGCTTTCCAGAAGCTGTCGCGGTCTGTTTTCAGGGGTGCTTTATAGTTTCCTGGTCGATGACGTCACCTATGACGTCTAGTCTTTCCATTGGACTGATTAGACACATGCTTCACGACGCAATTACGCAGGGCGTTTCCACCGTGTCTCAAACACAGCGTCTCGTTCCCTCTCAGGGAACCAGGGTTACGTACACAACCTGAGACGTTTTATGTAAGAAAGCTTTATGCGAGGAGGGCGTGAATCATCATGAATATTGATGTTTCACACCTAGGAAGACAAAGAATCCTTTGCCATAATGGCCCTATCAGGTGGGACTGTGAGGGAACTAGAAAAAAGAATGAGGTGAGTTTAAGAATGGCTTTTTGATTGTTTGGATATATTTACAACATAACATAATCCAAAGATACACAACGAAGTTAAAAAAGGCACATTATTGAGCACAATAATCTAAACAGAGAGACTCGAACAGTCACACACCTTTGTGCCATTCCTAAAAAAGTTCCTGTTCAACATACCTTTCATTTCCAAGGAGTTTGCTTTTACCATGTTCTTGTAAGGAGTCTCGTGTGAATGTTTAAGTCAGCAGGACTCATCGGTGGCACATGGTCCCTGTAAAAAAACAACTGTGAACATGCTTATATCAGGAGCAAGGCTGCACAACGATTTGGGAAAGAAAATCGCATTGTGTTTTTTCAGGTTAATATTACGATTTAAAATTCACAAATATATATATATATATATATATGAACACCAGGTTTGTTGCCTTGTAGGCATATACTTGTAGGGCTGCATAAAATAATAATAATTTTTACATTACAGAAAAATAAGAAAAAATATCATTGTTGTTGTTAACTATAAATCATTAAAAATTAAGGTTACACTTTATTTCGTTAGTCCACTTTAGACATTCTACTAACTATAAGTAACTTTGCAGCTACATGTCAACTAACTCTCATTAGAGTATTAGTAGACTGTCAGTAGACTGTTAGGTTAGGGTTAGGTGTTAAGAGAATAAGTTGACTTGTAGTTGCCAAGTTACTTATAGTTAGTTGAATATCTGTTGGGGGGCATCAAAATAAAGTTTTAGCAGACATTAAGAAGACATTCTACTAATACTCTAAGTTAGTTGACATGTAATTGCAAAGTTACTTATAGTTAGTAGAATGTCTAAAGTGGACTATCGAAATAAAGTGTTACCAAAATTACCACTTCAGTACACTACACTAGAGAAAAAATCTGGATTATCATATGTTAATTCAAATGTTTTCAGATGTTATGAAATGAGATTGGAGTAAAAACATATCCTAATGTTTGGCGCTGTCACGACCACTAATCCTGCTAGTCTCCCCAATAACCCACGACGGTCGGTCTCCCCCGAATACTGACTGGTTCCCGAACTACAGTTCCCACCATGCTTCACTCTTGCACTGATTTCATCTCCACCTGCGGGCAATGATCAATTACACAGCTGCATCTCATCCCCAGCTCTATATAACTCACGCTCACAGCTCGCTCAGTGCGAAGTCTTGTTTCACCCTTGTGTACATTTCTGAGCGTTTACATTTACAGACTGTTATTCTGCCCGTGTTTACGACCCTGCTGTATCTCATCTCTGATTGATTGCTGCCTGCCTACTGACCCCCTGCCTGTTTCCTGGATCTCGTCTTGTCTGCTGCCTGCCCTGATCTCCTGCCTGGTTACCTTTTCGCTGTTCTCTGCCCTGCTCCACTGTTTCTCGCTGGTACTGACCCTTGCCTGTCGACCTTGTCTAATCTGAATAAACCGCTTGCAAATGGATCTGACTGTGTCTGATGATTCACAACAGAAGACTTCGCCGCAAGAAGATCCAGCAACGGTACCTGCGTGGTCAGCTGTTTTCTCCGCTCAAGCCAATCAGCTCGCTGCTCTAAACCGCTTAACCTCGTTAACCGAGGATTTGATTCAAGCGGTCCGAGCTCTACAAACCTCATCCACCGATCCATCTCCGGTGCCAATGCGTCCTGCGGCTGCTCACGCTCCCGAGCCCCAACCCCCCGCGGGCACAAACCCCCGCCTCGCTCTTCCTGAGAAGTACGACGGGAACCCAAGCAAATGCAAGGGCTTCATTCTCCAGTGCTCGATGTATCTAGCACAACAATCCATGTCTTATTCCACGGATGACAGCAAAATCGCCTTTGTTTTCTCGCTGCTCACCGGTCGCGCTCTAGACTGGTTCACGGCAGTATGGAGGTCGGATGGTTCCTCTTTCCCTACGTTCGCCGACTTCCTTCAGAGGTTCCGGGCAGTGTTCGAACACACCAAGGAAGGTAAGGGAGCGGAGGACCGCCTCCTCAAGATCACACAGGGCCGGTCTACAGTAGCTGAGTATGCACTCGAATTCCACACCCTCGCGGCTCAGAAGGACTGGACCAACAATTCATTGAAGGTGGTCTTTCGTCGAGGATTAACCCACGAACTGCAAGCCGAGCTGGCATGTCACGACGAGGGAAAGGACCTCGATCAATTCATTCATCTGTCAATTCAAAAAGACCATCTCATGCGATCACGTCGTCCCGGCCTGCGCCCTGTGCCTTCCGCCCGCAACTTTTTCACTCCTCGAGCTTCTGAGTCAACATCAATGGAGACCAGTGAGCCCATGCAGATAAACACCTCCCGTCTGACTCCGGAGGAGAAGGAGAGACGAAGATCTCAGAACCTATCCCTGTACTGCGGCGCCGCTGGCCACTTCCGTCTCCACTGTCCCACACGACCACCTCTGAGAGATGTAGCATCGTGAGTTTGACCATTGATTCCCTCAATCCCAACTCTTGTGTGTCGGTACCCCTTGAGTTCACCATTAATGGCTAAACAGTAGTCACAGCCGCTTTAATTGATTCTGGAGCCGCTGGTAATTTCATGTCCCGAGATTATGCCATGCACCACAAGATTGCTCTGATTCCCTGTTCCTCTCCCCTCACAGTCGAAGCCGTCGATGGGCGGCCGCTAGGTTCCGGTCTGGTCACCCACATCACACAAGAGGTTCGCATGAGGACCGGAGTCCTTCACCATGAGACCATTCAATTCTTTGTATTCCACGCCCCACACACACCGGTCATCCTGGGCCTGCCCTGGATCAGCAAGCACGACCCACACATCCAGTGGACAACGGGTCAAATCATCTGCTGGGGGAAGAACTGTCACGCTACCTGTATCACCAATGTCACACCCTTACCCGTCCTAAGCATCATCGAGCCCCAGGAGGACTCTGTTATGAACCATCTCCCCTCCATGTATCACGATCTGTCAGAGGCTTTCAGCAAGGAAAAAGCCTCAAGGCTTCCTCCTCACCGTACCAACGACTGTGCCATTGATCTGGTGCCAGGTACCGCGCCTCCCAAAGGCCGCATCTTTCCACTCTCTCAACCTGAAACTGAGGCCATGCGAAGATATATTGAGGAGGAACTGGCGAAAGGCTTTATTCGACCTTCAACGTCACCTGCATCGGCCGTTTTTTTCTTTGTGTAAAAGAAAGACGGCGGCCTCCGACCCTGCATCGATTACAGGGCTCTCAATGACTGCACGATCAAGTTCCGCTACCCCCTACCTCTAGTGCCTGCTGCCTTGGAGCTCCTGCGCACGGCCAGATTCTACACCAAACTGGATCTGCGGTGCGCCTATAATCTGATCCGCATTCGCGAAGTGGACGAGTGGAAAACCGCCTTTTCCACCTGCACGGGGCACTACGAATACCTGGTTATGCCGTTCGGCCTGGCAAACAGTCCAGCAGTCTTCCAGTCCTTCATCAACGATGTGTTCCGAGATATGCTCCACCGAACTGTCATCGTCTACATTGACGACATTTTAGTCTACTCAGACAACATAAAAGACCACATCCAGCACGTCCGGGCAGTCCTTCAGAGACTCATTCAGCACAAACTTTACGCCAAGATCGAGAAGTGCGAGTTCCACCAGACCTCTACCACCTTCCTGGGCTATGTCATCAGTCCAGAAGGCGTGGCAATGGATGAGTGCAAGGTCAAGGCAGTTTTGAACTGGCCACAACCCACCTCCCTGAAGGCATTACAACGCTTCCTTGGGTTTGCAAACTTTTACCGCCGCTTCATCAGGGATTTCAGCACGGTGGCTGGGCCTCTGACCTCTCTGGTACGGAGGAACACGGTGCGTTTCCCTTGGAGTAAGGATGCAACCCACGCCTTCAATCAACTCAAGCATCGCTTCACCACAGCTCCCATTCTGCACCATCCCAATCCTGAGTTACCGTTCATAGTTGAGGTGGACGGCTCTAACACAGGCTTGGGCGCCATCCTGTCCCAAGGCAAGGATCTCCCTCCAAGTTATACCCCTGCGCCTACTACTCCAGGAAGCTCAATGCAGCAGAGCGGAACTACGATGTGGGTGATGGTGAACTATTGGCCATGAAAGCCGCCTTCGAGGAGTGGCGGCACTGGCTGGAGGGAGCCTCACACCCCTTCACGGTATTCACGGATCACAAAAATTTAGAATACCTCCGCACGGCCAAGAGGTTGAATCCCAGACAGGCCAGATGGTCGCTGCTCTTCAGCCGGTTCCAGTTTACGGTCACTTATCGTCCCGGGTCTAAGAATACCAAGGCTGATGCTGTCTCGTCAACATGACCCAGACCTTTCCTTCCAGACCCCTGAAACAGTCCTGAACCCCGGCCCTATCCAGTGGGACATTGAAACCGAGCTCAGTCAGGCCAACGCCCAGATGGAAGTTTCCCCAGAATGTCCTCCCAATAGGGTTTATGTCCCCGAGGCTTACCGAAGAAGGGTTATGGAACATGTACACGCTTTCCCCAGCTCTGGGCACCCGGGAATCACAGCCACCACCCAACTCCTCCAGAATCACTATTGGTGGCCCACGTTAGTCCCCGACGCCAACCAGTTCGTCCAGCAGTGCCAAAACTGTAACACCCAGAAGGCATCTCGACTTCTGCCCGCCGGTGTACTCCAACCACTTCCAGTCCCACAACGTCCCTGGTCACATATCGCCATTGACTTTGTCACCGACTTGCATCCCTCCGATGGTTACACCACCATCCTCACTGTGATAGACCGATTCTCCAAGTCCTGTCGCCTCATTCCGCTCGCCAAACTCCCCACTGCCTTACAGACGGCAGAACACCTCTGCAACTTAGTGTTCCGGTTCTACGGACTGTCCGACGACATTGTGTCCGATAGGGGTCCCCAATTCACCTCTCGAGTCTGGGCAGCCTTCTTCCAGATGCTCCAGGTCAACGTAAGCCTCACGTCCGGGTACCATCCCCAGGCCAATGGACAAGTCGAACGCCTCAACCAGGAAATCATCCGGTTCCTTCGGTCCTACTGCCATCTACATCAAGAGGATTGGAGTCGCTACTTAACCCTCTGAGGTTCGCTTTTTTTCTTATCAGTGCAAAAGAAACTCAAAATACTCTGTTGATTTTGATCTTACATATTAAGTGTTGTACATCATTAGATCCTAATAAGTGTCTATTTTTTTGTGGATACTCACAATAAAAACAAAGTGTTGTGCTTTTCGCCAAATAAAGAAAAACAAACATGATGCGCGTTCTGCCTTCTCTCTGTCAGTTAAGTCCATTCTGAAACGCGTCCGAAAATTAACTGTAATTCCACGAATACTTGTCATACAGGCACGAGTGTTTTTCCATAATGAAGCTTGAATTCTCTTCTTTAAAATGAATTAATTTAAATAAAAAACAAATATTCTCAGTTTATGTAATCTGTATGAAAAGAGAGAGATGTCAGTATTTTTCTTTCCAGCTCATTATACCTAATTACGCGTTAATGTGCCACGCCCACGGAGAGCGCGCGGTATTCAAACGCAAATGATCTAAGGCAAGCCATTCAAACATGCCAACGCCCACCAGCTGGATTATAAAACACATCGTGTTTAGTAAGTATCTTGTACAGCTGTGTACACAGTGTATCCTTTCGCTGTGAGGAATAATACTATCTAATAACCCTGGAAAATGTACCAGAAGTGCTGGTAGTTTCATTTCCAGGAGCAACGGATCCAGCTGATGTAGTAAGTCATTTATTCTTAAGTGCTTCGTTCTACTCGCGATATTGAATAGTGTCTGACTGTAAACCGCAAAAAGACTGTTTAAATATGAATTGCGTGTCTGTGTGTAGGCGAAATGATGAATGAACGGCACAGGCGCGCGCGCTTTGTTTACTACAGTTATACAGCGCGTGTCTGTGCCGTTCATTCACTCTCGTTATGTTTACATGAACACATCCAAACTATATTGCTATAGCCTACTAAGATGAGTAAAAATAGACTGAAATATGTTGAAATAAAATGTCTGTATAAGCAACAAGCTGCAAATTCACATGTATATACTAATATATCATACACAATATGTTACAGACTAAATATGAATGTTTAGACAAGATTTTGTGATTAGTTTTGGATAGATTATAAAGTTTTGACTGTAAAAAAAGACTACTGTCATATTAAATAGGTACGCTTTTGTTCACCAAATTCTGCTCATAGTTAAATATACTATAGTATGATGTTTTGTCAAAAATAAAGTAGGTATATTGAATTATCAACTAAGATGTTATTATAGTGTTTGTTCCAATATTCAAACTAATGAATCCTTACCTTTTTTTAATACGTATGATAAAATATATACTTTTTACAAAGAAATACACTTGAAATATTGTTAAAATTGTAATTGTTGTTGTAATTGTAACCTATTTGTAATTGGTTACAATTTCTAATTGTAAAATATGTATATATAGATAATTTCTTTTGTCCTTGCATTCTTTGGGATCCTGTGACACACCTGTGTGAAAGGGCTAATTAATATGCAGCTCATTATGCGGCACATTGTCAGGCCTTTGTCTTCTCAGGTGTGAACACGCCTCCACGCATATTGCCTTTCCAAACAAAAGGTGTCTTATAAAATTTAAATCAATGTATTGTTTTGTGTAAATGATTAGGCAGGATGATTTTCTGATCATTTTGAAGCAAAAATTCTAGACAACAACACTCATTAGTCAAAAGTCTTGTGGACACACATTTAGTATGTGTTTTTGGCCTTATTTCAGACACTTTAACTTTTATTTTTTTCAATAACCATGCATAAGCAATATTCTCTCAAAAATACAAACATGTACATACATGTTGCTCACATATTATGGTAGCCCCGTTTGTTCTATATAGAGTGAATTTACACCTTTGCCATTAACATGTTTATAAATAACTGAAAAAAGCACAAATGTCAGAGCATGTCAGAACACCTCAAGGACCCCAAAAACCCCTTAGACCTCAGAGGGTTAATGTGGGCTGAGTACGCCCAGAACTCCCTTCGAAAACCCTCCACGGGCCTGACTCCATTCCAATGTGTCCTCAGTTTTCAGACACCCCTGTTCCCATGGTCCGGTGAACCCACGAACGTCCCCTCCGTGGAGGATTGGTTATGGCGCTGCAAGAAACAGGCCGATCGACACCGCCGACCCAACCCTGAGTACCAACCCAGTCAATGGGTCTGGCTCTCCACTCGAGACCTCCGCCTTCAGCTCCCCTGCAAGAAGCTCAGCCCGAGGTATGTGGGTCCATTTAAAATCCTTCGGCAGATCATTCCAGTGTCTTATCGTCTTGCCCTGCCTGACCACCTCCGTATTTCTCCAACTTTCCATGTCTCACTGCTCAAGCCGGCCACAACCCCCACCAAGGAGAGGGAGGAGAGGCCCGCGGAATCCACTCCTCAACCCCTACTAGTGGAGGGCGAGGAGACCTATCAGGTGCACCAACTACTAGACTCCAGGCGCCAGGGGTGCTGTCTCCAATATCTCGTCGACTGGGAGGGGTTTGGTCCAGAGGAACGGTCATGGGTCAACGCCAAAGACATTATGGATCCCACGCTTACCCAGGAATTCCATCTTAACCATCCCACCAAACCGGCTCCTCGACCACGTGGTAGACACCGTCGTCGTCAGCATTCTCGCGCCAGGAGTCGCTCGCAGGGAGGGGGCTCTGTCACGACCACTAGTCCTGCTAGTCTCCCCAATAACCCACGACGGTCGATCTCCCCCGAATACTGACTGGTTGCCGAACTACAGTTCCCACCATGCTTCACTCTTGCACTGATTTCATCTCCACCTGCGGGCAATGATCAATTACACAGCTGCATCTCATCCCCAGCTCTATATAACTCATGCTCACAGCTCGCTCAGTGCGAAATCTTGTTTCACCCCTTTGTACATTTCTGAGCGTTTTCCTGACTGTTATTCTGCCCGTGTTTACGACCCTGCTGTATCTCGTCTCTGATTGATTGCTGCCTGCCTACTGACCCCCTGCCTGTTTCCTGGATCTCGTCTTGTCTGCTGCCTGCCCTGATCTCCTGCCTGGTTACCTTTTCACTGTTGTCTGCCCTGCTCCACTGTTTCTCGCTGGTACTGACCCTTGCCTGTCGACCTTGTCTAATCTGAATAAACCGCTTGCAAATGGATCTGACTGTGTCTGATGATTCACAACAGGCGCGTTTTGCTTTTCAAATGCACAGCACGAGTGATCCAAACTCACAGCGCTCGCAGAGAATGTTTACTGAAGCGATCGAGTCGCTCCTCGAAACATTAGTGTTACCACATTATAATAAATGAAGTTTTATGTAACAAAGTTCGGGAGGAGCATGTTCAGGTAATCAACCAATCAACTCAAGAGGAAGCCGGTATAAATAAAGCTTTTCCTCACCTCCTGTCTCACGACAAGTCTCTCAGCATCCCTCCACCAACCCATCACCTCACACTCGGCTGGGTTTACCCCAGTATAGGAGGAGTACTCTGGGTTCGGGCAAAATTCCGAGCTCGGAGCACTCCCCCGGACAGCAAGCCAAATACGCATTAATATTACATTTGATTTCATGTATGTGTGAACTCGTGAAACATCTATGTTTGAGCATATATCCACGGACACAGTATTTCATAGTAAACACCAGTCTATATGTTATAATATTATAATATTCATCATGTTAGTGTCAACACTCATACTAGCCTACTTTTATATCATGCTGTTTTATATTAAGAGCATAAAAACATTCTCGTGTCATAGGTGTATATTTATTTAGCATTTAAAATTTGCCTACCTTTCTATAGTTTATATTTCAACATGTTTCAGTCGATTTCATACATTTTAGTCAAGCAACAGTTCAACTACAATGTGAAGTTTATGCAACAATAACACTCTAACTAATATAATTCAGAATACATTTCTTACCTTACAATTGTTCTTATCTTCAAATCGCGTTCTTCTTCTTCTGAGGTAAATCCAATGTAAGCTCACAGTGTGACGTTCCTTCACATGGACGATTTGCATGTCAATCTCTTTTGCTCACGTGGGGGTGGTCACATTAGAGCTAATGAGCATGCGCTTGAGAAACTGGACATCTGGTTGGTTTCATACAAATTACTTAAACAGAGAATATTTTTTTTTTTTTTAATTAGATCATCTAAAAGTACACACTTATATGTTTATAAATATATATAGAAGTATTCGCTGAGTTTTGTTTCAGTTTATAGACGTGCTCAAGAAAAAAAAGTTCACGGAGATGGAGAGGCAGAAAGCACACCCTGTTTATTTTCTTTATTTTACAAAAGCACAATGTTTTGTTTTGATTGTATGTGGACACATGCAAAAGTAGACATCTTACAGATTCTTTTTTCATATTTCTTTTTTTCTGTATGACCATAAATGATGGAGTAATTTAAGTATATTGTGTTTTTATGTGAAGAAAATCCAGCAAAATGCGCCGATGGCTTTGTCGACCCCTAAGGGTTAATTTAAAGTGGTTAACCTTGTCACAGTTTAGTCCAAATGATGATGAAGATGAGTCCAAAAAGGTTCCAATGAACAAAAGATTTATTAATAAAACAATCTCAGATACTCCATATGCAAGAAGGCAACATAACAGCATGTATCACACCAATAACAGACCATGAACTGAAGAAACTGAAGGGCTTAAAAACACAGGGTGATAAACTCAATGATGGACAGATGAGAACTAATTAATAAATAACCATAGCAACAACTGAAGAGCAGGAAAATGGAACAAAAGAAAACTGCTAACCAAGGAAAAACAAACAAATAGTTAATGAGAACGAACACAAACAGGGAGAATATGACAGAATATGACACCAGGAAGGTGCGACCTTGTGCTGTAACAGTTTGACTTAGGATTTTGGCTGGATAGACGAGAGTGGAGAAGACTGTTGGAGAAGCCAAGGAGGAGCTCAGTGGAAGAACCCCTGGAAGACTGGATGGTGGAAGGATTCATGGAGGAACGGACGGTGGAAGGGCCCATGGAGGAGTGGATAGTGGAAGAATCCATGGATGAGCGAATGGCGATGAGAGATCAGAGCGATCCAGGAGATGGCCAGGAAGGAGGTAACCTGTGGCGGAAGTGATAGAGGGAGGAGCCAAGGTGGATACTTGAGCCCAACTGACAGCGGTGACACTGAGAGATGTGGAGACCAAGGCAAATTTCGAAGGACCAAAAGACCTGGTGACATAGATGGACTAGGACAGTGGATCTCAACCTTTTTGACTTCAAAATTAATCCACCTCTTCTTCATATCATCATTTTAGGAGATGTAAGTAAGGAGACCAAGCTGTTTTGTAAATTATCTCAACCAGGTAATATGCATTTATGGCTGTAACTAACGGTAATGACAGTAACTCGCGATTGAGCAGGCGAACCCCTGATGTTAATGCGCTCTAGTTATTATTGGGTTAGGGGAGGGGCCATGCTAAGTGGCTCCAATGCATCATCGAGGGATGATTTCAGGCCAGCCCAAAAATTCCTGAACACAAAATGGTGAAAAACTGTTTAATGGTCTAACTCCACAATGCAGTACTACACAGATCACAGTCATTAGGGATGCACCGAATATTCGGCCACCGGAAAATTTAGTCCGAAAATGGCTCAAAAGAGCATTTTCGGTTTTCGGTCGAAAGATTTTTATCACCGAAACAATACGGCCGAAATGTTGTGATGACGCAAACAGAAACCGCGACCTGCACGTGCTTGTCTGAAGCAACATGTCTGCGGTGTGGACGTATTTCAATATATCTGAACCGTCTATGATCTGAACCCGCGAGGAGACGGAAGCCTTGTTTATACTTTCGCCTGCCTCCGCAGCGCAAGTCTCCACAGACAGCGCGCGCACCTCTCCAAACTGTCGAGGCGTTTATACTTGACGCGCTCGCCGTTGTACTATTCTTTGAAACGACAGGGGACGACTCAAGTAACTGTCCTCTAACCAGTGGTGTAGTCTACGTGATACGCAGGTATACGCCGTATACCCACTAGAAAATGTAAAGGATTTCCGTATGCCCACTAGGAAATGTCAAAGATCTCCGTATACCCACTTTAAAAAGCGTGAGGATTCGTAACAACATCGTTTTGTGAAAGAACGTTCATTCATAAATTCACCCCGGCGTGACGTCTGTGTTTGCGCGGAATCCAGCAACAAATGTAACTTAGCCTACTGTAAAGCGGAACGTCGCGCAATTCGTCCATTTTTGAATGAATAAATCAAAAGTAATGATACAATTAATCAAATCTCGATATGTACTAAGTGTCTATGAATATTAAAGCTCAAAAAGAAATAAACTCTGAATGTTCTGCGTGTTTTTGTGAATGAGCGCTCAATGTGTGCTCTACTACACACTGACGCGCACGTGACACTCGTGGTGTTTTCAGCGGCTATGAGGAGGACATGCACACATCATTGCAGAGCTTTTATGAGAGTAACTTCACAAGAATTTTACCATTTCATTTGATAAAACTATCGTCATTCATTCGTATCATATTCACACTCACAAACTTTAAAGTCTTCATGACAACCTGTCAAAATCAAAGTTTTGAATAACTTGAAGAAAATATAACAGAAATATATTACGGTGTGCTGGTATATCACAGTATACCCACTACAAAAAACTAGACTACACCACTGCCTCTAACCATCAGGAATCGGTGAGAAGAAGAAAGATAAACACATGACAATGTTTATTTTTTAGTATTCCACCACCAATACAAAAATAATCATGTAAAACCCAGTAAACCCTGAGATTATTACTTGTGACATTACAAAAAAATATGTATATGGGAACATGTATACAACTAAATTAACGCTCTCTTAAATATTTTCTAATTTCACTAAACATATTTCATTAAGTTTCGTGTACATTTGTATTAAAAATGGACCTTTGTTCATTAAAAAGGCTTTTTATGCTATTGTATGCTAATTTTTTTAAATGTAAGCAAATAATTTAGACGTGCAAACTGGGTGCTGGTGTGGTGAGAAGTTCGTGCTCGGCTTTGTTTTTATGAGAGAACATTTAATTTTAAAACCTTTCTGCAGGCCAGTAGATTATTATTTAATGTACACATGAGTGGGGTCAAGTTAAACATTTTAGTTTGAATTTTATTTTATACTGTGCATTTTGCTAAATAAATATTTGCATAATTTGTAATTGATTTATTCTTTGAAAATTTTATATTAATTTATGCAATTGCAATGCCTTGATTTTAGTAAAGTTTGTACACAGTCATAGCCATAAATGCAATGGTACTAATAATTGGCATAATTTCTTTCGGTGTTTCGGTTTTTCGGTTTTCGGCCAAGAATTTTAATTTCGGTGCATCCCTAACAGTCATTGTAACCTGTTTTCAGCAATACATTTCTAACAATTATAATGTGTTTAGAAACAAATCTCTGAATTGGCTTTACATGGACTTTAAAAGAACGAAGTGACCAAGATATACTGAAAAAAATCCCTAAATTGACTGGATACTTCATGGTATCGATATCACGATTTTTGATCGTGGATTATTAAAATGCATCCACAATCTGCTTTTGTATGAATATGGTTGACAGACCGTCAAGAGCCCTCAGGTAAGTGTGACGAGTTGCAAAGCAGCTCCTCAGCTGACCTCCTCCACCGTGGGCCTCCGGATCAAGGTAGGTGCTTTTGTACACCGATCATCAAGGCTTTCAAGCCCTCTCGACGTAGCGAGCCTTACTCCTCCTTGCCACAAGCTTCCCACCTCGGTTACCCCTTTTCTCTAGTGCAACTTGTGCAGAGCTTGGGCATGTGGCTAGCGCTTCCCAACCCTTCACGCTGGCTAATCAGGACCATCCAGCTTGGCTATGTGATTAATTTCGCCAGGCACCTGCCAGACACAGCGGTGTCCTTTTCACCTAAATATGAGTCAAGAATGCTGCAGTTCTGTGGAACTAGATCTTAGACCTTCTAGAAAAGGAAGCAATAGAGCCTGTCCATCTGGCCGAGATGAATAAAGGGTTTTATAGCCCTTACTTTATAGTACCCACAAGAGTGGTAGATTGCGACCAATCTCAGATCTATGAGTACTGAATTGGGCCTTACACAAGCTCCCTTTCAAGATGCTTACTCAGACACCAAGATTGGTTCACATTGATAAACCTGAAGGACGTGTACTTTCATGTCATGTAATTTCAACGGGCATATCAGTTCAAGGTCCTCCCTTTCGGGTTGTCCCTATCTCCTTGTGTCTTCACGTAAAATGCAGAGGTGGCCCTTGCCCCGTTAAGGGAAGTGCGCTTTTGCATACTCAACTAGCTCAATGACTGGCTAATTCTAGCTTCCTCTCAGGAGTTGGTATGAATGCACAGGGACCTGGTCCTTCGGCACATAGGCTGATTGGACACAGTCGCCAGGACAGCACGTCTTTCAGAAGTTGTTTTCCGATCAGTGCCCAGCAGCTTGAATCTGTTCAAACACAAGACCGCTGTTTCTCTCAAATATTTCCAGAGGCTCCTGGGGCATATGGCATCCTCAGCTACGTTAACGCCGTTAAGGTTGATGCATTCACCCCTTGAACAGACAGCAGGCAGGAGTTTCCTTAGAACAATTATACAGACGTGTTGTCAACAGACGCTTCCAAGATAGGCTTGGGCACTGTATGCAACAAGCGTGCAGCCTCGGGGTCATGGACAGGGCCCCAACTGCACTGACACATACACTTACTTGAGTTGCCGACTGTGCTACTATTCATGAGGAGGTTGCGACCATTGATCCAGGGCAAGAACGCGTTGGTCTGGACGGACAACACAGCGACAGGGGCGTATATAAATCACCAGGGCGGGGTCCGCTCTCGTTGCATGTCACAACTTGCCCACCACTGAAGTAGCTGCAAGCCACTCACATCCCGGGCCAACCTCAATCTTGCAGCCGACGCACTTTTGCGACTGGCTAAGCTTTGTGGACAGTGGAGACTCCATCCCCAGGCGGTCCAGCTGATCTGGAGTCAATTCGGGGAAGCACATGTAGACCTGTTTGCTTCCCAGGAATCAGCAGGAAGAAGAATAAGATCTAATGGTTGCGCCATACTCACGCTGATGCCGTCGACCCCTCCCTGGTGAATTTCCCTGAGGTGTTTTTTTTTTTTGAGCTGTGTGTTTGTATATGTATCTGGATATGTGTTACATGTTATATGTGTTTCCTCATATGTGATATTTCTATGCTATGGAAGAAGGAAAAAAGGATGTGTGAAAATGATTATCCCTATGGGACAATAAAGACTATCTATCTCAAAATACACAATCTGACACCTGCGCCCAGACCTCTGGAACCTCTACGTCTGGTCCCTGGATGGGATGAGGTGGAATTCATAGGCCTATGACCAGAGATGATAGACACCATCACTCAGGCATAGGGTTGTAATGGTATGAGATTTTCATGGTATGAAAATCTTCTCAGAAAATATCACGGTTTCACGGAATACAGTATTAAACAATCATTATTATAATCATCAGCTACAATGACCCTTAAATTAATGAAAACAGATAGGGTTCTGCCTGGAACCAGTTTCGTCTCAATCTCAATTCAAGTCTTTGGCAATAACAGGTAAAACTCAGACAACTGGTTGGATGTAGTGCTTGCATGGGCACCCTCTGCCTCTCCCTCTCCCTCTCATCTTTTCTACCTCCTAGCACTCATCAGTAGTGAGTTTGGCGGAGGAGCTCACTATCTGGCCCTCGTGGTATGCCCCTTTCAGGTGAGCCCTTGTAATCTGGCTAGTGCTCCGTACGTAGTGGTTCCCTAATGGTGACCCCATATGACTTAATCTTTCACTGCTTGGTTCCCCTATTGGTGAACCCTGTGTCTTCCCGTGGATGGAGCTAACTCCATCGAGCCCACCACAGGGGCTCTGCCCTATATAATACTCACCACTAGGTGAGTCTATAAGATGTACTTTCCACACACTAACCTTCCCTTTGGGAAGTATGTGGTCTCCATAGTGTTCTTTTCTCAATAGAGAAGGAGAACGCTTCCCAACATTTAAGAATCCATGTGTATTCAACTGTAAAATAATCCTTTTGAAAAATCAGAAGAGGCCCTACTGCTGGAGTAACCTCTTCCAAGAAGTTAGTGGGTCCCCCTGATATAGGGAGACCTGAGTTTTCTGTACTTTATCTCAAACGTCAGATAATGCCTAAGCTTGACTATTGTCGAAGGAATAATGTAAAACTGTAAAAATACAAAATACAGAATTCTACTGTAAGTGTATAGAGTCATAAACACATTCACATAAGCACAACAAAGGCTCTTTAAATCACATATAGTTAGCATTAACTATAACAGAAACAAATCATGGAATTCACGAAATAAATAAAATAAATTAACATCTGGCATATACACTCACCTAACGGATTATTTGGAACACCAAACTAATACTGTGTTTGACCCCCTTTCGCCTTCAGAACTGCCTTAATTCTACGTGGCATTAATTCAACAAGGTGCTGAAAGCATTCTTTAGAAATGTTGGCCCATATTGATAGGATAGCACCTTGCAGTTGATGGAGATTTGTGGGATGCACATCCAGGGCACGAAGCTCCCGTTCCATCACATCCCAAAGATGCTCCATTGGGTTGAGATCTGGTGACTGTGGGGGCCATTTTAGTACAGTGAACTCATTGTCATGTTCAAGAAACCAATTTGAAATGATTCGAGCTTTGTGACATGATGCATTATCCTGATGGAAGTAGCCATCAGAGGATGGGTACATGGTGGCCATAAAGGGATGGACATGCTCAGAAACAATGCTCAGTTAGGCTGTGGCATTTCAACGATGCCCAATTGGCACTAAGGGGCCTAAAGTGTGCAAAGAAAACATCCCCCACACCATTACACCTCCACCACCAGCCTGCACAGTGGTAACAAGGCATGATGGATCCATCATTCTGTTTACGCCAAATTCTGACTCTACCATCTGAATGTCTCAACAGAAATCGAGACTCATCAGACCAGGCAGCATTTTTCCAGTCTTCAACTGTCCAATTTTGGTGAGCTCTTGCAAATTGTAGCCTCTTTTTCCTATTTGTAGTGGAGATGAGTGGTACCCGGTGGGGTCTTCTGCTGTTGTAGCCCATCCGCCTCAAGGTTGTGCGTGTTGTGGCTTCACAAATGCTTTGCTGCATACCTCGGTTGTAATGAGTGGTTATTTCAGTCAAAGTTGCTCTTCTATCAGCTTGAATCAGTCGGCCCATTCTCCTCTGACCTCTAGCATCAAAAGGCATTTTCGCCCATAGGACTGCCGCATACTGGATGTTTTTTCCTTTTCACACCATTCTTTGTAAACCCTACAAATGGTTGTGCGTGAAAATCCCAGTAACTGAGCAGATTGTGAAATACTCAGACCGGGCCTTCTGGCACCAACAACCATGCCACGCTCAAAATTGCTTAAATCACCTTTCTTTCCCATTCTGACATTCAGTTTGGAGTTCAGGAGATTGTCTTGACCAGGGCCACACCCCTAAATGCATTGAAGCAACTGCCATGTGATTGGTTGATTAGATAATTGCATTAATGAGAAATTGAACAGGTGTTCCTAAAAATAATTTAGGTGTGTGTAAGATATAACAATTTAAAGTAAATATGCATAGAAATTATAATGTAGCAATATCTACATCCCGAAAGTGCCTTCAAATCAACTTAAATCTGTCATAATACAGAAGGAGACAACACAGGTAAGTAGCAAAACACAGATGTTTTATTGGCAGGAACCGGAAAGCAGGAGAGACAAGGATGAGTATAACTGCCGTCAGATAGTTTTTAGGTAACTAGGTAGCTTGATGATAACAGGTATCTTGATGTGTTTACATAAGCAGATGGCTGAACGGGACTCAGACGAGCTGAAGGAGAGTGGCTGAAGACAGATGACTGGGACTGGAGACTAAAGTCTGGAACTGGACGATGGCTAATGCAGGTAACTATACTAGGTAAGGAGTAAGGTAATATGCAGACGAGACCAGACAACTGGAGTGAGGATGGTGACTGCAGATATAGTGCAAGTGAAGATTGGATGCAGGTGCTGTGAGCGAGTAATCGCTTGATTGTGATCAGATATGCGGAGCTGGGTGATATGTTGCTGACGGTGTGGCTGATCCTGTGACAAAATCAAGGAGCAATAGTAGCCATGACTGCATGCTCTTCCCTGCTGCTGGTGCAAATATGCTCACATTTGTTAAACAATATTATATACAATACCCAACTTTGAACATAAGGGGTCACTTTACTACAACTTGGTAATAGACTGAATGTAGAATGTTCATCGAGAACAGCACACTGAGGTAATTTACCCTGGGCTTTGGATGGTTGCGAGTTAGCGTAGCTGCACCTGATTCGCACGCGGAGGCTTGTTCAGTTGTTGTGGGGTTTAGTTTAGGGTCTCCCCTAGTGTCGGTTTTTACACAATGCTGTAAATGACCAACAGAAAGGGAACATCTCCATTACTAGTGTAACCCTCGTTCCCTGATGGAGGGAAGGGAGACGTTTTGTCCCTCCTGCCACAACTCTGAACTGCCGCTGAAGTGGTCGAGATGCTGTTTCAGCTCCTGAGCACAAATATTTTATATTTATATGGCCACCTTTTATACCCGTATCTATGGGGCGTGGCCAGACATGCAAAATCCACACGCCAGTTTCACTGGTCTTTTCTGAATATGTTAGAGGTGTTTGGGTAGAGTGACCCCTAATGTCAGTTTCGACACAATTCATTTGGTCCATTAGGGAACAAGGGTTACACAAGTAAACGACACATTTTGCTACACTATGGTTACGCAAATTATAATAATCCACCAAAACATGTTTACTACACTTTTACTATAATAAAACCATGGATAATTTTCTTAAGGGCCATCTCTTTTGTTGAAGAGAATGATGAAATCATTAGAATCGTTTACCGTGACGTGAATAGATATTCTGCAATCTGTATAATGATGCACTCATCTCTTGGAGAAACATTTGTACACTCTTAAAAATCAGTTCTTTATTGGCACCTATAGTTGCATAAAGAACTTTTACACAAAAGGTTCTTTATAGTGGAAACAGGTTCTTTAGATTTTTAAAATATTTTAAAATGTGTTTATTAGCCACAAAGTTAAGTATGTCTGAATTCTTAGCATTCATGAAACATTAATGAGAAATACCCGGATGGCTTACTATTTCTGCCGAGAACCTTGAGTGTGTCTTTCTCTCAAAAGGCCACAGGAGTGAATGGTATGCATCCCGCATTAGCACAGTATGGACAAATTTATTTGAATTGCACCTGGGGTTGCAGATGGGGTTGTGTTGGGTGAAAATATTGTGGCTCTGAATGAAAATAATCTGACAGAAGAGACTCTGACTGATGGACAGACCTCTGTGGCTCATGCCTGGACCAGTAGAGGGCTTATTACAGCATTTAATTGCAACATCCGTGTTGTTTATGGGTTGAACATGTCCTGGCCACTTTATGTATTCTTGGCTTTGCCTAAAGCAAGGCAGGTTTGTGAAATTGTGAAATTCTAAGGTTTGTTGAGATAGATCAACTGTCATCAACTGTAATGAACCCCTGGCAGAGAACAATCAAAGTATTACATAACTAAACAACACCCAATGTGTTTCTCAAAGACAGATAGATAGATAGATAGATAGATAGATAGATAGATAGATAGATAGATAGATAGATAGATAGATAGATAGATAGATAGATAGACAGACAGACAGATAGATCCAACAGATAGAAAGGTCATATTTTCATTGTTAGTAAATCTACAAAATATTAATTTTGTGTCAACTATCCCTTTAACCCTCTGGGGTCTAAGGTGTTTTTGGGGTCCTTGAGATGTTTTGACATGCACTGACATTTGTGCTTTTTCCAGTTGCTTATAAACATATTAATGGCAAAGGTGTAATTACACTTTATTTAGCACCGTGAAGGGGCGTGAAGGATCATGATGATCCTGAATAATGCCCTGATTCACACCTGAGAAGACAATGACCTGCATAATGAGCTGCATAATGAGCTGCATAATGAGCCTTTCACACAGGTGTATATATATTTATTTTGTCCTCGCATTCTTTTATGTGGTACCCAGTAGGGATGTAAATATTAATCAATTAATATACAGCCGACGATTCGATGCATCGATGCGTCCGCAAGAGTATCGACTAATGTGTTTATTTTGCCGCCTGTCTGTTCGCCTGTCTATTTTCAGCATCAGCTCCGACATATGCGTACAACCTATTCCTAAGCTGCGGGTGACGCTAACCACATTATTGTCTTCTACTTCACACCATTTCACACGCGTTACTTCCATTTCACAGTCTATCTATGTTCACACACATTGTTGAGTCTGACTTTCAAGAGCAATGGAACCGTCAGAGGGAGCTGGGAATGAAAGTGAAATGTTACACACTCCAGTCGGCGTCAAGTCATGGGTGTGGAAGTATTTTGGCTTCAGGAAAACAGATGGAGCAGTGATAAGAGATGTTGCCGTTTGCAAAGAAGACTGCTATAGTGTAACATACACATTGGGCCCTATCTTGCACCCAGCGCAAATGCCTTTGTACACTGACGCATGTATCATTCCTATTTTGCACCCCCGCAAAGCAGGCTTTTCCCTCCACAGACGCACGTCGGTAAACTAGGAAATTAACTTGCGCTCCCTGGGCGGGTAGGCGCAAAAAGGAGGCGTGTTTCGGCGCAAACATTCCCTAGTGCTATTTTGCAGTTCCAGAAAACAATTGCGCCACTGACAACGCGCAACGCGCCACTGACAACGCGCAACGCGCCACTGACTTTAGACTAGGTTTTTTCTGGTAAAAAACCTAGTCTAAAGTCAGTGGCGCGTTGCGCGTTGTTCATAATGCTATTTTAAGCACGCATGCTTGGCCATAATGTAGCGGATGCACAACGCGCATACACTTTGATTCTCTCATCAACACAGATGCTGCAGTTTTACAGATTTTTGCAAATCATACATTATAACAAGGAAAATTATTAACACATGAGGGAAATCATTGTGGTGTCCATGAAGATGTAAAAAATTGTAGTTTTTTTCCTCCCAAGCCTGTTTAAACGACGCTGATTTGGGTGGGTTTCTCCCATCCCCATACAACGTCACTTCTCTGTCTTTCACGGTCCTGACAAGAACGTCGGTCTCCTCGGCTGTGAACCGCTCCTGGCGCGCGCATGGTAAATCCGCCGTTATAATAGCAATCCGCCATGCAACATGCGCACCTGCTCTTAAAGGGTATGTTGGATGACGCTCTGATTGGTTTATTTCACGTTACGCCCAAACCACACCTATGAATAATGAAGCTATTTCAGACCAACCCCTTTTAAACTTGCGTCGGGCGCAAGAGTCATTTATCCCGCCGATAAAATAGTAACAGCGCCCAAGACCCGCCCACAAAGTTACTTGCGCTTCGCGCTTGATACTTGCGTTTCAGATCGTTAAAATAGGGCCCATTTTGTGAATAGAATACTGTGGTGAGCAGGACGCGGCCGACGTGAGAGAACGGCGCGAGGCCGGTGGTGTGAGTGTTAATGAACGTTACCTGTGAGACGCACCGGTCTCGCATCTCTCACGGAGGAGAGGAAGCATAAAAAGAGGAGCGACGATGCTGAAGATCGAGAGACCGGTGCGTTTCACAGGCGACGTTTATTAACACTCACGCCACCGGCCTCAGCCATTCTCTCACGTCGGCCGTGTCCTGCTTGCCACAAATGCTGTTTCTGTGTTCTCAATAAAAGGCAAATTTTTTTTATTATTTTTTTTTATTTGAAACTTAATAGATATCATGTAAAAATATCTAGTATTGAATCGTATCGAATCGAATCGTATCGCGGGAAAGTCTGAAGTATCAAAAATAATCGAAAAATAATATATATATATATTCTACAGAATTGGTTCAAAGTTAGAGTTGGAAACGTTTTGAAAAAATGTGTCTTTTTCCACAAATTTTGTATGCATGCAAATTGTATAATATCCAAGGTAAACATTTCTAGTAATTGTGCAGTTAATTCTCATACTGTATTTTCAGAAAGGTTTGGAATATGTATCCTCTTCCCAAATTTGTCACTAATAAAACACTAAAAAAAGGTTACAATTACAACAACAATGACAATTTTACTAATACACTTTCAAGTGTAATCTTTCTTTGTAAAAAGTATATATTTTATCATACATATTTCAAAGGTCAAGTCAAGTCAAGTCAAATATATTTATATAGCGCTTTTCACAATACAGATTGTATCAAAGCTGCTTCACAGTATCAATCAAAACAACTTAAAAATGTTTGTTTATTACTGGAAAAAAGACATCCAAGTTTGGTAGAGCTGATCAATGGTATGATTGGTTAATTAATTTGAATATCCCCAACTGAGCAAGCCAAAGGCAACAGTGGCAAGGAACCGAAAAACTCCATCCAGTGACCTAATGGTGTCCTAACACCCCATCAGATGACCCAATGGAGAAAAAAAAACCTTGGGAGAACCCAGGCTCAGTCGGGGGCCAGTTCTCCTCTGGCGTTTATGAACTAGAGGCCGAATTTACAGTAACTGTAAGATAAAAAATTTATATGAATGCCTGGCTAAATAGATGCGTCTTCAGTCTAGTTTTAAACTGGGAGAGCGAGTCTGAGCTACGAACAATATCAGGAAGGCTATTCCAGAGCTTCGGAGCTAAATGTGAAAATGCTCTGCCTCCTTTGGTGGATCTGGATATCCTAGGAATGACCAGAAGCCTCGAATTTAGTGATCTTAAAGAGCGCGATGGATTGTAAGGCGATAGAAGATCCGTTAAATAGACTGGAGCTAAACCATTTAGAGCTTTATAAGTCAAAAGCAATACCTTGTATTTAATACGGAACTTTATAGGTAACCAATGAAGTGATGATAAAATCTGTGTTATATGATCATATTTTCTTGATCTAGTAAGAACTCTAGCGGCTGCATTTTGGACTAACTGTAGCTTGTTTATTGAAGATGCAGGACAACCAGCTAATAAAGCATTACAGTAATCTAGTCTCGAGGTCATGAATGCATGAACTAACTTTTCTGCATCAGAGACTGATAGCATATTACGTAGCTTAGCAATGTTTCTAAGGTGGAAAAAGGCAGTTTTTGTAACATATGAAATATGCTTTTCAAAAGACAGGTTGCAGTCTAATGTAACACCCAGGTCTTTTACTGTAGCGGATAAAGTAACAGGGCATCCTACTATGTTAAAGTCGTGCTGTGAAAGGTTTTGTGGACGGTTTTTAGAACCGATAAGTATTACCTCTGTCTTGTCTGGATTTAATAAAAGAAAATTACGCGTCATCCAATCTTTTATATCTTTAACACAATCTGTCAATTTGGATAATTTAGCGTTTTCATCTGGCCGTGATGAAATATATATTTGAGTGTCATCAGCATAACAATGGAAACTAATTCCATGTTTCCTTAGAATATTACCAAGTGGCAGCATATATATTGAGAATAATAAAGGGCCTAACACAGATCCCTGCGGCACTCCATAGTTTGCCGAAGTTATAATCGATTTTTCTCCATTTAAGTAGACGAAATGGTAGTGGTCAGATAAGTATGACCTGAACCAGCTTAATGCTTGTCCTTGAACACCAGTGTAATTTTGTAGTCGATCTAAGAGTATTGTGTGATCTATAGTATCGAACGCAGCACTAAGATCAAGTAAAACTAGTACTGAGATACAGCCTTGGTCCGAAGCTAAAAGTAAATCATTTGTGATTCTAACAAGCGCAGTTTCAGTGCTATGATGTGGCCTGAATCCAGACTGAAACTTTTCATAGATGTTGTTTTCTTGCAAGAAAGAGCCGAGTTGAGCGGACACAACTTTTTCTAATATTTTTGACATAAATGGAAGATTCGAAATGGGTCTGTAATTTGCTAGGTTATTTGGATCTAATTGTGGTTTCTTAATAAGAGGTTTTATAACTGCCAGCTTGAACGTTCTTGGAACATGACCTAAAGATAAAGATGAGTTAATAATATTGAGAAGAGGCTCTTCCACTATAGGTAACACTTCTTTCAGTAGTTCAGTTGGTATAGGATCTAATAAACATGTTGTTGTTTTAGATGAAGTGATAAGTTTATTTAACTCTTTTTGTTCTATGGTTGTAAAGCATTGTAATTGTTCTTGCGGGGTGATAGTTGCGGCCGAATTATAAGGCGCGAGCAAAGATCGAACGTTTACGATTTTGATTCTGATGCTTTCAATTTTCTCGGTGAAGAAGTTCATGAAATCATTACTACTAAGCTGTAACGAGGTATTTTGTTGTTTATTTGTTAGTCTAGCCACGGTATTAAATAAAAACCTTGGATTATTTTGGTTGTTTTCTATTAATTTGCTGAGGTGCTCAGCCCTGGCCGTTTTAAGTGCCTTTTTATAAAGTGACATACTGTCTTTCCACGCGATTCTAAAGACCTCTAAATTTGTTTTTTTTCCATTTACGCTCTAAATTACGGGTTTCTCTCTTTAAAACATACGTAGTATTATTGTACCATGGTGCTATACTTTTTTCTCTGACCTTTTTTAATCTAATGGGTGCAACAATATCCAATGTTCTAGAGAGAATGGTGCTCATAGTGCTAGTTAGTTTGTCTAATTTATCTGTTTGTTTGGGTTCAGGCAGCAGCTGAGACAGATCAGATAATCTATTTGAGAAATGATCTAAAACAAAAACATGTCCTGGCAGGGGGTCCCTGCAGGAGAGGTTGAGAAACACTGGCCTAAAGCAAGGCAGTGCAATTGTGAAATTTTGAGGTAAAATCAAGTGTCATCAACAGGCCTGTACAGGAACCGCTGGCAGAGAGCAATCAAATTATTACATTTCTAAACAACACCCACTCAGTTTTCTCACAGACAGATCCAACAGATAGAGAGGTCTATTGTTCATTGTTAGTAAATCTGCAAAATGTCTGTTTTGTGTGAACTATCCTTTTATGGATGCCTGCCAATCCCCCAAAGACTACTCACTCTGTTTTTTGACAATGGTTTTTTATGTATCTTCGTTCCAAACATTTTTAAGAAGGCGCCATAGAGTATAAATTCCCTTTGCTGATACCAACAACTGCACTGCTTAGAGGTCCATTCCTCTTACAGGTAACTTTTACGGACATGCTTCATCCATCATTGTTGTAGTGATTCTTGTCTCAGTTTTTTGTTTAATTGCTTTACAGACTAAGAAGAGTGAAGATGTATTGCAAAAGAGGAATGCTCGTTAGGGAAGGTGAGTAAAAGTTTATGACTTGTTTTTGACCAATAAAGTGCAATAAAAAAATCTCTCAGTCTTCACATATTTACATGCTTAATGTTGTGGTATTTGACACAAGCCTGTGCCAAACCATCATGTAGTAAGTATTACATTTGTAATTCTACAGAAGTGATGGACGAAGTGATGGAAGAAAATCAACTCAGCTTCTTTCAGGAGCTTCTTCCATCGGCGGAGCGTACGGCTTTGCTCTACCATCTCTCCTATCTCTGTTTGTCTAAGTTCCCCAAGTTGGAGAGGGTTCTCAGAGAGTGTGCTCTTGAAACCCAGAATCTCTTTGCCTCCTCTGAGGCTCTTCTGCAGAAGGTAAAGTCAATGTTCTTCTGACATTTCTTTTATTGAAGTCAAACTAAAGAGGCAGATTAAAATAAGCTAAAACTATCAACAGTAGAAATCGAATAAAAATATTTATGATAAATGTTTGACATGATGGTACACATTATTGAAGTATCTGATGCAGTTGACCATGATATACAGTACAACACATATCTCATTAAATTCTAAGACTCTTTGGTTGTGTTGAGAAATTAATATTGTTTATTTTAAATTTTGGATGGATTTCCCCAACCACCCGCATATTTTGGCTTCAAATGGCGAAATTCACCAAAAGGTCACGACTTTGGGGCACTATTCATTTTTTACCTACAATAAACATGGAACTTAATTATTTAATATACAATTATCTATTTAAGTTGGCTCAAAAATCTAAGGGGGCACACATGCAAGGACATAAAATGTAATAAATTCTTGCTGTCTTTTAGTGTGTGGACACAAGTGACCAAATGGTTTCCTCAATGTTCCCTCGACTGAAACTCGCTGTTGAAAATAATGAAAACATTCAGGCTACGATGTCTTTGGAAAAAGCAAGAGAATGGATCGCAGAAATTGTTAACAAAGTGGAAGAGATGGTAGACAGGTACAATTTTAGGAAATGTTTCTAAAGCCCTATTCGGACGGGATTAGTTTTACAAGGGTAGATGGGAGTAATGTAATTTTACCACCGGACATCTGTAATATTAATGGCCAATTCGCACTGGATAAGAAATCTCAGTAAAACTAGCAGAAGTGGGAGGGGTAACTCGATTTACGCACCTCCGTCGCCTTCCTGTCGTCATGTGCGTATTACGGTGCTCCCTGATATCATGTGCGCAAACACATATAATCTATATATATATAACCTATATATAACAGTTAGGTCCGGTCGAAGGATTTATTAATTAAATTAATTAAATTCTGATTGGATTCTGTTGATAATAGGCACTTACCTAAACCAAAAAGAAGTTCCGTGCCTCTGACAAGTGCTTTCGACCTTTTTTTTATCTAAATGGTCAGCAGAAAACATTTGAGTTTTGCCACAGACTTGTCCCTACGCATAGAGCGCAACTGAATGCTTTTTCAAGCGCCTCCATACTTGATGAAATGCGGAAAACTACTTTTAAACAGGAAATGGCGGATATATACGTACAGGGTGTCATGATTCTGCCATCATGTCTCTGTTTTCTCTGGTCTTGTGGCAGGATCATGGCAGACCCATGTTTTATGTACAAGCGCATGGTCTGTTATTTGGGCCATGTGCTTGTGTTGTCTCGTCTCGTAACCCCGCCCCCTTGTTATCCTCGTCTTGTGATTAGTGTCTAGTCAGTTTCACCTGTCCTCGTCATTAGTGTTCCCTATTTAATCCCTGTGTATTTGCTGTCCTGTGCGATTCATTATCATACGTTGTGTGATTCTAGCTGTGAGTATCTTGTTGAGAGTCTTGTCTAAAGAAGTGTTTTGTTCCTGTCATAGTTGTTATTTACCGTCTGAGTACTTATCTTTGTCAAGTTGATCCTGTCTTGTTTTGCCCCATCGTGGGTTTTGTTTTCTGTTTTTGTCTTTAATAAACCCCTGTTTAAGTTATTTGCTGTCTGCAATTGGGTTCATCTGCTATCCACATAACAGAATGAATCGCCCAATACAGAACCCAGCGGACAGTATGTATTCGCCTGTCAATTGCCAGTCGGACCCTAAGGATTGGTGGTACCAGGCTATCGCTGACGCAAAGAGGGGCAAACTCCCGATTCCCGCCCAGGGACAGCGATCGGTAAGGGAGTATGCTCGGGTCGTGAATGAAAGGAGGTTTTTCTTGCCAGAACTCCTCCTTAACCGCTACCTCGTCGCAGGTCTCAACTCCCCTCCACCCCTGGCCGAACGGGAGGAGCTGGTGACCCGTCCGTTCACGGAGATGGTGGATCGTTTATCGCGGAGAGAGTCACAGACACCCTCGAGGTCTTTACCTTCTGCCTATCTTCCTGTCATCCCGGAGGGTCGTATGATAGGCGTTGCGACGCTTGGGGACCAGGCTGGTTCCCCCACGACTCCAGAGGCATCTTCCACACCCACTGACCTCCGTGGTAAACGAGGGAGACGGGTTTCTTGGGATTCCCCCTCGGAGTCATCGTCATCTGAGCTCACTCTACCAGAAGTGGTCTTCCCAGTTCCTGTTTTGTCTTCCACTGAGCCCGTCCAGCCGATCACGAGTCCTGCTGTGGCCATTGCTTCCCGACCTAGGAGAAAGAGGAGGAAGAGGGGAGCCTCCCATCCTTCGTCAAGCGCTGTTCCAGAGCCCGCTACTGCAAGCGCTGTTCCAGAGCCCGCTACTGCAAGCGCTGTTCCAGAGCCCGCTACTGCAAGCGCTGTTCCAGAGCCCGCTACTGCAAGCGCTGTTCCAGAGCCCGCTACTGCAAGCGCTGTTCCAGAGCCCGCTACTGCAAGCGCTGTTCCAGAGCCCGCTACTGCAGGCGCTGTTCCAGAGCCCGCTACTGCAAGCGCTGTTCCAGAGCCCGCTACTGCAAGCGCTGTTCCAGAGCCCGCTACTGCAAGCGCTGTTCCAGAGCCCGCTCCAGCAAGCGCCGTCCGTGAGCCCGCTCCAGCAAGCGCCGTCCGTGAGCCCGCTCCGGCAAGCGCCGTCCGTGAGCCCGCTCCGGCAAGCGCCGCCCTAGAGGCCGCTCCAGCAGGCGCCGTCCCGGAGTCTACGGGGAGACTCGCGGCCGATCTGGCCGCAAAAGAGGTCTTGAAATCGGTTTCTGCTCGTCAGGAGATGCCCATCTTCCTTGCTGCAAAGACCCTGTCTGATTATTTGTCTAGTCTAGCTAGAATCCTTGAAGTCCCAGTCTGTCCTGTCTTATCCCCAGCCCCTGAGTCTGTCGCCGAGAGCGCGGCACCCGAGTCTGTCGCCGAGAGCGCGGCACCCGAGTCTGTCGCCGAGAGCGCGGCACCCGAGTCTGTCGCCGAGAGCGCGGCACCCGAGCCTGTCGCCGAGAGCGCGGCACCCGAGCCTGTCGCCGAGAGCGCGGCACCCGAGCCTGTCGCCGAGAGCGCTGCACCCGAGCCTGTCGCCGAGAGCGCTGCACCCGAGCCTGTCGCCGAGAGCGCTGCACCCGAGCCTGTCGCCGAGAGCGCTGCACCCGAGCCTGTCGCCGAGAGCGCTGCACCCGAGCCTGTCGCCGAGAGCGCTGCACCCGAGCCTGTCGCCGAGAGCGCTGCACCCGAGCCTGTCGCCGAGAGCGCTGCACCCGAGCCTGTCGCCGAGAGCGCTGCACCCGAGCCTGTCGCCGTGAGCGCTACACCTAGTCCTGCCCTGTCGCCTGCCATGTCCCCTGTCAGGAGTCCCGTTACCTCATCCTCTGTGTCCTCTATGTCTGAGCCTGTTGCTGCTCCCTCTAATGCAGTATCCCCATCTGTTTTCCCGGTCTCCACTAGTCCCCGGACTGTTTCACCATTTGTTCCTGTCGCCACTTGTCCCCGTACTGTTCCCCCTGTCGCCACTAGTCCCCGGACTGTTCCCCCTGTCACCACTAAACCCCGGACTGTTTCGCCCAAGCCCCGTCCTTGTGTGTCTTCCTCCAAGTCCCCCCGGATTCCCCGTCCTCAGTCCTCGTCCCGAAGACCCAAGACCCCTGTCTCGCCCATCCATCCTGGACTGTCTCCCAAAGACTTTGTGTTTCCTCCACCTCCTCTTTTTGTTGTTTTTGTTTTTCACCCTAACCCTGTTATTGTTTTTTCATGTTTGCCTTTATTAGTGTTTTCCATGTTTTGTTGGTTCGTGTCTTTGTCACAGTCTGTCATGTCCCGTGTTTAGTTTCCCTTTGAGGAGCGTCTGGAAGCCGCTCCTTAAGGTGGGGGTTCTGTCATGATTCTGCCATCATGTCTCTGTTTTCTCTGGTCTTGTGGCAGGATCATGGCAGACCCATGGTTTATGTACAAGCGCATGGTCTGTTATTTGGGCCATGTGCTTGTGTTGTCTCGTCTCGTAACCCCGCCCCCTTGTTATCCTCGTCTTGTGATTAGTGTCTAGTCAGTTTCACCTGTCCTCGTCATTAGTGTTCCCTATTTAATCCCTGTGTATTTGCTGTCCTGTGCGATTCATTATCATACGTTGTGTGATTCTAGCTGTGAGTATCTTGTTGAGAGTCTTGTCTAAAGAAGTGTTTTGTTCCTGTCATAGTTGTTATTTACCGTCTGAGTACTTATCTTTGTCAAGTTGATCCTGTCTTGTTTTGCCCCATCGTGGGTTTTGTTTTCTGTTTTTGTCTTTAATAAACCCCTGTTTAAGTTATTTGCTGTCTGCAATTGGGTTCATCTGCTATCCATATAACACAGGGATTAGTATTATCTGAGATCATTTTTCCGGACTTTTTACAGAAGGTAAAAGTCGCCGTAATTGTTTCTGACATTGTCTGTAATGATTGCTGAGATGGCACATTCGGACGGGACTAAAATAACTGTGAAGCTCTGGTAATAATCACTTAACCCCACCTCTCCATGTTAAAATAATCTCGTCCGAATAGGGCTTAAGTGTTACATGTCAAAAGCATTATGATATATGAACCCATGCAGAACAAAGTTTACTGATTGAACTGATGGTTTATCTGAAATCTGTCATTATCAGATATGAGAAACACAACCGCAGTGTGGCTTCCTGCACCAGTGATGTGATTCTTGAAAAGACTGAGACAGAAAAAAAAAAATGCACAAACTACTAAGGACATAGAGGCTCTAGAGAAGGTGGTGAGAGATCTTCAGATGGAACTGAGGAAAACCTTCGAGGAAATCGGACAAATTGAGTCAAAGATAAACCAATGTCATGCCAGATTTGCTTGTAGAAGAATGTTTGGTTTGAGTTTCCTGGCTGTCATTGTACCATTTGTTGGACACATTCTTAAATCCATTTTTCAAGCTAAACCTGCACAAAACCAGGCTCTCGCCAATGAAAAATCTCAACTTGTTGCTCAGAAGTCAAACCTGAAAAGCAAGGAGCACAATATCCAAGTCAGGCTGACTGATGTTCAGCTGAAGTTGGCAAACAAGAAGACGGAAAAGGGTGAGATTCTTTCAAGATCTCTGTGTGCCAATGGTCAAAAACCTCAGAGTGATCTCTCATAATCAATGTTTGCTTCATTTTGTTTTTCAAGGTTCAATACCCAAAACTGTCTGTCTAAATGATGTCCAAAAGTACCTTTATCAAATCCAACACACTCTGCTTAAGCATAATATTTTCTGGAAATCAGTGCTAGTATTTCTGGAATCTCTCAGAAGTGAGACCTTTTCTAATGAACACTTCATTGAGGAGAATGAACTGAAGGAGATTGTTCTGATGCATATTGATTTAGCGCAAGAGGTAACTTACACACTGAGTAAATGTTCAGTTGCAGTTTATGACAGTTAATTTCATTGCATTTTCTATTTTGTGATTAATTTTGTATCTCAAATCTTTCAGAATTGGAAGGTCTTTGGTGAATCCTGTCTGACGGCAAAGAGGGCCTTTAGCTTGCAGAATAAGGATGCGTATAAGTTCCTGGAGTTCAACCCATCTTCATTGTCACCAGAGGAATGGAAAAGGCGGTATGACGTTGTCATAGCAGATCTTACCAAAATAGGTTCTGCCATCGGTGCACATTAGCCAATGATGGCTGCCATTACTCTGCAGTACATAGAAGTACATAGAACTTACACATTTATAATGTCTTAATACAAAGCTGCGTTTAAACTGTCACTGGCTAGCGCTGTGGTTGCTAGTGGGCGTTCCCACTAGTTTTCTTGTAAAGGTTATGAATGACATTCATAGATGTCATTCCATGTTGTGAACATCTACATTTACATCAACACTTTGGTGTTGATCAATTTTCTTTCCACTAAACATTTCGAAAGGGGAAAGATTATATAAATGGAATCAGAA
Organism: Gila orcuttii; assembly: GCA_026230005.1. Classification (NCBI taxonomy): domain Eukaryota; kingdom Metazoa; phylum Chordata; class Actinopteri; order Cypriniformes; family Leuciscidae; genus Gila; species Gila orcuttii. The sequence goes on from JAPDVR010000025.1 coordinate 21,157,040, forward strand.
AATGTATAATATAAAAGACAATCAAGCTGAAAAGAAAAACTGCTTGTGTAAAAAATATGAGAATACATTTATTTTTAAATTAGTATCTTTTCTGTAGTTTGATTTATAGACTTGCTGTGGTACTATATGATGAATTTATGTAAAAATTGTTAAGCCAAAATCATGATTAATATAATATTGTTTTAAATGTTATGTTGTTTGTGTTTGTATTGTGTGTAACATACTTTTTTAAATAAATGGTTAAAAAAAACATATTGGATATGTGTGAGGGACTCGACACAGAGGCGAAATAGAATCCAAATGCTGGAAGTTTTACTAATCTCAGCAAACAAATCCAATACACTAGACAGAGATGTAGTCGATAAGCCTGACCAGGTAAACAGAGACAAGTCATCAGAAGAGAAAAAAGAACAGAGAAAAGAAAGAGAAAATGAAAAAAAAAGTGCCATTTCGTTTTTTCTTAACAACCTCAACAAACAAACTTGACCAATTTGAACAATTGGTCCATTTACCTTTCTCTGATTGAGAGCCTGATGTATACAAAAAAGAACAGAGCAAGTTTAGAAAACCCTTTTTACCTATCTTATCAACAAAAAGGTTAGCAAACAATCTGACTTAGGCCTACCACTTAGTCAAGTCAACTTTATTTATATAGCGCTTTTTACAATACAGATTGTATCAAAGCAGCTTTACAATGATAACATGAAAATAATACAACAAAGTTTGTTTCTAGAAGAAAATTGCGTAATCGTCCACCTTAAGTAAGGCAGATCAATAATATTGTTGAATATTAAATCTCCCCAACTAAGCAAGCCAAAAAGCCAAGGCAACAGTGGCAAGGAACCAAAACTCCATCAGAGACAGAATGGAGAAAGAAACCTTGGGAGAACCCAGGCTCAGTCGGGGCCCAGTTCTCCTCTGACCAACGAGCGAACAGTGTATGATTATGATTCAGGCAGCATTACAGATCAGAAGTCAGATTGGATCAGAACATTTATCCAGTTCTTTTCCCGATGAACCAGAAATGAGTTTAAATTATATGAATCTTTGCCCCGCGTTTCAGCTTGTCAGATAGTCTAGACTTACAGTTCGGCCCTCAGGTTTGAATTTTCTTCTCAATATGTTCCTCAGCTTCTCTGGGGTATTCAAATGTGTACCTGCTTGCCATTTTGGCTGGATAGAACAGATTAACTCGCAGCTTGGCCTTCACTGGATTAAATGTGGCGCGAAGTTTACCCACCTCTGGACTCACATCAGGGGAAGATGTGCACAGGGGATCCTTTGTAGTAGAAACGGCTTTTAATTCTAGACAGCTTCAGAATTTTTTTCCTTCTCCGCATAGTAATGAAAACTAGCAATTCATAAAAAAATCAATACATTTTTCATGCATTTTCTTGTGTTCTTTGGCCATGAGATCGTGAGACTGTTCTAGTGCGGCCACCCTGTTCATTGAGTCACTCAGCGCTTTCCCCATCTCTTTGCCACTCGTTCGGCGATTCGGCCTGCGCTTTGTGTGAGGCGGCCAGTTCGGGAAAGATTTCTTCTCACGGTGCACGCAGGTCTCTTCTCGATTCTTTTGCATCTCCAAATGCAGGTTTTCAATTTGCGACTTAATGTCCTTAATCACAGCTTCTCTCTCTCTGTGTGTGTGTTGTTCCGTTCTGAGTGCACTCAGTGAAATGGACGAATCGTGGTCTTGCATATGTTCGTCCATTTTTCGTTCACCGCTTTCTGTCTTCGTATTACGCAGGATCGTGGATGTGACTTTTTTGCAGTAGGTTTCCTTTCCGAAAGGTCCATAGCTACAATCTTTTTGACACAAATGATAAAGTTTTACTCGAATGACTGGTCTATTTAGCAATAATCACTTATGTTTGTTATTCCGTGACAGAACCTCACACCGATTTGCTGGCGACCACTTTTTTCGCTTGATATTTGCATAAAGTTGAAACTGCCCAACCTTTTGATGCTCTCGGCCGCTCTCAACACTTTCTCTGGCCACTGTCAATCCCACAATGCACTGCGAGAGCGTGAAGCTCAGCTTTCATTAATTGAAAACTCTCTCTCTGCTCCGCTCACTCTGTGCCAGTGGACACGCACCGTTATAATCCATCCATTCTGCACTGAGAGCATTTTTTGGAGTGACACGCCACAACTATTTTAGGCTGTTCACACTGGATACATCAAATGAAACTTTATAAACTGGAACATTTGTCTTTCTGAACTAGTGTAGGAGCCATTTTCATGCAATTATATATTTGTCCATTGGGTGGCTCTCTGACATTGTATGTTAAGGGCATCTGGATAATGAGACAAGAGGTGTGTATTGGTAATTGGGAAGCACACAGTTTTTGACCGTGCAGGAACGTACTGGATCATGATAATGCGTGATTCATCATGCTAACCGTGCTTATTGCATTATTATGTTTTGGACTGAGCTTAATAATGTTTAAACATGATTCATTGGTAAAGAGTGACGTTCAAGGAACAATATGGACAATGGACAATGTGTGTGCTGTATCTTCAAGGTATGGACTTCACATTTGTATGCTGTGAACTTGAAAGAATGAGACACCACAGGAAGCTAATTGGAAGCAATGTTTATCCAATGGACCACAATAAAGAAAGACACTGTTTCATCTTACATCTGTGTTCATGGAGTTTGTACGTGTCAAATACTGTACTTGCTCACTCCTTTTACCAATCCCAGCAGCTTAGTGGAAAGCTGTAACAGAGTGCATGATGATGTTGTAGTAAAGCGTTCATTGCAGTGCATTGCCCCTTTTGGTTTGATGTGTTCATGACATGTTTGATCTTTATCTTATATTATACACCTTTCATATTACATCCACTTCCAGTTATTTTTAGCTGTACAAAACATTGTTTTACACTCATTATACTGCTTGATATTGCAAATTGTTTTTTTTTTACCATATTATTTTAATGTGTTGTTGTAATTGTAAATACACTGGTTTGTAGCCCAAATAGTTTTACTACATACTGCACTTTGTTATTCTTCTAGTTATTTACACATTGTAGTGAAAAAAAAAAACAGAAGACTCGCACATTCACAGAAAATAGCTTACTTCAGAATGGCAAAAAAAGGTTGATTTACAAATGGAAACTGGTTATTTGTTTCTGGTTTCCCTTGTTCTTGTTTCTTGTCATTACTTTGCCTATAGGTGTGTCAATGGCCGTACGCAAGGTTTTAGAAATTCTGGTCCAAAAACTGAGCTTGCTAGAGTGTGTCTGAAAAAATAGCTTTCGCTGATCATCTACATAAGTGCATTTTAAGATGGAGGGCAAAATTTGGATAGAACCATGTCATTGGGCAGTATCATAAATTATCTTTCAAGCAATAAGACATTATATAAATTCCTGCAAGTATTTATACACTCATGTTCTCTTGTCCATGCTTTGGTGTTGTCCGTGTTATGCTATTTGTAGTGAGTCTTAGTTTCTCATTCTTTCGTTTATTGATTTATTATTATACTCTAATTATATGCATTTGGATGAACAACCTCTGTATTACAGGACCCCCCCCCCCCTTTTATATTGTTAATACTGTTTATATTTTTGAAAACCAAAGCAATTTAATCACAGAGGGAACAAAAAAATGACATGATAAATGAAAATCATTTGAAATGAAAAGGTTTTATTAAAGCAGAAAATAACAAATGTGTTATTCAAAGCAGTAAGCCTAGATCATTCTAGGCTTATACTCTGTTTATACTGTAAAGACTTCTTAAGTTTGTACATTACTGAGTAATGGCAGCTGGTGCTTCAGGATTGAAGGGATCAGGATTTATTTTGTTCAGATCCTCTATGACAGTTTCATACTCTTTTTTTCCATTGCTCTGGTGTCAGTGCAGATGGGCTGGTCTCCAGGAACTTATACGCATCTTTATTCTGCAAGCTAAAGATGCTTTTTGCATGTGGACAGGATTCACCGAAGGCCTTCCAATGCTGAAAGATTTGAGGTACAAAATCAATCACAGGAAAAAGAATGCAATCAAGGTGAAATAATTTCTGCAACTGAATATTTTCTCAATGTCTAAGTTGCCCCTTTTGCTGAATTAATAGATTCCAGAAAGATCTCCTTCATTTCACTCTCCTCGATGAAGTGTTCATTAGCAAAAGTCTCGTCTTTGAGAGCCTCCAGCATTACACTCACAGAATGTTTTGGATTCGGGAAAGGCATTTTTGGACGTCATTCAGATGGACAGGGTCGGGTATTGAACCTTTAGAAATAAAATGAAGCAGACATTAATTATGAGAGATAACTCTGAGGCTTCTGGTGTAAATCAGGGACTGTTTTGAGCACGATTGATCTTTTAAGTGAAAGAATCTGGTCCATCTTTAGAGGAATCCTGTAGAAGAAAAGTGCAGAATGCCACTCCAAATTAAAATTATTGGACGGGACCAGTTTCTTGGAGCAGAAATCAAAGAAAGAAAGGAGCAAATAGTGGAAATCTCCATAGAAGTCAAAAAATGATGGAAGAATAAATAGAGTTTTTGCAGTTCAATTTATTCTTCCATAATTTTGTGACTTCTAAAGTCTAAAGAAACTGGTATTGTCCAATAATTGGACAATTTGGACAATTCTGCCCTTGATTTGAATGCACACTTCCCCTTCTTTTATGTGATTGCTGATATCTCACTAGATTATTGGTCCAGATAGTCTTGTTCTTCTGGGACGTAGTTTCACTTATCTTGTGTAACATTATATATTGCTACTGAAACAAATATCATGTATCAAGTTGATTTGTTTGCTCATAAAGCTCTCTAATAAGTTCGTTAAACATTAACAGGCACATTATCTCATATGTCTAGCTATGTGCATAGATATTAACTAATGATCTGTAAAACATTATGCAATGATTGTTAATGATTTATTAATGAAAGTTATTATAAAGTGTTACCAAGAATCTTACCATTTTCTATTTTCATGCTTGCCAACTTCAGCTGCATATCCGTCATCCTGACTTGGATGTTCCACTCTTTTCCCATCAGACTTGACTTCTCAATGGAGAGTTACGTCGGATGACGACGAATGGGGTTACCAGTCTAATCACGCCACCTTCTCAGCTGTCTTCCAGTGCCCTGCGTAAATCGAGATCCCTGTCATAGACTGGACGAAGGACTCCATTTAACACAGGAATACCAAGGTACACTGGGAAGCATGAATTGAATTGAATTGAATTATCTTTAATGTCCCCTTGGGGCAATTTAGTTCACAGCTGATAGCCAACATATACACATTCACACACAAACAGATAAAAACATGAGATAATAAATAGATAAAAACATAAGAACATATACCTATAGGTTGTTGAGAAACCCAACAGCTAATGGTACAAATGATTTTAAATATCTGTTGGATCTGGCGCGTTTTCGGTAGGTATACCTCCTTCCTGATGGTAGGAGGCAGAACTCAAAGTGTAGTGGGTGAGTGAGGTTAGCTAAAATGGCCATTGCCCTCTGTGTAGCTCTGGCCTTGTACATATGCTCAATGCTGTTCAGATCAATACCAATTACCTTTCGACATATGCTTACAATTTTTCTCAATCTGTTATGGTTAATTACACTCAAATTACCAAACCAGCAGATCATAGCAAAGGTTAAAATTGACTCAACAAAAGATGAATAAAAAGCTTTCAGAAGGGTTCTATCAACGTTAAACCCATTCAACTTTCTTAAAAAGAAAAGTCTCTGATTAGCTTTTTTGCATATATAGTCTGTATTGGTATCAAAGTTCAATTTATCATCTAAAATGGTGCCCAAATACTTGTATTGTCTTACCACATCTAACTCTATACCATTAATCAAAGTTGAAGCTGTGGTTGGAAGATTATGGCGAAAGTCAATACACATATCTTTGGTTTTAGAAACATTGAGTTGGAGATATGAGTCCTTGCACCATGAGACAAAATTGTCCAACACTGATCCATGGCCCTCCTCGTGATCCTGCAGAAGACTAATTATCACAGAATCATCAGCATACTTAATGATATGCCTTGATTCAACCGTACTCCGACAGTCATTGGTGTAGAGCACAAATAAAAGTGGTGACAGAACACACCCTTGAGGTGACCCTGTTGAACCTATGAGGGCCTTAGATAAAGTGTTATTTACCCGGGTCCTCTGTGACCTCATAGTTAGGAAATCAACCAGCCAGCATATTGTACCAGGGTCAATATTAGGAAATTGCAATAGTCTCTGAGCAAGAATATGAGGCTGTATACAGTTGAACGCAGATGAAAAATCAACAAAACACAAGCGTGCATGTGTCTTCTTGCCCTCTAAATGTCCAGTAACAAAGTCCAGCAGTGTTGCTGTGGCATCCTCAACCCCCTTACTTGGTATATATGCAAACTGCAATGGATCAATCATGCTCTGAGTCATACAAAGCAGACTCCTCCTCACAAATACGCTCAAAACCCTTCATCACCAAAGATGTCAAAGCCACAGGACGATAGTCATTCAGCACCTTTGGAAAGGGGACTTTTGCCACTGGAACCACTACTGATTCTTTCCACATCACTGACTGACACCACATCTTTCCTATCTGATAGTGAGAGTTGAAAAATAAATGTAAAAATACTGGTTAGAAACGGAGCACAATTTTTAAGCAATCGGCCACTGATACAGTCAGGCCCCTGGCTCTTCCTTATACTCGTCTGCTCAAGAGTCTTCCAGACATCTGTCTCATCAATCAAAATCTGACTTCCCTCAGCCTCCATTCTGAATTCAGCCAGATCATCATTAAAATCATGGGAGTCAAATCTTGAATAAAACTGATTCAGCTCCTCCACTAAATCAGAGTCAGGTTTGTCAGATATAGCTACCCTTTTTTTTTTCTTATCACTCATTCCCACCATAGACTTAATCCCTCTCCAAGCACAGTAAGCATTGCCGTTCTTTAGCTGATCTTCCACCTTGTCCTTAAACTGGCTTTTGGCCAATTTTATTTCGTTCTTCACCAACCTCTGAGTCTCTTTTTTTTTATGTATATCATTCTGTTGAAAAGCTATTTTTTTCTTATTAAGAGCGTGTTTAAGTGATCTACTCACCCAGGGTTTATTATTGGGGTATAATGTAATCGTCTTTGTGGGAATAATCATTTGCTCACAAAATTTAATGTAACTTGTCAGAGTGAAGGTCAATTCATCCAGATCAGTGCATGAGTCCTTGAAAACATCCCAATTGGTAGTATAAAAACATCCATTCAGTTCTTTAATGGCACCATCTGTCCACACAGAGACCTCTTTACGCTCAACTTTGCCTCTCTTCAGGGCTGATTGATAGATCGGGGCCAAAAAGACACAGCTATGGTCAGAAGACCCCAGGGGTGAAATTGCATAAGATTTATCGGCATCTTTAACTGTACCATAGCACATATCTAGAATTTTTCCATGTCTGGTAGGACAGCTTACATATTGATAAAAGTGCCCAAGATGTTTCTTAAGACTACACATGTTAAAATCACCAAGTATAAAATGCGGAGCATCGGGAGAAATATTTTGTAAATGGTGAACAAGTTTGGTGATTTCAGTTGCCGCATCTGTCAAATTGGCTCTTGGGTGGATATAGACCAGTGTAATAAAAATCTGAGGAATTTCTCGTGGCAAATAAAAGGGACGCAGTGAGATAGATAAAAGTTCAATATGTGGGCTACAGATAGATTCTCTTACTATGATGGTTTTGCACCAGCGAGAATTGACGTATAAACACACGCCCCCTCCTTGTGTTTTTCCAGTCAGCTGTGCATCTCTATCTAACCTAATAGGCTGGCCAAAGCCATCGATTTCAAGATCCTGGCCCAAGTCATGTTCTTTTAACCAAGTCTCAGTCAAAGCTATGACGCAAGCATTCCTAAACTCCGGTATGAATTTAACATTTGCCTGCAATTCGTCCACTTTGTTCCTTAATGATTGTACGTTTCCAAGGATGATCGAGGGAAGTGGCAGGCGGCGCAATCCAGCTCTGCGTAGCCTCCGTCGCACTCCTCCCCTCCGGCCACGCTTTCTCACCCGCCCCACTGCTGACACCCACGATTCGGCGACAGGCCCACGCCGTCTTCCGTATGCTCCACTGCCTCGCTCGTGGATCCTCACCCCCATCTCCGTCTGTCGATCGAGGCTAGCAGACCCGCACCTGCGAATCTCTGGTGGAATTTCATCGCAAAAAATCTGCGGGGCTGAACCATTGCATTGGACGAGGAAATCCCGGCTGTACTGCAGTTTATGAGACAAATTGGTTTGACGATGGTTCACAACAATCCCAAGAGTAAGCATGCTCATAAGCAACGTGTTGAACTTAATTCCTAAATATTGGAATACTCTTATATTCCCACATATGTGATAGACGAGATACAAAAAAAACATACGACAGATACGAACGCACACTGCTACTGCTGTATGTCGCCACCGCAAGGCAGCGCCATGAAAAAGAGAGAGTGAAAGAGAGAGGATATCCCAAGCTAGGGGAAGTATGCAATTAATGCCAACCCAGAGAGGGAGGGGGGACTTAGAGAATACACATATGACCCGAAGGATGCATATGGTGAACACTGGGGTGTCCAGCCGCAGGTGGAATATTTCAACCCCAGGGGTGGCAAGGTGGCTTGCCAAGGGAAAGACACATGCTCAGAGAGGCTTACAGTGGAAATACACATGTGGGGGTCGCTCAGGGGAGGGACCATGCACACGGGAGGCACCTAGCCGACGCACAGGCAAGAGACACTGGCGCCGACGTCAGGAGTGCTGGAGGAGCTCAGGGCTTTCGGGGAAGCTCACCTGAGGAGAATATCGCACGTATCCAGTCCGTGGAGTGGAATGGCGAGCAAGCGAAGACACCTGAGCGGGTCCGGTACTAGCTAGTTGAAGCGAGTACATGAGAGGACACAGGCTCCACTCGGAGATTATAGAATCTGGCGAATGTGTTAGGTGTCGCCCAGCCTGCAGCTCTGCAGATGTCTGTTAGCGAGGCACCATGCGCTAGAGCCCAAGAGGATGCCACACTCCGGGTGGAGTGGGCCCTCACACCAAGGGGGCACGGTCAACCTTGCTGCTGGTATGCCAAAGCAATGGCGTCCACTATCCAGTGAGACAACCTTTGCTTGGAGAGAGCCTTTCCCTTCAGCTTCCCACCATAACAGACAAAGAGCTGGTCTGAGGTCCTGAAACACTGCGTCCTGTCTACATAGGCGCGAAGAGCGGGTACTGTACAGAGCAGTGCCAAGGCTGGGTCTGCCTCCTCCGGGGGCAGCGCTTGCAGGTTCACCACCTGGTCCCGAAAGGGAGTGGTAGGAACCTTGGGCACATATCCGAATTCCAGGCACGCTTCGTCGACGGAGAATGCGTGCAGGTCCCCTGCCCTCTTGATGTAGGCCAGTGCAACCAGGAGCGCTGTCTTCATTGACAGGAACTTAAGCTCGACTGATTGCAGGGGCTCAAAGGGAGCACTCTTCAGGGCAGTTAGAACCACTGAGAGGTCCCAAGAGGGAACGAGAGGAGGGCGAGGAGGATTTAGTCTCCTCACTCCTCTCAGGAACCTGATGACCAGGTCGTGCTTCCCTACCGACTTACCTTCGACCAGGTCATGGTGTGCGGCAATGGCGGCAACATAGACCTTAAGGGTGGAGGGAGACAGCCTTCGCTCCAACCCTTGCTGAAGGAAGGAAAGCACAACGCTGATCGAGAATTTCCGGGGGTCTTCTCGGTGAGAAGAGCACCAGTCGACGAAGAGGTTCCACTTCAACGCATAGGCGTGTCTCGTGGACGACGCTCTAGCGGAAGTGATGGTAGCCGCCACCGCTGGTGGAAGGGTACTCAAACCTACCTCGAGCCGTCCAGGAGCCACACGTGGAGGCTCCAGAGATCGGGGCGAGGGTGCCACAGGGTGCCCTGAAAATGGCTCGAAGCGACCTCAGATGTTTCTGACTCCATAGGAGGAGGTGGCGGGCGAGTTGTGACATACGGCGGGAGCGTAGACCACCTTGATGGTTGATGTACGCAACAGTCGCGGTATTGTCTGAACGGACTAGTACGTGTTTACCCAGGAGCAATGCCCGGAAGCGGTGCAGGGCAAGGCGTACTGCCAACAACTCGAGGCAATTGACATGCCAAAGCCGCTGGGGTCCTGTCCAGGAGCCCGCAGCAGCATGTCCATTGCACATGGTGCCCCAGCCCATGGTGGAGGCATCTGTCGAGACAACAACATGCCGGGAAGCTCGTTCCAGGGGGACACCCGCCCTGAGAAAACTGAGGTTCGACCACGGGGTGAAGAACTGACGGCAGGTCGGAGTAACTGGTACTCGGAGCGTGCCTTGTTGCCATGCCCACCTCGGGACTCGGCCGCGAAGCCAAAGCTGAAGCGGTCTCATATGAAGCAATCCGAGTGGCGTGACCGCGGCTGCAGATGCCATATGCCCCAGGAGCCTCTGAAAAAGTTTCAGTGGAACCGCACTCTTGCCCTCGAATTGTCTCAGGCAAGTCAGCAGTGACTGCGCGCGCTCGCTCGTAAGCTGCGCAGACATGGCGACCGAGTCGATGTCCATACCAAGAAAAGAGATCCTCTGCACGGGGCAAAGTTTGCTCTTCTCCCAGTTGACCCGAAGGCCCAGACGAGCTAGGTGCCGGAGCACTAGGTCCCTGTGTTCGCAAACCTGATCTCGAGAGTGAGCTAGGATCAGCCAGTCGTCGATATAACTCAGGATGCGAACCCCGTGCTCCCGAAGGGGAACAAGGGCAGCCTCGACGACCTTTGTGAAGATGCGAGGAGACAGGGCCAGCCGAAAGGGAGGACCGCGTACTGGTATGCCTGCCCCTCGAAAGCAAACCGAAGGAACGGTCTGTGTCGAGGAAGAATGGAGACATGAAAGTAGGCGTCCTTCAGGTCGATCGCTGCAAACCAATCCTGGGTCCGAACGCATTCGAAAACGCGTTTGGCGGTGAGCATCTTGAAGGCAGCCTGTGAAGGGAGCGGTTCAGCACGCGCAAGTCCAGGATTGGCCGTAACCCATCGGTTTTCTTGGGGACAATGAAGTAGGGGCTGTAGAAGCCGGACCTCATCTCGGCTGGAGGGACAGTCTCGATTGCACCCTTCGCCAGCAGGGTGGCAATCTCTGCTCTCATGATGGGGGCATTGCCACCGACCAAAATGGAGCGGACTCCCCTGAAGCGGGGAGGAGACCGTGCGAACTGAATCGCATAGCCGAGCCTGATGGTGCGCGCGATCCAGCGGGACAGACGGGGAAGCTCTAAACAGGCTCCCAGGAACTGAACCAGCGGGATCATGCGGACGACAGGCGTCCCCCCGGAGGGGCAGCGAAGCGGAGTAACTGGCCCAGACGTGGACGGCATAGCGGGCCGGTGTGGGGGCACAGTTAGCAACCGCGCCCTGGCAGAGGGGGCCAGGGGAGGACCAGGCTGATCGTCCCGCGGGGGCCTGCTCTGCCAGGGGTCTGGCGACAGAAGGAGACAGGGGCGAAGCGGTCCGTGGACGGCCCGCTGTGTCAACCGCCTCTGGAACAGAGGGGGGCGAGGAGAGCACGGCTTGTGGGCGGCGCTCTGTGTCGCCCGAGAACTCTGTGGGCTCAGGGAAGAGAGGGTCGTTTCTGTCTTTAACCACTTTAGGGTGCTGCCTACCCGTGGGTGAGCAGCGGGGAGCGGAGAACAAAAGATTCTCCCCCGGCCCTCCACCGGTGGAAGGAGTGGTCCTGCTACCATCTCCTGAAAAACGACCATCTTCCCTGAGCAGCCCGTCTCAGGAGCGCCGCTTGGCCCGGCGTTTAGCAGGGGGCGGGGCGGGAGAGGGCTGTGGCGCCTTCTTACGGCTTCCTCCGCGACCGGCCTGGGCTGCTGCGTGGGCCGGGCGGGAGCCGCAGGAAGGCGCCCTCGGCGGGAAACAGGACGAGGCGTCTGCCCGGCCGGCTGGGTGGAGGCAGCAGCTGGCCGGCGGGGCAGAATGTGTTTGATGGCCTCGGTCTGTTTCTGGGCGGTTGAAAACAGTTGGGCGAATTCTTCAACCGCACCGCCGAAGAGGCCGGCCTGGGACAAGGGGGCGTTAAGCAGACGGGTCCGCTCCGCGTCCCGCATGTCAGCCAGGTTCAGCCACAGGTGTCTCTCCTGGACCACAGCTGTGGACATCACCAGACCCAGGGAGTGTGCGGTAACCTTCGTCGCCCGTAGAGCGAGGTCGGTAGCGGCGCGCAGCTCATCAAAGAACCCTGGGTCTGTCCTACCCTCGTGCATGACTCTGAGCATCTGGGCCTGGTAGACCTGCAGAGTGGCCATAGCATGCAGTGACGCAGCCGCCTGTCCCGCCGCTCTGTAAGACTTCGCCACCAGGGTCAACGAAAATCTACAGGCTTTGGATGGGTGCTTAGGTTTACCACGAGAAGAAGCAATCTGAGGACATAGTTGCATGGCAACAGAGCGTTCAACCGGGGGGAGCCCAGTGTACCCACGGGCGGCTGCATCATCGAGGGGAGGAAAGGCGGATGAGATCAACGAGCGGTCCCGAGAAGACAACGGGGTCCTCCAGGACTTCGAGATCTCATCATGCACGTCCGGGAAGAAAGGTATTGGGGTTTGCCGAGGACGAGGGTCGGCGGCCTTACCCAAGAACCAATCGTACAGTCGCGAGCGCTCAGGACAGGGTGGAGGCCTCCACTCAAGCCCGATGCTCGCGGCTGCCCGGGAAAGCATGGCCGTCATCTCCGGATCAGACTCGAGCACAGCCGTATGCACACCGGAAGGTGGCAGCTGTGACGAGCCCTCACTTCCAGAAGAATCAAACCCACCTTGTGATGCTGCAACAGACATGGCATCATCCTCTGTAGCTTCAACCGAAACACGTGGGCCACCAGAGGGTAGACCCGCGGGAATCGGCCGCTCGCTAGCGGGCACCGTCATTGAAGAGGGGGGCCGGGGTCGCGGACACATAGTCGGCGCCTTGTTCCAGACCGTCACCCTCAGGTCACCCTGGCCACCAGCCGCAGGACGGGGGGTGGATGAGGGGACTCTCACTCTTGTGAGTTCACCGAGTCTCGACCCTAATGACGCGATGGTCATGTTCCCACAGAGAGAACATGAGTCATCCACGAGCGCTGCTCTAGCATGATCAATGCCCAAACATACTATGCAACGCTCGTGCACATCAGAGTCCGATACCAATCTGCCGCAACCAGAAGTACACGAGCGAGGCATCTTTAAAAAGACGTGCCGCGTGTAAGCTCTTTTAGTGAGAAAACTCAAGTGTTGAAGCACCCGGGGAGAAACGCGCCGACTGGCAGATCACTGCAGCAGATCAGCAGGAAGCACGCTCTCGCCGTAGATCGCCGTCACACTATCACTCGAGGCACTCGTTCGTGAAGCTGACAATTCAGAGATGGCTTGTGGAGAGAAGAATAAACTTGGCTCCGAAGCGAAAACATAAACTGCTGTTGCGGACTTCCTCCTTTTATACCCACGAGGTGGGGCGGAGTTACGTCATGCAAATTCCGCAGACCCATGGCATTTCCTTGCCATTGGCTCGTTTTGTAATACTCGAAGTTGATAGGCTTTCTAAGCGAAACCCCATTCGTCGTCATCCGACGTAACTCGGAGTGACAACGAAAGGGAATGTGCATTTGAGCGCAAACTATCAATGACTGCATACTTGATCTCTTTTTAAAATACGCTTTAGTTCATTTTTAAAAGCCCCCAGATCTAAGTCCTGTTTCAGCTCGATGGGCAAGGAGTTCCAGAGCTTAGCACCCAGGACAGTAAAAGCCGATTGTCCAAAGGTCTCTTTTCTAACGGGCACTTTCACATTTCCATTAGCAGCTCCTCATGTGATGGAGCCCACTGATCGAAGTGGGACTATGTGACGTCTAAGAACATCAGGGGCTTGTTTGTGCAAACATTTATACATTAATTTCAAGTTACAGAATTTAATAAAATTTTCTAAATTAAAAAAGTTCAACCTCTGCACTACTCCACAATGGTGTGTTCTAACAGATGTTTTATCCAATATTTTTAAAGCTCTGTTGTAAATCAATCAATCTTAAGGGCCTGACTGTTGTGTCTGTTGACTGTGACCAGGAGGTTATACAATAACTGAGGTGAGAAAAAAATCATTGCGTGCATAAATGTATTTGCCGCACGAAATGTTAAACAGTCCCGAATGACTCTAAAATTATACAAGTTTGCCCTGGCTGTTCTAGAGATTTTTTTGACATGACTTTCAAATGATAAATGGGAGTCCAGGATTAATCCCAGATATTTTACTTCTTTAACCTGGGCAATTCTTTGACCATTAATTGTCAGATGCAGTTCTTCCATGGGGTGTGATCTGGAAGCAAAACAAACTGACACTGTCTTACTCAGATTTAGAGTTAGTCCTGAGTTTTGAAACCATACTGACACAGAATTAATATGTTACTGCAACTGCTCAGAAAATTGCCTCAACACTTTTGCCACTCACAAAAACAACTGCATCACCTGCGTACATTTGGAAACCTGCGCCCGGACATATGTTTGGTAAATCATTAATGTACAATGTGAAAAGCAGAGGCCCAAGAATCGATCCCTGGAGAACCCCCGTTTTCAGCGTTGCAAAGGATGACTTTTCATTGTTAATTATTACACATTGTTGTCTATGTTCCAAATATGCCTTAAACCACTGTAAAGTTGTTTTATCAAAGTTCAGCTGGGATAATTTCTGTATAAGTACATCATGATTAAGTGCGTCAAAGGCTTTTTTTATATCCATGAAAACCCCTCCAACTATTTGGCCTTTGTCAATTGCTAGTTTAAGTTGTTCAATAAAATAGCAATTGGCCGTTTCTGTCGAGTATTGTGGCCGGAATCCAAATTGCAGAGGATGCAGTATGTCATTGAACTGTAAGAAAGACATTAGCTGATTGGCTACAATCTTTTCCAGCACCTTAGAAAAAATTGGTAAGATGCTAACTGGTCTATAATTGCATGCTAGATCAACCCAGATTTATATATAGGTATAACCCTAGATTGTTTCCAAACATTTGGAAACTCTCCATTTTTGAAAGAGAGGTTTACCAATTTAGTTAAAGGTTTTACCAATATGTCTTTATTTATTTTTAGAAAGGAAATGTCAATATTAAAAAGATCTTTGGCATGACTATTTTTTACTTTTTCAATGACAGCTATGACCATTTTTTCAATGACCTCTTGCTCAGCTGTTTTTTCAAGTGAATATGCATCAATTAATTTATTTGGTTGGTAATGCTCTACCCTGTTGCTCAAATCATAGCAATCCGACACTTCCTGAACCGACAAAATAAAGTACTCATTCAATTCCTGGGCGATACGCTTACTGTCATTTACAAACGTATCCCCAATTTTAAGTTCACACAGGTGGGGTTGCTTTCCTTTGGGTTTCATAATGTTGTTAATTGTTTTCCACATTACTGATGGATTTCCTCTTGCCTCAGTAATCGCTGTGATATAGTAATTGCTTTTAGCAAGTCTCATATCCTTTATCACGCGATTTCTTAGGCTTTTATATAGAACCACATCACTGTTAAGCTTGCTTTTAATTGCTTGTTTTAAGATTTGGTCTCGCTGCTTCATAAGTTTTTTAATAGATTCATTTATCCAGGGTAGAGATCTCTGTTTACCACTTTTCCTCTCTTTTAGGTATTTAGACACAGTTGCATCTATTTTATTCATAACTTGCCTACAGCTGCTGTCCACCTCATCCCACACCATGTTATACCAATTTATTTCTTTTAACTCATTGTCCAATTTAGGAACATCATTTTTAGGAATTATTTGTGAGTTGTAGTTAGGCTTTTTGGGTTTTAAAAAGTGTTTATTAGATAATTTTCTCACCATCAGAGTCATATTATGATTATTAAGATTTCAGAATACGTTCTTCTCTGTTTGCAAAAATTAAATCCATTTGCGTCTTACTCGATTTTGTAATTATCGTAGCCCCTTTCACATGCTGCGTAAAATCAAATTTGGTCATTAACATTTTTAATTTTCTCTTTTTACTTTTGTTAAACCAGTCAATGTTAAAATCGCCCATGACAATAATTTTGGATTTATGTGATATTACCTTCAACAGTTTCTCTAATTTATTACAAAATTGCTCCTCATTAGTAGATGGCGGATTATACAACAACAAAATAAAAAAATGCATTCTAGGAGATAGAGAGATGTCAACACATAGGTATTCTATTTGGACATCACAATCGATTGTTACTTCCATACATTTCAAAGAGTTGTGTACATAAATTAGCACCCCTCCACCTTTCTTCGTCTTTCTATCTTTTCGAAAACAGCTATAACCAGGAACCTCCAAAAAACTAGTATTAATTTTACCTTTAAGCCAGGTTTCAGCAAGGCCCAGAAGATGTAAGTTTGAGTCTGTTAGCAGTGTCTTTATCTCATCAAGTTTTGGTAATAAACTGCGTATGTTGAACTGCGCACCCAAGATTCCCTTAGGCTTTTGATCCCTGTCCCATACAATTTTCGCACCAATAACTGTAGAAACAATATGTTGCAATGAATATGAGTGATTACTCACAATTTGTTTGTTCAATGTGGCTTTATGTCGGGTTAAATATTCGGTTGCATCCGTTGTATTAGTTCCGTTTGCTGTTTTATTTTGCCCTGTAGTTTTCCAACCACGTGGTCTTATGAAAGGTCCCCTTTCTTGTTGGATTAGATCTCCGCGTTCATCCCTTGTGAAGATGGGTTGCATGTCCAGCGAGGATTTGTCCGCGATAGTCCACTCCGTTGTCCAATTCTGTGTGGCCAACACATGCTCCACTTCATCCGACATGATCAACTCCCCATTCGGGTTGCTCGATGTAACACCACGCCCTATGCTCTCCGTCGGCGATCCCCCCATCTTACCAGGTGTATCCCCGCCTGCCATACATTCACCGGTCCTCCGTGCCAGATCCGTTGACATCAATGGTGAGCCCCCCATCTCAGCCGTCGTCGCACCCCCACCTGCCATACCCGCTCCTGCTCACACCTGCTCACAACAAGGCTTGCTATGGTAAACTGGGGAGCCGTTCCATTCCCCAACGGTGTCACTCCCAGTGCCTCCGTTGTAATGGCAGGCTCCAGCCCCGCCGCCAGTGGGCCGTGATTGCGCATAACAGGCCCGGGATTTAGATGTACATCCCCCGCCAGAAGCAAAAGCATCAGGTAAAGTCTGATTTTTGACCATATGTATTTGAGTCCTTCTGTGTGGACCTTAATGTTAACTTTTGTTGTTCCTTGTGTTTTAACCAAACCCTTGTGTAGGATTGCCGATATTACACAATGCCCATATTCAGTCTTTAAAAACTTGCATGAGATCATACCCAGTGGGCGCACAAGCACATTATCTTCGTACAATGTCAGTGTAAAACAGTGGGAGAATCAGGAGTCCAAAACAAAACGCATAAAGAGCCAGTGATTCTAAAGGCTCCGCGTGATCCTTTGATGTGTGCCGCCTTTGTTTGTCTTGACAGCGGCGACTCCAGAAACTTTCTTTGCGCTTAGGTGGCTGCTTGTTATTCCATATGTCGCACGTTTTTGCAGCATTAAAAATGTTACAGTAGTAGAGCAGTATATCCAGCATGGAGCCCAACAAACCGTGCAGATATCTCGTTTTTAATCCACTACTAGCAGCTGCCTTCACATGAGACGCCGCCACCTCCGCCATCTTTTTTTAAGTACTGTTAGAAATGTTAACCATGACGTTAAACAGATCTTGCGCAATATGTATAACAATGCACTCATCTCTTGGACTGACAGTTGTACACTCTTAAAGATAACGGTTCTTTATTGGCTTCTATGGTTCCCTGAACACTTAAAATCCACAAATAAATTTCTTCGCACAAAAGGTTCTAGTGGTAACAGGTTCTTTGGATTTGTATACTATTCTTCACATGGCTCTTTTAAGAACTGTTCACTGGAAGTTTCTTTGGTTAATCAAAAATGGTTATTCTATGGCATTTCTGTGAAAACACACTTTTGGAGTCTTTAAGAGTGTCAATGGATGTGGTGTGCAATAAAAGAAATGGATAAAGAACATTGGCTTTACCTTCAGCAGAAGAGCCTCAGAGGACCCAAAGAGAAGCTGAGTTTCAACAGCACGCTCTCGGAGAACCCTCTCCAACTTGGGGAACTTAGCCAAATACAGATAAGAGAGATGGTAGAGCAGAGCGGTGCGCTGAGCAGATGGAAGAAGCTCTGTGACAAAGTCAGGGCTACTTGCTACCTCAATTTCTGTAGAATTACAAATGTGATAGTTACAACATGATGGTTTTGCTCAGACATGAGTCAATTATTAACAACATTAAAAATGTGAGAGGTTTACATTTTATCAGTGAAAAACAATTCCCAGATTTTTACCCACCTTGGCTGTCTGACATTTTTTGTCTGTAAAGGAAGTACCTGGAAAACACTGAAAAACAACAACACTATCATGAGACATCACTATCATGAGATGAGAATCAACAATAAATGAGAGAGGTCAGTAAAAGTTACCTGTAAGATGAATGAACCTCTAAGCAATGTATGTCAGCATGGGGAATTTATACTCTATGGCACCTCCTTAAAATTGTTTGTACACTTGGGGGTTTGCCTTGTGGGATCTCTGGGGTTGGGCAGGATGAGACTTGTATTTTCAACATCCCTTTTATCGGCAACTGTTATCATTCATATCAACTTTCTAAAATGTTTAAAATTTAAAATTCTTATTTCAAGCAGTGCATTTGCCCTTCCTTAAAGGGAGATTCATTGCGCTCTACCTTTACTTTTAAAGAAATAATTTACTCTACATTACATGTAACTCAGTCTGTGTAGGGTACCATCTCAGATTCCTCAAATCAATCAAACTGTTTTATTCCATTATAAGGGATGCATTATTTGGTTTTCACATATGAGAAGAGTATGTTTATGTGAAATATATTTAAAACATGTATCATATTCATATGACCCACAGTTTTATCAGCAGTTGCACTTCACAAGCTGCCATTGCCGGACTTCGACCAAAGAAAAGTTTGTGCATTTGTGAAATTCTTAGGTTTGCAGGTCCAGACTGGCCGCCAGGAATTATCCCAGAGCTCCCGGTGGCCAGTCTGGACCTGCTGGCGAGTTGGCCAGTTTCTGTAAGCACACTGTTAGGTGGCAGCAAGGATGAAACGGAGAGTGAATCCAATCACGAGCACATTTAATTACACAATTACAAACAGGAAATCCAGGGAACTCAGAACAAGACAGAAGTAACATTAAACAACAACCGACAGGCAACAACTGAAACACAGGGGTTTAAATACACAGACAAACAAGCTAAACAAGATAACAAGGGGGCGTGGTTAATAAGAAACACCTGGGGAGACTAATAAACATGGACGAGGAACACCTGTGGACACTGAGCAACAACAAACAAAAGACAAGACACATGGCAGGGTCACAAGACAAACAAGGAATCACGTGATATGCAAGACACATCAAAAACCCACACGTAACACACACAGTGTTTTAGGGACAAGCCTTGTTTTTGCTTGCATATTTCTATATTTAACACATATGATCATTTTTTTTTTATTCTAAAATTTTTAATTCTAAAATTAAAACAACTTATTTATTGTATTATATAGGCTAATTATAAATTCCTAATTTCTTTTGCACCCTCTGTTGAAAGTAGAACATTTTAAATGTTTTAGCTATGATTGTGTTATTGATCAATGTCATCTGAAGTTTTGAATAACAAAGAAAAAAATCAGACTGATAAAACATTTCAAAGGATCAAAGCATTTGTCTCCTGTTTCAAAGGATCTGTAAACAAATCAGCTAAAATCAGTTAAAAAGAGCTTTTTTACATCGCAAAACAAACATTTAGAAATGTGAAAATATCATCAAAAAAGCCAAATAAAAGCATCTGTTTGTATTTTCTGCAAAAGTTTTAACAGCATTTGCTCTTCATGAGCTGCCATTGTACTCTTGATCTTGCCCAAAGTGTGTGCATTTGTGAAATTCTTAGGTTTGCAAGCCTGGACTGGCCATCGGGAGCCCTGGGATAATTCCCAGTGGCTTGGTGAATTGGCCAGTTGTCTGTAAGCAAGCAGTGTCTTTGCTTGCACATTTCTATATTTAACATATATGTTTTGTTTTTGGTAAAAGACAGGTAAAATATGCAATTTTTTTATTAAAAAATGTTTTATTCTAAAAATTTTATTTAATTATTACTTCCTAATTTTTTTGCACCCTCTGTTAAAAGTAGATTTTTTTTTATTGTTTTAGATACGATTATGTTATTGATCAATGTCATATGAAGTTTTGAATAACAAATAAAAAATTAAGACAGGTCAAATGTTTAAACGATTCAAAGGATTTGTCTTCTGTTTCAAAGTATTTGTACACAAGTTAAACAGAGCTGGTGTACATTGCAAAACAAAAACACTTTACACATAACCCACATACTGCATCTATTACTCAATGCTTGCAGAGCACCTTGCCTTCTGTCCTTTACTGAAAGCAGATGAGGATAGACAGATAAAAAATGAGAAGCACCTCCTGATAATGCTGCCATTGGTTATACATTGAGTTGTAGTTGAGAGCATTGTTGAGCACCAACACATCTGCCTGGATGTTATCATTGATCCTAATACCCTTGGTTCCCTTTCGTATGGAAAACTCCTATATCTCGTCGGAGGCGATTCAGCGATCTTCGCGATCTCCCGGGTACCAGCCGTTGCTTCACGCGATCTGCCTTTTTTTCAAAGAGCTGTTGTCACAGCTGGTATTCTGTTGAGTGCGCACAGTGAGCTTGTAGTTTCCCCGCTGTGTTGATCCTTTCCCTTCGTTGATCCCTGTGTGCTTCAGCACAATAAAGAGAGCGTTTTTCTGTGAAAGAGCAACACGAGTGAAAATCGCGTCCTTTTCAGGATGGCGTTTCACCCGT
Source organism: Gila orcuttii (assembly GCA_026230005.1). Taxonomy (NCBI): domain Eukaryota; kingdom Metazoa; phylum Chordata; class Actinopteri; order Cypriniformes; family Leuciscidae; genus Gila; species Gila orcuttii. The sequence continues at coordinate 21,177,980 of JAPDVR010000025.1, forward strand.
GTGTTTCTGGATGCGGTCAACTTCTGCCTCCGGCTGATGGTCATGATTGCTGTCTCTCGTGCTTGGCCTCGCGCACGCTGAGGCAGCGTTCGTGAATGAGTCATGTTCTCATTGTGGGAACATGACCATCGCGGTGCTAAGACTTAGACTCCGAACCCTCACTCGAGGGGGAGTCCCTTTGGAGATTCCCCGATCTAGTTCTTCTTCTGGTTCACTCCAGAAAAAGGCTACTTCGGCTAATCCCATTGGTAGTCTAAGGGTTACAGTGAGGAATGATCCGCTGGGTGAAAGACCCCCTCGGGCTTCCCACTCCTCTGCATCACTGCCACTGGGGCCCTTGGAGGAGCGCGCTGGGCCATCTCGTGTGGCTCCAGTCGTTTTCTTCGGGGCCCCACCAGAGGACCAGATGTCGATCGCTGCATCGGAGGAAGAAGATTCAGCTTCTGGGTATGATGACTCGGCTGCGTTGCCCCCCTTGGGTGTGGTAGCGTTGTCCGAGCCAGACCCAGAGATGACACTTATGCTTGCCCGGGCGGCCGAGAAGGTCGGGCTTGTGTGGAATCCTCCACCGCGTGCCGAACCTTCCCGGCTCGACGATTGGTTTCTCGGGGCGGCTCGTGCTGGTTCTCAGCGCTCCGCCTCCGGTTCCTTTCTTTCCGGAGGGGCATGAGGAGGTGACGAGATCATGGTCGGCCCCTCTGGCGGCCAGACACAGGTCAACTCCCTTCTCCTCCCTCACCACTCTCGATGGTGGGGCAGCGAAGGGATACTAAGGCATCCCCCCAGTGGAACGGTCTGTGGCGATGCAGCTGTGTCCCAAGACCGCGTCCACCTGGCGTGGTAACCCTTCGCTCCCCTCCCGCGCCTGTAGGTTCTCTTCTGGTCTGACTGGAAAATTTACAGTGCATGTGGAGAAGCTGCTTCTGCCCTGCATGCCATGGCACTCCTCCAGGTCCACCAGGCCCAGGCGATCTGTGACATGCAGGAGGGTGGTACTACACCCTGGGGTGCTCCAAGAGCTGCGAAAGTCACCGCACGTTCCCTGGGTCGGCGATATCCACTCTTGTGGTCCAGGAGCAACATCTATGGCTCACCCTGACAGATATGAAGGAGTCGGACAAGAGCAGGTTCCTGAACTCCCCCATATCCGCCGCTCAGAAGCAGTCGGAGGTCATCAAGTACATCATGCCCCGGAGACAGGCTGTGGCTGCCCCGTCCCCGCCGGCTTCGCCTCCGGCTGCACGTCGCCGAGGGCCTCCTCCTGCCGCCGCTTCCGCCCCTGCCCAGCCCAGGCAGAAGCCAGCTAAGCGGCAGGGTGCCGGCCGCAAGAGAGACGCACAGCCCGCTCGGAGTTCGTCTAGACCCCCCAGCAAGAGGAGAGGTAAGCGACCCTGAGACGGGCAACCCAGAGGACACAGTAGCTGCTCTTTGGGAGGGTGCCTCTGCGCCCCTCCTTCCCCCGGAGGAGGGCCGGGTGGAAGCGGCTTGGCCCTGTCGCCCCGCGTCTTCACGGAAGTCGTGGAGGCGGCCATTGTTCTCATGAGAGAACATGGCGTTTGTATTCTCAACTATCTCGACGACTGGCTGATAATAGCTCACTCGCGAAATCTTTTGTGCGATCACAGGGACTTGGTGCTTCGGCACCTCAGCCGTTTGAGGCTTCAGGTCAACTGGGACAAGAGCAAACTCTGCCCCATGCAGAGGATCTCTTATCTCGGTATGGAGTTGGACTCGGTCAATCAGACTGCGCACCTCACCGAGGAGCGCGGCCAGTCAGTGCTCAACTGCCTCAGGTCTTTTCGAGGCAGGTCTGCGGTCCCACTGAAACAGTTTCAGAGGCTCCTGGGGCGTATGGCAGCCGCAGCCGCAGTAACGCCGCTCGGCCTGCTGCATATGAGACCGCTTCAGCGCTGGCTTCACGATTGAGTCCCGAGATGGGCGTGGCAGAGCGGCACGTTCTGGGTCAACATTACCCCGCACTGTCGCCAAACCTTCAGTCCTTGGTCGGACCCTGCCTTTCTACGGGCCGGAGTGCCCTTAGTCCAAGGTTCCAGGCATGCTGTGGTTTTCACGGATGCCTCTGCCAACGGATGGGGCGCCACGTACAACGGGCATGCAGTCTCAGCATTACATTAGCTAATGTCTAATAACCGAGACATTAGCTGGTTTAGATGTGTTTGATTAGCCTAATCAAGAGAGAGAGCCTAACAACACTGTACCCTAAGGACCGCAGCCAGGGACACTCATTACAAGCCCAGTGCTACTGTCTGTAAGGAAAAGCTCAAGACAGTGGAGGCCCCAAAGGGATAACTCTTTAGAATGAGAGGAGGCCTATCTACACCATTTTACAAAAAGACAGCCCCACCAAGTAGGCTCACTGTGAGCCGTACCACTTGGCAACATCACGTAAGCAGAGTTCTAGGGAGTGAAAGCCTCTGTAGAACGACTCTCTAAAACGAGAGGAAATCTAATTCCTTTCACTAGGTCTAAATCACCCTTTAAACTAAAGACATATTTATCGAGGAGGCACACAGAGAGCCTTGCGACACGACATCGCTAAGCTACGGGGCTCAAAGGAATGCGGGACGACTCTCAAGGATGAGAGAAAACCCAGTACTACTTCTAACGCCCCTATAGAAGCTCACCAGGAGCCCTGCGGCTTAGTGCCCCTATCTAGAAGGAGGAGCTCTATCGAGAGCAGCAGGATGCCACTCTAAAACAAGAGGGGACCTAATTAACAAACCCTGGTATCTAACAATAGCTCTGGGAGCTACAAGGAGCTCTGGGGAGCGGAAGCCTCAGCAGGACGGCTCTCTAAATGAGAGGAGACCTAACAACACTCTTTGTCAAGGAAGCTCACCTGGACCCATTCCTCTTCACACTAAAGTTTAACAGAGCTCTAAAGAGTGAAGTACATAGCGTGACGGCCCTCCAAAACGAGGGGAGCACTTGTGACATTTTAACAATATTGTTTAGTCAAAGTGGCTTGTCGAGAGCCATACAACTCAACTAGTTTTACTGAACTTTTCAAGCAGGCTCATAAAGCCATTCAGCTTGACACAGAGCTGAATAATAGCTATAGGTAGCAGAGTACTTAGCATGATAACCCTCTAGAACATGAGGGGAGTACTAGCAATGCTGAACTTGACAAACTGAAACTTGTCAAGGAGGCTCACCAAAAAGCCTTCCTGCTTGACTCTAACTATGAAAGGAGCTCTTAAGGTGTGAGTACTTAAACATAACAACCCTCCAAAATGAGAGGAGTCCTACCAAAGCTTATGTTACGCTGGAGTGAATTTAAAGTGTGTTTTGAAGCCTTGGGAGTGAGATCGGGGACTCCAGGGATCTTGTTGATTGGATCCCTGTTAATTGTTATGGATGGTTTTGTTCTCTTTGAGTGGAGATTTTACTTAATTCATAACACTTAACTGAATGTAAGCTTATCAAGGAGGCTCACAGATAGCCACTCAATTGATTCTACAATATACAGAACACTCAGGGAGTTGGTACTCACTTTAACAATCATCCAAAACGAGGGGAGTACTATCAATGCTCAACCATAATTAAGCTTGTAAAGGAGGATCACAGAAATCCCCTCACTTGATGAACAGAGCTCTTAGGGAGCAGAGTACTCCACACTTAGGGCCTCGAACACAAGGAGATTATTACTAATGCTCAATCGAAATTAAGTTCGTCAAGAAAAAAGCAATTCAAATTAATTCTCACAAAGAAGAAAGCTCTAAGACACTCTAAAGTGAGGAGAGTCCTAATGCCTGAACAAGGTCTGTCAAGGAAGCCCACAGAGGGCCATTCCACCTGACAATAAAGAGCCGAACCATCAGAAGGCAGATCTTATTTTATCTTAGCCAAAACATCATTGTTCCAGCCATATGGAGTACTTAGCATATTGACCTTTTAAAACGAGGTGAGTACTAACAATGCTATACTATAACTAAGCTTGTCAAATGCTAGATTCTTATCTGTAACGAGAAACAAGTGAGAACAGATTCGAAAGGGAAATGGAAGCTTTAGCTTAAGTTCTGCCAGGAAGACTCAATTGTTATGTCACTTATATCCTTCTCATCTATCCAATCGTGTCTAATGCTTCCGGTATAAAAGACCAGTACTTACACATATTTGAGTTCGCAGATGCTGACGCTTTCATTCACCTCCATCCTCCCCACCACCACCAAGATGGTTCCTTCCCCTCCATCCTCCCCACCACCACCAGGATGGTCCCTTCCTATACCTCCCAGGGGGTCGGCTGCGCCCCTGCCTTCATCTTCAGGCAGGAAATGCAGAGTCCGGACCCTCGGATTGCGAGCTATGGACGGGGCTTTAATGCTTGCTGGGCTATCAATAAATGTATTTATTGTTACAGTATTTATTCTCCTGAGTCACTAACTGCAACACTGCTTCAGTGTTACTTCTACTCTCTATAGATTGGGACCATATGAAAACTAAGCAGTGTTTGTTTAACACTGAGGATTTTGCTGCTTACCAGTAAACATGTTACCTGCAACATGCTTTTTTGTTTATTAAATAATTTATTTAAATAATTGAGAAATTCTTTTGGTCTTTATTTAACTATGAACACACACTAATGCCGGGCATACACCAAAGGATTTTCACAGTCCCAGACTAAAGACCGGCAGTCTTTAGGAATCTTACTGGAGTCTCGGCGCGCTCCCGTCGTCTCGATCGTTAAAGGGATACTTCAGGATTTAGCATTAAGCTTTGTATCAGTAGAAATCCAGTAGTATTTTCGAATTACCGTGCTCCCCCCCGACCCCCCCCCCCCCCCCCCCCCATCTCAGCGATGCCATTTTCTTCTGGACGAGATCGCTGAATCCGCAGAGCTTTGAGTGTAAAAGTGTTAATATTAATAATTTTTTAATTAAAAGTTATAACTCACATTGGTTGTGGTTATTTTTGTTACTAGAGTATGGATTAGCCTAGATAATGTATTAGCTTAGAGAAATGGTGATTTCAATTGGGGGAAAACAGTTCATATGCAGAGCTACTAAGCTAGGCTACTCTGTTGACATGGTCCTGCCTTGCATCATATTTTTAATGTGAAAGTCTAAGTCGTCTTATATACATTAGACTAGTACATCCCGGTACAACGTACGCAATAGCACCATTTCTATGGAAATTTATCAAATGACTCACGATGTATCAACGCAAGCCTAGTTGTATCCATTTTTTGGATTCTGCCGCCTGTAACCGGTAGGCGTGGTTTGGGAGTGGCCTCGTAAGGGCAGCAAAGCAAGTGCTTTCTGGGAGTTGTTGTCTTTCAGCCACATGAGTTAAAAATACTCAGTCTAGAATGCTTCAATTTAAAAAATAATTTCACATTTCTACTATATAAATGACCAATATTAAATACACATTCATCTTCCCAGAGGTGAAGTATCCCTTTAAATGTGAGGTGATAATCTGCAGTCGGCGACCTGATTTATGTCTTTCTCTAGTCTTTCATATCAAACATGTTTGATATTATCACAAGTCCTAGCGTAGTCATAGTGACGTAAAACAATCAACAACCAATAAAATCGTTCTCAGAAAACAGGAAACAGGAAGCCATCAGTCACAACAAAGAAACATGTAGACGGACGTGGAAACACAACGAGCGCCAAGTAGGCAAAAATGGACCGTGGATAAAGAGTAGCGCCTTGTCGAGCTTGTCATCCCATTAAATAGTCAACTCTTTATTAAGAAATGTTCACATAACAATGTCTAATTTGATTTTTTTTCATTCCTGGAAAAGAAAGTGATTTTTTGTAATTAAACAATATAAATTAACATATTTTTACTCATCAAACAAAAAATATGCATAAAAATGCCTATTTTAATGGAGGAAAAAATTAGGACCCCTAATAACTAGTGATAGCCCCCTTTGTTGAAATTAATTCAGTGAGGTAAAATGGTGGAATGGCTGATGTCAAAGTCCTTTGATATCTTTTTAAATCCTTTTCCACACTCATAAGCAGTGTGGGGGAAATATATGGGGGGTGTCCTAATTTATTCCTCCTCAAAAATTGCATTCTTTTAAAATTACATTTCACAGAGAGTCTTAAAAAGGCCTTCCTTATTTTTAAATAGTTTAGTTAAATCACTGGGTTCTTCAGTATTGTTAAAATTGTTATTACATGTCCATATGTTGAAAAATAGACAGGCTTTCATGGTGTCCTATTTTTTTCACATGACTGTATGGTTGCCTTTATATAATTTAATAATAATGATAATTTATAACTATTATTATTTTTATTATTATTTAATGATGATAATCACATAATTTGGACAGTGACTCCCACCCCCTGCAGAACACCATCACTGACTGCACTGAGCAGCTCCTTTAGCGATATACTCCTTCACACCAAATCTGTGAAGGAGAGATATCGCAGGTCCTTCCTTCCTGCTGCAGTCAGACTGTTTCACACTAGACTGCTCCTTGTAGACCACGCACACACCAAGGACTCAGTTTAATATTGTCCATATATTGTTTATTTATTGTATATATTGTTTATATTATTATTATAATTATATATTTATTTATTTTTAACTATCCACAGTGCTGCTGCAACACTGAGAATTTCCCCATTGTGGGAATGTAAGGTCTATCTTATCTTATATACCACCACCTCTGTAGCCCTACCTTCAGAAATATTTTGGATCATACAACATAATGTGATACAGTAGCTAACTGTAGCTGCTTCTCCTCCATTTTTGTTAAATCACTGCTGAGCATGATGGGAGGAATTTGGTGGGAATAAAAAGCTAAAATAATCTAGTTGTAGTCTTGTAAATAGTGTCACTACAAGATTCAGTGTTTGTAAAATCTTTAGTCTGAGACTAAAAACTGTGAACCCAAGTCTTTAGATGTGAGCTGATAATCTTATAAAGTATTTTCTAAATCTTTTCAAAGTCTTTAGGTGTACAGAAAGCATGAGAAATGTGATATGTAACACGTACATATCCCAAACTGGTCTCAGTGTGCAAAAAATACCTTATGCTGGTGACCAGTGATGCTGGATTTTTCAGCAGGGATATCTGAATTCTTAGCATTCATGAAATATTACTGAGAAAAACCTGGATGGTGAAAACATATCCATTCCTGTGATAAGACTGCTCTTTTCTTTTTTTCATTTTTATTGTGTGTTTGTTGTGTTATGGAGAGGATAGCACACATTAAAGATTCAACTAAACACCACTTCCACCAGTGTGGATGGCATCGGAATGTTCAAAAACAGTATACCATTGCTCAGCCATTTTGAACTTCTTTCTACTCCCGAAGAACAAAAAAGTACTTCCCTGCTAAACATTCCCTGTCACCAGAATGAGGTGTGTTTTGCATTCTGAGGCCAGTACCACATTCCGAGCTTGGAGCCCTCCCCCGGAAAGCACGTCAAATACATATATTCTTTTACTCTAATTATTTGTAAGTGTGAACTCGTGAAAACTTATTTAATGACTCCCTTGCTGAAGAGAATGATGAACTCATTAGAACCGTGGCGTAAACAGATCTTGTGCATTCTGTAAAGGTTCTTTATTGTCATCGATGGTTCCATGAAGAATCTTTAACATTCATGGAACGTTTCGATTGTGGAAACAGGTTCTTTAGATTTAAATGATTAAATGTTATAAAATGTGTTATTAGTCATGAAGAGTAGTATGTCTGAATTTTTAGCATTCATGAAGAATTACTGAGAAATACTGGGATGGCTTACTATTTCTGTCGAGATCCTTGAGTGCATCTATATAAGGCCACTAGAGTGAATGGTTTGCAATCCTCGTCATACTCGAGGGTCTCCGATGGAGCCGAAGGTGAGAGGAGCATAGACGGAGCCGACAGGCCAAAATGGAGCCAAGAGGTCGAAGGCCAGAGTCGCAAGGGCGTTGCAGGTAGATGCACAACCTGCTGCTCGACGTCACAGGGACTCCCCGGAGACAGTGCAGGGTTGTAGACATCCGGCAGAGGTGGGTCTGGTGGACTGGCTGAGCTTCGTGGTGCAGCAACACATGACAGAAAAATGGGAAGAATAGCACAGTCCATGTAGAGCGATGAGAAGGGGAACTCACAGTTCATACAGTCCTTAGTGCCGTCCAAACACAGAGATGATGATGGTACCGAGTAGGAGATGATATATCCTTAGTTTATCAGCCAGTCCTCATTTTCCGTAGTTACGGCTCCCTTGTCCGCTGATGTCCTGGCTGTGTTCTGGATCGGAATGTGACACTCTCCAGACACCTAATGACAGACTCACTTCAGTAACATCTGGGGGTGTCTGGGAGGTCGAAAGGGTGGTGGAAGGTTGCCCAGAACAATGTCTTCAGGGTCTCATTGTGGAGGGGGCTGGAGACGGCAAGACAACAAAAGTCTTTAACAAACTAAAAAAAGGGATGGCTCTCCTGAGCCAGGACGATAAATCTCGCTCTATAATCCATTTTCTTGGTCCGGTATTCTGTAACGCCTAAGTTCAATAAAGATAAGGAATATAGCACACAAGGTTTATTAGAATAATCCAAACAGCAAACATTGCAGGTGAGGGAACAACTTAAGAAGGAACACAAACGAGGATAATTAATCATTAATAATTAATATATACTATATATTAATTACAGCGGACACATATGAACTAATGATAATGGTAACCAAGGAGACAAAGGAGTGGTGGGAATCTGAACAAAGACACGTGACAAATGAAAATCAACTGAAAGTCCATGGAAACCAAACTAAACAGAACAGAATGGTGACATAAATAGACTTGATTATTAAAACAATATGTGGAATTAAGCAATACAACATTAAAGGGATAGTTCACCCAAAAATTAAAATTCAGTGATCATTTACAACTTGAGGGTGAGTAAATTCATTTTTGGGTGAAGTATACCTTTAAGCAACTTTACATGATGATGAATATCACAATGTGGAAACATCACAGCAGTGAAACGAATCCATACTATGACATTGGTGATGAATGCATATGTATAATTTCCTATCATCCTATTTAAAATTAATAATCTTGAAGTAGCTGCTCACCTTTGTCCAAGAAGACTGTCATCAGAACAAAGCTCCTGGTTTATGCACTGGATAATCAATAACATACATATATGAGCATGTTGAACATATTTGGGCCCTAAGCAGACACTCTCTTGCTTTATATTAAATATCTGACAACAAAAAAATTTAAACTTTCAAATAGATGTGTGTATTTTACATGGGCTGCACAAAAGACATGCCAAACCGCCATGATGAGTGCACCTTCTCTCCAGTAGAGGCAGGGCCGGCGATTGCTATAGGCGAACTAGGCGGTTGCCTAGGGCGACAAATATGTTGGGGGCGCGGTGCGCCGGCGCCCTCTAATGTCGCCCTTGGCCTACTTCCCATTAATCACAGAATTAGAATGACAAGCGAAACAAAAACATGTTTATTAAACATGATCATCCTAAGGCGCCCCCCTTAGCCACACGTTTAATTACTTGTCAACCTGATTATTAGATTGAATTGATGATTATTGTCGATCATTTCCTAACGGGGGGGGTTGGGGGTTACGTTACGTTACGTTAGGCAAGTGCTCAGCTGCTGGCGCGTTGATCGAAACCCTCTGGTGCACAGGGACGAAAACGGAGAAAGCAACCAGATAAAAAGAAAGCCCAGTACAGAGGTAAGTCTTCTCATCTCAGCCATTAAGGTGTCAAACGAAATAAATTTACTTAGTATTGTGCACAGGCATGCTGGCCATCGGGACTACCGGGAGCGAATTATTTTCCCCCAGGATGGTAGAGATTCCCGGTGGGCCGACGTGCTTTTTGGGCCGATACGTCGTACTTTTTTTTTTTTTTTTTTTTTTTTGTCTTAGTGGCCCATAAAACTCGTACATCGGCCCATTCGTTTTGTTTTGTTTTGTTTTGTTTAATTGGTGGCGCTGGGTTACTTCCAAGTAACAAAATTAATTATGGAAGTTTCCTTTATTTTTCAGTGGATTTGTTTTACAATATAGCCTATGGCTATTACTGTCATGGGATTAATATTATAACTATTATTATGTAGTAGTGTAATGTAGACAGACACTGTAACTAAAAGAGGTTTGAATTTTTCTTTGTTCAATTTGCACACTGAATATGGGTTGGAGCTTTTCATTTTGAACTCTCAAAGTGCACCAGATTGATGAATTTAACATTAAAATACACAAAATTTTCTTACGGGGGGGCATACCCCCGAAACCCCCTTAGTCTTGTAGCAGCCTAATAGATTAGTAATAATAGTAGTGGTGGTAGTAATTGTAATTTATATACTACAAGTTACATGGTCAGACAAAATGTATTTGTACAATGCAACTATGTAGGATGATAGAAATATCATTGAACGTTCTTTGTAGCATTTGTATGAACAATTTATTATACAGTTGAAGTCATAATTTGCTTGTTGAAGTTTTGGAGAGACTATAAGAGAATTTTTGTTTAGTTTTTATCATTTGTAAGTATTTTTAATAAGGGGGGGGGGGGTGCAAAACTCAATCTCGCCTAGGGCAACCAAAGGGCTAGAGCCGGCCCTGAGTAGAGGGAGCAACAAGCCTTCTTAAAGTTCTCATGTCCCAAACACGGTTATTGTCCTCTATAATCTCCATGATCAATGTTTGTCCTGTAGATAAATGGAATTCAAATGCAGACCATGTGTTTATAGTGCAAAGAACTACCTTTGTTATGACTTGAAATTAGTCATAATGACTTAGGGACTTGAAATATGAAACTATTCTGTTGTAATTAAAAGGATTATATTAACATTTTTAAAGTAATATTAATGTGGTTGTGTCTTCTTCAGGTCGGCGATGAGATTGTGCGCATCAATGGCTACTCCATCTCCTCCTGCATTCACGCAAGACCAAGAAGACTGTCTCTCTGAAAGTCCGCCGTACGATTTTTCATTTCTATATACACATTTATGGCATCTTATTTTGCTGGGGTTAATACATTGATTTAGCTGTCAGTTACAGTGATTCGCTCACAGTTTAATGGTGATTGATGTAACAGTCGAGCAATTCATTAGGAAACAGTGTCTTCCTTCAGAAGAGTTCATTATTGGGATTGCCACTAGCTAAATATATTTATTTACTATTTGTACTTATTGACTATTTATTGACGCGTGTTTGATTATTCCCATTGTGACACTCTATTTACAGATGTGGGAATGATTCCTCTCAAGAGGTAATTTGGTGTGATCATTCACTTTAATTAGAGTAACTTTTGCTAACAGTTTCATTTGTCTTTTTTTTTTATTTTTATAATAATATTGTTATAATATTATTGTCCTAATCAGCTCTACTGATGAGCCTCTGAAATGGCAGTTTGTGGATCAGTTTGTGCCTGAGTCAGGAGTAAGATTTTCCTTCTCCATATTTTAACACTATAAAGCTGTATCGTATTTGATATGCAAATTTCCAAAGCCTCTAAATCAATAGTTTCCTGAAAACCTGTTATACATAATCTTATACATGCCTTCTGTCATCTGATTAATAGTTACATTTTTTAGCAAGTGTAACGGAGGCCAGCTAGTAGTTGCTGTGCAAGTAAACCTCACTCCTCTGATCTCAATAGGCGCTCTAGTGACAGATGCTAGAGGCTGTGGTCTTTAGCCTCCTTGTTAGAGCGCCTGACTCTCATGCCGGAGATCCGGGTTCGAGGCCCGCTCGGAGCGGGTCGAGTGGGACCCGGGTGAAAGGGGTTACATTGGTGCCGTGACCCGGATGGGAGTGAGGTTTAGGGGGGTGAGTGTAACGGAGGCCCATAAAGCCTGATGTTTTTTCTGACTGTTCCATACCAGGAGATGAAGACCAGTATTGCTGGCTTGACTTCAATTGGAGGAAAAGAAATCAAGGAAAAAAAGTATTCCTTAGTTTGGTGGGAACCAAAGGCATGGGAATCAGGTAAGGAAGAAACTGAACTGATTCTACCACACATATACAGTTGAATTACACTGAAAATTAATTTCCAAAATATTTTAAGGTTCATTGATGCATATTATCATAATGAACTTATTATAAATTTAATGCAACACCTTGTGACAAAGAAATACTCTGTTGTAGCATATCGAGTGGACCAACACAGAAACCAGGCATCTACGTGAGCAATGTGAAGCCGGGTTGACTCTCTGCTGAAGTGGGCTTACAGGTCATTTCATTTCATTCCTAGATTAAACTGCATTAATTGAGCATTACTGTTTGATTCAACTGCAGTAACACACGTGTGTGTGTTTGTGTGGCTTGTAGATTGGCGACCAGATTGTGGAGGTCAATGGGGTGGAATTCACCAACCTGAGTCATCAAGAGGTAAGTAGGAGCTTGCTGAAAAGTCAACCAATTAATTAAGAACCTCTCTGCGTATTTAAACTGGTAACCATGTCGGCTAATGTGTGTGTTTTCAGGCAGTGCGAGTGTTAAAGAGCAGCAGGAGTCTAACTATTACTGTCCTCACTGGAGCTGTAAGTTCACTGAAAGCCCGGTAATACATCTCGAATACTCGCTGCAAGGCTTCTATCTCTCTCAGCTGTGTGGTAAAGAAAGCCATTTGCCTAGTATAAAGCTGTTGTAATTGACAGCGGTGGACAATGGTAATGCATTGTGGAGATGTTGTCTGTATTATGCTGATAACCAACATCAATGTTATTTATTGGTGCATTTGTCTTTTTTATTTAACTGGTATTTTAGTTGGTAAATGTATGTGAATTATGCTTGACATATAGGCTTACTGTAACATATAACATCTTGTGCTTCTAGCATGCGACCTGTACACTATATAATGGATTGTATTTGTGCGTGTATTTCTGCAAAAGTGTTGTTCTTTTTCTAACTTCGCTCGGTGTTTCACTATGGGAATCGCTTTGGGCGTGACCAACTACGGAAGCTCCTATGCCACCACGTCTGTCTTTGACAGACAGGTCGACATGAGATCAGGCTCCGCCCCCACCTATATCATTCAGGTCGATCCCTAACGAAGTCATTCTCGCTTTCTTCCCGTGAGGGATTACATCAAGCTCTCTCAGCACGTCCGACTTCATCGCTGATTTTCGCTAAACTGTTCAACAGGCGGGCCGTCATTGGATTACGCCACCGAACGCGACATCAGTGGATTGGACTGTGTTGAGTGTCACATCCGAATAGTGTCCGCGTCAAGGCGAGCTATTCTCTTTGGACTATCGCGCGTTATCACGACGCTAGTATTTTCCAGTGGCGTCAAGCCATCTTTAGGCTCTACGCGTTAAGGCGAGCCGCGAAAAGGGCTAACTACCCTAAGTGAACGATCGGACTAACGTGTGGTGACGAGTCATTGAATCACTCTTTCTCTCTCCGAACGTTATGTCGACAGTCATTACCCCCGCCAAAGGGAATGAGTTGAAGAGCAGGGAGCCTGCACCCCGACCGTGTCCATCGTCATGTGGAGCAACCGTCTCGGGCAGGGACCCCCATCCCATGTGCATTGTGTGTATGGGCGCCAAGCATGCTCAAATGTCGCTTGCGGACCCGCAAACGTGCACTCACTGTGCGTCAATGCCGGTGAAAATTTTGGAGAGAAGGGTGAGAGTGGCGGTGGATAGCCAGGAAGACCCATGTCTGTCCGGTGCTGCCGCGAAACCTAAGGCTACTGACCATCAGCGAGCAACCACGAGTTGGGCTGACATGATGGAAGCCGAATCCCCGGATATGCCTCCTCTGTTCGATGGCCTTCTCGCACAAGAGGAGGAGGAGCCGGGAGACGAGGACGCGTAGGGCAACGCTAACTCTGACCTCCTCGACTTGGACATGGATGACGAGGAGGAGGAAGAAAACTCTCTCTCTCCCTGTCCAACAGTCTAGACCCCCGAGCGCGACCAACTTGGGCTCTCAGGCAGACGGTAACCTGCACAAGGTGTGCAAGCGAGCCGCGGCTAAACTGGGCCTAGCGTGGCCCGCGGCGCAGGATGCAGAAGGAGCAGAGAGGGACCTTTATGACGGAAAAAGGCTACCGTCTGCTCAAACTACAACGAGACAACTCCTACCCGCCGTGCCGGCATGCATGAAAGAGATGTTCCGCCATTGGGTTAACCCCTTTAAGAGCAAGCTCCCGACCAAGGGATGTTTCAAGCTGGAGATCCAAGGAATGGGAGAGCTGGGGCTGGCCGGACCCCCAGTGATAGAGTCTTCAGTGGCCTATCACCTCCATCCGAATCGACGCTCTATTTCTGCCTCATCCCAAATCTCGCTGCCGAGCAAGATGGAACGTTTGACAGCGTCCGTTTATCAGAGGATGTACAAGTATGCGGCACAGTCAGTGTGCTCGCTGAACGCGGTGACTTTACTGTCAGCGTACCAGGCTGAGATTTTGGAGGAGATGGGGCGGGAGCTAGACACTGGAGTGCCGAACCCATCACTCTGGGACGAAATATGTGTGGAGAACGATCTAATTCTCTGCTCTTCTTGTGGCGCGGTTCAGGGCTGTGGCCGTGTGATGGGCCTGGCCATTTCAGGTGAGAGAGCGTTATGGCTAAACCTGTCAGGATTGAGCGACGCTCAAAAAGCTGAGGTTATGGACGCAACGTTTGACCCAACCAAGGGCCTGTTCGGACCAGCTCTCGAGAAAATGAGGGAGACCAGCACCCTCAGGAAACAAGAGGATGAAGCTTTTAACCTCTGTTTACCTCGCAAGCAGGCACCGCGACCAACCTCTCAGCCAGCACGACCGGGCTTTGCAGCAGCCGCTGCTGCGAGAGGAAGGCAGATGGGAGCTAGGAATGTGAGACCGGCTCCCAGCGGACAACAATCTGGCCTTCATCCGAGATCTGATGGCTCCGGACCATGGGGAAAGCATTCATTTGCTGCTGCGGCGGCGAGAAACCGCCCGCCCCACCCCGAGGAACGGAAGAAAAAGCGTGCGACCTGACACGCGAATGTTCCCCCGCACTTCTCTCTCCGCCCGCAAAGAGAAGAAGGGGGTCAAAGTCCAGTCGTCCTGACTTCAGTAAGGGCTCTCGCTGCAAGGTATCAAGTTCAGAATGTTCACCAGTGTCACCAAGCACTCACACATGGTTTTCAAACGCCCATCAGTTCAGGGGAATGTTTAATAAAGAATGCATTATCGCATCCAAGCCAAGAGCTAAGGACGATATGCTCCCTGAATTAAAAAAAACACAATAATAAATGTTTCACTATCGCAGCCAGGCAGACAGCCGAGGGCGATAGATTGCAAAAAAATCCCAAAATTGAAATGTGTATCCCTAGCCTCACCGCTGGAGGGAGCGCACGCTCCGTCAGAAGGGGTCAGCACGGAAACTGTAATGATGTCATCAGAGCGCGCCCACAATGGGGAAGTATACAGGGGACCTCTCTCGGCTCGCATGGTAAGTTGGCGCGCATGCGCAGCTCATCCGTGGGTTGTAAACACGATTCCACGGGGATACAGACTTCAATTTGCCATGAATCCACCCAGATTCAATGGTATAATAGTCTCAGTGGCCGAAGGAGAATCAGCTCGCATTCTGACGACCGAGATAGACACTCTTTTAGACAAATGAGCCATCAGAGTGGTGCCAAAGGAGGTGAGCTGTCAGGGTTTTTACTCCCGTTACTTTGTGATTCCAAAGAAAGGGAGCACATCTCTGCGTCCAATTTTAGATCTCCTTGTGTTAAACAAGCACCTACGGAAGTATTCATTCAAAATGTTGACACACAAGACACTTTGTCGATCCATCCGCCAGAACGATTGGTTTGTGACGATCGATCTGTCAGACGCGTATTTTCACATAGATATTTACCTGATTGTGTGATGCGACACGAGGCTTTTATTCATCAGGGCAACCCATGTTCCAGGGATAATGAACAGGGGAGCAGATTTATTGTCCAGAGGAAATGCCCTGTACGGAGAGTGGAAGCTCCATTCCCAGGTGGTGAGGCAGATATGGCAGAAGTATGGCCAGGCTGCAGTAGATCTCTTTGCCTCGCAGGAAAACGCTCAATGTCCTCTGTTTTTCTCTCTGGCGGACGAAAATGCACCATTTAGCCCACCCATGTCCAAATGTCCTGCTGTATGCATTCCCTCCTCTGAGCCTGATTTCACCCACTCTAGCCAGGGTGAGGGAAATGGGATTGTAACTGATACTGATAGCTCCGCGTTGGTTATCCAGACATTGGGTGGCCGAGATAGCTCAACTATTGTCAGGTCAGCCGTGGCCCCTCCCTCCTGTCACAAGCGGGTGGGGGGGGGGGGGGATTTACCATCCTCACCCAGACAGGATAGCTCTCTGGGCCTGGCCCGTGAGAGGTGAAATTTGAGTGCAGCAGGTCTGCCCCCATCAGTCGTACACACTATACAGAGTGCAAGAGCCTCTTCCACTCGCACACTTTATAGTAATAAATGGCAAGTTTTTGAAGAATGGTGTAGACTGAGTCATATTGTCCCTTTTCAATGCTCAGTGAGGGACATATTATGTTTTCTCCAGGATCTGTTAGATAAAGGGAAGGCTTTTTCTACGTTAAAGGTATATTTAGCGGCTATATCTGCTTGTCATGTTGGTTTTGGTAACAAGACAGTAGGTCAGCACCCTTTAATAAGTCGTTTTATGAAAGGGGCACGGCGTAAGAGGCCAGTGGCCAGGCGAATGGTCCCGTTGTGGGATTTGTCCTTTGTTCCTCACGGACAGGAAGCAGCACGTGAAGCTGGGAAAGCGTGTATCAGATTCTAGGACCATCAGCACCGGATCCCCTCAAGGCTGCGTTCTTTCCCCCCTTCTCTTTTCCCTGTACACCAACAGCTGCACCTCCAGTCACCAGTCCGTCAAGCTCTTGAAGTTTGCGGACGACACCACTCTATTTGGGCTCATCTCTGGTGGGGATGAGTCCGCCTACAGATGGGAGATCGACCATCTGGTGACTTGGTGCAGCCAGAACAGTCTGGAGCTCAACACTCTGAAGACTGTGGAGATGGTTGTGGATTTTAGAAAGAGCGCAACCCCACCCTCCTCCATCATCTTGTGTGACTCTCAAGTCACCGCTGTGGACTCCTTCCGCTTCCTGGGTACCATCATCTCCCAGGACCTCAAGTGGGAGTTGAACATCTCCTCCATCACCAAAAAGGCCCAGCAGAGGATGTACTTCCTGCGGCAGTTGAAGAAGTTCAGTCTGCCAAAGACAATGATGGTGCACTTCTACACCGCCATCATTGAGCCCATCATCACCACCTTCATCACCATCTGGTACAATGCCGCCACTGCCAGGGACAAGAGCAGGCTACAGCGTATCATTCGCTCTGCAGAGAAGGTGATTGGCTCCAATCTTCCATCACTTCAGGACCTGTATGCCTCCAGGATTACGAGGCGAGCAGGAAAGATTGCAGCTGACCCCTCCCACCCCGGACATAAACTGTTTCGGACTCTCCCCTCTGGCAGGAGGCTGCGGTCCATTAGAACTAAAACATCTCGCCACAAAAACAGTTTCTTTCCGTCTGCAGTTAGCTTCATTAACAAGGCCCGATCCCCCACTGGCACTCCCCTCCTACAAAGTATTTAAAATTTTACAAATATCTATGCCCACGAAAATTATTATTATTATTATTATTTATTTATTATTATTTTTTATTATTTTTTTGCCTATTTCCGATTTATCTACATTTATTTATGTAAACTTTATGTCTGATTTTGTATGTTTGTCTAGCACCTTACTATGACCAAAGCAAATTCCTTGTGTGTGTAAAACACTACTTGGCAATAAAGTTCCTTCTATTCTATTCTATTCTATTCTATTCTTGTCTATGGTTTTAGAGGCCCTTTCTCAACACCCTTTTGAGCCGTTGGAAGCTATAGGGTTGAAGTTTCTCTCTCTTAAGAAAGCACTGCTGTTAGCACTGGTGACAGCTAAGCGTGTGAGCGACTTACAAGCCCTGTCTGTCAGCCCGTCTTGTCTGCAGTTTTCTCCGGGGCGCACAAGGGTTTCCTTTCGCCCTAACCCTGCTTTCGTACCTAAAGTCGTGGACTCATCTTATAGATGTCAAACTTCAGAACTTACAGCCTTCCACCCTCCTCCGTTCTCTTCTCTATGACTTCCCTAACGAAGTCATTGACAAGAGATTTCTTCCCATTCCTGTGGTGGCATAGGGGGTTCCGTAGTTGGTCACGCCCAAAGCAAATTCCCATAGTGAAACACCTCACTCTGTTATCAAAGAACCCGGGATTACGTTAAGTAACCCATCGATTTGTCTACTGTATGTTTCAGGGAAGGGAGCTGTTTATGACGGATGAGGAGCGGCTGGCGGCTGAAGCTCGACGCGAGCTGGAAAGACAGGAGCTAATGCATACGAAGAGGGTGGCATTAGAGACCAACAAAATCATCAAAGAACAGCAGGAGAAAGAGCGCCAGTCAGTGAAAAAACACACAACTGAACACTACACTACACTACACTACCTATTCACACTGTATTCTTTTACATGCAAACGCCTGTAAAAGAACATTTGGATGGCTCTTGCAGGATATAACTTAAGATAACATCATTTTGTGACTTAAAGTTTAATTATATTGGCCACATACAGCATCATGCCAAATACCCAGATTCTACTAGCATACGTGTCAAATAGCTACAGCATAATTAAGAATTGGTCAAATTTTTTCAAATTATATTAGCTCAAATTCTCATATAAAACAATTAGGATTCTAGACATTACAATGACCAAGAACATCGAAGAACCTATGAAACATTTGCGCAACAAAACACAAATGTTAACGATACAGCAAAATTCTTAACTAAATGCAGTTAAATTCTACTTTTTAATACATTTATGCAGTTTTTCTTTAACTGTATCTTTATCAACTGTATCTTTATTAGGGGGCAGTCATGGCCTAATGGTCTAATGAGTTGGACTGGTGACCGAAAGGTTGCTGGTTCGATTCCAGTACCGGCAGGAATATGACTGAGGTGTCCTTGAGCAAGGCACCTAACCCCCAATTGCTCCCCGGGCGCCACTCAAGGCTGCCCGCTGCTCTGCATCCATGTTTGTGTATCCGTGTTTGCAGTGTGTGTGTGTTCACTACTCACTACTCTGCTCCTAATGTGTGTGCACTTACTTGGATGGGTTAAATGCAGAGGTCAAATTCCAAGTATGGGTTACCATACTTGGCCATCACGTGTCACTTTCAATTATAAACATTTTAGGTAGTGTTCTCTTGTGGATAAAAGAAAAATAAATTTTCACTTGTACTTAAATACTTCTTTATTAAATGCCATAATAATCATTCTTTATCTGTTTCTTTTTGTCTCTACTTGTTGTCAGTAATGAATCTGATGAATCATTACCACTGCTGAAAATTTGTCTTCACTTTAAAGACATACAACTAAATAAAATAGTTATTATCAATTTTATTGCTTTATATATGCAATATTTTGCAGGAGAAAGATGGAGATATCACAGAAGACTGCAGAGGAAGAACAACGCCATCGCAAAGAGATGGAGAGGTAACACTTGTATAATGATGCCAAGCATAAATATCTTCAAAGAAAACAGACCTCAGATGTCAGAGTAGAGCAAAATCGATGTTGATGAAAGCAATATTATGAGAGATGGAAGTACATTCTGTACTAAGTCACCTCTAATTTTCACAACCAATGTTTTTTTGTCCAGTAAAATGTGTTCAAATTATATATATGATGAATATGACAAATAAAGAAATGTGACAAACAAAATGTAATGTTTACTGCAAAAGGGGTCAACTTCTTGACATTTGGGTTGATTGTTGACTCAGAAATTATTTAGCAGGCTTGTCTGAATAGATGTCCATTTAATGTATGTGTCGTGTGTCAGAATTGAAGCATCGGAAAGTAAGCACCACAAAGAGTGGGAAGAAGATTGGGGCTCCAAGGAAAAATCCAAATCTCATTCCCCTTCCCCTTCTCCCTCGCCCCAACCACCCACACGCCTCACACCTTCACCCAAACCCAAAACCTCCAGTAAGTTGACAACACTTATACAACTTCTTCAGTGCATGAACTTTGAATGCCCTCTGTAAAACTACACTATTCTCTTAATAATAAACAAGTATGTTACCATGTCTAAAACGGTACACATAATGCACCATTACTCCTTCCTCCTCTGCATGAACGGATGTGCATTTATGTTGGATGCATCATCTCTCTTTGTGTGCTCTTTGTCTTTCTGTTTATTTGCCTTTCTGTTGTGCTGTGTCTTTCATTTCCTGGGTCCATCAACTGCTGAGTCCTATGAAGAAGAGAGCGGAGAAGTAAGTGAAGTATTCATATGGCATTATAGACAACATTCTTTGACAAACTTCCCCTTTTTTAAGACACTTCAACTGCATGTAGACTATACTCATCTTGTTTGGTTGGATCTTTTGGTAGCTTTTGGATGAATGAATCTGCAGAGTTTTTGCATGAGACTAATGTATCATTCTTGCTATCTTAGCGTTCGGTTGGTTTTACCGTTACGAAGGAAATTTGCCTACACTCAAAAAAGGTACATTGTGTGCTGCAAGCTTGTTGTGCTGTTTTGGTGTCCTAGAACTATGGAATATGTTGTTCATCTTGGAGATATGTCTGAAGTTATGGTTTGCATGATAGTTTGGTTGACATTGGTGAAAAGTCCACCAGGTGTTCTCAAATCACTTTGGATATTTAGAAAGGAAAAGAGACCAAAAAGAAGAAGATGTCCAAGACTGACACTCTTCCAGCCGAGAAAAATAACAAAAAAGAGATGGAGTTTGAGCTGAAACTTGCCAAGGAGAAGGAAGAAGTACTTGAGCGAGAGAAGCAGATGAAAATCAGCAGACTTCTGCAAGAGGTATCAGACTTGTTCTAGTGAGGTTACAGTAGGGTTTGCTGACTTAAATTGTTGTCCCAGTATAATGTGTGTAAATGATTCTATCTTCTTGGCCTTTGGCCATCTGACTCTCATTGATTGGTCAAATGTACCCATTTGAACAAAGACTAAATTAAATTTAGCAGGTAACTGCACTATTGTACCCTTGCCAATGGCAGTCCACCACATTCTCATTAGTTTATCAAAGTCTCCATCTTTGGCTGTGGCTTTACTAATTCAACTAGGTGTCAGAAACTGAGAGGGAAGATCTGGAAGAGTCGGAAAAGGTGCAGCATTGGGTGGAAAGGCTCTGTCAAACCAGACTAGAGCAAATCTCCTCAGTTGAAAATGAGTCCCCAGAGGTAAAGTCTATCAAGTTTCACTCAAATATCCTAATGTGTGTTGGTCTTCTAGTCCATAGTTTGTTAGTTCAGAGTTCTAAGTAATTAAAGTGTACCTATAGATGTATCCAACCCGTTCTCCTGCATCGACTGGTCCCACCAGGCGGAGGTTCCCTGGAGGCTTGACATTGGCCACTTGACATAAACTTAGATGATGTGGACCAAAGTCTAAGGCAGCCTTTGAAAAGACTAGCCCCAACTCCACCAACATCCAACCAAGCTCCACCTCCCTTGCCACGCCCTCCACCCTCACCCCGACTTTACCAGACGTCCAACTATCGCCCTCCATCTCCAAGAACACAGCACCAAATGCAACCAAGTTCCAGACCATCCCCTCAACGCCCACCTTCCCCACCAGCCACTTGGGTACCCTCTTCCTCAATGGGTCAAAGCCGGCAACCCCCTTCTTCCCCACTATTCTCTTCCAGGGGTCTATCCTCATCTCAGCCGCCTCCCCCTCCCCCACCACCTCCTCCTCCACCACCACCGCCTCCTCCTCTGCCATCCCCTCCACCCATGCACATGGAGGACAAGTACCATGCAGGGTCATCCAACTATCCTCGCTCCCCAAGCTTATCCAAACAAGGGAGCAGGTTTGGGGACAATGGTTACCGACAGAGAGGGGGCTTCTACTCCAGCATCCCCAGTGATCTCTCACGCCCACCCAGCCCAAAGTTTGACCGCAACTTGACGGTTAGCATAGTTAACATTTTTAGCAGTGTGAGAGTTGATTATGTATGGCATATAGGAGTTGGAATTTTTAATCGCATCGCAATTCATTCCAATTTGAATCCAAATTGATTCCATGATACATAGTATTGCTATCTTCACTGAAGTGGCATCAATGTTGCATCTGCCACACTGAGTGAAAACCCATAGAGAAGTAAATCCTGTGTAATGAAACCTGTGACAGCAGTGGTAATTCTGTTTGCTTTTCCAATCTTTTTGGAAATTAAGATGCTTGTTTTGTGTGTGTGTGTGTGTGTGTGTGTGTGTGTGTGTGTGTGTGTGTGTGTGTGTGTGTGTGTGTGGAACTGGCAGCAAGCTGAACATGCTTATAGGTGACGTTGTACAGTCACCCCAAAGAATTTAGACTTAGACTTAAATTTAGAATCAAAATTCATTGTTTTTTTTGTTTTTTTTTACCCTCCACACTGTAAAAAAAAAAAAGTTAATTTACAGGTAACACCCTGTATTTTTTTTTAAAGAAATTGTCTGTATTTTTACAGGGTTATGTGTAATATTACATTAAATATTCAGTAATATTTTACAGATTACTGTCACGGAACGTGCAAGGCAAAAAAGGTGTGAGGACTCAAATGCAAGAGAATTATATTTATTACAAAATAAACAAACCCCACGAGGGGGAAAACAAAATGAATAAACATAAACCGTAACAGAACCTGAACGTGCTGGGAATTCACGGGGAACTGGAGACATTAAACAACGATCCGACAAAGACTGCAAACAAGAGGAGACTAAAGAAGGGAACAAATCAAGAGGGGACAAAGTTAATTGCGGGACCACCAAACCAGACGGACCACACAACAGAGCTTCGTCATGGACACCCTCAGCATACAGCCGGTTAGTCCCATGAATCTAGTGCTCCTCGACAGGCCATACTGAGTTTAGAGAAACAAGCCGATCGACTTACAAATCGATGGCACAAACAGGGAGCGAGACCCAAAGGCACTCGAGACATCAGATTGTCACGAGCATCACATATTGCCACAGTAGCATCCTCTACCCCAGATATGGCTATGACAAGGATTGCAAACACTGGTCTCCTACCACCGCCTATACATCTTGAGAACAGATTTGAAGTATTAATGAATGAGGAATCCCCAAATTTGATGAATGAACACAGACTGAATCAGCCAGTAGCTAACACTGATGCTAACTGAGGCTCAAGGTCGAGCAGACAGCGGCACTCAGCTCACAGCGCAGCCGAGCCCAGGACTCTGATAGTGGGGGACTCCATAATCAGAAACATTAGCAGCAGGGATACAACTACATGCTGCCTTCCTCAAGCAACAACTTCTGATGTAAACAGGGAACTTCAGAACATTCTTATGAAACATAAGACTGCAAATCGACTCATCATTCATGTGGGAAAGAATGATATTCATAAAGAGCAGTCGGAACTCCTTAAGAAGGATTTCAATGAACTTTTTGAAACACTTAAAAGACTGAAAGTTCAAACATTCATCAGTGGACCACTCCCAGCAAGAGGAACAAACAGGTTTTCACGGTTGCTTGTACTTAATACATGGCTGCAAAAAACCTGCAATATAAAAGGAGTGAACTTTATTGACAACTTCAATCTTTTCTGGAGTCAGAGGCAACTGTTTCAACAGAATGGCCACCACCCAAACAAACTTGGTTCAAGAGTGCTAAAGGACAATATCTACTTCTCCCTCCGTCATCCTTCTGCAGTGTGTGCCAATCCACTCTACCTGAATGGCACACACACACCTGGATACAGTATGAATGACCAGAGGACTTCACTTCAGCACCTGAATGGACATGCGGTTGACACATCACACAAAGACAATGATAACACCACTCAGCCACAACAACCTCTGCTCACGGACACAATCTCAGCTGAGCCCTGCCCACAGAGCTCACCACAGACAGACTGTGACTTACTAGCACTGCTCCAAGATTCAGCACCAGAGGATGATTTTCTGGAAAACAGCCAAGGAAACCAGGAGAGCATATCACAGCCTCCGATAACACCAGAGCAACAGCCCCTCTCACCAGACACGTTATCTCTCTCTCCAGCATCTCCACTTCTGTGCTTCTCAGAGAAAATGGAACAACTGGTGTATGCTGGAACCAGACTATCCCACTCTTTTGCTGCCAGCCCACAGATACCAACCAAAAAACGGCAGGCCCCACAACCACCAAAGCCTGCGGGCCCAGCTCGCCCTCCCCCTCCTTCTGTGAGAGCTCTTTGGCCTCTGCCACAGCGCCAGGGCTCACACCCTCCTCCAGCGGCTCGAGGTGAACCAAAAACAACTGATACCAGCTCTCAGTGATATTTGTCGGGTCCCCGCTATGATAACAATAACTTTTCCAAATGTTTACAGAACAAGCGGGAACCCAGTGTGCCTGTATCTTTCGCTATTGCTGTTTGATTACATGATAGAAAGTCTAAGGCCTTCAAAAGCCGTACAGCAAACCCATCTAATCTGGTGCCTATTACACGACAAACTAAGATTGCTGTGGGGAGAAAAAGTAAAACTGTTAAGTTAGCACTTTTAAACATCCGCTCACTTAAAAATAAATCACTTCTAGTCAACGACTTAATAACCACATACAACCTTGATTTTATGTTGCTAAATGAAACTTGGCTTGAAGACAGCTGCAGTGCAACAGTCCTCAATGAAACAGCCCCTCCTAACTTTACTTTTTTGAGTGTCTGCAGAGCTGTCAGAAGAGGTGGGGGTTTAGCTGCTCTTTTTAAAGATGTCTACCAATGTAAGCAAATATCATTTGGGAATTACCCGTCTTTCGAATATCTGGGTATTGTGTTAAAAGGTGCTCCACGCATTTTACTTATCATTGTTTACAGGCCTCCAAAATACTCTCCAGCCTTTGCTGATGACTTTACAGAACTGTTATCAACAATTTCCTCAGAGTTTGACTGTTTTATCATTGCTGGAGACTTTAACATTCACATAGATAATGCAGAAACCAATATGGCAAAAGAAATCAAAACTGTTTTAAAAACTTTTGATCTGACTCAGCATGTACATGGACCCACACATAATCATGGACACACTCTAGATTTACTTATCAGTAAGGGTCTAAACATTTCATCGATTGTTATTAAGGATGTAGCACTGTCTGATCATTTTTGTATTTTCTTTGATATATTGATCTCTCCTGCCATTGAAGCTAGATCTGTGTCTGTCAAGAAGAGATGCTTAAATGAGAACACTAGTGTACTGTTTATGAAGGCTATATTTTTAACACCAAGCATATCTGCTGACTCTGTTGATTTTCTCCTTGATTCTTTTAACTCAAAAGTTAAGAGTGTAATTGATGATATTGCTCCTGTGAAAGTCAGGAAGAAGAATGGCAGACAAAAAGCACCTCGGAGAAACTCAACAGCAGTGCAAAATATGAAAAGACAATGCAGAAAAGCAGAGCGCATGTGGCGGAAGACAAAAGTTGTAGTCCATTATAACATCTACCAAGACAGCATCCATGCTTTCAATAAGGAACTAGGCAAAGCTAGACAGACTTTCTTCTTGAATATTATAAACAGCAATATAAACAACACACGCACTGTTTTTGCTACTGTAGAGAGACTGACAAACCCCCCAAACCAGGTTCGCAGTGAAATGCTCTCAGAGAGCAAGTGCAGTGAGTTTGCTTCTTTCTTCTCTGAGAAAATCAATAATATCAGAAAGGTGATCAGCTCATCCTTGAGTTGCGCTGGGGTCAGGCAGATCAGACAACAGCCTGAGAAAGTAGTCACTATGTCTGATTTTGAAGAAATTGATGGTAACATTTTGGAAGAAACCGTACAGCACCTTAAAACATCAACCTGCGCCCTTGATGCATTTCCCACATCTTTTTTCAAAAATGTGTTAAACAGCTTAGAAGCAGATCTCCTAGAAGTAGTAAATGCCTCACTTCTCTCTGGGAGTTTTCCGAACTCCCTGTAAACTGCAGTTGACAAGCCCCTCCTGAAAAAGAGCAATCTGGATAAGACCATATTAAACAACTATAGACCGATCTCAAATCTTCCTTTCATAGGCAAGATCATTGAAAAAGTTGTCTTCAATCAGCTGAACAAATTCTTAAGCTCAAATGGACACTTTGACAATTTTCAATCTGGTTTCCGACCGCACCACAGCACAGAGACAGCGCTCATAAAGATAATAAACGATATTCGCTTAAATACTGATACAAGCAAATTATCAGTGCTGGTACTACTCAACCTCAGTGCTGCATTTGACACTGTCGAACACAACATACTTCTTGACAGGCTGTAAAACTGGGTCGGGTTTTCTGGGATAGTCCTAAAATGGTTCAGGTCATACTTGGTAGGGGGAGGTTATTATGTGAGTATAAGAGACCATAAGTCTGAGTGGACATCCATGACATGCGGAGTCCCTCAAGGCTCAATTCTTGCGCCACTCCTATTCAACCTGTACATTCTCCCAATGAGCCAAATAATGAGAAATAACCAAATCGCTTACCACAGCTATGCAGACGATACACAGCTCTACTTAGCCCTATCGCCTAACGATTACAGCCCCATTAACTCTCTGTTCCAATGCATTGATGAAGTAAACAGTTGGATGTGCCAAAACTTTCTTCAGTTAAACAAAGACAAAACTGAAGTCATTGCATTTGGAAACAAAGATGAAGTTCTCAAGGTGAACGCATACCTTCAGTCTAGGGGTCAAACAACTAAAAATCAAGTCAGGAATCTTGGTGTGTCTCTGGAGTCAGACCTTAGTTTCAGTAGTCATGTCAAAGCAATAACTAAATCAGCATACTATCACCTGAAAAATATTGCAAGAATTAGATGTTTTGTTTCCAGTCAAGACTTAGAGAAACTTGTGCATCCTTTCATCACCAGCAGGGTGGATTATTGTAATGGACTCCTCACTGGCCTTCCCAAAAAGACCATAAGACAGTTGCAGCTCATACAGAACGCTGCCGCCAGGATTCTGACCAGAACCAGAAAATATGAACACATCACACCAGTGATGTAAAGCCTCAGGGCTTTACACTGGCTGCCAGTTACATTTAGGATTGATTTTAAAGTATTATTACTGGTATATAAATCATTCAATGGCTCTTCCCTCAGCTGCGGCTGTCAGTCATTCTCCATTCAGCATTCAAACAGCGCGTTGCGTTCGGTGACAGTCAACGTTGAAACTCTATCCAAGATGATTCAATGTTACTATTATTATACTTGATCCGTAGATAAAGCTCTATGGTTTCGCATAAAATGACTATCTTGCTGGACTGTATTGCTGTACCTTAATCATGTTCCTTTCTACCATGTGTCTGTTAGATCGCAACACTGGAGAGCACTATAATTGTTCTTTACGCGCACAGTAACTGAAATTTAAAACTGTTAAAAGAAAAGGCTCAATAAACTATTGCATAGATAGATACTGTATAATACACTATTGTAAGGATGGATTTTCCTAAGACGGAATTCAAGAGTTCGAACCTGCAATAAAACCATATAAACTCACTAATCTGCAAAGGAGATCTAAGGGACAGAGAGCAACAACACAACTGGCCCAATCTAATCTCTTCCCCCCATACTGTATTCCTGACTCTACACACTATCTTCTCTCCTTCAGGGATAACTCAATCATACAAATCTCACAACCTCCTGCCTCCAGCTGTGCTATGTGGGGGCAAAATAAATACTTCTGGTCCAAGTGGTAAAGTTGTTTCATTCCTGCAGCAGCAGAACAGTCAGAAAAAGAAAACAATGCCTATTATTCTGTTGTGGGAGATGCCCCAATAAAGATTGTTGATTACCATTTGTCTTTATCCCCCAAACTTAGGCATGACCACTTGGGTCACGAGAAAGGGTCCAACAAAGGCTGAATAAATATTTGGGTGCTAGATGTTTATTGTCCTTTTA
This sequence comes from Gila orcuttii, assembly GCA_026230005.1. Classification (NCBI taxonomy): domain Eukaryota; kingdom Metazoa; phylum Chordata; class Actinopteri; order Cypriniformes; family Leuciscidae; genus Gila; species Gila orcuttii. The sequence continues at coordinate 21,205,842 of JAPDVR010000025.1, forward strand.
TGTTCTTGGGTATTTAAAGAGAATTGGCAAACCACTCAAGGAAGCATCTGTAAACAGAACTTCCCACACTGTTGCTGTGTGTCTCTATTGTATGCTGACTCTTTTAAACTAATTTTGATATTGCATTTTGAATTATGTTTGTATTTTATGCTGATCAGTTATGTATTGTGTATTCTTTTTAATCCTTTCGATTGATTTTTAACTATGCCTGGCAAAATAAATGTTACATCTTGATTTATTCTGAAGTATTCTGAAATCATTATTTTAGTAGATTATAGGAGGCTGGTGCTACCGCAAATCTTGCAGGGTAGGTCAAACTAAAGGCACATGTATGAATGGAGCAGTAGGCACATCATCTGAAGACCTTTTGATTTCTGTCTATCACTGATTTAGCAAGTTGTATGGAAATGGCTAAAGTAAACTACACTTTTTTGTACAAGTGAGCAGTAGGCCACTGACTTAAGAGGTATTAGCTAACCCTGCATCCTCTGACTAAATTCAGAACTGATAAGTTTGTGTCCGTGAGAAACACGATCCGGCCGACGTGATCTCTGTGCGGCATTGGGTCCATAATGAATTAATAAATGAAAGTATAAGAAACTCAGACTAATCAATCATCTAAATTAAATCACAATTAAACGTTTAATCAGCTGTTAGGGTAGAAAATAACTAAAAGATAAAGAGTCATTCAAATTTGGAGTCAGATTGAATTATTCATGGGGTCAAGATTAATATTAGAAACCGACCATTTAATAAATTAAAGTGATTTTTCCAGAAACGCCCGAAAAGACATACACGCTGAATTCCTTCGACCATACCATTGGATTCCGTCGTTGGGCCAACGGGTGGAGCTTACACTATGCATCGATATGTCTTTCCTTTGTGCTTTGAACTTTTCAATGCGGACTGCAAGATCTGCGTGCTGTGACTCCGTGTTGCTTCAAGTGCATCATTCTGTGCTCGGGATGCGCATAAGCGCATTGTGCCACACTGTATTGGATTCTTTCATAATCATATCATTATACTTTTGCTCAATGAAAGATTATTAATAGCCTTTTTTGTTCTGTCCTATCTATCATATGTTGCTGCCTCATTAAACAGCTGTGCTATACATTTAAAAAATTTCTTAATTTTATGGCTCGTTTCCACTGAGCGGTACGGTACGGTACAGTTCGGTACGGTAAGCAATTATTTGCGTTTCCACTGTCAAAAGTTGTGAATGGTACCAAAAAGCCGAACCGTACCGTACCACTTTTTGGGTACCCTTCCGTTGGGGTATCTAGCACAGTGGTACGGTACTAAAGGGTGGAGCTAGACTCACTGCAGAACGCTGATTGGTTGACAGAGTATTGTCACTTGCGTGTGTTACTTATACTTTTATAATGGCTATTATTGATAAAACTGAAATTTAACAAAAAGAGATAGGGTTGAGTTTTGTAATTTTTTATTACAAGATTATCACTGCAATGTTGTTTATTGCAACATTTGTACAAATGCACATATTGCCTGGAATATGTTTAATATTTTTTTTAATTTAAACGAAAAGATGCAGGGTTGTGTTTTATATTTCGTTTTGTTATAAATAGGCTAACGTTAAACATGCAGTGAATAATATAATCAGGTCTATACATTGCCTGAACCACATTTGTGTGCCTATAATGTTTAAAATTTATTTAAATGAAAACGAAAAGAGGCAGAGTGGTGTTTTATAACATATTTCGTTTTATTGTTGCCTAAAATGTACATGCAGAGCGAGCTGAGTGACTCTTTCAAAAACGCGCTGTTCCATTTGGAGAATTACCGGACTCGCGTCCTCAGGAGTCCTTCTGCTGAGAACTTTACCTACATACTTGGTATTGAGAAATGCCTAATGTCGGCGCTTGTCTTCTTGTGACAAAAATGCCGAGAAGCAAGGACAAGATCTGCTGTATGCCATCCATTGGTGTTTACTTTGTCGCTTTCTTCTTCGCGCGAAAATGACGTTGATCGCTTCTTTCCGGCACACACCACGCCTATCAAGTAGGGTACTGTTGGCGGTGGAAACACTAGCTGGATCATGGTTTACTGACCCGACCCGAACCGAACCGTACTGTACCGTACCGTACTGTTCAGTGGAAACGAGCCATTATAGTAGACTATATGTAAAATAATTGACCTTTTTGATATGTTATCTTGTTTTTCATGAATGTATTTTACAACAATACAAAGAGCAATGTGTAACGTTTTACCAGATTTAGTTATATATTTCTTTATAATGAAGTTGTCTGTATTAAGTAGATTGTGTTTAACACACAAAAGAGTGATTATCAGTTCAACACATAGAGTTATAGAAATTCTACTTGATTTAAAAAAAAAATTGCACTGGTATCGGATCGGTATCGGTATCGGTCGATACTGTAAGCCTGTTTATTGGTCCAATGAGGGTTTCCAATAATACAGGTGAAGGTCTCTGCGGGTTACTGTCTTTCCTTTTACGCAACACAACAAGATTAAATGGAACACATTTCTCATATGTATTGACTCGTTATTTCATCTGACTCCATAAATGAAAAGGGTTTTAATGATATCTGGGTATCATTAAAAGTGAGCGAATGTTTGATTATTCTTTTGAAACTCTTTAATAATGTTTTACCCGTTCAGATTAGGAAACTATGCCGCTTAGAGGTCCTCGCATCTTCTGCGGGTCTCACGATCACAATCTCGTCAGTTTCTTCACTAAACAGAGGTTTTTGACTAATATCTCAGATGGTCGGATTCACCCAAAACACAATCGGAGATACTTTTCGTTTAGTCCCCTTGAATTGCATACACTTGAACTTAATTCAATAGTTATACTTCAGTAGAGGTTTTGGCCCTATTATAGGTATGAGTTGACCAACAATACTTCCCTCATAATAGTTTAGACTGGCCAAGCCCGTGATTTCTCACGTACACTTATCTAAAGTTACTTTAAATTAAGACAGAGGTAAAATAGACGTACCCAAATTTAGGTTGGTCAAGTAGCACGTTAGCTACCCTAAACGGAATGCCCCGTCTCTACAAAACAAGTACACTTGAACTAGTGACAAAGTATTAGCCGTCGCCAATCTGACGCAGTCTTGCGGGAGCATACGAATCCGATAATCTCCTTGGGAGAACAAACTCAGAGTCAATCAGAGTAAAATCAAACGTTTACAATTTATTGACCAGGTAATGAAGCAATAATTCAAAATCCAATTCATGAGAATAAAATCATCAGTTGATCATATCATAACAGAAATCAAAGAATTCGTAGAAAATATTACCTGGCAATGAAAATTACACACAGCGATTGTGTGGGCAGTCAACCTACAGACTCCCTGAACTTTTCTGCCCTTTTTCCTTATATACCCTGATAATTCAATTGTTACCAAATGGTGATGTCTGTCATTATAATTAGATTTTGGTTGTCTATTCAGGGGCTCACACAGTGAGGTCTGCCTGATTTTACATACAGGAGGTAGCTTGAATGAGGCTATTATGGGACACATCACTTTTCTCACATTTCATAACTTCTTTTAGCTTTCCATCATAGTTGGGAGAATGAGACCATCCTACCAGGTGCACTGTGACACTTTAAAAGACACCAAACATGAGTAGTTACATTTTTGTACACACATAACATTGCATAAGGTTTCAGTGTATTTAAGGTGAGGAGGAGGGGGATGTGGGGGAGATAGTGTGGGTGAAGTGTGAACTGCACTGTGTGCTGCGTCTCCAAAGTTCCTGTTACATATGCAGGAGGGAGTTACATATTCAAGAGATAGTTCAAGTGTTAATTCCCAGGAGGGGCTTTTGTCACATTGAGGGGTCGACTAGACATACTGGCACCAGCCTTACAATACTCAGAATTTTTGGTATCGGATCGGATCGGTTCAGAAAAAAATGGTATCGGGACATCCCTAACAGGAACTGCGCGTGGCAACCGACTATGCCCTTCGGGCTACAAAGGTTATTACGCAGACCTTGGGTCAGGCGATGTCTGACCTGTGGCTTAACCTTGCATAGATGTCGAGAACACTACACAGCAGTTCTCGGCAGTGAAAAAGCAGATTGAGGCCATCAAATGTATCCTGCCTCGAAGTGGGTCCACTTCCAAGGAAACCAGACCCCCAAGGTCTCAGGACCAGCCTGCTCATCGTCAAAGCCATCTCCTGTGAAGGCTGCACCAGCCCCATCACAACCTTGACCAGCAGCCAGGGTCCCCAGCATTTCTTTCGCAAGCAGGTGGCACCGTCTGCCTGTCGGAAGACAGTCAAGAACCCTCCTAACCCTCCTCGTCACTGTGACACCCATACATTGGTCACTCGCCTCAGAACCCTTGTGAATGTGAATACTTTGCCTCCCCACTTTCTGCTGCACCAGGCCTGAACACAAGTAAGTGTGATGAGTTGCAAAGCAGCACAGTTCCTTTCACCTTCACTGACTTCTGCCACTGTGTGCCTCCAGACCAAGGAAGGTGCTTTCGTACACTGTTCTTTACAGCTTTCCCTCTCGATGCAGCGAGCCATAGCTTCCCACCTCTGGTACAAAGAACATTTTTCTCTAGTACCACTCATTTGTTCATTTGTTTGTTTTTTGTCTGTGTTATCTGAGATGGGGTTGCGTTGGGTGAAGACATAGGGGCTGTGAATGAAAACAATTTGACAGATGAGGCTTTGCCTAAAGCTAGGCAGTGCAATTGTGAAATTTTGAGGTAAAATCAAGTGTCATCAACAGGCCTGTACAGGAACCGCTGGCAGAAAGCAATACAATTATTACATTTCTAAACAACACCCACTCAGTTTTCTCACAGACAGATCCAACAGATAGAAAGGTCAAATGTTCATTGGTAGTAAATCTGCAAAATGTCTGTTTTGTGTGAACTATCCCTTTAAGGATGCCTGCTAATCCCCCAAAGACTACTGCCTCTGTTCTTTGACAATCGTTTTTTATGTATCTTCGTTTCCAAACATTTTTAAGGAGGCGCCATAGAGTATAAATTCCCTATGCTGATACCAACAACTGCACTGCAGATGCATTCCTCTTACAGGTAACTTTTACTGACATGCTTCATCCATCATTGTTGTAGTGATTCTTGTCTCAGTTTTTTGTTGTTTTTCAGGCACTGTAATTTCTTTACAAACTAAGAAAAGTGAAAATGTCTTGCAAAAGCGCAATGCCCATTAGGCAAGGTGAGTAAAAGTTGACACTCAGTTGTTTTTGACCAATCAAGTGCAATAAAAAAATATCTCAGTCTTCACATATTTACATGCTTAATGTTGTGGTATTTGACACAAGCCTGTGCCAAACCATCATGTAGTAAGTATTACATTTGTAATTCTACAGAAGTGATGGATGAAATGATGGAGGAAAATCACCTCAGCTTCTTTCAGGAGCTTCTTCCATCGGCTGAGCGTACGGCTTTGCTCTACCATCTCTCCTATCTCTGTTTGGCTAAGTTCCCAACGTTGGAGAGGGTTCTCCGAGAGTGTGCTCTTGAAACCCAGAATCTCTTTGCCTCCTCTGAGGCTCTTCTGGAGAAGGTAAAGTCAAAAGTCTTCTGACTTTTCTTTTATTGAAGTCAAACTAAAGAGTTTTTAAAACTCTTAAAATAAGCTAATTTAAACAACAGTATCGAGGATATATTTGTATTGAATTTTAATTTAGGTACAAAACAAGAATTTCAAGGTGTATAATTGAAATGCATTGAAATTAATAGAAATGCCAGCCTAGCTTTTAATAATGCATTTAATAAATGTATACATTTTTACATTTTACTAATTTAATTTCATGCACTATTGAAAAAGAACATTTCATTTTAAGGTCACACAGGCTTTCATGGTTTTTATAGATTTTTGTACTTTTTCGGATAAATGATAATAAATATATCATATGGAAAAAAAAAAAATTTCTCTAATTTTCAGTAGGTCCAGTAGTTGCTAGAATCAGCAGAAAAACAACATGTCTATTGAATTTAATAAGTGTCTGATATGCAAAATAAAGTTAATTTTATTTAACTGTTAGACTTTTTGTCTTCTGGTGAAGATAAGGGGAATGATAATTATAAAATATTTATGATAAATGTTTGACATGATGGTACACATTTTTGTAGTATCTGATGCAGTTGACCATGACATACAGTACAATACATATCTGATTAAATGCTAAGACTCTTTGGTTGTGTTGATCAATTTTTTAATTTTGGATGGATTCCCCCAACCACCCGCATATTTTGGCTTCAAATGGCGAAATTCACCAAAAGGTCATGACTTTTGGGCACTATTAATTTTGTACCTACAATAAACATGGAACTTAATTATTTAATATAAAATAATTTATTTAAGTTCGCTCACAAATCTAAGGGGGCACATGCAAGGACATAACATGTAACAATTCTTGCTGTCTTTTAGTGTGTGGACACAAGTAACCAAATGGTTTCCTCAATGTTCCCTCAACTGAAATTCGCTGTTGAAAATAATGAAAACATTCAGACTACGATGTCTTTGGAAAAAGCAAAAGAATGGATCGCAGAAATTGTTCACAGAGTGGAAGAGATGGTAGACAGGTAAAATTTTAGGAAATGTTTCTAAAGCCCTATTTGGACAGGATTAGTTTTACAAGGGTAAATGGAGTAATGTAATTTTACCACAGGACATCTGTAATATTAATAGCCAATTCGCACTGGATCAGAAATCTCAGTAAAACAAGCAAAAGTGGTAGGGGTAACTCGATTTATGCACCTCCATCACCTTCCTGTCGTCATGTGCGTATTACGATGCTTCCTGATATCATGTGCGCAAACACATATAATCAATATATACAGGTCCTTCTCAAAAAATTAGCATATTGTGATATGCTAGGTTCATTATTTTCCATAATGTAATGATAAAAATTAAACTTTCATATATTTTAGATTCATTGCACACCAACTGAAATATTTCAGGTCTTTTATTGTTTTAATACTGATGATTTTGGCATACAGCTCATGAAAACCCCAAATTCCTATCTCAAAAAATTAGCATATCACGAAAAGGTTCTCTAAACGAGCTATTAACCTAATCATCTGAATCAACTAATTAACTCTAAACACCTGCAAAAGATTCCTGAGGCTTTTAAAAACTCCCAGCCTGGTTCATTACTCAAAACCGCAATCATGGGTAAGACTGCCGACCTGACTGCTGTCCAGAAGGCCATCATTGACACCCTCAAGCAAGAGGGTAAGACACAGAAAGAAATTTCTGAACAAATAGGCTGTTCCCAGAGTGCTGTATCAAGGCACCTCAGTGGTAGGTCTGTGGGAAGGAAAAAGTGTGGCAAAAAACGCTGCACAACGAGAAGAGGTGACCGGACCCTGAGGAAGATTGTAGAGAAGGACCGATTCCAGACCTTGGGGGACCTGCGGAAGCAGTGGACTGAGTCTGGAGTAGAAACATCCAGAGCCACCGTGCACAGGCGTGTGCAGGAAATGGGCTACAGGTGCCGCATTCCTCAGGTCAAGCCACTTTTGAACCAGAAACAGCGGCAGAAGCGCCTGACCTGGGCTACAGAGAAGCAGCACTGGACTGTTGCTCAGTGGTCCAAAGTACTTTTTTCGGATGAAAGCAAATTTTGCATGTCATTCGGAAATCAAGGTGCCAGAGTCTGGAGGAAGACTGGGGAGAAGGAAATGCCAAAATGCCTGAAGTCCAGTGTCAAGTACCCACAGTCAGTGATGGCCTGGGGTGCCATGTCAGCTGCTGGTGTTGGTCCACTGTGTTTTATCAAGGGCAGGGTCAATGCAGCTAGCTATCAGGAGATTTTGGAGCACTTCATGCTTCCACCTGATTTCATTTTTCAGCACGACCTGGCACCTGCTCACAGTGCCAAAACCACTGGTAAATGGTTTACTGACCCTGGTATTACTGTGCTCAATTGGCCTGCCAACTCTCCTGACCTGAACCCCATAGAGAATCTGTGGGATATTGTGAAGATAAAGTTGAGAGACGCAAGACCCAACACTCTGGATGAGCTTAAGGCCGCTATCGAAGCATCCTGGGCCTCCATAACACCTCAGCAGTGCCACAGGCTGATTGCCTCCATGCCACGCCGCATTGAAGCAGTCATTTCTGCAAAAGGATTCCCGACCAAGTATTGAGTGCATAACTGAACATAATTATTTGAAGGTTGACTTTTTTTGTATTAAAAACACTTCTTTTATTGGTCGGTTGAAATATGCTAATTTTTTGAGATAGGAATTTTGGGTTTTCATGAGCTGTATGCCAAAATCATCAGTATTAAAACAATAAAAGACCTGAAATATTTCAGTTGGTGTGCAATGAATCTAAAATATATGAAAGTTTAATTTTTATCACCACGTTATGGAAAATAATGAACTTTATCACAATATGCTAATTTTTTGAGAAGGACCTGTATAACCTATATATAACAGTTAGGTCTGGTCGAACGTTTTATTAATTTAATTAAATAAATTCTGATTGGATTCTGTTGATAATAGGCACTTACCTAAACCGAAAAGAAGTTTCGTGCCTCTGACAAGAGTTTTCGACCTTTTTTTATCTGAATGGTCAGCAGAAAACATTGATTTTTGCCACAGACCTGACCCACCAACAACACTGCAGCTGAATGCTTTTTCAAGCGCCTCCATACTTGAAGAAACGTGAAAAACTAATTTTAAACAGGAAATAACAGAATATTTACGTATATATTTACAGCTGGTCTATTTGCATGGGATTAGTATTATCTGAGGTAATTTTTACGGACATTTTTACAGAAGGTAAAAGTTGCCGTAATCTTTACTGACATTTTCTGTAAGGATTGCTGAGATGGCACATTCGGACGGGACTAAAATCACTGTGAAGCTCTGGTAATCACTTTACCCCACCTCTGCATGTTAAACTAATCCTGTCCGAATAGGGCTTAAGGGATACATGTCAAAAGCATTGTGATATATGAACCCTTGCAGAACAAAGTTTACTATGGTTTAACTGATGGTTTATCTGAAATCTGTCATTATCAGATATGAGAAACACAACCGCAGTGTGGCTTCCTGCACCAGTGATGTGATTCTTGAAAAGACTGAGACAGAAAAAAAAAAATTTGCACAAACTACTAAGGAGATAGAGGCTCTAGAGAAGGTGGTGAGAGATCTTCAGATGGACCTGAGGAAAACCTTAGAGGAAATCGGACAAATTGAGTCAAAGATAAACCGGTGTCATGCCAGATTTGCTTGTAGAAGAATGTTTGGTTTCAGTTTCCTGGCTGTCATTGTACCATTTGTTGGACACATTCTCAAATCCATTTCAAGCTAAACCTGCACAAAACCAGGCTCTCGCTAATGAAAAAGCTTGACTCGTTGCTCAGAAGTCAAACCTGAAAAGCCAGCAGCACAATATCCAAGTCAGGCTGACTGATTTTCAGCTGAAGTTGGCAAACATGAAGACGAAAAAGGGTGAGATTCTTTCAAGATCTCTGTGTGCCAATTGTCAAAACCCTCAGAGTGAACTCTCATAATTAATGTGTGCTTCATATTGTTTTTCAAGGTTCAATACCGGACCCTCTCCATCTGAGTGATGTCCAAAAGCACCTTTATCAAATCCAACAAACTCTGCTTAAGCATAATATGTTCTGGAAATCAGTGCTAGTATTTCTGGAATCTCTCAGAAGTGAGACCTTTTCTAATGAACACTTCATGGAGGAGAATGAACTGAAGGAGATTGTTCTGATGCAAATTGATTTAGCGCAAGAGGTAACTTACACACTGAGTAAATGTTCAGTTGCAGTTTATGAAAGTTAATTTCATTGCATTTTCTATGTTGTGATTCATTTTGTATCTCAAATCTTTCAGAATTGGAAGGCCTTTGGTGAATCCTGTCTGACGGCAAAGAGGGCCTTTAGCTTGCAGAATAAGGATGGGTATAAGTTCCTGGAGTTCAACCCATCTTCATTGTCACCAGAGGAATGGAAAAGGCGGTATGACATTGTCAAAGCAGATCTTACCAAAATAGATACTGCCATCGGTGCACATTAGCCAATGATGGCTGCCATTACTTTACAGTACATAGAAGTACATACAACTTACACATTTATAATGTTTTACAAAGCTGCATTAAAATTATCGCTGGCTAGCGCTGTGGTTCGTAGTGGGCGTTCCCACTAGTTTCCTTGTAAAGGTTATGAATGACATTCATATGAATGACATGTCATTCCATGTTGTGAACATCTACATTTTTATCAACATTTTGGAATCAATTTTCTTTCCACTAAACATTTCGAAAGAGAAAGATTATATAAATGGAATCAGCAAATGTATAATATAAAAGACAATCAAGGTGAAAAGAAAAACTGCTTGTGTAAAAAAATTGAGAATACATTTATTTTTAAATTAGCATCTTGACTGTAGTTTGATTTATATAATTGCTGTGGTACTATATGATGAATTTATGTAAAAATTGTAAAGCCAAAATCATGATTAATATAATATAGTTTTAAATGATACATTGTTTGTGTTTGTATTGTGTGTAACATGCTTTTTCAAATAAATGGATAAAAAAAAACATCTTGGATATATGTGAGGACTCGACACAGAGGCGAAATAGAATCCAAATGCTGGAAGTTTTATTAATCTCAGCAAAAAAAATCCAATAAACTAGACAGAGATGTTGTCATGTTTCTTCAGAGATCACAGGAAGCCCTGTGTGATCACAGGATCACAGGTACCCCTCCTCCTAAGAACGCCTCCTGGTGTTCCCAGGCTCCCCTACCTGTCGATTGTAATCATCGATAAGGGATGATCCAGGATGTCTCTAGCATGTACCCAACTTCTCTCCTCCGGACCGTAACCTTCCCAGTCCACCAAGTACTGAAATCCGCGTCCCCTCCGCCTAGAGTCCAGAATACGATTGACCGAATATGTGGTCTCCCCATCTATGAGTCGCGGTGGGGGAGGAACCGGGACCGGCGGATTAATTTGTGAATGAAATACGGGTTTAATCTTTGATACATGAAACACGGAATGGACCCTGTACGCGGGAGGTAATTTGAGGCGGACTGCCACCGGGCTAATGATCTTGGTGACAGTAAACGGGCCAATAAATTTGGGTGCAAGCTTATTAGAGACGGTGCGAAGAGGAATGTTCTTGGTTGAAAGCCACACTTTTTGACCAACGACGTATACGGGAGGCCTTGACCTGTGGCGATCAGCCTTGGCCTTGGTGCGCGCCCCCACCTGGAGTAGAGTCTCACGGGCTCTAGTCCAGGTGCGGTGACACCTCTGGACGAAGGCGTGAGCGGAGGGGACCGCAACCTCGGATTCCAGACTGGGAAAAATAGGTGGCTGGTAACCTACACTACACTCAAACGGAGATAGGCCCGTGGCTGACACTGGCAACGTGTTGTGAGTGTACTCCACCATAGACAGTTGTTGGCTCCATGAGGAAGGATTCTTGGAAACCAAACATCGCAACATTCTCTCCAAATCCTGGTTGGCTCTCTCAGTTTGACCATTGCTCTGGGGATGAAACCCAGAGGACAGACTAACCGTCGCCCCCAGTAACTTACAAAATTCTCGCCAAAATTTGGACACAAACTGGGGTCCCCTGTCGGAAACCACGTCTATCGGGAGGCCATGTAACCGAAAGACGTGGTCTACGATCGTTACCGCTGTCTCCTTAGCTGAGGGTAATTTGGGTAAGGGAATGAAATGGGCCGCCTTCGATAATCGGTCCACCACAGTCAAAACTACTGTGTTACCCTGGGAGGGTGGGAGGGCGGTAATAAAATCTAGAGCGATATGGGACCAAGGTCTCGAAGGCACCGGCAGCGGCTGGAGTAACCCGTCTGGAAGGTCGATTGGAAGACTTACCAGTGGCACAAACTGAGCAAGCCAAAACAAAACTGTGAATGTCGCGAGCCATAAGTGGCCACCAGAATCGTTGCTTGACTAAAAACCTAGTGCGATTGACTCCTGGATGACAAGCCACGTTGGACCCGTGGACCCACTGGATGACGTCAGACCGTAATCCCTCCGGCACGAATAAACGATTCGGTGGGCACCCGGGCGGAGGCGTTACCCCTTCTAAGGCTTCTTTGACCTTCGATTCGATCTCCCATGTGAGTGCGGAAACAAATATGGTTTCGGGTAAAATACACTCGGGAGTAGACGGGCGCTCGGAAAAATCAAATATGCGAGATAAGGAGTCAGGTTTGATGTTCTTGGAACCCGGACGGTAAGAGAGAGAAAAATCAAAGCGACCGAAAAAAAGTGCCCACCGAGCCTGCCTGGAGTTCAATCTTTTAGCAGTTCTGATATATTCAAGGTTCTTATGATCAGTCCAGACGATAAAAGGTACCCCCGACCCTTCTAACCAGTGGCACCACTCCTCCAACGCTAACTTGACAGCCAACAACTCTCTGTTACCAATGTCGTAATTACGTTCGGCTGGGGATAACCGATGAGACAAAAATGCGCAAGGGTGCATCTTGTCGTCTACAGGAGAACGCTGAGACAACACTGCTCCTACTCCCACCTCTGACGCGTCGACCTCCACCATGAACTGACGTGAGGAATCAGGGGTGATGAGGATGGGGGCTGAAACAAAGCGGCCTTTGAGTTTAGTGAACACAGCCTCAGCTGTGTCAGACCACCTGAATGTAGTTCTGGGGGAGGTCAAGGCAGTCAGAGGCGCAACCAGCTGGCTGAAATTGCGAATAAAACGCCTGTAAAAATTGGCGAACCCCAGAAACCTCTGCAGGGCCTTGCGGGAATCTGGACTAGGCCAATCTACCACAGCCTTAATTTTCTCAGGGTCCATCCGCACTCCCTCAGACAACACGATGTACCCTAGGAAAGGAACAGACTGTGCATGAAAATCGCATTTCTCCGCCTTAACAAAAGGCCCATTCTCTAGCAACCTCTGAAGCACTCGTCGGACGTGTTGCACATGTTCCTGGAGAGAAGAAGAAAAAATCATATATGTCCAGGTAGACATATATGAATTGATCGATCATATCTCGCAACACGTCATTGACCAGTGCCTGGAAAACTGCTGGAGAGTTGGACAGCCCAAACGGCATGACCAAATATTCAAAGTGTCCCCTGGGGGTGTTAAAAGCAGTTTTCCACTCATCCCCCTCCCTAATGCGGACCAAATGATAAGCGTTACGCAAATCCAGTTTTGTGAAGATGGATGCTCCCTGCAACCTCTCGAAGGCAGAAGACATCAACGGCAAAGGATAAGTATTCTTTACCGTGATGTTATTCAGCCCTCGGTAGTCAATACAAGGTCGCAAGGAACCATCCTTCTTCCCCACAAAAAAGAACCCCGCCCCTGCTGGAGAAGAGGAAGGGCGAATGAACTTGGTTGCTAGAGAATCAGAAATATATTTCTCCATAGCCTCCCTTTCAGGAATCGAAAGTGAATACAACTTGCCCTTAGGCGGAGACTTACCTGGCAGTAAATCTATTGCACAGTCATAGGGACGATGCGGAGGGAGAGAAGCAGCACGAGACTTACTGAACACCTCCTTCAGGTCCAGATACTCTGCAGGCACGTTAGACAAATCCCCTGCTTCCTCCTGAAACACAGACACAGGTACAGACGAACAAGCAGACACAAGACAAGACTTATGACATTCCTTGCTCCACTCCAGCACAGATCTATGAAGCCAGTCCACTCGGGGGTTGTGTTGGATGAGCCATGGGTGACCAAGGACGACAGGTGCCAGGGGTCCAGGATATAAAACGAAATAGTTTCAGTGTGATTGCCCGAGGTGGTGAGGGTGAGGTCTTCAGTGGATAAGGAAATGGTGGGGAGCTCTTGACCATTCAGTGCGTGAACTGCGATCCGGTGAGTGAGGGGTTTGAGGGGAATCAGAAATCTGCGTGCGAATTTATGGTCCATAAAGTTACCTTCAGCCCCGGAATCCAAAAGTGCTTGACAGTCGTGTTGGTGGACTGACCATCTTAGTCTTACCGAGAGGAGGGTGGAGGTAGATGTAGTCGTAGATTAGGTCTTCCTGGCGGAGATCCCACCCGACAGTAGCCTCAAGTTTACTATCGGGCTTGGCCTTTTACTGGGCAGTTGTATGCGTAATGTCCGGCCCCTCCACAATAAAGGCAAAGGCCCTGGGATCTCCGCCTCTCCCTCTCCTCTCGGGAAAGCCGAGCTCGACCCACCTGCATGGGTTCGTGATCGTAGACAGGGCTGACCACGTCCCTGCCGCTGGATCGTGGACCGTTGATTACCCCGAGCGTGCGGGTGGACGGAGCTCGACGCTCGATTCTGCATAACCGAGCGTCCACCCGCAGGGCTAAATCGATGAGTCCGTTTAGTGTGGTGGGAAGATCCAGGGCGTAGATCTCCTTCTGGACGTGGTCAGCCAACCCATGCAGGAACATGTCCCACTGCGCCTCCTCGTTCCAACCACACTCCGCCGCCAAAGTCCGAAACTCAATGGAGAAGTCGGAAACTGATCTCTCTCCTTAGCGTAGTTCAGCCAGGGCTCTGGCTGCCTCTCTCCCAGAAACAGCCCGATCGAAGACTTGCTTCATCTCGGCGGAGAGGGTCTGGAACGAGGTACAACATGGGTTCTGGTTTTCCCACACCGCCGTTCCCCAAAGCACCGCTTTCCCAGTCAGCAAAGTCAGTACAAAAGCCACCTTAGTTTGTTCGTTGTTGAATGTGCGGGGTTGTAGTGCAAAATGCATAGCACAACGGGTCAGGAACGCTCTGCAATGAGACGGTTTACCTGCATAAGCCTCAGGAACTGGTAGACGGGGCTCTGACTGGGAGGGGCTTCCAGGTGGTGCGGGAGGAACGGCTGGTGTGGGCGGCGCAGCGGGAGCTTGTAGGCGTTGGACCTGCTGGGTGAGCTCGGACACCTGCGTCACCAGGGCTTGTACAGCGCGACCCGTGTCGCCGATCTCTCTTTCCTGCATATCCATTCTGCGGATGCTGTGGTGGATAAATTCCTCAAGAGATGAGGGAGGTCCGCTCGCTGCTTCCATTCCGTGGTCAGATCGTTCTGTCATGTTTCTTCAGAGATCACAGGAAGCAATCGCGAGTTAAACAGTATTTATTAGACACAATAGACAATAGTACAAGCCGATGGAAGATGGGTGACGCAGGGACTTCGACGGTCAGATCCAGTGAAGTGCAGAGGTGACGTGAAGATGGTGGGACGAACACAATCCACACAATGACGACGAAGAACAGGAACACAAGGCAGGAACACGGAACCAGAAGACCAACAAGGACGACATCAAACAACGATCTGACAAGGATGATAGAACAGCGGTGAGTATAAATAGAGTGGTGAGATTCATTGCAGCTGGTGAAGTAATGATGAACAGCTGGAGCGAATCAGGTAATGACATACATACACGCCCCTTGCACACGTGCACTCATACAACAACATAAACACAAGACTAGAAGAAAACAGTGAATACGTCTACCGTGACAGATGTAGTCGATAAGCCAGACACGGTAAACGGAGACAAGTCATCAGTCCAACCAGGCAAACAGAGCAAAAAAGGTAATCCAAAAGGCAGTAATCCAATAAGGCAAGCACAATGGTCATAACAAGACGACAATGAACATGCAATGAAAAGCACTCGGTAAGGCAGCGATAAACTGGCAATACTTTGCAAAGTAGCAATGGAAATGCATTGCTTCATATACTGGTGTGAGGCAGGAAGTAACCAACGAACCAACAGTCCTCTTAGCCCTTGGCTAAGAGAGGGCAGAATTGCACTCGATCAGAAGGGGCTCGGACTGTGGTCGGAGCCTCCAGAGAGGTAATGGTGGGTCAAGCTCATTCAGAGGTCAACTCCAACTAAACATAGAGGATTTGAGCCTGCAGTGCAGGGACTGTTCACGCATATACGCTTTAAATGCCTCCCAAATTGTGGATTTGGAAACATCTGTCGTATCATTTGTCTCTAAATATAATCCTTTTTGAGCTTTGGTTTGTTCTACAAATGACTTATCTGTCAATAGACTATTAACAAATCTCCATTTAATAGGCTCTATGCACGTCGCAGTTCCGGGTTTGCGTGTACTAGGCTATCAACTTCCGGTTCAACTTCCTGTTTATACACAGACAGATATGGCTCTCTTTTATAGTCGTTGTCTTCAGGACTTACCTCGTCTGACGGTAAATAATGTAGACCGACTCATAAAAAAATCATGTGCTGCTCCCAACAGCAAGCGGGAAAAGGGATTTAAAATGTACATCGGCAGCTATATCGACAACTATGAGGGTAAGTAGCTAACGTACTTAATATATTAACCCCTCAGGTTGTGTTCGGGTCATTTTGACCAGGTGAAAACTGTAATTAAATTAGTTAATGTTATTGCATTGGACTGAAACTTAGTAACTTTGTTCACAAAGGGTATAACTACTTCTCAAATGTTTTTGCGAAAAATTGAAATGAAATGAAAATTTGACCATTTTCGTAGGGGAGAGCGGGACACAACGTAACGTGGGGCTAGTTGTAACACACTTGTTTTAAATACTTCCACACATGCCAGCATGACGAAACCTCTTTTACTGTCTATGGACGAAACTTAGTGTATTTACTAGTTGCCATATCAGCACTATATAGAGAAAAAAATGCGCTAAAATTCAGAAATCGTTGTAAGATATCACTGAGCATGTATTTAACCTTAGCAAAATTATTTCTCTTACTATGTTAATTTTTCATCTCTATTTTTTTTGTTTATTTAAATTTAGGCAAATCTGATACATTAAAAAATGCCATTATTTTATATGAAAAAGTGAATAATTGTATTTTATTGAGAAAATATTTCGGTTTGACTATATATTTTTTATTAGATCAGATAACATTTTAAGCTGCCATATGGGCATGTTACAATGCATCCCACCTATGGGACATGTTCTCACATTTAACTTATACGTTATTCTTAGGGGTATATCAAGAAAAAAAGTATACACTGTATTAATAAAACAAAACCATAATTGTACTAGACATGTGGGAAATTAATGTGGGGAAAAATAAATACTCTAAACCCTAAGTAAAATTACACAAACTGAGAAAGTCAAAAAGCGTTAAGTTGTGCCCCGCTCTCCCCTACTTTTTAATTTATCTGAGAGTAGGCATCTCATTTTTATATATATATATATATATATATATATATATATATATATATATATATATATATATATATATATATATATATATATATTATATTATATTATTATTTATTTTATTTTTTTTTACAAATTTTGACTTTTTTATTAAATAAAATATTTTCAAAATGTATGTTCATCTTTCTCCCTAACAGTGTCAATGAAAGACAAGGTTACAGGAGAGGTCAACGTGAGGGCAGTCTGTCATAGGTCCATGAGGAAAAATGAAAAGCCACACGAATTGGGAGTAGGGTGACTAGGGTCAATGTTAGGGTAATGGTTAGGCCTGCTGATAAGTTGCCCATATCAGCTAATAAGTAGCATTATCTAAATGTATATGGCTTAGTCTCTGTTTACTGTTTATGGACATGAATGGGTAGGCCTACATTTTAACATATGTGCCTCTCATCTAGATTACACTATGCTTTTATTAGTTATATTTTCCTCTTGTTAACAGTTTAGCTCTTGAGAGGTATTTGTCATCTAAGCTTCTATTTCTCCCTAGATGGTGTTAAAACACTCGAAACCTGTCATTTTGGCGAGCACTCACTGCTCCTGTGTGGCGGGGTGTGCCTTGTGCAACCATTTGGTTGCACTACTGTATCAGACAGCACACTTCTCACAATTAAGCATCCCTGCTGTACCCCCAGTGCACAGTTGCACAGACACTGAGCAGATCTGGCATAAACCAAGGACCTTGGTAAGTCATCTGTCTGTCATGTGAATTGTACCTATGCACATGTAGCTATTGTGATGCCATGTCAAAATGTGTCTTTGCTGTCAGGGTGTTAGGCCAGGTCCGGTGGGAGACATGGAGGTCCGCAAACCCCAAAATTCAACCGCGGTTTGTGTGAGGTGAGATTATATTACCTTTAGTTTATGTGTTTAATATGTACGCTGCCGTTTTTTTAAACGTTTTTTTCACTTTACCTTTTTTCAGAAGTTCTCTCTACAAAGCAGTGGATGGGGAAATGCCAGATCTAGCCACATTGAGAGTGGCAGAGGTATACAAGCACTTCCCCCCTTTGCTTGCACCTCTAGTGACCACCATGGGCATGTCAGCAGAAGTCCCATTAGTTCAGTCAGCTTTTGGGGCTGTCCAGGCAGGGAGTGTGCTGTCATTTCAGCTAAAACCACCAGAAATGCGGGACGTCATCAACATCCCAGGCGCCCCTGCCCAACCTTCTATTCCCATCCAAAGCTATAGGCTTGAGCCAACCACATGTGCTTATGTGTTATCAGAGGAGGAACATGTATATATGAAATCGCTACAGGTGTCATTCGACATGGCCCACAGGGTTGAAGCTGCAACATAGGAGCAGAGCTCATGCCAGGAATGGCATCGACTGAGAAAGATGCGAGTCACATCTACACGCTTTCACGAGGCATGCCAAGTTCGCTGTCATACATCTGCTGAAAATCTGGCACACAGAATTTTGAGAGGGACTGTCATGACGAAGGACATGAGGAGAGGAATCGATATGGAGCCAGTTGCCGTGACAGAGTACTGCAGTTTAAAAAATGTGAATTATTCACCCTGCGGGTTCATTATACACCCTGATGCTCCATGGCTGGGATGCTCTCCCGATGGAGTCGTTTTCGATCCTTCTGACAACCCGCCTGCTGGAAATAAAATGCCCTAACATCCAGAGTTATGTTGACTGTCCCTACCTCAAAATGTCAGATGGTTCTTTGCAGCTTAGGAGGCAGCACAAGTATTACTGGCAAGTGCAAGGTCAGATCCTCCTAACAGGTTTCGAGTGGTGTGATTTTGTTGTATGTGCGCAGGAGGACATGCTTGTTGAGCGTATATACAAAAATACTGATGTAATGCGCACCATTAGAGACCGAGCAGATCTGTTTGTTTTTTTACCACTACCTACTGAAGTGTTTGCGTGTTTAGGTCATTTTTAGATAACCAGTGAAGTATTTCTCAATTTCTACAATTGTACAAATGTTGCTTTATTTAATGACTGTGTGTTACAGTTTGGCCACATACCACTGGTGGTCCATTCAATTATAATATACAGCATATTTATTGTATTCTTATTTACACTATAAACAATATTTACATACACAAAATACTCATATATTTATATATATACACACACATACTATATTTATACAATATAATATATATACACCTATCTATTATATTACATTAGACATGTATATGTACATATATATTTAGATTTGTATAGGCTACTTAATAAATAAATATGTTATGCATTATGAAATTATAATAAAAAATGCATAAGGAAACACTGTCTTAGTTTTGTCTATTGATCAGAGTTATGAACAGAGTGTGAAATCCATAGTTTTTACAAAAGTATATGTACAATATTTACATTTACCTTAGCACATTAACAAGGATGAGGGTTTTTAGACTCAGTGGCTCCATGCCTTGACAAGTGGTCCACATTGGTAGTTCACAAGCAAACATGCCACTGTAAACAGTTGGTTTATGCTACCAGAAATGGACAAGGGGATGACTGTGTCAAACAATTTATGCTCCTTCACTCGACGGATAAGACGTTCCACGTGTACCCTGAGCCTGGCCACAGACTGAGTGTGTGTCACTTCATGAGGTAGCATTTGTTTTCCCTTGGTCAGGAAAACAGGCCGGTGAACTTTGCATGGCACTAGGTTGTCAATTAAGAAGCCCTTATCCACCATGATGGCCATGTCAGGGGTGAGAAGGTTAATGATCCCTGACTGTTTGAACAACTCCCTGTCACTTATAGACCATGCATAGAGTCCAGACACAAATGTTATTGCACCATGAGGTGCCATTCCTATTTAAGCCTTGAATGTGCAGTGAGACTTATAGTTTGAAAAAACCTCACTTTGTAATAACAATGAGGAAGGTGTTTGGCAGCGGATCTCAGTACAATCCAGGATAACCTGTGTGTCTCGGAAAAGATGAAATTCCTCTGGCAGATGGGCTCGTACTCTCTCTTTCGGCATCCAAATGCACACTGACCCCAGGAAAAAGTACAGGAAGTTGGCCCAGGTTGTTATGATGCGGCTCACAGTGGCCTGATGTACATGGAAGCGATGACCAAGGTCCTTTTGCTTGAAGCCCAAAGCAAGATGCATCATGAACAGGAAAAACTTGTCTATTGCAGGAAGTGCCCGAGTGTTTCCAGCCTCCTTGATGACTTTGGAGTTGGTGACACGAATCATTCTGTGTGTTGCTGGTTCAATCAGTTCCCAGAAGGCCATCAGGTGGTTATAGGTTGCAAATCTGTCAAGAAAGAAACGTACATTGGTTCTCACATGGCATAAAAGACTTACACTTAGCTTTATAGTATAGTAATATCCAGTTTAGGAAATAAGAATGCTGAACTACAAGTAACTGATACAACAATCTTGTAATACCCCACGAGTCATGAAAATTATGGAATTCGGTATGTATGATTAAACTAACTCTGCTGTTGAAGACAACAGATGTTATTCATACTTATAATTATGTTAGCCTATGTTGTTGTTATTATTTTGGTCGGTGTAGCCTACTTTTACGTGCAGCTTGCTTATACAACTCCAATAATATTTAATAACAACGTGGACTAGTGTTTTCAAGACAAAGGCAACGCTATTACAAATGCTTATCACAGGCAATATATTTTTACCTTTTATAAAAGTATATGTCCTTATCGGACCCAGCAAATCTCTGGAGACCAAAGCGAAGTATGATCTTTGTCTGGTCCAACTGCTTCCGTAGATCTATCTCCCTCGTCAACTCCTCATTTTCATGTAGTACCATGTCCACAGCTGCAGCTTCGGGAACTGAACAATAATCGTGTCCAGTCCTCTCCACGTCAAAGTCCATATCTTGCTCTAAGTCCGAGTCAGGATCAGCTGGCAGCGGTCTCTCTCGCCGTTCCCAAACACTCGGCCTCGGCGGCTGCACTTGGTAACGGTTCCACTCAAACAGTGTAGGGAAAGCACCTTTTTTTCAGACGTCTCAGTCTAGTCCCTTCCATAAAATCATCAGGTTTGAAATGAACGCTATACACCTTTGTGTTTTTGTTGACTTGGAAGTCATCCCTCCTGATCTTAACGATCCATTTCTTTCTGAGATCCTCTTCCACGGGAAATGAATGAAAACTCACAGTCGAGTTGTATCTTGCCGACACAACGCACGACGGCACACAACAATGTTCCGACTAGGTCTCATTAGCTTTTGATATCGGAAAACCTTTTTCTCCATAGTTAAGCTGCCAAGATAAGAATAACTAGAATGTTTGTCGTTGTTAACTTTCGCGCGTCAGCTCTAATAAGGAACCGGAAACTGTTTGCCCCACTGATCTATATAATGACTGGATAGCTCATGACGTTCTAAACTGCCATCAGGCAGTGAAGCCACCGGAAGTGTTCGAGCGGCCATCTTACGATTCCCTACCAGCAGAGGGCTCCAACGGCCGTTATACAGAGATTGGTAGGCCCGACGGCACTTTAAAGATGAACCAACCAACCGCTGAGCAGCATACAAGATCGACGTTCACAAAAGGACGTAGAAAAACTGCCACAGGTTGTAATTCAAGCCCTATAAGTAGTTATTTAAATGCAAAATTGTCGCTATGCCCGTGTTGTTTTCTCCGAGGCAAGAGTAACGGTAACCTAATGCTGCTGCTTCTTTAACAAGCAACGATAAAACAGTCAACAGTAGCCTATGAGAAACATCAGAGCAGCAATAATCACAATTAAGTGTCCAATAGCGACACCATTTAACAGCTTCAAAAGAGCTTTGTGTAGAGTCCGTTTACCGTTACATTAACCCATACAATTTGTATTATGCATTTCCTGAACACGTACTTGCTAAGCAAACACTTTATATAAACAAACTACTAATATATAAAACACAATCGGTCTTCCGACCTCGTTGAAGGCGGTGAGAGAGTGCGCGCGCGCGGCCAGGGCTCTCTTTCTCTGCTCGTTCTTATGCGCCGTCCACTGATCTAAATAATTCCTTGTTACGACGACTTTGTTCCCTCGTTTTAATAAATCGTGGACACGTTGAACTAATTCCCTCCCTCGTTTTGATTTAACGAATGACAACGTGGCCACAATATAGTGAAACGAGGGAACAAATTAGTATAATGTGCTGAGGTATTATTAATTTGTGGCCACTAAACAATATTCACCTGAATATTCACCAATTCACAAAAATATAGGTCTTTAGCATTCACTATATAATTAATAGTATCAAACTGTTTTTCTTACCTGTGAAGATAGCTCTTCAGTGACGGCCGACTAGTGTTCTCATACAGCTTTTTATTACTTTTGCAAAGAAATTGCCGTTTTTTAATAAAATGGAAAAATTTCTGACTTTAAACAAATACCCATTTAAATGCTTAGGATGTTTGCGTTGTGAGAATGTACAGGGATACTTTAGATTTAAAAACTGTGTCTCGTTAGGCAATGTTTTTTCAGTCAAATCATAAAATTTCCTATTGATTCAATAGAACGTGTGAGCTCACTAGGGAATACCAATATGGCGGCGCGGTGGCTTCACTGTTTATGACGTCATGAGCTATCCAGTCATTCTATATAGATCAGTGGTTTGCCCACTAGAGAGTGTAGTCGGAAACACGTCACATTCCCCGCTGCATAGAGCCTATAGTGTCATATTTGGTTTCAAATAATACTTGAATAACTAAGGGGCTATGGTTCAATAATACCATTGCTTCATAATCACAATGTGCGACTGCTGACAAAAGTTAATAATCAATTAAAAAATATAGTGTTCAACTTGTGAGAAAAAATATAGAAAGGTTTGTAAAGGTAAATCTACATGGATCTTTTATTTATTTATTTATTTATTCATTTAAACTCTTTATTTATTCAAATTCAAATAATAACAAACATAACAGAACAGAAACAGAACAGCAGGGTGTTATGTTACAAAGATTTCCTTTTCACACTTGGGTCTTAAAAAATATCCATTTCTTCCATCTCTTTTCAAAAAGAGCTGATTTCATCCTAATAAAGTGAGTGATCTTTTCCATTGTAAAGATTTCTTCCATTATCTCATTCCATTGTGACAATGTTAAAGTGAAACTCTTCAGCCAGTTCCTTGTAATAGTTTTTTTGCTGGCCATCAACAAAACTTTGTAGAGATACATATCCTCTGTTCGTATATCTGAATAGGAAAGTAAACCAAGGTACATACATTGGAAGTCAGTTGGAAACGCATAGCCCAGGACAACCCTTATTTCAGTCGCTATGATTTCCCAGAAGGGTCTGACTTTGGGACAAGACCAAAATACATGAGAATGATTGGCATTCGTACTGCCACAGAGTCTCCAGCAATGCTGGGGGGACTTGAGTTGCTTAGTTTTGATATGAGGTGTAATGAAATATCTAATTATGTTTTTCCAGCCAAATTCTCTCCACTGTCTTGAGCTGGTGGAAGTGTGTAGAAATAGACAAATAGAATGCCAATCATTCTCTGACACCTTGATTTGTAGTTCAGATTCACACTTTTGTTTTGTATACAGTGAATTAGTACCGTTACAATTTTGCAGGCATTTATACAGTCTAGAAACAATTTTTGAGGGTAATTTTTGGTATGCTCCCGACACCAATTCTACCAGATCACAGCCCTCCTGTGATAGGTGAGACCTTATCTCTAAATCATAAAAGTGCCGTAATTGGATATACCTAAACAAGTCCGAGTTGTTCAGGCCAAATTCCCTCTTTACTTCCTCAAAGGATTTAAACACTGAACCTTTGGTTAACATACACACTGCAGTGATTCCCTTTCCAATCCACTTTCTAAATGTGCTGTCCAATTGACCACTTCTAAAATCAGGAGAGAAAGAAGGCCAAATCAAGGATTTACAATCACCTTCGAATTTGTATTTTTTCACCGTGTCCCACCAGAGCTTAATGGTTGTTTTGACTATGGGACTCCCCTCTTTCAACTGTATACTAGTTTTCTCACCCAGTCTTGATTGAGGTGGAGACAATGGGATATAGTTAACTTCAATTTGTTTCCATTTGGAATAATACTTAGGTGAGCAACAATAGATAATATACCTCAATTGGGCAGCTATAAAATATTCTTTGAGATTCGGAAGGGAGAACCCCCCTTTCAGTTTCTCCACCTGAAGCGTTTTAAATCTAATCCTTAGTTTTGCCCCTTTCCATACAAATCTACTCATTTGCTTATCCCATTTAGCAAACTGAGAATCGGGTATTACAACTGGTAGAGATATAAATAAGTATAACAATCGGGGTAACAGATTCATCTTAATCACCTCAATCCTGGAATTAAAATCTAAAACTAGGTTTGTCCATTTAGTCAGGTCCCTTTGTATTACCTCATTTATTTTACTATAATTAGCCTCGTATAATGAACTGAGATCTCGCGTCAAAAAAATACCTAGATATTTAATTTGTTCTGAGTCCCATTTGAGTTTGTGTTTTCCCCTAATTTTATCAGATGGACTGTAATTAATACAGAGGACTTGAGTCTTAGTAATATTTAATTTGTAGCTTGATTTTCTTCCAAAGTCTTTTAAGATGTTTAAAAGTTTGTTAATTTAATTTCTCAATTGTTGTGATCTAAGGCGTCTTACCAGAATTTTTGTCGCCTTCGGGCCTGCTTCATAAAAATTTTGTTTTGTGAATCTCATTTTCTTTTCAATCTCTTCTTTTGCTAGATCTGACATTTGATTTCTTAAGTCTTTTATACTTTCAGCCAGCGATACACTATTATCTGAATGCTGTTTTATTTCTTATTCTCTCAATTGTTATTCTAATTTTGCCTGAGTTAGTCTTTTCATTTTATGCATATGTGCCGTTCTTGATATCAATTTGCCTCGCATAACAGCTTTTACAGTATCCCATAAAATTATTGATTCTATTTGATCATCCTTGTTATCAGAGATACAGTCTTGAATTTCTTTTCTCATTTCTTGCACCACCTTATCATTATTGATAATGCTGACATTCATCCTCCATGTAGTTTTTCTAATTAGATTACTTAAATGAATGGTCAAATGGATAGTATTGTGGTCTGAAATATCTGCTATTCCTACGCTACAGTCTCTGACACAGTGTTGATCATTAGTATTCATCAGGAAAAAATCAATCCGAGAGTGGACCTTATGAGCTGCTGAATAGTGAGTATAGTCTCTTTCTAGTGAATGGAAAGCTCTCCACACATCGAACAGGTCCGCCTCCTTTATTAGTTTTTTAAGATCTTTTGATTTATTACTAATATATCTTTTTTTCCTGTTTGAATCCTTAGCGTGGTTTAAAACAGAGTTCCAGTCACCTCCACAAATCAAAATTCCCTCACTGTTGGAAGTAATCTTGTCAAATAGTAGTTGAAAAAACTTCCGATCACCTTCTGGAGGTGCATATACATTTACTAGAAAAACAATTGAGTTGTCAATTCTGCCTTTAACAATCACGAATCTACCGTCCTTATCACAGTCTTCCTCCATCAAATCAAAGTTAACAGAATTAGAAACAAGGGTGATCACTCCTCTCCTTCTACTATTTTTATAAGCACTAGAGAAAGAATTTCTGTATCCAAACTTTTTAAATTTATCATGCTCTTCTTTTGGCAAGTGAGTTTCTTGGAGGAAGACTACCTGTGCTTTACACCTTTTTAATTAAGTTAGTAACCTACTTCTCTTAATTGGATTGCCAAGACCATTAACATTATTGAAACAATTTTAAGTTCACCCAAGCCACTCATGTTTGATGAACATAGAGAAAAAAGACCCCGCAAACAAACATGAACTAAGAACAATAACTCCAAAAACAATACGAACTGAATGATACCTGTGACTTCCATTCAGTGGGAAAATTGTCTGACCCACCATGGAGGGCCTAGAGATGGTTCTCCAAAAAAAAGAGGTCCCTATGCAAAGGTTGAGAGGCATAGAAATCACCTCCATCCTTAAAGTCCAACGATATAACACCATCTACATGTGCCGCTCTACTTAGACAATGAATGAGCGAAGACTGAGAGATTGATTTGGGATTATGAAAATGTCCATATCCTAGAAATCAGATTCCGCTTCATTGAAACTCCTTCAGCCTCAGTTTTGCCCTTTGCGCTGTAGTTGATACATAGTCCTTGGATGATTGGCCCTCCCGCTGCCATACGTTTAACTTTTGGAGCCAGATTTCCGTGTCCTCTTCCGTCACAGCCGGCAACTCCACATCGAGACCTCGCCTCCTTAGCTCTAGCCCCGCTTTGCGTGCGGAGCCGTATACTTTAGCACCGTCCTCCCAGTGAATACGCATATTTGTGTACGGCGTTTGAAAGCGAATGCCTTTCTCCTTCAGCACCTTTTTGATCTTCTGGTACTCCTTTCTCCTTTGAACAATTTCTGAGGCGTAGTCGTGGTCAAAATAGATGTTCCTGCCGCTTAGTTGAAAAACTCCCTTTTTCCACGCTTCCTTTAGTATCCTCTCTTTAATAGTGAATTCCTGGAAATTGACTATGATAGGTCTTGGTGCGGCACCGGGCGGCCTGGAAAGGGCTCGGTGGGCTCGCTGTATTTTAAGGTCCAATTCAGCTGGTAATGCCAGCTGTCGCTGGAGTAAATCTGCAACAAAATTCGCCATTGACGCCGGCTTTTCTCCTTCGTCAACTCCAAAGATCCTGATGTTATTTCTGCGGGATCTTGACTCCAAATCGGTCAATTTGTCTTGAAGATCCTTTTGTCGCTTCATTCCCTCCGCCAGCGCTACGGCCAAATCTAAAACAACGTCCTCAACACGCCCCACCCTGGACTCCGCTTCTTCCACTCGGTCAGTCAGACCTCTCAAGTCCTCCGCCATTGTGTCAAGTTTGCCGCTTAGTTCCTGCTGTAAAGAAGTAATATCCTGTCTCACTCTGGTGTTGTCCTGTTTCAGTTCGGTTCTGAGAGATTCGATAGCTTGTAGCAAAACGTTCGCTGTAACACCATCTGTAGCAGGGTTAGCAATAGCTTGCTGCTCTGCTTGGCTGGCCTCGGACGACGAAGCGTTTTTACCCCGAGTTTCGACATTTTCGTTGAATTACCGTCTTCTTCCTTTCTCGATCCACCTATTGCGTGTTTAATCACCAAAAAGGATGTACCAGTCTCGAGTATATGGTGGAAAAGATTATCAGAATTTGAGAGCGATCAACAAGCACATCTAGTCTCTACACCATTGCATCGGAAGTCCTCCTGGATCTTTTATTTTAAAGGTTTTCATAATTGTTGTAGCAATTTGGCTGTCATCATCTATATTAGAAGCATACAGTATATTAACTAACAATATTGGTGTGTTATAGAGTTTTCCTGCTACTACATAATGTCCACTGTAGTCAGAAATAACTTTTGTTGCAGTAAACTGTATACATTTATTTATGAGTATTGCTGTACCTCTAGAATTAAAGTTAAATCTTGAATGAAGGTGTGGTGATGGCGCAGTGGATAAGACACATGCCTTTGGTGTGAGAGACCCAGGTTCGAATCCACTGTGAGACACTAATGTGTCCCTGAGCAAGACACTTAACCCCTAGTTGCTCCAGAGGCGTGCGACCTCAGAAATATAGCAACTGTAAGTCGCTTTGGATAAAAGCGTCAGATAAATGTAAATAAATGAAAGATTTGTCTTATATTTCTTGTAAAAACGCGATAGCTGCCCCTAGTCTCCCAAGATGAGCTAGTACATTACCCCGTTTTATAGCCTGTAAGCCGGGTTCTTCCATAACATTTTCATTGAGTCAACAAAGTGTCAATTTATTGACTGCAAGACTTAAGTACTGACCAAACATTATGCAGATGAAAGAGAGAGAGAAAAAAAAACACTGACTAATAAATGGGACATCAGCACATTACTGAGTTCTGGGTCTCAGATGTTTCTCAGGGATCCCTCACCAGAACTAACCCAGCCACAGAAAGCACTTTTAACAAACCAGATCAAACCATTTTTATAATTACAGGGGTCTCACAAAAGTTCTAATTCCATTACATCAAACTTAAAAAAAAAAAAAAAAAAAAAAAAATATATATATATATATATATATATATATATATATATATATATATACTCAAATAAACATAAAACCACATTTACCATAAAGCCATAATTAAAATATACTTAAACATACACACAGAAAATATCCTTTAAAGTTTAAACACAACCCCGAATTTGTGTCCCTAAAACTACATTTCCCATAATTCCCAACCAAATATAAAAAGAACACCAGGAAAGGCTGCGGCCTTTAAATTCCAAGCCTTTGTTCAATGTTGCAGTCATGGATCCCGGCGGAACCACAGGTAAGATGTACACATTCAAACAAAATTAAATAAAACGTCAAACCCATATTTTTGTTGTGGTTTCATTTACTCACTAGCATACACTCTAGAACTAAATGATTTTTGGCTTTGTCACTCTTTGATGTTTACTGCGCCCTAAAGAGACAACGTAGCACCTCCATTTAATCCAGTTTGGGTAAATACTATTTAAACAAAAATAATAATAATTAGGTAGACATTTATAAATAAACAGACAAAAAAACATGAATCCCTTAGCAAACAAAATATCAATTTCTCATACAAAAAGAGAAAAGAAAATGAAAAAAGTGCCATTTCATTTTTCTTAACAACCTCAACAAATTGAACAATAGTTCCATTTACCTTTCTCTGATTGAGAGGTATACACAAAAGAACAGAGCAAGTTTAGAAAACCCTTTTTATCTTATCAACAAAAAGGTTAGCAAACAATCTGACTTAGGCCTACCATTTAGCTCCTTTCTAAAAACATTAAAGGTCACTTTAACATAGTCGGTGATTAAGTTACAGTTCTTTCGATGAACTTGACAAATTAGTCACTATAAGAGTCCAGAAATTTGTTTAAATTATATGAATCTTTGCGTATGTGCTGAAAATGATAACCGCATCTCAGATAGTCTGGACCAGAGGTCTTCAATCCTGCTCCTGGAGGGCCGGTGTCCTGCAGAGTTTAGTTCCAACCTGCTTCCGCACACCTGCCTTTGTATATTTAAGCGATCCTGAAGAGCTTGATGAGCTGATTCAGGTGTGTTTGATTAGGGTTGGAACTAAACTCTGCAGGACACCAGCCCTCCAGGAGCAGGATTGAAGACCTCTGGTCTAGACTTACAGTTCGGCCCTCAGGTTTGAATTTTCCTCTCAATACGATTCTCAGCTTCTCGAGGTTGTTCAAACGTGTACCTGATTGGCATTTTGGCTGGATAGAACAGACTATAGTTGATCCCGGTAACTCGCAGCTTGGCCTTCACTGGATTAAATGCGGTGCGAAGTTTGTCAACCTCTGAACTCACATCGGGGAAGATGTTCGGGATCCTTTGAAGTAGAAATGGCTTTTAATTCTAGACAGCTTCAGAATTTTTGCCTTCTCTGCATAGTAATGAAAACTAGCAATTCATACAAAAATCCATACATTTTTCATGCATTTTCATGTGTTCATCGCTGGATCGTCGATGTTACTTAAAAAGTGACTGATAAAGTTTTACTCGAATGACTGGTCTATTGAGCAATAATCGCTTATATATTCGAGGAGCTCCCTTCTCTGCTCCTCACTCCAGGCGGGCGGAAGCAGAAGTCCTTATTTTGTACTTTTAATAAACTCTTATCGATTGCAATTGTTTCTGGATCCCGTTGTTATTCCGTTACAGAACCTCATACCGATGTGCTGACGACCACGTTTTTCGCTTGATATTTGCATAAAGGCGAAACTGTCCAACCTTTTGATGCTCTCGGCCAGTCTCAACACTTTCTCTGGCCACTGTCAATCCCACAATGCACTGCGAGAGCGTGAAGCTCAGCTTCCTGGAAGAATTAATTGAAAACTCTCTCTCTGCTCCGCTCACTCTGTGCCAGTGGACACGCACCGCTATAATCCATCCATTCTGCACCGGGAGCATTTTTTGGAGTGACACGCCACAACTATTTGAGGCTTTTCACACTGGATACATCAAATGATACTTTATAAACTGGAACATCTGTCTTTCTGAACGAGTGTAGGAGCCATTTTCATGCAATTATATATTTGTCCATTGGGTGGCTCTCTGACATATTATAGTATATTAAGGGTATCTGGATAATGAGACAAGAGGTGAAATAGTTGCAAACCACCAATTAAAAAGAAGAAGAGACAAGAGATGTGTATCGGTAATTGGGAAGCACACAGTTTTTGACCGTGCAGGAACGTACAGGATCGTGGTAATGCGTGATTCATCATGCTGACCGTGCTTATGGGATTATTATGTTTTGGACTGAGCTTAATAATGTTAAAACATGATTAATTGGTAAAGAGTGACGTTCAAAGAACAATATGGACAATGGACAATGTGTGTGCTGTATCTTGAAGGTATGGACTTAACATATGTATGCTGTGATCTTGAAAGAATGAGACACCACAGGAATCTAATTGGAAGCAATGTTTATCCAATGGACCACAATAAAGAAAGACACTGTTTGCATCTTACATCTGAGTTCATGGAGTTTGTTTGTGTCAAATACTTGCTCACTCCTTTTAACAATCCCAGCAGCTTAGTGGAAAGCTGTAAGAGAGTGCATGTGTCACAAAAGGTAGATCCAAGTGCAGTTTTATTATAGGGTAATCCGTATTCGTAGTCGGCCAAGCAAGGGTCAAAATCCATACAAACAGTCCAATAAACAAGAAACAAAACGAAGTGCAACACGACAGAAAACAAGGAATCCACAATGAACACAGAAACAAACAGGGTATTTATACACACAGAACTAACAGGATGATGGGAAACAGCTGTGTACAATGATCAGATGATGAGTGCAGACAAAGGATTATGGGAATTGCAGTTCATGATGAGTGGGTGACGATATGGGGAAGAGACCTCTAGTGGACACCCAGGGAAACACACACCAGACACTGTGACAGCATGATGATGTTGTAGTAAAGCATTCATGGCAATGCATGGCAGTCCTGTTTGTTCTTTATCTTATATTCTTCACCTTTCATATTACATCCAGTTTCAGTTATTTTTAGCTGTACAAAACATTGTTTTACACACATTATTTTAATGTATTGTTGTAATTGTAAATACACTGGTTTGTAGCGCAAATAGTTTGACCATTTACTGCACTTTGTTATTCTTCTAGTTATTTACGCATTGTGGTGAAAAAAAAAGAAAATAGTTTACTTTAAATAGTGGCAAAATAAGGTGGATATACAAATGGAAACTGGTTATTTGTTTCTGGTTTCCCTTGTTCTTGTTTCCTGTCATTGCTTTGCCTAGGTGTCCATGGCCATACGCAAGGTTTTAGAATTTTTGGTCCAAAAACTGAGCTTGCTATAATGTGTCTGAAAAAATAGCTTTCGTATATCATCTACACAGGGCAAAATTTGGATAGAACCATGTCATTGGGCAGTATCATAAATAATCTGTCAAGCAATAAGACATTATATAAATTTCCACAAGTATTTATACACTCATGTTCTCTTGTTCATGCTCTGGTGTTAGTTTCTCATTCTTTCGTTTATTGATTTATTATTATACTCTAATTGTATGCATTTGGATGAACAGATTCTGTATTACAGGACCCCCTCCCCCCACTCCCCCCTTTTTATATTGTTAATACTGTTTATATTTTTGAAAACCAAAGCAATTTAATCACAGAGGGAACCGAAAAATGACATGAGAGAAATTGAAATCATTTAAAAATGAAAATGTTTTATTAAAACAGCATCAGAAATAGCAAATGTGTTATTCAAAGCAGTAAGCCTGAATCATTCTAGGCTTATACTCTGTTTATACTGTAAAGACTTCTTAAGTTTGTACATTACTGAGTAATGGCAGCCGGTGCTTCGGGATTGAAGGGATCAGGATTTATTTTGTTCAGATCCTCTATGACAGTTTCATACTCTTTTTTCCATTGCTCTGGGGTCAGTGCAGATGGGCTGGTCTCCAGGAACTTATACGCATCTTTAGTCTGCAAGCTAAAGATGCTTTTTGCATGTAGACAGGATTCACCGAAGGCCTTCCAATGCTGAAAGATTTGAGGTACAATCAATCACAGAAAAAAAGAATACAATCAAGGTGAAATTAACTTCTGTAATCCTGCAACTGAATATTTTCTCAATGTCTAAGTTACCCCTTGTGCTGAAGTAATAGATTCCAGAAAGATCTCCTTCATGTCACTCTCCTCGATGAAGTGTTCATTAGCAAAAGTCTCGTCTTTGAGAGCCTCCAGCATTACACTCACTGATTCCCAGAACTTCTGAAGCTGAATCAGAATGTTTTGGATTCGGGAAAGGCATTTTTGGACGTCATTCAGATGGACAGGGTCGGGTATTGAACCTTTGGAAATAATATGAAGCAGACATTAATTATGAGAGATCACTCTGTGGCTTCTGGTGTAAATCAGGGACTGTTTTGAGCACGATTGATATTTTAAGTGAAAGAATCTGGTCCATCTTTAGAGGAATCCTGTAGAAGAATCTTCACTAGACGAAAAGTGCAGAATGCCACTCCAAATTAAAATTATTGGACAGGACCAGTTTCTTGGAGCAGAAATCAAAGGAAGAAAGGAGCAAATAGTGGAAATCTCCATAGAAGTCACAAAATTATGGAAGAATAAATAGAATTTTCCAGTTGAATTTATTCTTTATTAATTTAAAACAATATGTATTAATTTTGTGACTTCAAAAGTCTAAAGAAACATGGTATTGGCCAATAATTTGCATTTGGAGTGGCATTCTGCCCTTGTCTTGTAGTGAAGATTCTTCTAAAGGCCCACTTCCTCTTCTTCTATGTGATGCTGAAATCACACTAGATTATTGGTCCCGATAGCCTTGTTCTTCTGGGAGGTAGTTTCACTTATCTTGTATAACATTATATATTGCTACTGAAACAAATATCATGTATCAAGTTGAGTTGTTTGCTCATAAATGAGCCATTATATTGCTCTCTCTCTCTCTCTCTCTCTCTCTCTCTCTCTCTCTCTCTCTCTCTCTCTCTCTCTCTCTCTCTCTCTCTCTCTCTCTCTCTCTCTCTCTCTCTCTCTCTCTCTCATGTATTTGTATACCAAGATTTGGATTGTTCTAGAAAAACAGTTATAGAAAGTTCTTAACAGTCCTAGAAAATTCCAGAAAGTTTAAAACACTTCTAGAAAGTTTTAGCAATTGCTACTTACTTATTAGCTGTTTTTTAAGCAAAATTTAATCGATTTATGATTCAGGAAATCTTTTTTTGAAAAATAGTCAACAAACTACAACCCTAGTCTGCATACACTCCACAACAAACAAAGACCAAATGTGTGATCTTTATAGACTGTCATGAGTTAATGAATAATATGTTCACATGAATAGTGTGTGAAGTGCTTAAAATTACTAATTAAACAAAAATAAAATTCACAACATTTATAAAGGTAAGCAAATGAATTAAAGTGTTATGACATTTGATGATTAATAATCTGATAACTGAACGATTAACAGATCATTTAAATATTAACAATCACATCATCACTTCTTTTTCATAGCTATTTGAATATATATTACCTAATGATCTGTTAAGCATTATATAATGTGTTTAATCATTTGAAGCTTTTAGTCATTGTAAACGTGTAGATTTTTTAAAAAGTGCTTGATCATGCTGATTGAAAGTTTAATAACATATCAGCATTTCGATTTACATTAAAAAATATCTGTTACTCTCTATGTAATGTTTAATAAGCTCATTAAACATCAACAGGCACATTATCTCAAATGTCTAGCTATGTGCATATATATTTACTAATGATCTGTAAAACATTATGCAATGATTGTTAATGATTTATTAATGAAGGTTATTGTTAAGTGTTACCAAGAATCTTACCATTTTCTATTTTCATGCTTGCCAACTTCAGCTGCATATCCGTCATCCTGACTTGGATGTTCCACTCTTTTCCCATCAGACTTGACTTCTCAATGGAGAGTTGAGTCAATTCGCTGGACAGAACCTGGGCTTTCGCAGCTGTTTCAGGGGCAGTTTTAGCATCATAAATTGATTTAACAATGGGTCCAACAAATGGTACAAGGGCAGAGAGGACACCCAGACCATTACTTTTGCTAGAAGACTCTTTGACATGATTATACAGCTCTTGGTTTTTCTCTGAAATCTTTGCCTCAATTTGTCCAATTTTCTCATTGTTGTTCTTCAGTTGATCTTCGAGATCTCTCACCGCCTTCTCCTGAGCCTCTATCTCCTTAGTAGTTTGTGTTTTTTTTCTCTCTGTCTCAGCCTTTTCAAGAATGACATCACTGGTGCAGGAAGCCACACTGTGGTTGTGTTTCTCATATCTGGCGATAACAGATTTCAGATTAATCGTGAGCCAGAGCACAGTAAATATTCTTGATATACACTTGATATACATGATGACGTTGTTTCATCCAGAGGACTTTTGGCAGTGGCCATATTGAAAGTGTTACAGATATGGAAAATGTAACAAATCTTACTACATTTACATTTATCTGACGCTTTTATCCAAAGCGACTTACAATTGCTATATTTCAGAGGTCGCACACCTCTGGAGCAACTAGGGGTTAAGTGTCTTGCTCAGGGACACATTGGTGTCTTACAGTGGATTCGAACCCGGGTCTCTCACACCAAAGGCATGTGTCTTATCCACTGCGCCATCACCACCCAATGGTGGTGATGGCGTACTAAACTTTCTTATGCTAAAAGAAAGTTTAGCCCATACTAAACTTTCTTATGCTAAAACATTTTACCTGTCTACCATCTGTCCCACTTTGTCAACAATTTCAGTGATCCATGCTCTGGCTTTTTCCAGGGACTTAATAGCCAAAATGCTTTTATCCTTTTCAACAGCAACCTTCAGCGCAGGCAGAAGTGTGGAAACTAGGTTTTTACTTGTGGCCGCACACTGAAAGACAGCAGAAATGACTGCATTGTTTATACACGTTTCATATTTTACATAGGAAACAACTAGTCAAAATCAATCAATCAATGAAATAAAGTGTCTCGTGACCAGTTCAAAGATTAAGCTGCAATCTTAATGAAATAAGTGCAGTCAAGATGGACAGTCCTCAGAAAGTTCAGTTCATTTCAGTAGTTTGAAACAGCTCACCTAAGCCAACATTACAGAAAAGTTTTTGCTGGCTGGTAAACTCCTTCGAACTGCCATTTGTCCATGATGATTACGTAATAGGTGGTTTGCTCTAGGGTTCGCTTTCTCATTCATTCCTTCACTCAATTAGAGTGAAGTGATCTGTATGGTATACAATTTTCAAATAAACTTGAGTGCTAAATTGCCAACGCTATCTCACAACCAATTCGTATCAGTGAGTACGAGGTGGCTAATTTGTACAAATTCGTATGACCTCATTTGTACAAAAAAATGTGTGTGATTTGTCTAAACCCCAGTGATGGGTAGATGGGTATGACGTTAAACACATCTTGTGCAATATTTATAACAATGCACTCATCTCTTGGACTGACGGTAGTACACTCTTAAAGAGAACAGTTCTTTATTGGCTTCTATGGTTCCCTGAAGAACACTTAAAATCCATTTTCTTTGCACAAAAGGTTCTAGTGGTAACTGGTTCTTTAGATTTGGATAATATTCTTCACATGTGTCTTTTAAGAGCTGTTCACTGAAAGTTTATTTGGTTAACCAAAAATGGTTCTTATATGGCATTTCTGTGAAAACACACTTTTGGAGTCTTTAAGAGTGCTATTGGATGCATTGTGCACTAAAAGAAATTAATAAAGAACATTGGCTTTACCTTCAGCAGAAGAGCCTCAGAGGACCCAAAGAGAAGCTGAGTTTCAACAGCACGCTCTCTGAGAACCCTCTCCAACTTGGGGAACTTAGCCAAACAGAGATAAGAGAGATGGTAGAGCAGAGCTGTACGCTGAGCAGATGGAAGAAGCTCTGTGACAAACTCAGGGCTACTTGCGACCACAATTTCTGTAGAATTACAAAGTTACAACTTGATGGTTTTGCACAGGCGTGTGTCAATTATTAACGATTATTAACAACATACAAAATGTGAGATGTTTACGTTTTATCGGTGAAAAACAAATTAGAAGTTATTACCCACCTTGGCTGTCTGACATTTTTTTTCTTTAAAGGAAGTACCTGGAAAACACTGAAAAACAACAAGACTATCATGAGATAAGAATCAACAATAAATGAGAGTGGTCAGTAAAAGTTACCTGTAAGACGAATGAACCTCTAAGCAATGTAGTTGACTGTGTCAGCATGGGGAATTTATACTCTATGGCACCTCCTTAAAATTGTTTGTCCACCTGGGGGTTTGCCTTGTAGGATCTCTGGGGTCGGGCAGGATGAGACTTTTTTTCAACATCCCTTTTAACTGTTGTCATTCATATTAACTTTCTAAAAAGTTGAAATCAAACATTCTTATTTCAAGCAGTGCATTTGCATTTCCTTAAAGGGAGATTAATTGTGCTCTACCTTTACTTTTAAATAAATAATTTACTCTACTTTACAAGCAATGCAGTCTGTGTAGGGTACCATCTCAGTTTGCTCAAATAAATCAAACCGTTTTATTACATTTTAAAGGATGCATTATTTGGTTTCCAGATATGAGAACAGTATGTTTATATGAAATACATTTAAAACATGTATCACATTCATATGATTCACAGTCTAAACAGCAGTTGCTCTTCACAAGCTCCCATTGCACACCGGATTTTGCCCAAAGACTGCTTTGTGCATTTGTGAAATTCTTAGGTTTGCAGGCCTGGACTGGTATCCAGGAATTAACCCAGGGCTCCCGGTTGCCAGTCTGGACCTGCTGGCGAGTTGAACCTGTAAGCGCACAGTGTTTTGGGGACAAGCATTGTTTTTGCTTGCATATTTCTTTATTTAACACATATGACAATTTTTAATTCT
Organism: Gila orcuttii; assembly: GCA_026230005.1. Taxonomy (NCBI): domain Eukaryota; kingdom Metazoa; phylum Chordata; class Actinopteri; order Cypriniformes; family Leuciscidae; genus Gila; species Gila orcuttii. Next base: position 21,242,873 of record JAPDVR010000025.1, read on the forward strand.
AAAATGTTTAATTCAAAAATTTTTAATTCTAAAATTAAAACATATGACATATTGTAATATATAGGCTAATTATAACTTCCTAATTTCTTTTGCACCCTCTGTTGAAAGTTGAACTTTTTTTTTTTTTAGCTATGATTGTGTTATCGATCAATGTCATCTGAAGTTTTGAATAATAAAGATAAAATTCAAACTGGTAAAACATTTCAAAGTATCAAAGTATTTGTGTCCTGTTTCAAAGGATCTGTACACAAATCAGTTAAAATTTGCTTTTTTACATCGCAAAACAAAAACATTTAGAAATATGAAAACATCATACAAAAGCCAAATAAAAACATCCGTTTCTGTTTCTGCAACAGTTTTAACAGCATTTGCTGTTCACAAGCTGCCATTGTACTCTTGATTTTGTCCAAAGTTTGTGCATTTGTGAAATTCTTTGCAGGCCTGGACAGGCCATCGGGAGCCCTGGGATAATTGCCGGTGACCTGGCGAGTTAACCAATTGTCTATAAGCATGCAGTGTTTTGGGGACAAGCTTTGTTTTTGCTTGCATATTTCTATATTTAACACATCTTTTTTTATTAAAAAATTTTGGTAATACTTCATAATAGGTATGGTGTTATAAAGTACTTACAAATCATTTACAAACTATTAGTTTATAGTTAATTAATAGTTAGTATTTAGTTAGTTAACTGTAGTTAGTACATTGATAGATATACAAATAGAGTTCTTCATTCATTGTTACTGTAATTAACCAATTATTATTGTTTAATTAGCTCATATGTAAAGAGTTAGATAATGCTTTGTTAACAACTTATTAACAGTAAATAGTTTTCACTTTAGATTTGTTCACGGAAAATTGGAAAATGAAAATAAGTGCTTTTTTACCAAACTTTATTATACATTAATTGCATTCATCTTCAGTGTTCCTTAAAATGTTTACAAATACATTAAGCACATACATACACACATACACACACACACACACACACACACACACACACTCTCACACTTCTTCTTCTTCGGTCGTCCATCGAAATCCGATGATGAGTCCACGCCTTTTACGTTGAGATCTTTGATGGCTGAACAGTCCTATCCTGGACCCACAAGCTCTATTGCAGGTGGGGCATATGTACCGTAATTCCTCAAATAAAAACCGGTAGTCAATTAAACGCCGGGCCTCTGTGGCCGGGGGCGGGGTCAACACAGACAAATAAAGGCCGGTCTTAAATTAAGGCCGGGGAAAATTTAGTGTTGATGATAGGTAATCTCCTAAGCAGGGGCGTTGGTAGACCCCTTTTACTGGAGCACCTGCCCCAGTATAAATCTGCTGTGCCCTAGTAAATTTGAAGTTTGAGTTTAACAATTTATTTTAAGGGGCGGCAGTGGCTCAGTGGTTCATGTAGGTTGTCTACAAACCAAAAGGTTGGTGGTTCAATCCCCGGTTCCACCTGACCAAGTGTCGAGGTGTCCATGAGCAAGACACCTAACCCCAGCTGCTCCCGACGAGCTGGATGGCGCCTTGCATGGCTGACACTGCCGTCTATGTATGAATGGGTGAATGAGAGGCAATATGTAAAGCGCTTCGGTGGCCATTGGGTTTATGAAAGCGCTATATAAATGCAGTCCATTTACCATTTATTTTATTTGTCAGTGTATTTAATAGAAATTATATTATAGGGTAATAGAAATTATCTATTGGCAGAACACGAGCGGCTTCTACTGACCAACTGAAGAGATCCAGCCGGCTACTGTAAACAGTTACATAGTTAAAAACAATGTTGTTTCATTGTTGCCGCCAGATATATAGCAAACGGTCTAGGGTTTTATCGATTTCCTTCAGAAAAAGTAAATTTATCCAGCGGAACCTTTGGGTGAGGAGGTTAAAGCGAGTGGACGTCGTCAAAAGTAGTGCATGTCTTATCATCTTTGCGCTTGGCCCCAGTAATGGCTGCTTGCAGCTATATTTGAATCGTCTCAGGTTACTATTGTAACCATAGTTCCCTGAGAACAGGGAACGAGACGATGCGTCGATCGACGCCATGGGAACGCCCCCAGCGTGACTGCGTCTGAAGCATCTATGTCAACTAGTCCAATGGAAAGAATGAGCGTCACGGGCGGGTGACGTCATGACCAGGAAATGATAAAAGCACATCCGGTGCACACCGGCATTAGCTTCGAAAATTGCCGAAGCAAGCCGATCACAGGGATGCAGGAAGTATGGCAGGTTGTCATTCATATTAACTTTCTAAAAAGTTGAAATCAAACATTCTTATTTCAAGCAGTGCATTTGCATTTCCTTAAAGGGAGATTAATTGTGCTCTACCTTTACTTTTAAATAAATAATTTACTCTACTTTACAAGCAATGCAGTCTGTGTAGGGTACCATCTCAGTTTGCTCAAATAAATCAAACCGTTTTATTACATTTTAAAGGATGCATTATTTGGTTTCCAGATATGAGAACAGTATGTTTATATGAAATACATTTAAAACATGTATCACATTCATATGATTCACAGTCTAAACAGCAGTTGCTCTTCACAAGCTCCCATTGCACACCGGATTTTGCCCAAAGACTGCTTTGTGCATTTGTGAAATTCTTAGGTTTGCAGGCCTGGACTGGTATCCAGGAATTAACCCAGGGCTCCCGGTTGCCAGTCTGGACCTGCTGGCGAGTTGAACCTGTAAGCGCACAGTGTTTTGGGGACAAGCATTGTTTTTGCTTGCATATTTCTTTATTTAACACATATGACAATTTTTAATTCTAAAATGTTTAATTAAAAAATTTTTAATTCTAAAATTAAAACATATGACATATTGTAATATATAGGCTAATTATAACTTCCTAATTTCTTTTGCACCCTCTGTTGAAAGTTGAACTTTTTTTTTTTTAGCTATGATTGTGTTATCGATCAATGTCATCTGAAGTTTTGAATAACAAAGATAAAATTCAAACTGGTAAAACATTTCAAAGTATCAAAGTATTTGTGTCCTGTTTCAAAGGATCTGTACACAAATCAGTTAAAATTTGCTTTTTTACATCGCAAAACAAAAACATTTAGAAATATGAAAACATCATACAAAAGCCAAATAAAAGCATCCGTTTCTGTTTCTGCAACAGTTTTAACAGCATTTGCTGTTCACAAGCTGCCATTGTACTCTTGATTTTGTCCAAAGTTTGTGCATTTGTGAAATTCTTTGCAGGCCTGGACAGGCCATCGGGAGCCCTGGGATAATTGCCGGTGACCTGGCGAGTTAACCAATTGTCTATAAGCATGCAGTGTTTTGGGGACAAGCTTTGTTTTTGCTTGCATATTTCTATATTTAACACATCTTTTTTTATTAAAAAAATTTGGTAATACTTCATAATAGGTATGGTGTTATAAAGTACTTACAAATCATTTACAAACTATTAGTTTATAGTTAATTAATAGTTAGTATTTAGTTAGTTAACTGTAGTTAGTACATTGATAGATATACAAATAGAGTTCTTCATTCATTGTTACTGTAATTAACCAATTATTATTGTTTAATTAGCTCATATGTAAAGAGTTAGATAATGCTTTGTTAACAACTTATTAACAGTAAATAGTTTTCACTTTAGATTTGTTCACGGAAAATTGGAAAATGAAAATAAGTGCTTTTTTACCAAACTTTATTATACATTAATTGCATTCATCTTCAGTGTTCCTTAAAATGTTTACAAATACATTAAGCACATACATACACACATACACACACACACACACACACACACACACACACACTCTCACACTTCTTCTTCTTCGGTCGTCCATCGAAATCCGATGATGAGTCCACGCCTTTAACTTTGAGATCTTTGATGGCTGAACAGTCCTATCCTGGACCCACAAGCTCTATTGCAGGTGGGGCATATGTACCGTAATTCCTCAAATAAAAACCGGTAGTCAATTAAACGCCGGGCCTCTGTGGCCGGGGGCGGGGTCAACACAGACAAATAAAGGCCGGTCTTAAATTAAGGCCGGGGAAAATTTAGTGTTGATGATAGGTAATCTCCTAAGCAGGGGCGTTGGTAGACCCCTTTTACTGGGGCACCTGCCCCAGTATAAATCTGCTGTGCCCTAGTAAATCTGAAGTTTGAGTTTAACAATTTATTTTAAGGGGCGGCAGTGGCTCAGTGGTTCATGTAGGTTGTCTACAAACCAAAAGGTTGGTGGTTCAATCCCCGGTTCCACCTGACCAAGTGTCGAGGTGTCCATGAGCAAGACACCTAACCCCAGCTGCTCCCGACGAGCTGGATGGCGCCTTGCATGGCTGACACTGCCGTCTATGTATGAATGGGTGAATGAGAGGCAATATGTAAAGCGCTTCGGTGGCCATTGGGTTTATGAAAGCGCTATATAAATGCAGTCCATTTACCATTTATTTTATTTGTCAGTGTATTTAATAGAAATTATATTATAGGGTAATAGAAATTATCTATTGGCAGAACACGAGCGGCTTCTACTGACCAACTGAAGAGATCCAGCCGGCTACTGTAAACAGTTACATAGTTAAAAACAATGTTGTTTCATTGTTGCCGCCAGATATATAGCAAACGGTCTAGGGTTTTATCGATTTCCTTCAGAAAAAGTAAATTTATCCAGCGGAACCTTTGGGTGAGGAGGTTAAAGCGAGTGGACGTCGTCAAAAGTAGTGCATGTCTTATCATCTTTGCGCTTGGCCCCAATAATGGCTGCTTGCAGCTATATTTGAATCGTCTCAGGTTACTATTGTAACCATAGTTCCCTGAGAACAGGGAACGAGACGATGCGTCGATCGATGCCATGGGAACGCCCCCAGCGTGACTGCGTCTGAAGCATCTATGTCAACTAGTCCAATGGAAAGAATGAGCGTCACGGGCGGGTGACGTCATGACCAGGAAATGATAAAAGCACATCCGGTGCACACCGGCATTAGCTTCGAAAATTGCCGAAGCAAGCCGATCACAGGGATGCAGGAAGTATGGCAGGGTGACGCATCGTCTCATTCCCTGTTCTCAGGGAACTATGGTTACAATAGTAACCTGAGACGTTCCCTTACGAAGGGAACTCAACGATGCGTCGATCGACGCCATGGGAACGAGAATACCCAAAGCGCCAGAATTCCAAGTACCTGAGTGTTAGTCTGTTGTAACTAAGCACTAAGCACCTGAGAAGCTGGGGCAGCATCCAGGTCCAGGCAGTAAAACCTAATCAATGTGAGCGGTGAGGACCAGCCTGCCGCATCACACACGTCTTGAAGAGAAACTCCAAGTAATAAGGCTTTAGAGGCCGCCATACACCTCGTAGAGTGAGCTCTGACCGCCAAAGGACACGGCTGGTCAGAGTACTCATATGCAAGTGAAATAGCCTCAACTATCCACTTACTAACCGTCTGTTTAGAAGCAGGAAGACCCTTCTCAGGTGATCCAAGCAAATAAATAACTGGTCGGACTTCCTCATTGAAGATGTCCGATAAACATAAGTATCCAGTGCTCGCACTGGACACAAGAGGTTCAGCCTTTCCTGGTCCGCAGTGTGCCATGAAGGAAACGTGAAATCAGGGGGTATCAACCCAACGATGTACCCCCCACAGGGCGTGGTAAGCCGCAATGGCCGCCACGTAGACCTAAAGCGTGGAAGGACATAGACCTGACGTAAAGCGCTCCTGCAGGAACTCGAGTACTGTGTTCACAGAACAGTTAACCGGATCCCACTGATGTCGGTGACACCATACAGAAAAAACTTTCCATTTAAGCGCATATAGTTTCCTAGTAGCTGGAGCTCTGGAGCTTAGAATGGTCTCAACAACCTCAGTTGAGAGACCACTCTCTATGAGTTGGGCCCCCTCAGAGGCCAAACCCACAGGTTCCAAATCTCCAAATATTGTGCCCCCGGCCTGAGACAGAAGGTCTCTCCTGATAGGGATTTCTCCAAGGGAGGACCGTCTAAGAGATGGATCAGGTCCGCAAACCAGATCCGACTCGGCCAGCGTGGTGCTACTAGCAGTAGGCTTATTCCGTACTGGCGAACTCGCTCCAGAACTCCTGGGTGCAGAGCAACAGGGGGAAATGCGTACAGACGTAGCCTCGGCCACGTCTGCACCATAGCATCCAGCCCAGGGGGCTGGGTGAGTAAGGGAGAACCAAAGTGGACAGTGCGTCGTATGCTGAGACGCAAACAGATCCACCTCTGCTTGGCCGTAAAACTCCCAAATAATCCCCTGGCCTCAGCTCCTGCCTCGACAGGATGTCTGCTCCAATATTTTGGTCCCCAAGAATATACACTGCCCTCAGGGAGAGTACCTTCCCCAGAGACCACAGGAGGATCCTCAGACCCCCCTGACGGTTCAGATAAGAGACCACCGATGTGTTGTCTGTACGGACGAGCACATGATGACCCCTCAGGTCTGGGAGGAATTGCTTCAACGCATTGAAGACAGCCATCATCTCCAGGCAATTTATGTGCCACGAGAGATGATGACTCTTCCACAGACCCTGAACCGAGCGGCCTTCCATTACCGCTCCCCAGCCGGTGAGGGAAGCATCTGTCGAGATAGTAACTCGATGGCAAAGAGCTCCAAACACCGGACCCTGGGTTAAGAACCAGTGCTTCCTCCATATAACTAAGGCACGAAAGCAACGCCGCGTGACCTTGATCATACGAAGTGGGTTTCCCCTCGGGGAGAACCCTCTGGTCCTGAGCCACCACTGTAAAGGCCTCATGTACAGCAGGCCAAAAGGTATCCCGTTGGACGCTGCTGCCAAAAGACCCAACAGTCTCCCGAACTGTTTTACAGTGTGTGACTGGCCTAGCTTCAGCTCTTTTGTGGCTGACAGGATAGCAGCTACACGAACGGGCGATAGGGTGGCCCGCATCGTCACTGAATCTCATACCACACCAAGGAAAGTGGTTCTCTGTACTGGAGAAAGCACACTCTTCTTGGTATTGAGCCTCAACCCCAACATCTGCATATGAGCGAGAACGACACCTCGGTGCCGAACCGCCAACTGCTCTGATTCCACTAGAATCAGCCAGTCGTCGATGTAGTTCAGAATACGTATGCCCTGCAGCCTGAGCGGGGCTAGAGCTGCATCTACACATTTCGTGAACGTGCGGGGTGATAGAGCTAGACGGAAAGGAAGTACCCAATACTGGTATTCTTTGCCCCCGAAAGAAAACCTAGGAACCTCCTGTGCTGAGGGAGGATGGAGACATGGAAGTAAGCGTCCTTCAGATCTATCGTGACAAACCAGTCCTCGGATCTGATTTGAGTCACGATCTGTTTGAGTGTCAGCATCTAGAACTTGAGTTCCTGTACTGAACGATTTAACAGACGAAGATCTAAAAAGGGACGCAACTCTCCATCCTTTTTTGGAACAATGAAATAACGGCTGTAAAAACCCGACCTCGGTCGGGTGAGTACACCTGTTCTATAGCTTCTTTCGCTAACAGGGCCTTTACCTCTTGCTCCATTACCAGAGCCTGCTCGGGATGCACCACTGTGGGCAACACCCCGATGTAACGAGGAGGACGTGAACCAAACAGGATTCTGTATCCTTTCTCTACAATCTGCAGGACCCAACGAGAAATATTCGGCAGAAGCTTCCACGCTGCCAGAAAATTTACTAAGGGAACCAGCCTCTCGAGGCTGGTCTCTGGTGTTAACGAGACAGCCAGTCCCGGAGCCTGAAACATAATGGCAGGAACTACCTGAACTGGCTGCTCTAAAACCCCCCTCAGAGGGCGCGAAACCGATGCAGTACCGCAGCATAGCATCAGCGACTCACTGGAGACCGCTGCGCCCCGAAGCACCAAGGGTGACGGGGTTGGCAGAACGGTCCCGTGAGGACCCCGAAGTGGAACGGGCACCGTATTCTGAGGTGTACACCGTTCCACTTCGGTCGGGGCTGTCCTCACAGGTCTGACGCCAGTGACGTCAGGACCTCTTTTTTTTTTTTTTTTTTTTTGAGCCGAAGTCTTTTTCGCCTGAAGAACGGTCCTCAGATCCGGCTTCGACTTAGAAGACTTCGACTGAGAGTGTTGCGCCTGTTTCCATTGTTTATGTGGAGGTGCACGAGACGAAACACTCTCTTTCTGTTGCACATGATATGATGAGCTCGACGGCTGGGGCTGCTCACGCCCAGGAGCCCCAGGGGGCTGGACACGGCGAGGGATAAACTTTTTAAAAGCGTCAGCTTGCTTCTTAGACTCCTGAAATCGCTCGACGACCGTGTGGACTGCGTCGCCAAAGAGACCAGAAGGTTCAAGCGGAGCATCTTAAAAAAAACCTCGATCTTTTTCTTTAATCTCTGACAGATTTAACCATAAGTGTCTCTCAGTAGCTACCAAGGCTGCCATAGACCGCCCAATTGCTCTTGCGGTCTCCTTAGTAGCCCTGAGAGAAAGATCGGTAGCACGACGAAGTTCTCGAATATCGTCATGAGTAATTCCCTCACTACTATCCAGATCCCCCAGCAGGTCAGCTTGATACGCCTGTAGCACTGCCATTGTATGCAGACATGCTCCAGCTTGACCTGCTGCCGTATAAGCTTTGCCCACTAAAACCGAGGTGGCTTTAAGCGGTCTAGTGGGCAAAGCCGAGGCTTTCAGGGACGATGCGGGACCAGGCGAAATATAGCTAGCTAAATTCTGTTCCGCCTGGGGCATCGCCTCATAACCATACTCTTTTAGCCCTCTTATTCTCGAATAAGTGTTAACTTGAGGGCTAAAAAGTCGTGAAGAGTAAGGTTTATTCCACGATTTCGATATTTCATTGTGAAGATCGGGAAAAAAGGGAAGCTCTCGTGGTGGAGATAATGTAGTGGATGATAAAAAGCGCTCATCTAATTTACTTTTTGGACGAGCGCCTTTATTCTCAGATGGCCATACAATATTTAATTTTTCTACAGCCCGTGACATAACATCCACCAGCTCATCATATGCTGGGGAAATAAATTGTGAATCTTTTTCCCCCCTGTGTGTGCTTTCACTCTCCATACTCATAACATCGACTTCCTCGGAGGAAGAGCATTGAAGTAATGGAGGGCTCTCTCCCCGGGCGGAAGAAACCGCAGAGCGTGCTTCCGACACCGGGGGGAGAGCGCTGGATCTTCCGGGTAAGGAAGGAGAAAAGGCCAAGAGACCCGTCTCCAACCCCTCCGAAAGATCCTTCCGCGATCCCCAGGAATGCATTCTCCGCGCCGCCTCGGCAGACGCGGGTCCTGATCCCTGAGGATCGCGAGCCTGCCCACTCTTTACATCAAAGAGTGACAGGCGAGAGCGGAGCATGCGGAGCGGTAGCATTTCACAGTGTTGACACTCAGCCTCCTCGAAGGCTGAGACCGCATGCTCCACTCCCAAACAAATGACACAAAGCTCGTGTGTGTCCCCACCCGTTAAATAACGCGGGCAGGGAGGAACACACTGCTTGTACACTTGTTTCGCCATAACGTTTCCGAATAAATTGCAACAGACAACAATAAATAGACAGAGACAGTATAACACAGATCGCTTGCTGAGGCAACAGAAGCTAATGCCGGTGTGCACCGGATGTGCTTTTATCATTTCCTGGTCATGACGTCACCCGCCCGTGACGCTCATTCTTTCCATTGGACTAGTTGACATAGATGCTTCAGACGCAGTCACGCTGGGGGCGTTCCCATGGCGTCGATCGACGCATCGTTGAGTTCCCTTCGTAAGGGAAATTAAAATTACTTGAATTTTGAGTGTTGACTGAATTTCCATTCAGATATTAAGACTGTTTTAAAATGTTAAAAACAAGTAGAAAACGGTCCATAGAAATCATAGCAAAGCATAATTATCTTCAGCTGGAGAAACTCGTGACTAATATTAGTAAACTTAAAGGGGTCATGAACTAGCTTTTTAAAAAATGTTATATTGTTGTCTGAGGTCAACTTATGACGTTCGCTTGGTTTTTACATTCAAAAACATCAAAATGAATAAGTAATAGGCTATTTTCTCCCCTAGTTTTGAGCCTAGCTCAAAAACGCTCGGTTTTTATGGGCGTCTCGCATTGAAGACTTGGAAGTAAACGCCCACTGCTGTGAGTGGATAACAGTTTTGCATATTATAAGGAGTTTCAACTCACTCGTCAGTAGTAACGATTAGACTGATACACATGTACACATAATTATTAGATATCAAACAATCTGTAACAGTGCCATACTAGCCTATCAGATTATTATTATTTTTTAAATAAAAATTTTACTCAGAGAAGTGTGTTGCACCATTCCTGTCGGATCCAATATAGAAGGCACAGCACCGTTTTCTAATCTTAATCGGTCAGCAAATCCAGTCTCGACCTGTGTCTTGTTTCCAAAACAATCCTCAGTGAAATGAAGCGAACAAACGCACAATGTTTTACCCACATCAGCTGGAACGTCATTAAAAATAAAGTTTAACCAAGCAGTCCTATTGGAATCCAGAGGAAGCTTATGCAGCGACTGTCTTCTTCCACAACCAGGCACTGCACAATATTTTGTGAATGTCATGTTTATTGCTCGGTAGCTCGATCCGGTTTGTCATCACTAGGTAGGCCCATGTTATTTAGCTATGCGTGTAATGCGCGAATCGGTGGGCAGGGCTAAAGTAGCCGTGTTGAAGTAGGCGTTGATCTTCTTCAGCGGGGGTGGTGTTTTATCCTCTTTGACGTCATAGTTCCCCACTTTGAAAAACGAGTCGTTTGCTGAGCCTGGTGTCAATAAAAGCATTTATTGGACTAACAAGGACGTTTTCAGTTCTGAAATTTACAGGATATTCTTATAATATGATGACCTCTTAGATGTCAAAAGCTCAAGGAAAATTTGATTTCTCAGTTCATCACCCCTTTAAGGTCTCTTTTAAAGATCAGACTCATTGCAAGTCACTGCCTGAAGTAAAAGTATTATACAAGGAAGAGACCCCTGCAAACAAGCCCGCACTGGCCCTTTACGGGCCCACTTAGGGCTAGCCTAAGGGCCCCCAGCAGGCTGCCAGTGCAGGGCCCATGAGAATTTGCTCATGGGCAAAACGTTGGGCCCTGTACTGGCAGTCCTCATTTAGCTCCCAGGAAGCCCTCACTAAGCCCACACAGCGCCCGCACTATTAGTTTACAACAATAAATCTGTTTCACTATAAATACTTTTCTACTATATATAAATACTTTTCTGCTACTATAATCTTTCCTAAGTCTTTTGGAAAAACAATTATTCTAAACATCTGAAATGGATGCAGTCACCACATAACTAATGTCTGTATTGTCAAAAATGTACAGTAGTCAAAGGAATTTCAAATCAATGTATTTATTAATTACAAAATATAAAACATTTAATTCAGATCAATACAGGTTAATACAGCTAATTTAACACTCTGAAAGGGACTAAAAATTCTCTTTACAAATATAAATTCCAAATTATTACTTTGAGCTTTGTTTGGTGTGCTAATTATTCATCCCTGAGGTCTCTTGACTAGTCAGCAGAGGGTGGTACCGCTCCTTTCGTCCACCCGCTCTGTCTCTTGAATTCCGCAGCCACACCTTTATCTCACTCTCAATTTCAGAATCAGATGGACTTGGCTGAAAGGAACATTTTCTTACAGCCTCCGAAAAGCAAAAAAGCGGATTATTAGGATTGAATAATCACAATTCTAGATAAAAATGTATGTGCTGGCGAGTATTCACGTAAACATGGTCGGGTTTGACTTTAGTGAACATAAACCGTTTGTAAAAATAAATCGTATGTGTTCCATTGGGTAGCCTACGTTTATGTCTTAAAGGGCCGGACCAACAGCCTAATATTCTGTGTAATTAATGTTAATGAAACAACAACAGAAAATAGACAATCACCCAATGCTTGAATGAATAAATTTGATCTATTTATTAAGAATCAGTCTATAGTTCATTTATAGAGTGAAGAAGACTTTATTTTTTTCAGCTACAGTACACTACTATTTAACAGTAGCATTCAAAAAAGAAATTAAGCACTGTTTATTGTATTTGTCTCTTATAGAATTTGTCATATTGTTTGTAATTTGCTTTTTTGCTTATTTTTAATAGGAAAGATACACTTAAATTAAATATCTATATTGTAATTATAAAATTACATTTTAAAAAAATATTAAATAACTTGTTTCATGAAATAAGATTTTGGTCATCCCAACCTGTTCAGAATTGTGAAAGGTTACCAAATGTTAACATGATTGACAATAAGGTCAATGGCATGTAATTATTATTATTTTATTTTATAAAGGGGAAGGAATGGTCAAAAAGGAATGGTCAAATTTTTAAAAATTAATTTATGATGAATTGTAAGTTCCCTTACGAAGGGAACTCAACGATGCGTCGATCGACGCCATGGGGAACGCCCCCAGCGTGACTGCGTCTGAAGCATCTATGTCAACTAGTCCAATGGAAAGAATGAGCGTCACGGGCGGGTGACGTCATGACCAGGAAATGATAAAAGCACATCCGGTGCAAACCGGCATTAGCTTCTGTTGCCTCAGCAAGCGATCTGTGTTATACTGTCTCTGTCTATTTATTGTTGTCTGTTGCAATTTATTCGGAAACGTTATGGCGAAACAAATGTACAAACAGTGTGTTCCTCCCTGCCCGCGTTATTTAACGGGTGGGGACACACACGAGCTTTGTGTCATTTGTTTGGGAGTGGAGCATGCGTCCGACCAGTTATTTATTTGCTTGGATCACCTGAGAAGGGTCTTCCTGCTTCTAAACAGACGGTTAGTAAGTGGATAGTTGAGGCTATTTCACTTGCATACGAGTACTCTGACCAGCCGTGTCCTTTGGCGGTCAGAGCTCACTCTACGAGGGGTATGGCGGCCTCTAAAGCCTTATTACTTGGAGTTTCTCTTCAAGACGTGTGTGATGCGGCAGGCTGGTCCTCACCGCTCACATTCATTAGGTTTTACTGCCTGGACCTGGATGCTGCCCCAGGTTCTCAGGTGCTTAGTGCTTAGTTACAACAGACTAACACTCAGGTACTTGGAATTCTGGCGCTTTGGGTATTCTCGTTCCCATGGCGTCGATCGACGCATCGTTGAGTTCCCTTCGTAAGGGAACGTCTCAGGTTACTATTGTAACCATAGTTCCCTGAGAACAGGGAACGAGACGATGCGTCACCCTGCCATACTTCCTGCATCCCTGTGATCGGCTTGCTTTGGCAATTTTCGAAGCTAATGCCGGTTTGCACCGGATGTGCTTTTATCATTTCCTGGTCATGACGTCACCCGCCCGTGACGCTCATTCTTTCCATTGGACTAGTTGACATAGATGCTTCAGACGCAGTCACGCTGGGGGCGTTCCCCATGGCGTCGATCGACGCATCGTCTCGTTCCCTGTTCTCAGGGAACTATGGTTACAATAGTAACCTGAGACGTTCTGTCATATTTTTCAATTACTTTTACTGTTTTAGTTTTTTTCCCATGGTATCGATTCAGTATCGGGTATTTTAGTCTGGTATCGCATCAAAGTCATAATTTTGGTATCGTGACAACACTAGTGGGAAGTAGTTAATATATGCCATTTCTAATACAACATGCTAGCTTACCTGTTACAACCCTTCTTAGCCTCAGGTTCTGAAAAGGTCTCTTTTGGTTTGAGCCATTCCAGTTCAATTGAGTGGCTAAAGAATGGCCAATCAATGTTGTCATAATTCTCCTAGTTGCAACTTGGACATTACACCTGGAGGCTGACAAGGTCGTGGTTGCACAGGACAGGAAGCCTCCAGGGCAGAGCTGGCAGCTCGTGGGACCAGCAGGCTGTGGGCGTGGCCACAGCGGAGCAGGCTGTGGGCGTGGCCAAGCAGGCTGTGGGCGTGGCCACGGCGGTGCAGGCTGTGGGCCCCTCGGGCGTCCAGGGCGGAGCTGTGGGACCCTCGGGCGTCCAGGGCGGAGCTGTCGGACCCTCGGGCGTCCAGGGCGGAGCTGTCGGACCCTCGGGCGTCCAGGGCGGAGCTGTCGGACCCTCGGGCGTCCAGGGCGGAGCTGTCGGACACTCGGGCGTCCAGGGCGGAGCTGTCGGACACTCGGGCGTCCAGGGCGGAGCTGTCGGACACTTGGGCGTCCAGGGCGGAGCTGACCCTTCGGGTGGCCATGGCGGTGAAGACCTTTCGGGTGGGCGCCTCCCCAAAATTTTAATGGGGAAATTGACAGGAAAGGTGGGATCCGGCAACGAGGGTCTTGGGCTGGACAGGACCAGCGGTAGATCAGTGGGCTCTGGTGCAGTATCAGTGGGCTCTGGCGCAGGATCAGCGGGCTCTGGCGCAGGATCAGCGGGCTTTGGTGCAGGATCAGCGGGCTCTGGCGCAGGATCAGCGGGCTCTGGCGCAGGATCAGCGGGCTCGAAGACTGGCTCTGGCTCTTGCTCGAGGACTGGCTCTGGCTCTTGCTCGAGGACTGGCTCTGGCTCTTGCTCGAGGACTGGCTCTGGCTCTTGCTCGAGGACTGGCTCTGGCTCTTGCTCGAGGACTGGCTCTGGCTCTTGCTCGAGGACTGGCTCTGGCTCTTGCTCGAGGACTGGCTCTGGCTCGAGGACTGGCTCTGGCTCTGGCTCGAGGACTGGCTCTGGCTCTGGCTTGAGGACTGGCTCTGGCTCTGGCTCGAGGACTGGCTCTGGCTCTGGCTCGAGGACTGGCTCTGGCTCGAGGACTGGCTCTGGCTCTGGCTCGAGGACTGGCTCTGGCTCTGGCTCGAGGACTGGCTCTGGCTCTGGCTCGAGGACTGGCTCTGGCTCGAGGACTGGCTCTGGCTCGAGGACTGGCTCTGGCTCTGGCTCGAGGACTGGCTCTGGCTCGAGGACTGGCTCTGGCTCTGGCTCGAGGACTGGCTCTGGCTCGAGGACTGGCTCTGGCTCTGGCTCGAGGACTGGCTCTGGCTCGAGGACTGGCTCTGGCTCGAGGACTGGCTCTGGCTCTGGCTCGAGGACTGGCTCTGGCTCTGGCTCGAGGACTGGCTCTGGCTCTGGCTCGAGGACTGGCTCTGGCTCTTGCTCGAGGACTGGCTCTGGCTCTTGCTCGAGGACTGGCTCTGGCTCTTGCTCGAGGACTGGCTCTGGCTCTTGCTCGAGGACTGGCTCTGGCTCTTGCTCGAGGACTGGCTCTGGCTCTTGCTCGAGGACTGGCTCTGGCTCTTGCTCGAGGACTGGCTCTGGCTCTTGCTCGAGGACTGGCTCTGGCTCTTGCTCGAGGACTGGCTCTGGCTCTTGCTCGAGGACTGGCTCTGGCTCTTGCTCGAGGACTGGCTCTGGCTCTTGCTCGAGGACTGGCTCTGGCTCTGGCTCGAGGACTGGCTCTGGCTCTGGCTCGAGGACTGGCTCTGGCTCTGGCTCGAGGACTGGCTCTGGCTCTGGCTCTAGGACTGGCTCTGGCTCTGGCTCGAGGACTGGCTCTGGCTCGAGGACTGGCTCTGGCTCGAGGACTGGCTCTGGCTCTTGCTCGAGGACTGGCTCTGGCTCTGGCTCGAGGACTGGCTCTGGCTCGAGGACTGGCTCTGGCTCTGGCTCGAGGACTGGCTCTGGCTCGAGGACTGGCTCTGGCTCGAGGACTGGCTCTGGCTCGAGGACTGGCTCTGGCTCTGGCTCGAGGACTGGCTCTGGCTCGAGGACTGGCTCTGGCTTTGGCTCGAGGACTGGCTCTGGCTCGAGGACTGGCTCTGGCTCTGGCTCGAGGACTGGCTCTGGCTCTGGCTCGAGGACTGGCTCTGGCTCTGGCTCGAGGACTGGCTCTGGCTCTGGCTCGAGGACTGGCTCTGGCTCTGGCTCGAGGACTGGCTCTGGCTCTGGCTCGAGGACTGGCTCTGGCTCTGGCTCGAGGACTGGCTCTGTCTCTGGCTCGAGGACTGGCTCTGGCTCTGACTCGAGGACTGGCTCTGGCTCTGGCTCGAGGACTGGCTCTGGCTCTGGCTCGAGGACTGGCTCTGGCTCTGGCTCGAGGACTGGCTCTGGCTCGAGGACTGGCTCTGGCTCTGGCTCGAGGACTGGCTCTGGCTCGAGGACTGGCTCTGACTCTGGCTCGAGGACTGGCTCTGGCTCTGGCTCGAGGACTGGCTCTGGCTCTGGCTCGAGGACTGGCTCTGGCTCGAGGACTGGCTCTGGCTCTGGCTCGAGGACTGGCTCTGGCTCTGGCTCGAGGACTGGCTCTGGCTCTGGCTCGAGGACTGGCTCTGGCTCTGGCTCGAGGACTGGCTCTGGCTCTGGCTCGAGGACTGGCTCTGGCTCGAGGACTGGCTCTGGCTCTGGCTCGAGGACTGGCTCTGCCTCGAGGACTGGCTCTGGCTCTGCCTCGAGGACTGGCTCTGGCTCGAGGACTGGCTCTGGCTCTGGCTCTGGCTCGAGGACTGGCTCTGGTTCTGGCTCGAGGACTGGCTCTGGCTCTGGCTCGAGGACTGGCTAAGGCTCTGGCTCGAGGACTGGCTCTGGCTCTGGCTCGAGGACTGGCTCTGGCTCTGGCTCGAGGACTGGCTCTGGCTCTGGCTCGAGGACTGGCTCTGGCTCTGGCTCGAGGACTGGCTCTGGCTCTTGCTCGAGGACTGGCTCTGGCTCTTGCTCGAGGACTGGCTCTGGCTCTTGCTCGAGGACTGGCTCTGGCTCTTGCTCGAGTCCCAGGAAGAGCCAGTCTTCGAGCAAGAGCCAGAGCCAGTCTTCGAGCAAGAGCCCGCTGATCCTGCGCCAGAGCCCGCTGGCTCTGGCTCTCTGGCTCTTGCTCGAGGACTGGCTCTGGCTCTTGCTCGAGGACTGGCTCTGGCTCTTGTTCGAGGACTGGCTCTGGCTCTTGCTCGAAGACTGGCTCTGGCTCTTGCTCGAGGACTGGCTCTGGCTCTGGCTCGAGGACTGGCTCTGGCTCGAGGACTGGCTCTGGCTCTGGCTCGAGGACTGGCTCTGGCTCGAGGACTGGCTCTGGCTCTGGCTCGAGGACTGGCTCTGGCTCGAGGACTGGCTCTGGCTCGAGGACTGGCTCTGGCTCGAGGACTGGCTCTGGCTCTGGCTCGAGGACTGGCTCTGGCTCTGGCTCGAGGACTGGCTCTGGCTCTGGCTCGAGGACTGGCTCTGGCTCTGGCTCGAGGACTGGCTCTGGCTCTGGCTCGAGGACTGGCTCTGGCTCTTGCTCGAGGACTGGCTCTGGCTCTTGCTCGAGGACTGGCTCTGGCTCTTGCTCGAGGACTGGCTCTGGCTCTTGCTCGAGTCCCAGGAAGAGCCAGTCTTCGAGCAAGAGCCAGAGCCAGTCTTCGAGCAAGAGCCAGAGCCAGTCTTCGAGCAAGAGCCCGCTGATCCTGCGCCAGAGCCCGCTGGCTCTGGCTCTCTGGCTCTTGCTCGAGGACTGGCTCTGGCTCTTGCTCGAGGACTGGCTCTGGCTCTTGTTCGAGGACTGGCTCTGGCTCTTGCTCGAAGACTGGCTCTGGCTCTTGCTCGAGGACTGGCTCTGGCTCTTGCTCGAGGACTGGCTCTGGCTCTTGCTCGAAGACTGGCTCTGGCTCTTGCTCGAGGACTGGCTCTGGTTCTTGCTCGAGGACTGGCTCTGGCTCTTGCTCGAGGACTGGCTCTGGCTCTTGCTCGAAGACTGGCTCTGGCTCTTGCTCGAAGACTGGCTCTGGCTCTTGCTCGAAGTCCTCTTGCATGTCCTGGTAGCTTTGGAGGGGTAATATGACGTCATCAGGCAACGTGACCTCTTTTGTGCTTGATCGAGAGATATTTGCCACTGTTCTCTCCAGCATTGTCAGCCTTTCCTTAATCTCCTCTAGTGTACTGACTAAATATCTGCCAATACCTGAAAAGGAAGAAACAATTAAAACTGAGCACAGAGACCGTTTTAGCAGAATAATAGGCCAACTATAAACTCACATTAGGGGTCTAAAAAACAGTGTGCCCCTAGAGTACAGTATTGTATAGCATTTTGGCTACCTTCAGACTGCAGGCCAAAGTGACCCAAATCCGAACAGCACTAGTCACATGGAATTTGGGTAAAAGTATACATTATAGCGATTATCTGTTCAAAAAATGTTCTATGCAAAATGTTCTATTAAAGAAAAGATAAAAAATAAATATTTGTGTGTGCTGTAAAGTGGTTAGAAAAAATGAAATCGGAATCGGCTAAAATCGGTTATCAGCAGGTCAAACTCAATGAAAAACCGCAAATCAGAATCGGCCTAGAAAATTGTAATCGGTGCATCTCTACTAATGAAAAAATAAAATCCACAGACAAAACATTACAGACAAAATCCAAATATTATTAGGTAATGTAAAGCCTAGCCTAAGAAAGAAATGGATACTAACACTGGGTTCTTCTTTCAAGAACCAATTTTCATTGAATAACCATCATTGCAAGATGTAGGTACAAAGAGTAAAAAATACTTTTGCTTCCAAGGCTAGAGAGGTGTAAGCCTTTTTACAGTCTACTAAACATACCTGCTGATAGAGAGTGCTTCACAGGAAGGGGGACGGCTTGCAGGTGGAAGGTGGATCTCAGGTGAAAGTTGACTCACTGGTTGATAGTGACTCGCTGGTGGAAGGTGGCTCACTGGTGGAAGGGGACTCGCTGGTTGAAAGGGACTCGCTGGTGGAAGGCGACTTGCTGGTGGAAGGTGGCTTGGAGACAGAGTAACCAGAGAGTTATGACCAGAAGGTAGCAAACCCATGGGTGATGGTGGAACTGGTGGCTGGTGTACAACTGCAGCTGTGACCGCTTGTGACTGTCTCTGCCGTTTCAGTGGAGCTGGTTCAGGCTCGAGATCAATGTAGCGTTTGGTAGGTCTGCACAAAATGAGGAGAAACAATCCAAGAATGCATTTTAACACACACAAACAGCTGGCTCATACTAAATAACTGGCTCATACTAATAACTGGCTCATTCTATTTTAGATATAGTAATAGTTTGCTTATATGATCTTGTTCTCAAAATGTATAACTAAGAATGCAATAGTACTATAATTTGTGTTTAATATTTAACTCAATTTGCATAAATGTACTAGACAGTAAAGGCAATAGAACAACACTTACTGTCTTGACCGCTGACTGCGATCTAATTCTTCAGGTTCACTGGCTACAATTAAATTTGTTTCTGCCATTTTGGCTTTATATCTTGCCTTTTCATAATCCACTGTAAGAAACAAAATAAATGTCAATAGGTCTTTCATCTATTCACATTTTCCTTGACGTCTTTCATGCAATGCTCAGTTTAAGTTATTTACAATTCTGGGAGGAAAAAAAAAAATCTACCTGCTGTGCCCAAAACACAAATTTCATGCGCTTTCCAAGTCTCTCCAGGAACTTCATGCATCAACAAAGCTGTCTTGTGTTTACCAGGGTCAGTATAAGGTGGCCACAGAGTAATGGAGGAATCCTCATTAAGCCATTTGCTGCTCACAATCCCTACTGAGTAATCTGGGAACTCCACAATGTTGTACAGGGCCATCTCGCTGGTGGAGGATGGTTCGCTGGTGGAAGACATTTACATATACAAAAAAAGGAAGAATAAAAAAAACCTCAGTAGCTATGGAGAAATGGAATTGCTGCCCATTCTGTGTCTGTGTGGATCAAAACATATTTTCTTGTTATATCTGACAGGTAGTTAATTTGGTCTGTACTTTCTAGATGACTTGCTTTATAAACACCGATGTCTTTTGAATCTAGAGGACTGGAGTAAAGGGAATCTTGCTTTGAAAACCTCTTGAAAATTATGTACTTTGTATTGGTCTTTTCATCAAATAGTATGTTCTGTACCAGTCCCAAATTCCCTTGAACCATCACACAGTTGTCCCCAGTAGTTGTGGCAACGCAGAACTGTTGAAAGATTGCTTTTTTATACTGGGTGCAGTGAGGCAGGTTAGGTATTGATGGACCACAGGAGTGCTTCATTTTCAGCAAAGGTATCTTGCTGTCTGTCTGCTTTGATTTTTTTTATGTAATAAATGTCCTTTCAAGTGTAATATGGTTAAATATTTGTTTAAGAACAAACTGTGGTTTCCGGGAAGCTTTTTTCAGTTTTCTCATGTAGTTTTCGAATGGAAAAGCTGACACTCCATCTAAAGCTCCATACCTCCTAACATCATCAGCCAAATGAGTCAAACTGTGCACATTATACACCAATTCATCAGCACCATACAACTGCTCAAATTTGCTTAAGAAATGTTTCATGAGAGCATCAGCGTAGTCACAGTAATAATTACACAAGGCACGACAGAGCATCAAGTACATGGCAATTGAGAGATTCATGAAATTTCTGTAGTGGGAAGAGGAAAGGATGTCTTGTAAAACAATTGGACCCGTATAAAGTAAGAACTGTCGGAATTCAGTAGCTTTCCACCAGTCAATGTCTGCTAATCTTCTTGGCTTTCTCTGAAACTCAATTGGCATATGCTGCCTTAGCTGCTGCAATCTCGCAGAGATAGCCATCACTGCATGAGAGCCCAACCTACAAGACAAATCACCTTTCATCCAAAAACGTATCAATTTTCGAGTCACACCGAGGCAAACGAGGTGCATGTAGTCCAGAATGAACATTGTAACCATGCCTATGTTAATCCGTGCAAGGGGAGAGTTGCCCCTGTGGTGATCCTCATCCTCCTGTCTAGAGAACTGATCATCTGTGCGGAGTGTAGCCGTCTTCTTTGGGAAAGTCATGTGGTTCTTAACATAGACTCCTTCTTGATTGCAGCGCTCACACCCAAAGTACCCATTGTGTCCCTTAATGTTTTTAATAAACGATCTTGCAGGAGCATCGCAAATGAAGCTGTCAATCTTTAAAGTAAAGTTCTTTCCTGCCACCTCAAAGCCTTGCTCAAGGCTAGCTACCTCCTGCACAAAGTCAGACAAATACTGCTCCAAATCCAGAGGCTTGCTATTGCCACAAAAAATTCCAATAACAAAAGGTTCCACTTCAAATGAAACTTTGCCCAAAATTGGCCACCACTGCAAAGCAGAGCTCTTGTACAAGGGCAACCCATCAACATTAATTTGGAGGCCAATAGTGTTTTTAACATCGTTGATGAGAGTTTAAATTGTCTGCAGGTGAGTGAGAATCCCGAAATGTATATATTCACCTCCTTTGATGTTTTTAACATTGGCTGCTATTTTTGCGGTTTGTAGCAGGGTGCGAGCTTGCTTTGGTAAATTTGGATGAAACTCCTGTAGTGCCCAAAGAAGATCTGAGAGGGTGTTCTGTGGCACATCATTCCTCAGAGCCCACTCACACAGCACTTTTGATAGTTTTGCACATTCATCTTCCATTGTATCACCCTCATCACTACTGTCACCATCTTCAACTGCATCACTCTCATCACTACTGTTGCCACAGTCATCAAACGAAATTAGGCAATCCATGAAAACATCATCTTCCTCATCATTGACATCCAGATTAGATTCAGGATTAACTTCTCCCAAACTTTCACCTCCATTAATCTCCTGAACTGAAGATGATGAATCAAAATAATTCAGGATTCTTAATGTGTGCCGGCGCTTAGTCCAATAACTCCTGAAAGCCATGTCCTCATAACCTGTGATCAAATATATAGGACTTTTATGATATATAGGACTTGCCGAGTCAAATATACTGTTAACATAAATCTTCTGTTAAAATAATCAGCCAAACTAATAAACTTTTGTCTAATTTTGTCATAACAGCACTGCCTGTTTCTTTTAGCAATTTATAAGGGCTATTATAAAAAGATCACAATGCTTCAGCGCTCTGTCAATGTAATGGTTATGAGAATGTGTACAGTCAGAAAAGTTCATTATATGTAATTCTGTGTGTTAAAAAGAGGAAAATAAGCAATTTGCTTTAATTCAGAGAAGTACTTAAAAAAAGGGGTGAAGAACACATCATAATTCATGTCCATATATAGAATATTGGTAAGAGTAATAGCACTGTGATTTCCTGATTCTATTAGCGATTACTTTGGTCTTCAAGTTAAAGAGTCATAAGATGATGCATTGGCACAATAACGTGCCAAAAACGGTATTATTTAAAAGTTACCCTGCTCATTTATTGTTGTACCTTGTTTTCATGTGGTTGCTATTCAAAGTTTGTGTTTAAGAGTTCGCCTGTTGATCGGGAATCGGTTGATTATGCCTGATGTATCGCAAGGGAAGCGTGTTGCGCCTGCTCGTCCATTATTACACTGGATGCGAGGGAAGTAACACCGTGTCCTGTGTCTTATTACTCATTATTCCCCTTTTCCAGGGGTGTAACATCAACGTTTTAAAGATTAAGTTTATATATTATAACGATTATAAATGCAAATAACTTGAAATTTTATATACAAAGCTAAATTATGGTTTAAATGCTTATTAGGATCGACAATTCATCTCACTACTTGCGCTGAACAACCACAATAATGTTTTACGGACATAACCGTTACTACAGACACTTCATAAAACATGCATAGGACTGCAATAATCTTTGTGCTTTGTTAGTTTTAATGTGGGTAACCAGACAGTTGCTGGTCCACAGTGACTAGTATATGTTTTTCCTCCATTGGAAGTCAATGGGGACCAGCAACTGTTTGGTTATTTTTGTTTAAATGGACCTGAGCTGTCAGAACAATAAATAGCCTAATTTATAAAAAATAAATAAAAATAAACTTAACAGGATTTTTTTGAACGTCAGAACTTGTTCTCTACACTACACTCGCACACACTCACAAACTTGTGTTTTGTTTTTTGTCAAAGATGTTATAATCTTTAACAAAATGTTTGACATTATTTGACAAGCAAATGCACAAAAAAGACAAGTCTCGCATGGATAATAGGTAATAATAATAGCAACAATAATCATTATAATAGAAGATAATATCTCTAGTCTATCCTAATATTAATTATAAATACAATATATAAAATATAAATACAATATAAAATACAATGGATTGACTGCCTCCTATGGTGTGTAAGGTATTTAGTAATTATATATTAGCCTACTATGTAGTATGTACCAATTTACTAATGCACAGACACACTTGGTCTCTCTCGCGCAAGAAGGTCCGCAAGAAGTGGCAGGATTTTGCAAGCCTGGCAAAAAGGAAGAGGGCACTGCAGAGGATTGCAATTAAAAAAAACTGGTGGTGGGACCAATGAGTCCCCCCTTCTCACAGCAGAGGAAGAAAAGGCATTGTCAATACTTGGCACAAGTGCTTCAGATGGCATTAGTGGGGGTATTGACATCCATGGAGGAGTAGGGATAACTCAACCTGAACCTGAGCCTGAGTCAGGTCCTTCATGCTCAGAGGAACCATCAGTTTCATCTGCCATCTCCCAGCACCTACCATCTCCTAGTCCTCCAAACAACCCTCCCAGGCCTCAGCCTCCATCTTCAGTGTTCCAGACTGCAGCCACAACACCTCAGCAGTTTGAGAATGTCTGTAGCTGTAGTCAGGACCTAGTGCAGCTGGAGAGGGAGAAGCTAGATGTCTTGAAAGACATTAGGCAGTGCCTTCAAGAAGCCAATGATAGAGACAACAACTTTCAACAGCAGCTCATTGAGCTCAAGAAGGCCAAGCTGGCCTTAGAAGAGAGGAGGCTTGCACTAGATGAGATGAGTTTTGCAAGGCCCTCAATTTCTGTGCCAATTATCTTGCCAGAAGACACAGGTAATGTGATATATTGTTCAATGAGGATTCATGAAGTTTCAGTCATTTCTTGTGCAATGTGAAATGTTTTCTATATGTAGTTATGACTCATCCCACTGTACAATGTCTTTTGCAGGTCATGGGGAACTGAATAGCCCAAATTAATAAAACTATACAATGTTTTTTATTAATAAATCTAGATGCAATGTTTTTTATGTCCATGTGTTTGTTGAACCATGCACACAAGGCCTAAGGCCATATGAAATACTATAATAATTGTTATGAGTTCTTCCAAGTGTTTCTGAAGTAAATGGCTAATGGTTGATGATTATTTTCAGACATAAGAATTTAAGTTTCAATATTATTAATATATAAAGTCTATATATTTAGCGTGACAGATAGCACAAATATACGTACTGTATGTACTTCATCTAGCCAATACATTTCTACAGGTATAGACAAAAAAGACATGTTTTACCAGTACTGTTCTATGTATACATATTTATAAGAAGCACAACTTTTCATCATTATGAACAGAGAATAGATTAAAGGAATATGTAATCTATACAATTTCTAAGCATGTCACACCTTCACTTTCTTCACTTTCAATGTAGGGGCTAATGTCATTACTGAAATTGATGATAGGCAGTGGGATATGTGAACATTATCACAGCCTGATAATCATCACATGGTTCCTTCAATTAAGCTAGGATTAGTATAAAGTTTACACCTCACTAGACTTTCAGAGGAAATCATGGCTGCACTACAACGTGTTCTTCAATTGAGGGTCAGAGAAAGACAAAGACAGAGACGACCACAAAGTAGATTGGTGACTTTAAATGCCTTCGTCAGACAGCATCAAAACCCCTTGGATATCCTTGATGACATGGCTATAATTAGGCGATACCGTCTGCCAAGAAGACAAATAGCCCAACTGCTAAATAGCATTGGACCTCAGCTGATGCATGCCACCAGGAGAAATTTTGCCTTGTCCCCTGAAGTCCAAGTCCTATCAGCCTTGAGCATCTATTTAGCCAGGCATTCAAATAAATGTTTTATCTTACAGTTACTGTAAATTCGGCCTCTAGTTCATAAACACCAGAGAAGAACTGGCCCCCGACTGAGCCTGGGTTCTCCCAAGGTTTTTTTTTCTCCATTGGGTCATCTGATGGGGTGTTAGGACACCATTAGGTCACTGGATGGAGTTTTTCGGTTCCTTGCCACTGTTGCCTTTGGCTTGCTCAGTTGGGGATATTCAAATTAATTAACCAATCATACCATTGATCAGCTCTACCAAACTTGGATGTTTTTTTTCCAGTAATAAACAAACATTGTTAAGCTGTTTTGATTGATACTGTGAAGCAGCTTTGATACAATCTGTATTGTGAAAAGCGCTATATAAATATATTTGACTTGACTTGACTTGACTTGAGATTCTATGCAACAGGCAGTTTTCTCCAGGTACTTGGTGATGGGCTTGGACTAAGTAAGTCATCAGTTTCAAGAGCTGTTCAAGCGGTCACCAATGCATTACTTCCACTTGCTGCGGAACACATTAAATTTCCAGCATCAAGACAGGACATCACAGAAATACAACAGTATTTTTTAACACATCATCACATCCCACAGGTCATTGGAGTGATCGATGGTACCTTGATCCCGATCCTTACACCATCTGTGGATGGCCATGTATATATATGCCGAAAAGGCTATGCAGCTATCAACTGCCAGGTGATCTGTGACCATAAGGGTTTGATCACAGACATTGTGGCATGGTGGCCCGGAAGCACACACGACTCCTTCATATTCACCAATTCATCTGTGGGTCAGGAGGCACAAAACTCGCAGGGACAGTGGAGGCTGCTTGGGGAGAGTGGTTACCCACTGAGGCCATATCTCTTCACGTCTGTGGCTAATCCTATGAATAACAGGGAGACAAATTTCAACGAGTCACACCGTGTTGCACGTAGTATTGTGGAACGCACAATAGGGAGGTGGAAGATGCGCTTTCGGGCAATTCACCAGTCCAGCGGTGGTCTTTTGTTTGCTCCACAAAAGTGCTGTGCAGTAATAATAGTAACAGCTATGCTGCACAACATTGCAGTGCAGATGAGAGTGCCCTTACTAAACAGGGAGGAAGATGAAGAGGTGGAGGAGATAGAGGAGGTGGAGGATGAAGATTGCATGGGACCACATGACCAACCAAGAAATGCCCAATACATGGCTGGTTTTCATGCACGTCAGCAAGTCATTGACAGATTTTTTTTAAATCATCCCTATTTTGGCCAGTCTTTGAAGCATATTTTCCACATTACTTATTTTATGAATTTTTTTGTTCATTCATTTCATTTAGATGTGTATTTCTATTTTTTTCTTCCCTTTTTAATTATTTCATTTATAAATTAATTTAAACAAAACACGATTACAATAAAGTACAATCAAAACCTTATATTATACTCACGTTGCAGTGTAATCTGTTAAATCTAGATAAAAAGTGTAATCTACCGGTTGTCCTGCAGGAGACCTCATAACTCTGTCTTCTTACGATGCACTTGGGGATTTACGATTACTCCAGAGCACTCGTAGATCTACGATGATTTTCAAGTGCTACTTAAGTTACGATGCTTTTGGGAAACAGACCGTAATATTAAGATCATTCGTACGATCGTTTTTACGATCTTCTTAGGCTTACGATGCTTTTGGGAAACGCAGCCCTGCTCCGCTCTGCACTCAACTCAACTTTTTTTTTTCATTTATACTCAAACAGCTCTGCAAATTATTGACTGGCGTAATAATCGCGCGACACAACGAATTGATAATGAAAATTCGTTGCCAACTCTTTTCATAATCAAATTTTATCGATTTGTTGTTGCAGCCCTTCTCTAACGTTATATATAGCCACACATTCAGCAGTTTTCTCTCAAATGTTATCACTTTAGACATATCATATAACGTTAACCAACTGAATGCACTGTAGCACGATATACTACGATATTTCTTTAAAAGCAGATCGTGGAGTCATTTAAATTGTCCACGATCCAAAATCGTGTGCTCAGAGCACAGCCATTAGACAAACGTAATGTTAGTTATAACTTAAGAACTTATTTCCTTAAGACTTTAGCAGTTTACTGTGAGAATCTGACATAGTAACATACAGAATAGGGGAAACGGGGTGAAAAGAACAATATTTAGCATATAAGCTAACTAATGCTAACGTTACTCCGTTGTCGTTCGACAAAAACGTATGGTCTGGATTAACAAAAAAAAAACAATAGGTACTGTACCTGAAGGCTGTACTGCATATGAAATAATGGGTGACTTAGCCCAAGGGAAAGACACGGGCTTCCAATAGGAGCAGCCGTGGAAAATATACACATATGGGATCCCCGTAGGGTCACACATATGGAACCCAGCCCAGATCCGGTTCTCAAGGATTCAGCGGATAAGGGCCTGGCGCCGGACGCTCCGCCAAGTCCGGGCCGAGGGGTTTTGGAGGACTCGACAGGTTTTACTCTGGAGCAATAAGGGTGCACAGTAGGTGCAGCAAGCCGACAGAGCCAGGCCTCTCAGTGCTTCTACCCGTCTAGGGTGAGAACACGGGAGGAGACCGGCTCTACACGTAGGCTATAATATCTAGCGAATGTGTCAGGTGTCGCCCAGCCCGCAGCTCTACAGATATCTGTTAGCGAGGAGTCACGTGCCAGCGCCCAGGAGGATGCAACGCCTCTCGTGGAGTGTGCATGCAACCTGAGTGGGCAGGGCACGCCTTGAGCTTGGTAAGCCAAGGCGATGGCATCCACTATCTGGTGGGCCATCCTCTGCTTGGAGACAGCCTTTCCCTTCTGCTGGCCTCCGTAACAGACAAAGAGCTGGTCTGAGGTCCTGACGCTTTGAGTTCTGTCCACGTACATACGCAAAGCGCGAACGGGACAGAGCAAAGCCAGGGCTGGGTCTGCCTCCTCCAAAGGCAGCGCTTGCAGGTTCACTACCTGGTCTTTGAAGGGAGTGGTAGGAACCTTGGGCACATAGCCAGGCCGGGGTCTTAGTACCACGTGGCTGTCACCCGGCCCGAAATCTAGGCACGATTCGTCGACCGAAAATGTATGCAGGTCTCCTACCCTCTTGACAGAGGCCAGTCAAAGAAGCTTTAAGTCTACTGACTGCAGAGGCTCAAAGGGAACATCCTGAAGCGCTCGAAGCACCAGGGAAAGATCCCAAGAGGGTATGGAGGGGGGTCGAGGAGGATTTAATCGTCTCGCCCCCCTAAGAAACCTGACGACCAGGTTGTGCTTTCCAACTGTTTTGCCATCTATGTGGTCGTGATAAGCTGAAATAGCGGCAGCATGTACTTTGAGGGTGGAGGGAGACCGTCTACGCTCCAACCCCTGCTGCAAGAAGGAAAGCACAGACCTTATCGAACATCTTCGGGGGTCTTCTCGGCGAGAAGAGCACCACTCGACGAACAGGTTCCACTTCAGGGCGTAAACACGTCTCGTGGACGGCGCCCGTGCTGAAGTGATGGTGTTAAGTACCTCAGGGGGTAAGTCACCTAAAACCTCTGCGTCCCATCTAGGGACCAGACATGGAGTTTCCAGAGGTCTGGACGCGGGTGCCATAGGGTGCCCTGTCTCTGAGTCAGAAGATCCTTCCTCAGAGGAATGGGCCAGGGAGGGACTGTCACGAGGAGCATGAGTTCTGGGAACCAAGTCCGGGTGGGCCAATAGGGAGCCACCAGAAGGACCTGCTCCTCGTCCTCCCTGACTTTGCACAGTGTCTGCGCAAGTAGGCTCACTGGGGGAAACGCATATTTGCGAAGGCCCTGGGGCCGGCTCAGAGCGAGATCTACTGCTAGCAACTAGAGGCAATTGATGTGCCAATGCAGCTGGGGGTCCGCCCACACCCCTGACACTGCATGCCCGTTGTACGTGGCACCCCAGCCGGTGGCAGAGGCATCTGTGAATACCACAGCATGCCTGGACACCTGTTCCAAGGGGACTCCTGCCCGCAGGAACAAGGGGTCTGACCATGGGCTGAAGGTCTGGTGGCACGTCAGTGTGATAGCCACCCGGTGAGTGTCGTGATGCCACGCCCATCTTGGGACTCGGCCGTGAAGCCAGTGCTGAAGCGGTTTCATATGAAGCAGGCCGAGCGGGGTTACCGCTGCTGCCATATGCCCCAGGAGCCTCTGAAAGAATTTCAGTGGGACCGCTGTCCTGCCCTTGAACGTGTTCAAGCAGTTCAGCACCGACTGAGCACGCTGCTCTGTGAGGCGCGCTGTCTGGGCGACCGAATCCAACTCCATACCGAGATAAGAGATCCTCTGCACAGGGGAGAGTTTGCTCTTTTCCCAATTGACCTGAAGACCCAACTGGCTGAGGTGCCTGAGCACCAGGTCCCTGTGTTCGCATAGCTGATCTCGAGAGTGTGCTAGTATGAGCCAGTCGTCGAGATAGTTGAGGATGCGAACGCCCTGTTCTCTCATGGGAACAAGGGCCCCCTCCGTGACTTTCGTGAAGACACGGGGGGACAGGGACAGCCCGAAGGGTAGGACCTTGTACTGATATGCTCGACCCTTGAATGCAAAGCGCAGGAATGGCCTGTGTTGAGGAAGAATCGAGACATGAAAGTACGCGTCCTTCAGGTCGATCGCTGCAAACCAATCTTGGGGACGGATGCATTCGAAAATGCGTCTCTGCGTGAGCATTTTGAACGGTAGCTTGTGGAGGCTCCGATTCAAAACTCGCAGATCCAAGATCGGTCGTAACCCACCACCTTTCTTGGGTACAATGAATTAGGGACTGTAATGCCCTGACCTCATATCGGCTGGAGGGACTAGCTCTATCGCATCCTTCGCCAGTAGGACTGCAATCTCCGCACGCAAGACATGGGCATCGGCTGCTCTCACTGTAGTGGAGTGGATGGCCCGGAACTTGGGGGGACGCCGGGCGAACTGAATCGCATAGCCGAGCCTGATGGTTCGAATGAGCCAGCGAGACGGACTGGGGAGCGCTAACCAGGCTCGCAGAGACCGTACAAGCGGGACTAAAGGGACCGTAGGCGTACCCGGAGTGGGGCAGCGAGGTGGAACACAGGGACGCGGCTCGGGAGGCTCTCTCTGGGAGGCAGCCCGTAGCGGGGTCTGAGTGTGCTGTGCAGCACTTACCTGGTTCAACGGGGCAGGAGGTGCGGGAGGCGGCTCAGTGGCGTTCTCGAACTGTACACAGCTGCCGGCTGGCGAAAGAAGAGGCGGATGAGAGTGGTGAGGATTCCACCACTGCTCTCCGGGTCTTCTTCGGACCCAGAGATGATAGAAACTGCTCTTTTATTGAAAATTTGGGTACCGCTGGTTTTAAGGCCAGCGGCGGAACACAAACAAAATGAAACAAGGGATTTACCACCCGGCCCTCTTCCGGGGGAGGGAGCGATGCAGTCATCGTCTCCTGGAGAGCAGTCCCTTCCATCTCTGGGTCGCCCGTCCTAGGGCCGCTTACCCTTGGCTTTGCCGCCCCTCTTGGCGGGGGCCGTTGTCCGCGGAGAGGTCTGACCCACCCTCCGATGCAGCGATCGACATCTGGTCGTCGCAGGGAGCGCCGAACGAAACGACTGGTACACATCTCGAGGATGGTCCAGAACGTTCCGTTGGCAGCTCAACTGGTTGCGGAGCATGAGAGGAGTGAGGGTTCCTAGGGGGTTGGTTCCCCGAAGGAAGCGTGCTCACTGTAATCCTCAGGTCACCCGTGTCACTGCCCGTAGCAACCCGCGAAGGGGGGTTGGAACGAGGTGCAGGCACGGGGACTCCGCCCCTTTGCAGGAACGTGAGTCTCGACCTCAGCTCCGAGATGGTCATCTTCCCACAATGGGTACATGACTCATCCACGAACGCTGCCTGTGCGTGTTCGAGGCCCAGACACACGAGGCAGCGATCGTGACCATCCCGCGACCCCAGGTAACGACCGCATCCAGAAACACACAGATAGAACGT
Source organism: Gila orcuttii (assembly GCA_026230005.1). Classification (NCBI taxonomy): domain Eukaryota; kingdom Metazoa; phylum Chordata; class Actinopteri; order Cypriniformes; family Leuciscidae; genus Gila; species Gila orcuttii. The sequence goes on from JAPDVR010000025.1 coordinate 21,273,416, forward strand.
CATCTTGAAATAGACTTTTAGGGACTACTCTCACTGGTGCTGAAGCACGCAGGGGAACAGCCACAGCGATCACAGACGGGAATGTGCACCTGTCTGCGCTGGATCTCTCTCGGTGGGAGGTCTTACCAGCTGTTACAACAGCTTTTGAGCGCTTGCAAGGCGCACCTTACCAGCTGTTACAACAGCTTTTGAGCGCTCTGAAGCGCACCTCACCAGCTGTTAAAACAGCTCTTTTTTTCTTTGCTCAGTTTTGAATGAAATGCTAGTAGTTTCATTTCGAGGAGCAACGGATCAAGCTGATGTGAATACTAAGTTTATTCTTAAGTGCTTTGTTCTAATCGCGATATGGAATAGTGTCTGTAAACCGCAAAAAGACTGTTTAAATAGACTGTTGTTTACTACAGCTGTACAGCGAACCTACATTAGTAAACATGTTATTTTTACATGAACATGTCCAAGTGTTGCTATCTTTGTATAGTATATTATAAGGAGACAGTAGATTGTCTTTAGCTCACCTTTATTCCGTTACATGTTGTAACATAACACATGTAAATCTTTTGTCTTAACTTCCTCAATTCTCGTACGCATACATATTTACTGACGTATGCCCAATACCCAACTAACATCTCCCCCTTTTAGTCTGGGGATTCATACAGTATTAAACAAAACCACTATTTCTAAGAAACATATTTTGAAATTACCTTTTGTATGAAAACACAATATTTTCCGTATTCTTTCTTGTAAGAAACCCACATATCAAATAAGCATAATTTCTCTTATTCTATTTATCAATATTATTCTTTTCAAACTTACTGTTTAAGTATACATTAATAGTAATACAAATGAACAAGCGGGTTAAACGGGTGGCAGATGCCATGCTACCCGGTGGGGTGGAGACTTCTGTTGACTGTGTCAGTGTGTCGTTCCTTTCTTGGTTGTCAATCTGCAGATGCCTCCGGTTTCGTCTGGTGGTGTCTCCTAGTGGCGTTTTCACCACAAACGAACGTGGAGTGAAACCCGAAGCCTGGATCACTCCGGCCCCTCTCCATGTCTTCTCTGAGTCTGTTTTCTGTTGCCGACACCTATGGGAGGAAGCGGCTTTGCAGTGTATCTCCTGTTGTAGGTGTATTCGTAGGCCTGCTTAGCTTTGGCATCTGTCTGTCTGACTGTAGACAGATTGGGCCATGCCGGTCTCAACTGATGGTGGATCTTGGGGACTGTGGTTCGCAGTCTCCTTCCCATGAGGAGTCTGGCTGGGCTTTCTTTTGTTGGCTCCGTGGCTGTGTCCCTGTAGATCAGGAGAGCTAGCTGGGGGTCTTGTTGCCTAAGGATGCTTTTAACGGTCCTGACAGCTCGCTCCGCCATCCCATTAGCTTGGGGATAGTATGGGCTCAATGTAGTATGCTGGATGTCATACTTGGATATGAAGACCTGGAACTGCCGTGAGGTGAACTGCGGGCCGTTATCCGTAATCAGCTCTTCAGGTATCGCAAACCGTGTGAATATACTCATCAGCTTACTTATAACTGCTTCACTTGTGGTCTTGGTGAGACTCAATACTTCAAGCCATCTTGAATAATAGTCAATAACAACCAGGAAGTGCTTTCCTTAAATTCACAAATATCTGCAGCTAGTTTTTGCCAAGGGAGCTCCGGCAAAGGCATTGTGATGAGTGGTTCCTGGCTTTGGCTTGGTTTGTGCTCATTACAGTGTGGGCATGAGGAGACTTTCTCCTTTACCGCTTGGCTAATCTTTGGCCACCAGATGGCATCTTTGTATCTCTCCCTGGATTTGTTTAGGCCTTGATGCCCGTGGTGGATCCTCTCCAGCATCTCAGTTCTCATTGTTTGTGGGATCACTATTTGGTTTCCCTTCTTTACCAGTCCATTATGCTCACCAAGACTACTTCTCTCCATAAAATAGTCTAAAGCTGGTCTGACGACATCCCTTTTATATCGCGACCAGCCAGACTTAATGTATTGTCTGACTTTCTGCAGGGTTTCATCCTTCTCCGTCGCTGCCTTTATGTGCTCCAGCACTGTTTTGGGCCTTTCCATCTCTTCAATGGCGTCCACGTATGCCTGGATGTCCTCGCTTAGGTTTGTATTGTCCACTTTTGACTCCGGGTGCCTCGACAGCACATCAGGTACTATCAGGTTCTTACCTGGGATGTACTCAGCGACAGGGTTGAACTTCATTAGGCGGATCAGAAGTCGCTGGCACCTCAGTGGAGTTTTGTCTAGGTCTCTGTGGTTGATGAGTGTCACCAGTGGTTTATGGCCGGTAAGTAATTTGTAGCTTTCCAGACCACTCAGATATAGATAGAACTTTTCTGAAGCCCATACACTAACAAGACACTACTTTTCTATCTGAGCATACTTCTTTACCGCTTCATTTAGTGTACAAGAGCAATAGGCTACTGGTTTGAGTGTGCCTCCATGATTTTGCAGCAGTACTCCTCCTAATCCATAACTGGATGCGTCAGCACCTACTACAGTGGGCAGTTTTGGATCAAAGTACTGAAGAACAGATGCAGAGGATATCAGTGTTTTTACCTTCTTGAAGGCTGCTTCTTGCTGCGAGTCCCACGCCCATGCCACTGTATTCTTTAACAGCTCGTTAAGGGGATGAACGATTTGTAATAAGTTGAGTATGTATCTGCCAACATAATTCACCATACCAAGTACCGTTTTTAACTCACTCACATTTGTAGGTGTCTCCAGGGCGGTGATGGCGGACAATCTTTCGGGGCTTAGAGTCACACCCTCCTGACTGATAACCTGGCCCAGGAAGTGAAGGGAAGCCTGCCTGAACTTACACTTCTGGCGGTTGAGTTTTAGGCCAAATGCGCGGATTGTCTCCATCCCCCTTTTCAGGCGACGGTCGTGCTCTCCCAGAGTGGCTCCAAACACAAGTATGTCGTCCATGTAAACTACCGTGCCCTCGTGATCCTGCAGCAGTTCTAGCATCCTCTTTTGGAAAAGCCACATCTTCCACATTTTTGCCTTTCATTTTTTTTCGTCCTCCCGCCTCGTATTGTGTGTTTTTTTTTCACTTACTTTTAAAAGACTTTGATTTCACTTCATGAACGTGCCCTGATGCGCCAGTCTCGCTGTTCTGTTGCTTCACTAGCTCAGAGTGTCTGGCCATGTCAGCTGCCTTTTTCAGAGTGAGGTCACTTGTCATTTGTAACTTCAATGAAAGATCTTTGTCTTTAATGACAAGTCTATCTCTTTTTTCTTCCTCCTTCTCATGAAAGTCACAGTGAGCTGCGAGTGCATACAGGTGCCTTATATACTGTTCATCGGACTCACTCTTTGTTCATCGAACGCTCTCTCGAAAATCACGTTCCTTTTCGGCACAAAGTGCTCGTCAAACAGCCTCAGCACATAGTCAAAATCATCTTCCTCGTCACCATCCAAGACAAATGATTTGTACACTTGTTCTGCCTCCGGGCCCATAGAATAAATCAATACGCTGACCTGGACATTGGCTGGCTCTTTGTTAAGCTTCGTTGCTACTCGGTACCTGGAGAAGCGTTGTTTCCAATCGGGCCAGTCCTCCGGTTTAGTGAAGTTAAGCTGCTCCGGCACCGAAAACTTTGCCATCCTGGGCGGTTTCCTCCAGTGAAACTACGTCCCCGAGCCCGCGTGCCATGTTGGTTTACTTCTGACACCATGTACAGTGTTGCTATCTTTGTATAGTACATTATAAGGAGACAGTAGATTGTCTTTAGCTCGACTTTATTCCAACATGTCGTAACATAACACACGTAAATCTTTTGTCTTAACTTCCTCAATTCTCGTACGCATACTTAGGTACTGACATATGTCCAATCACAGATCGTAACTAGTTTACGTGACAAAAACGTTCTAAAAATACAGTATGAGAATTAACTGCATAATTGCTAGAAAAGTTTACCTTGGATATTATACAATTTGCATGCATACAAAACACATGATGGCTGCTCTGTCAAGTCTTTGTTCTCTTTGGGTATGCTCGAAGGAGGAGGAATAAAAAAGAGATAGACGTGTCATTAAAGACAAAGATCTTTCATTGAAGTTACAAATGACAAGTGACCTCACTCTGAAAAAGGTATCTACCTATTCGGCACCATGATAACAGGTCTTCTGCTGATTGGATTAGGCATTGCCCTGGTTTATCGAGGAACTAAGCAGACGGTGACAGCTGTCAAAAGCCCCGCAAGGCTGCCCGTGATGATTAAAGCGGTGGGCAGAGCTGTCAGCACTCAGACTGGATCTATGAACCACAATATGGATAACATCATGGAGAAGCTCACAGCTTTGCAAAGGCAAATGGATCGTTTCAGAGACCAAAATGGACCAGGAGAATAGCCTGTATAAATTGGATGCAGCTACTCGCCCCAAGACCAAACAATCCCAATCTTATCTGTTTTGGCACCCCCCTACCAGCACTGGCCTTGGCCAAGGCCGCTGCTGGAACAACAACTCTCCCGGAAGAGCACTGCAGTGAGCCGCTCTTGCGTTCCTTCCCCGACTCCCCAGACACCTGGTGATTGTTGACTGCCTGGGACATGATCAAGGTTGTCTCCATGGCAACTTGCTGTGTATCGCTATGACAATCCTGCGGACTGAGGCTCCAAGATTATGGTGCTGGCTTAGCGACTCTCTCCAGGCCTACACAGACATGAACTTACACATACACAGATATGCATCCGCCCCACACCCCATTCCTCGCCTTCGCTGCTTTGTACCCCCAGTCTGACAGGCGGGTCTGTGACCAGCGCCGAGAATGGCTGCAGGAACCGGATGGCTGCTTGCCTGTGCTGGACTAACTCCATCCCACACTCCCCACCCCTGTTGCAATGTCTTGTTCATGTTGTAGATTGTACTGATTATGTGCTAATGTTGCTGAGGTGTTTTTTCCTGTTCCCACACTGTACTCCTCATAGGAGCATAGTCTGGGGGTTGCCTTTTTTCTCCTCACCTCTCCTCATGTCATGCTGTATTTTTCCTCAATTCCCTGTCTTCCTGTCTTGTCTACCCCGTCATATTGTATGTTTGTATGGACAGGTTGATGGCCAATTTCACTGGTACTTGTGACTATGTGACAATAAAGGGTTACTACTACTACTACTACTACTTCAGTTGAAAGTCACGTGTGTAGTATCTGTAAAACCGCATTTTTCCATCTTAAAAATATATCTAAATTATGTCATATGCTCTCAGTGACAAATGCAGAACAATTAGTTCATGTGTTCACGACATCAAGGCTAGATTATTGAAATGCTATTATGGGTGGTTGCCCTGTACGCTTCATAAACAAACTACAGCTGGTCCAAAACGAAGCAGCAAGAGTTCTTACCAGAACCAGGAAGTATGACCACATTAGCCCAGTTCTGTCAACACTGCATTGGCTCCCTATTAAACATAGTATACATTTTAAAATATTGCTGATTACTCACAAAGCCCTCAATGGTTTAGCTCCCCAGTACTTGAGCTAGCTCTTAACACATTATAGTCCTTCACTTCTATTGCGATCTCAAAATTCCGGCCAGTTGATAATACCTAAATTATTAAAATCGACTGCTGGCGGTAGATCCTTTTCTTATTTAGCACCTAAACTTTGGAACAGTCTTCCTAACATTGTCCGGGAAGCAGACACACTCTGTCAGTTTAAATATAGATTAAAAACACATCTCTTCAACCTGGCATACACATAGAACACTTTACATTCCTATTATTCAAATCAGTTAAATGATTATTAGGCTGCATAAATTAGGTCAGCCGGAACCCAGAACACTTCCTATAACACCTGATGTACTCCTTACATAAAAAAAAGAATGGCATCTATACTATTTTTAGTCTTTCTGTTTATTCCGAAGTTTACTGTAATCAGCTGGATCCGGTCCGTATCCAGATCAGATAGTGGACCTGAGCTTAGACACGACCACAACGCTGTCACGTTTTGGGTTTGTTCCTTGTTTCTGTTTCTTGTCATGTGATCCCTTGTTCTAATCATGTGATCCTGCCATGTGTTCCCTTGTCTGATGTGTCATGTTGTCAATTGGTTCATTGTTTCATTGTTCACAGGTGTCCCTTGTCTAGTCGTTAGTCTTGTGTATTTAAGCCCTCATGTTTGCCCTGTGTCTTTGTCTAGTTTTGATTGTTGTAACTGCTGTCGGTGAGTTTCATGTTTCATGTTTCATGTTTCATGTTTCATGTTTCATGTTTCATGTTTGCCAAGCCATGCCAAGTCAAGTCAAGTCAAGTCAAGTCATGCCAAGTCTTTGTTTTGTATTTTATTTTATGTTTTGGATCTTCTGAATAAACTGCACTTGGGTTCTACAAACTTGCCTCCAGTGGATCCCTACGTTCCAAACGCATGATGTAGTCAGCTGGATTGGTGCCGTATCCAGATCAGATGGAGGACCTGAGCCTAGACACAACCACAACGCATCCCTGATGTGTCAGCAGAGCTTTTGTCAACTAGACTCTCCCCTGTGAAGGCCTCATCGACACGACACTTTACATATGAGCTAATTAAACAATAACATTTTGTTAATTACAATGACAATATTAATTATATGGTTATTCAAATTAATTAACCAATCATACCATTGATCAGCTCTACCAAACTTGGATGTCTTTTTTCCAGTAATAAACAAACATTGTTAAGTTGTTTTGATTGATACTGTGAAGCAGCTTTGATACAATCTGTATTGTGAAAAGCGCTATATAAATATATTTGACTTGACTTGACTTGACAATGAATGTAGAATTCACTATTTGTATATAGTCTATCAATGTATTAACTATAGTTTACTACTGTTTAATACTTTATTACGCTATACTTTTTTTAAAGTGTTACCAAATGTTTAGTTTTAAAATTAAACATGATTTATTGTAATTTATAATTATAACCTAATTTCTTTTGCACCCTCTGATGAAAGTAGAACATTTTAATTATTTTAGCTATGATAATATTACTAATCAATGTCGTCTGAAGTTTTGAATAACAAAGAAATGCATATTTTTGAGTTTCTGCAACAGTTTTAACAGCATTTGCTCTTCACGATCTGCCATTGTACTCTTGATTTTGTCCAAAGAAAGACATGTTTGTGCATTTGTGAAATTCTTAGGTTTGCAGGCCCAGACTGGCCTTCGGGAGCCCTGGAATAATTTCTGGTGGCCTGACGAGTTAGCCAGTTGTCTGTAAGCAAGCAGTGTTTTGGGGACAAGCATTGTTTTTGCTTGTATATTTCTATATTTAACACATTCATTTTTTATTCTAAAATGTTTAATTCTAAGATTAAAACATATATACTAGTGGACTGACTCGAGGCCCAGAGAGAAGGAAATGAATAGTTAAAATAAAGTTGTTATCTTTTTTTTTTTTTTTTTCGCACAAAAAGTATTCTCGTCGTTTGATAAACTTAAGATTGAGCCAATGTAGTCACTTGGACTATTTTAACAATGTCTTTAATGACTTTTCGGGGCTGGCAAGTTTCAATCCCTGAAGAAGCCTATGGACTAGTATTGAGGAGTGATCCAGCTCTCAGATTTCATCAAAAATATCTTAATTCGTGTTCCGAAGATGAACGAAGGTCTTACGGGGTTGGAACAACATTAGGGTGAGTAAATACTGACAGAATTTTAATTTTTGGGTGAACTAACCCTTTAACATATTTTACCAGTCTTTTTTTATAACAAAACATATATGTAAATGTTTTATTCTAAAAAAAAAGTATTCTAAAATTAAAACTATAATTATAACTTCCTAATTTCTTTTGCACCCTCTGTTAAAAGTAAAAATTAAATTGTTTTAGATACGATTATGTTATTGACCAATGTCATCTTAAGTTCCCTTACGAAGGGAACTCAACGATGCGTCCAACGACGCCATGGGAACGCCCCTAGCGTGACTGCGTCTGAAGCATCTATGTCAACTAGTCCAATGGAAAGAATGAGCGTCACGGGCGGGTGACGTTATGACCAGGATATGATAAAAGCACATCCGGTGCAAACCGGCATTAGCTTCTGTTGCCTCAGCAAGCGATCTGTGTTATACTGTCTCTGTCTATTTATTGTTGTCTGTTGCAATTTATTCGGAAACGTTATGGCGAAACAAGTGTACAAGCAGTGTGTTCCTCCCTGCCCGCGTTATTTAACGGGTGGGGACACACACGAGCTTTGTGTCATTTGTTTGGGAGTGGAGCATGCGGTCTCAGCCTTCGAGGAGGCTGAGTGTCAACACTGTGAAATGCTACCGCTCCGCATGCTCCGCTCTCGCCTGTCACTCTTTGATGTAAAGAGTGGGCAGGCTCGCGATCCTCAGGGATCAGGACCCGCGTCTGCCGAGGCGGCGCGGAGAATGCATTCCTGGGGATCACAGAAGGATCTTTCGGAGGGGTTGGAGACGGGTCCCTTGGCCTTTTCTCCTTCCTTACCCGGAAGATCCAGCGCTCTCCCCCCGGTGTCGGAAGCACGCTCTGCGGTTTCTTCCGCCCGGGGAGAGAGCACTCCATTACTCCAATGCTCTTCCTCCGAGGAGGTCGATGTTATGAGTATGGAGAGTGAAAGCACACACATGGGGGAAAAAGATTCACAATTTATTTCCCCAGCATATGATGAGCTGGTGGATGTTATGTCACGGGCTGTAGAAAAATTAAATATTGTATGGCCATCTGAGAATAAAAGCGCTCGTCCTAAAAGTAAATTAGATGAGCGCTTTTTATCGTCCACGACATTATCTCCACCACGAGAGCTTCCCTTTTTTCCCGATCTTCACAATGAAATATCGAAATCGTGGAATAAACCTTACTCTTCACGACTTTTTAGCCCTCAAGTTAAAACTTATTCGAGAATAAGAGGGCTAAAAGAGTATGGTTATGAGGCGATGCCCCAGGCGGAACAGAATTTAGCCAGCTATCTTTCGCCTGGTCCCGCATCGTCGCTGAAAGCCTCGGGTTTGCCCACTAGACCGCTTAAAGCCACCTCGGTTTTAGTGGGCAAAGCTTATACGGCAGCAGGTCAAGCTGGAGCATGTCTGCATACAATGGCAGTGCTACAGGCGTATCAAGCTGACCTGCTGGGGGATCTGGATAGTAGTGAGGGAATTTCTCATGACGATATTCAAGAACTTCGTCGTGCTACCGATCTTTCTCTCAGGGCTACTAAGGAGACCGCCAGAGCAATTGGGCGGTCTATGGCAGCCTTGGTAGCTACTGAGAGACATTTATGGTTAAATCTGTCAGAGATTAAAGAAAAAGATCAAGCTTTTTTATTAGATGCTCCGCTTGAGCCTTCTGGTCTCTTTGGCGACGCAGTCCACGCGGTCGTCGAGCGATTTCAGGAGTCTAAGAAGCAAGCTGACGCTTTTAAAAAGTTTATCCCTCGCCGTGTCCAGCCCCCTGGGGCTGCTGGGCGTGAGCAGCCCCAGCCGTCGAGCTCATCATATCATGTGCAACAGAAAGAGAGTGTTGCTTCTCGTGCACCTCCACGTAGACACTGGAGACAGACGCAACCCTCTCAGCCGAAGCCGAAGACTTCGGCTCAGAAAAAAAAAAGGGTCCTGATGTTCATGCGTCAGGCCTGTGAGGACAGCCCCGACCGAAGTAGAGCGGTGTACACCTCATTATACGGTGCCCGTTCCATTTCGGGGTCCTCACGAGACCGTTCTGCCAACCCTGCCACCCTTGGTGCTTCAGGGCGCAGCGGTCTCTAGCGAGTCGCTGATGCTATGCTGCGGCACAGCATCGGTTCCGCGCCCTCTGAGGGGGGCGTTAGAGCAGCCAGTTCAGGTAGTTCCTGCCATGATGTTTCAGGCTCCAGAATTAGCTGTCTCAGTAACACCAGAGACCAGCCTCGAGAGGCTGGTTCCCTTAGTAAATTTTCTGGCAGCGTGGAAGCTTCTGCCGAATATTTCTCGTTGGGTCCTGCAGATTGTAGAGAAAGGATACAGAATCCAGTTTGGTTCTCGTCCTCCTCGTTACAACGGGGTGTTGCCCACAGTGGTGCATCCCGAGCAGGCTCTGGTAATGGAGCAAGAGGTAAAGGCCCTGTTAGCGAAAGAAGCTATAGAACAGGTGTACTCACCCGACCGAGAGTCGGGTTTTTACAGCCGTTATTTCATTGTTCCAAAAAAGGATGGAGGGTTGCGTCCTATTTTAGATCTTCGTTTGTTAAATCGGTCAGTTCAGAAACTAAAGTTCAAAATGCTGACACTCAAACAGATCGTGACTCAAATCAGATCCGAGGACTGGTTTGTCACGATAGATCTGAAGGACGCCTACTTCCATATCTCCATCCTCCCTCAGCACAGGAAGTTCCTAAGGTTTTCTTTCGGGGGCAAAGAATACCAATATCGGGTTCTTCCGTTCGGTCTAGCTTTATCACCCCGCACGTTCACGAAATGCGTGGATGCAGCGTTAGCCCCTCTCAGGCTTCAGGGCATACGTATTCTGAACTACATCGACGACTGGCTGATTCTAGCGGAATCAGAGCAGTTGGCGGTTCGGCACCGAGGTGTCGTTCTCGCTCATATGCAGATGTTGGGGTTGAGGCTCAATGCCAAGAAGAGTGTGCTTTCTCCAGTACAGAGAACCACTTTCCTTGGTGTGGTATGGGATTCAGTGACAATGCGGGCCATCCTATCGCCCGTTCGTGTAGCTGCTATCCTGTCAGCCACAAAAGAGCTGAAGCTAGGCCAGTCACGCACTGTAAAACAGTTCGAGAAACTGTTGGGTCTTTTGGCAGCAGCGTCCAACGTGATACCTTTTGGCCTGCTGTACATGAGGCCTTTACAGTGGTGGCTCAGGACCAGAGGGTTCTCCCCGAGGGGAAACCCACTTCGTATGATCAAGGTCACGCGGCGTTGCCTTCGTGCCTTAGTTATATGGAGGGAGCACTGGTTCTTAACCCAAGGTCCGGTGTTGGGAGCTCTTTGCCATCGAGTTACTATCTCGACAGATGCTTCCCTCACCGGCTGGGGAGCGGTAATGGAAGGCCGCTCGGTTCAGGGTCTGTGGAAGAGTCATCATCTCTCGTGGCACATAAATTGCCTGGAGATGATGGCTGTCTTCAATGCGTTGAGGCAGTTCCTCCCAGACCTGAGGGGCCATCATGTGCTCGTACGAACAGACAACACATCAGTGGTCTCTTATCTGAACCGTCAGGGGGGCCTGCGTTCGCGTCCGCTTTGCAAACTGGCGCACCAGATCATCCTGTGGTCTCTGGGGAAGGTACTCTCTCTGAGGGCAGTGTATATTCCTGGGGTCCAGAATATAGGAGCAGACATCCTGTCGAGGCAGGAGCTGAGGCCAGGGGACTGGAGACTCCACCCCGAGGTGGTGGAGAAAATCTGGGAGTTTTACGGCCAAGCACAAGTGGATCTGTTTGCGTCTCAGAATACGACGCACTGTCCTCTGTGGTTCTCCCTTACTCACTCAGCCCCTCTGGGGCTGGATGCTATGGTGCAGACGTGGCCGAGGCTACGTCTGTACGCCTTTCCCCCTGTTGCTCTGCTCCCAGGAGTTCTGGAGCGAGTCTGCCGGTATGGAATAAGCCTACTGCTAGTAGCACCACGCTGGCCAAGTCGGATCTGGTTTTCGGACCTGATCCATCTCCTAGACGGTCCTCCCTTCGAGATCCCGATCAGGAGAGACCTTCTGTCTCAGGCCGGGGGCACAATATTTCACCCTCGGCCAGAGATTTGGAACCTGTGGGTTTGGCCTCTGAGGGGGCCCGACTCATAGAGAGTGGTCTTTCAGCCGAGGCTGCTGAGACCATTCTAAGCTCCAGAGCCCCAGCTACTAGGAAACTATATGCGCTTAAATGGAGAGTTTTCTCTTTATGGTGTCACCAACATCAGTGGGATCCAGTTAACTGTTCTGTGAACACAGTACTCGAGTTCCTGCAGGAGCGCTTTACGTCAGGCCTATGTCCTTCCACGCTCAAAGTCTACGTGGCGGCCATTGCGGCTTACCACGCCCTGGTGGGGGGTACATCGTTGGGTCGAGACCCCCTGGTTACACATTTCCTTCGTGGCACTTTAAGGCTGAGGCCTGCAACTCGCACTAGGGTGCCAGCTTGGGATCTTGCTGTAGTACTAGAAGGCCTTTCTAGGGCTCCATTTGAGCCCTTAGATTCGGTTTCAGATAAGTTTCTTACCTTTAAGACTATCTTTCTTCTAGCTATTTCGTCCCCTAAGAGAGTTGGAGACCTTCAGGCCCTTTCGGTTTCCCCCACTTGCCTTGAGTTTGCACCGGGGATGGTCAAGGCATTCTTATATCCAAAACAGGGGTACGTCCCTAAGGTGCCGACCTCGACTCCGAGGCCTATTGTGCTGCAGGCTTTCTGTCCTCCTCCTTTTGCATCTGCAGACCAGGAAAGACTGAACCTCTTGTGTCCAGTGCGAGCACTGGACACTTATGTGCATCGGACTTCTTCATTTAGGAAGTCCAACCAATTACTGATTTGCTTCGGATCACCTAAGAAGGGTCTTCCTGCTTCTAAACAGACGGTCAGTAGGTGGATAGTTGAGGCTATTTCACTTGCATACGAGTACTCGGACCAGCCATGTCCTTTGGTGGTCCGAGCTCACTCTACTAGGAGTATGGCGGCTTCTAAAGCCTTACTATATGGGGTTTCTCTTCGGGACGTCTGTGATGCGGCGGGCTGGTCCTCTCCGCTCACATTCGTTAGATTTTACAGTTTAGACCTGGATGCTGCCCCAGGTTCTCAGGTACTTAGTGCTTAGTTACAACAGACTGACACTCAGGTACTTGGACTTCTGGCGCTTTGGGTATTCTCGTTCCCATGGCGTCATTGGACGCATCGTTGAGTTCCCTTCGTAAGGGAACGTCTCAGGTTACTATTGTAACCATAGTTCCCTGAGAACAGGGAACGAGACGATGCGTCACCCTGCCATACTTCCTGCATCCCTGTGATCGGCTTGCTTCGGCAATTTTCGAAGCTAATGCCGGTTTGCACCGGATGTGCTTTTATCATATCCTGGTCATGACGTCACCCGCCCGTGACGCTCATTCTTTCCATTGGACTAGTTGACATAGATGCTTCAGACGCAGTCACGCTAGGGGCGTTCCCATGGCGTCGTTGGACGCATCGTCTCGTTCCCTGTTCTCAGGGAACTATGGTTACAATAGTAACCTGAGACGTTTTGAATAACAAAGAATGTTTCAAAGGTTCAAAGGATTCGTCTTCTGTATCAAAGGATTTGTACACAATTTAAACAGGGGCCTGTTTCAGAAAGGAGGTTAAGTGAAAACTCTGAGTATGTTAACCCTGAAATGAGGGAAACTCTGGGTTTTCTGTTTCAGAATGGGAGGTAAGTCAAACCTGAGAAAGCAGGGTAAGTCAAGCCCGTTTCTGAAAGAGAGGTAACTTATACTCAGAGTCAGTTACCATGGTAACTTACTCTGTGAACCTAACCTGGTCGGAAGCAGGTTTACTTCCGTAAACCCAGAGTTTATTTCGGTCTCCTCCCCTTTTTTAAAGAGGAAGCGGTGTTTAAACTCCTCATTCATTCTTTCGGTACATTTATTCATTGCTGTTTTTTTCCCCAATTTTTTTTAATAAGATGAAATCTATATAACTTCTTAACTGGCAAATACAGAATTAAACTGTGGCATTCACTGAAAATCACTGAACTGTGTTCATCTGTGCACCAGAAGTTGATGGACCTTCCTCCTGCTGTTCTTCTACACTTTGGGGGACGGGGGGAGAGATAAGAATATCCGTTTATACTTAGATATAAACTTAGATTCTATAGGCTACTCCACATAAATAATGTGAAGAAATGTGAATGTGTAGATTGTTTGATGTGTAGACACATAATATTAACATTTCCTCTGTAGCCCTCTCTGTGGCGTCAGAAACTGTTTCTTCATCCCCATCGTCCTGTGAAGATGAGCATTTGGTTGAGCACATTTTATAATACTATTTGTCATAATTTCTGGTGTATTGAGTAGGCTACTTACAACTGTCTGGGGTTCTGTTGGGACAGGAGGCTCCAAAAGACAGAATCTGTTGGGAGCAACAAAAAAATCCAACCCAAAGTAAAATATATGGAAATATCAAAAACAGCCTATATCAAAAATAACACAGATGTAGACCTCTTACAATTTTTGAAGGCTTTTTGAAGGAATTTTTGGGAGTGACTTGCTCTGATGAAGTCCCTCCAGGAATTCCCTCAGCCATTGGCCTTCCAGCATTCAGGCTCAGGGCCATCTCCATCTCCTCTGCATCTCCATCTCCTCTGCATCTCCATCTCCTCTGCATCTTCATCTCCATCTCCATCTTTGCGAGCCTCTTCCTTCTTTCTGTTGGCTGAGTAGAAGTCAAATAAGAATGAACATTTAATTGTGTCAATTAGACCTATGTCAAAAATGCTGCTGCACTGCTAGACACTGGATGCTATTTAGTTATTTAATATGTCAGATGTTTGTAAAGTCAGGTAGCCTACATCCATGAATATGCTCAAGCCTTACCTGATTGAATTATGTTTTTATATTTCATTTTCAGCTGCTGCCATGTTCTTTTAATGCCTGCAGGATTGCACCTACATGAAAATTAAAATTAGGTTGAATAACAGTCTATTCTTCCAGTTTCACCTCTGATATTATAACAGTTGGGTAAGTTACTCTAAAATAGTTATTAATTACTAACTACAAATGACATCTTCAACAGTGTAATTAGATTAATGTAATAATTACTATCTCTAGAAAGTATTGGTCTATTTATCACTAATTACTTTATAAATCCCATATCAACCTCAACCACTTGAACTATACAAAAAGAGACCATAAACTGCACTTTTAATGCTTTCAAATTAACAATATACAATTGCATGAATTGACCAAAGTGTGTAGAGAGAGAAGGTTACATTAAAAATATACCTTTAAAAAATGTTATGTTAAATCCACTATTGTTTTATACAGAATTGTTCTATAGTCTATGCAGTATTTAATGCAATGACATCATATTTTACTTTATATTACAGGGCCCCAGATCTTGTGTAAATTGCAAAACAAAAACATTGTCATACTTTACACATAGCCCACTTCACGAGTTCACACTTACATATAATTTTGAGGGAGTAAGATTTAATGCGTATTTGGCGTGCTGTCCGGAGGGAGGGCTCCGAGCTCGGAATTCAGCCCGAACCCAGAGTACTCCCCCCGTATGTAAGTGATTTTTAGAACTAGGAGTGTGGAGAACTAGGAGTGTGGAGAAGCGGTGGAGGGGGGATGCTGCAAACTGTCAATGGATCGAGGTAAGACTGCTGAGTCTATATGTACCCTCTTATCATAGATTTCTGATTGCTGTCCACTCGTGTTAATTATCTGAACGTGCTCCTCCCGAACTTAGTTAATAAAACTTCATTCCACGAGTTCACACTTACATATAATTTTGAGGGAGTAAGATTTAATGCATATTTGGCGTGCTGTCCGGAGGGAGGGCTCCGAGCTCGGAATTCAGCCTGAACCCAGAGTACTCCCCCCAATAGGCTAAAGAGCAGAGGACAGCCGCCGGACTAAAGACCCCCAAATGAGTGCCGAGATTGGCGGGCTGGCAACTCGAGAAGGGGCCTGGATGCTTGATCGGGGAGGCCCGTGATGGTGGTTCACTGCCTGGACTGACGGCCCCTGTTTGTCTGTGAACGAGGAGCGGTTGTAGTGTATTTGTCCAGGAGGTTTTCACACTGCATCCGCTGTGAGACCAAATGCTCGCTAGATGAAGGAGAAAACGTAAGTGCTCTACTGGGAAAGCTCTCACTCCATCCGCTGTGAGACCAATGCTCGCTGGACGGAAAGAGGAAAACTAAAAAGAGGAAAATTAGTGCTTGCCCAGGAGATTTTCTCACACTGCATCCGCTGTGAGACCAAATGCTCGCTGGATGAAAGAGAAAACGTAAGTGCTCTACTGGGAAAGTTCTCACTCCGTCCGTTGCGAGACCAATGCTCGCTGGACAGAAAGAGGAAATTGAAAGAGAAAAAATGGGTGCTTGCCCAGGAGATCTTCTCACACTTCATCCGCTGTGAGACCAAATGCTTGCTGGATGAAAGAGAAAACATAAGTGCTCTACTGGGAAAGTTCTCACTCCGTCCGCTGTGAGACCAATGCTCGCTGGACAGAAAGAGGAAATTGAAAGAGGAAAAATGAGTGCTTGCCCAGGAGATTTTCTCACACTGCATCCGCTGTGAGACCAAATGCTCGCTGGATGAAAGAGAAAACGTAAGTGCTCTACTGGGAAAGTTCTCACTCCGTCCGCTGTGAGACCAATGTTGGCTTTTTTTTTTTTTTTTACTTTTTTGGGTTTGGTGGGCTTTTTTAATGTGGAACTGATTGGTCCTGATATAGCTTTGGAAAGCATCGGAGGACCATCTCCCAAGGGCTTGAATCTGCTGTTGGGAGAGGCCTTTTTGGGCTGCTGAAGTTGCTGCCCCGATAAGGAATGAGTGACTTGAAAAATTCTTTGCTGGAATGGCAGACTGTTGGAGAACAGATTTGAGGTGTTTCTGGAACCAAAAACGTGTCACAGGTTTTTTAGATTCGTCTAAAAACAGGGGTTCCAGAGGAGATTTAGCCTGGGAACTTCTCCATTGTAGATATGCCAGAATTGACTGGTATGGTTGGATTTGCGAAGCGAGGTTAAAAATGTAGATAAAATGACCTTTTTTGGTTTGGTCAGTCTTACTTTGTTTAATCAAATATGAAATGGTTTCGTCGTCAATTACTGATAAGTCTGAGATGGTGGGGTGGATTTTTGGGTCGAATTTGGAAGTGATGGCGAGTTCCGAGCATCTAAGAAAACCAAAAAAGGCTAGGATAAACATAGCATCAAGTGTGCGAGCGGAACTGAGGGGCTGGTAGCCTGTGCGCAGGGCATGAATACATTTGGTGAGAATGTCTAGCGTTATGGGTTGTCTGGCATCGGGGCGGGTGGGCTGGGATCTTTGTATCCCTTTAATCAGGAGGGAGGTTTGTGAATTGTTTATCTCTGCGGAAGGAGCGCCGTACATCAATTTATGGAAAAACTGGATGCCGCTCAAATAACCTTTGATGGACCCGACTTGTAGGCCCTTAATGATACTAATGTAGGAGATAAAAGAGGTGATTGAAAGAAGAGAAAAATCAGGGAAAGTCAAGTTATAAGAGACATGGAATGTTTTAAAACATCTCCAAGCAGTAACGTAGGATTGAAGGGTCCTGGGAGACACTGCTTGGAGGATACTGTCGAGTGATGCGTCAAGCAGGGGTTTTAACGGGTGGGTTACAGGAATATTAGTTCTGAATAGCGAGGAACTGGAGTTGGGAATTGATCCGCCTCTGGAGCCAGCATCCTGAATTTCTGAGAGGATCTGAGCGCGGATGGATTTAGAAACTGGTGGGGGTTCCATTGCAACTGCGTTGGGCGGCACGGGCATCGGAGTGGCTGTGAAAAGAGAATATGGTGATTTAGTTTGTATGATAGAGCTGGGAAGGGTATAATCCGGGGCTGCGAATGTCAGCGGTGCCCTTGTGATTGGATGACCTGCTGTAAATTGAGAAGAAAAGTTAGTCGGAGGAAGTGAGGGATGATAGAAAGCAGTGTGAGCTTGGACTGCGAGCGGAGGCGGGCCCGCGCTTGTTTGAGTTACTTGTGCTGCAGGCCACTTGAAGTGGGCGGGGTTGTAACCTGTTGGGTAGAACTGTTGACATTGTTGGGTCTGTGATGCTAGCGGCGATAGCTTCGCGCTAGTGTCTGGAACTGGAGCTGGAGGCCACTGAAAAGGAAAATGGTTATGTACAGAAGGAGAATAGAACTGAGCGGCTGCGGGGAGGCCGCTGGGCCCGGCTGTACGTTGTGCTGCGGCGGCGGAAGCAGAGGTGGAGGGCTGGGCCTCGTCAAAAGGTGGTAGTGGACCTGCCGTGATGAAAACTGGAGCGCGGCCCTGGCTCGCTGAGGGCCTGATGCTGCGGCGGCTCGATGGGCGAAGCGAGCCGCGTCCTGTGCAGGGAGACGAGGGTGGTGACTGGGCAGGCGAATTTTGAGCCCTGCGGGCTTTGCTCTGCCTGTGGGTCGTCTTAGGAGTTGACTTTAAGGAGACATACAAATCATACCGCTCCGCTTTATTCATTTTCCTTGAAGCTTGTAAATCGGAGTTACCCAGCGCTTGCCTCAATCCAGCTACAGTCCATTTCCCAATGGGTGGGATCGTCGGGACGGCCGAGCGGTAGGAGAAAGCTGGGGAAGAAGATGGAAGTCTTGCCGGGGGCGGCGAAGACTGGTCATGGCGTCTTGATGAGCGCCGGGCTGATCAGACCGGTGTGCGGCCGCGAGTAGAGGCCGGGGGCTCAAGTGCACCGACCGGCGTAGGAGGGATGGCCGTGGGATCGACGGAGTGAGAAGATGCATCCCTGGTGATTTCTTCGTCGGAAGAGGAGCTCGTAGGAGACATAGTTGCAAGTAGCTGAGCAAAGAAGCGAATACTAAATGCTGCAAACTGTCAATGGATCGAGGTAAGACTGCTGAGTCTATATGTACCCTCTTATCATTGATTGCTGATTGCTGTCCACTCGTGTTAATTATCTGAACGTGCTCCTCCCGAACTTAGTTAATAAAACTTCACATATTGCATCTATTACTCAATGTTTGTAGAGCACCTTGTCTTCTTTTCTTTACTGAAGGCAGATGAGGATAGACAGTTAAAAAAATGAGAAGCACCCTCTAGATAATGGTGCTATTGGCTATACATTGAGTTGGAGTCGAGAGCCTTATTACCTGATCTGGGACTTGATGCTATCCTGTGCCTTGTCTCCTGCTCCCTGATTACTGCTTTTTCAGGTAATCATTAATATTCCTGAATCAGTGTTAAATGTGATGAATTTAACTGATCTCCATTCAGTTCTTTCGAGGGAACTCGCACTGCGTCGATGACGACACTTTGAGGAATGTCCTCCAGCGTAGCGCCTCTGAAGCATGAATGAAACCAAGCCGGGACGCCGGCACACAACAGCGTTAACTTTCTGTTCTTTAGTGAGCGCTCTCTGTCATGTGTGTCTTATTTGGTGTTGTCTGTCAGTCTGCAAATCACATATATATATATATTATAATGGCGAGTACAAGTACAGTACAAGCAATGTGTGCATCCCTGCCCTTGTTATATCACGGGTGGTGACACACACCAATTGTGTGTGCATTGTTTCGGAAAAACTACCGATCACGAGTGCTGGGCTTCCACTTTGCCATCTTTGATGAGAATGGTCAGGCTCGAGCTCCCCTTGGTGCACGGCGGCGCACATCATGGGGTTCGCAAATGGAAAGAAATGGTATCTGCGAGGATTTTCAGTCAGGATTTAGACCATACTATAGTACTGAGACAGCTTTCATCAGAGTCACAAATGATTTATTCTTATCATCCGATCATGGTTGTATTTCTATATTAGTCAAGTCAAGTCACCTTTATTTATATAGCGCTTTTTACAATACAAATTGTTTCAAAGCAGCTTCACAGAGATAACAGGAAATTAATGTTATAATCAGTGATGGGAATAACGGCGTTATAAATAACGCCGTTACTAACGGCATTACTTTTTCCAGTAACGAGTAATCTAATTGATTACTCTTCTCATCTTAATAACGCCGTTACCGTTACTGCCAAAAAATGCGGCGCGTTACTATAACTGATGAAGCTGTTTTTTTTTCATCAGACCAACTAGATCTCTGAGCGAGAGGCAAATACTTTTTTTACTGTTCTTCCTTGGTTAGTGGGCAGAGCACGAGACAAGCGCATAAATGCTGACGATTGGCTATAAGGTAGAGTAAAATGTCATTGTAAGCCAATCAGAGGTAGAGTTGGGCGGGTGTTCGAAAGCACGCATAGTAGTGATGGGCATTCGGCTCTTTTGACTCAGCTCACTGAAAAGAGCCGGCTCTTTTGGCTCACAAACGGCTCTTTAAATGACTTTGACTATAATATTTCAATTTGTATTACATAATTATTTAATTTCTATAGGCTAAATTTGTAAAAATAGAGTCGGCTCTTCAGATATGCGAGCCAGCTCCCAACGTTCACCTAAAAGAGCCGGCTCTTAGAGTCGGCTCATTCGCGAATCGCGAACGACCCATCAAAAGCTCATTCGCGAACGAGTCGATCCATCATCACTAACGCTCATTCGCGAACGACCCATCATCACTAATGGCTAACGCTCATGAATTGCGAACGACCCATCATAACGCATAGTCGGGCAGGACAGGACACACAAGGAACAACACAAGCCAGTCAGTCAACGAGAGACAGGTATAATTTTGCCCAGTTGTGGCCTGTTGAGGGGCAATAAATATCAAAATTTCCAAAACATCTATTGTGTTATTTGCATTGATCCACTATATAAACATAATATCTACATACATGGCGTTTGATTGGAGGCTAGTCTCACTTTGTCCCACAGCAACATTTTTTTTTTTAGATGCGTGTACAATGTTTCATGTTTCTGTTAATAATGTATTGTATTAAGTGTCCATTTCATTATAATATTCAAATTTATCATAAATAATTGAACATGCACATGTATTTTAAGTTCCGTTAAAGAGGGGTAGAGGTGGGGTCACATTTGAGCATTTAAAATTTAATTTTACTTGAAAGTAACGCAATAGTTACTTTCATAAGTAACTAGTTACTTTTAAAATTTGTAACTGAGTTACTAATTTAGTTACTTTTTGGAAGAAGTAACTAGTAACTGTAACTAATTACTTTTTAAAAGTAACTTGCCCAACACTGGTTATAATAGTATTGTTAAATTCAAAATTAAATGTTAAATGTCCCCAACTAAGCAAGCCAAAAGCCAATGGCGACAAAGGCAAAGAGAGACGAAAAAGGCAACAGTGGCAAGGAACCAAAACTCCATCAGGTGACAGAATGGAGAAAAAAACCTTGGGAGAACCCAGGCTCAATCGGGGGGCCAGTCTTCCTTTGGCCAACGAACGAACAGTGAATGATTATGATTTAGGCAGCATTATAGGTCAGAAGTCAGATGTGATCAGAACTTTCACGATATTTATCCAGTTCATCTGGTTGGGGTCAGAGTCATCACGCCGGTGTGGAGATGAGTGTGTTGAGGTGTCCATGAGGCCTTCAGTGTTGATTAGTGTTACTAGATCTTATTGCTGCATTTGATACCATTGACCACAACATTGTTTTAAATAGACTTGAAATTAATGTTGGCATTAGTGTAATTGCATTAGCATGTTTTAAATCATACTTATCAGACTGTTATCAGTTTGTAACAGTAAATGAAGAGATGTCTTATCGATCAAAAGTTCAGTATGGCGTACCACAAGGCTCAGTACTAGGACCGATGCTGTTCACTCTGTACATGCTACCCTTAGAAAATATCATTAGGAAGCATGGCATTAGTTTTCACTGTTATGCTGATGATACTCAGCTCTATATTTCTTCACGCCCCAACGAAACTTAACAATTCACAAAATAAACGGAATGCATATGTGATATAAAAAATAGGATGACCAGTAATTTCCTACTACTTAATTCGGAAAAAAACAGAGATTCTAATTATTGGACAAACAACTTCCTTACGTAATAACCTAGAATACTGTCTAACACTTGATGGCTGCTCTGTCAAGTCTTCGCAGTCTGTTAGGAACCTGGGTGTGCTCTTTGATACCAATCTTTTAGTTGAAAGTCACGTGTGTAGTATCTGTAAAACCACATTTTTCCATCTTAAAAATATATCTAAATCACGTCATATGCTCTCAGTGACAAATGCACAACAATTAGTTTATGTGTTCATGACATCAAGGCTAGATTATTGTAATGCTATTATGGGTGGTTGGCCTGCACGCTTCATAAACAAACTACAGCTGGTCCAAAACGAAGCAGCTAGAGTTCTTACCAGAACCAGGAAATGTATGACCATATTAGCCCGGTTCTGTTAACACTGCATTGGCTCCCTATTAAACATTGTATACATTTCAAAATATTGCTGATTACTTACAAAGCACTCAATGGTTTGGCTCCCCAGTACTTGAGCTAGCTCTTAACACATTATAGTCCTTCACGTCTGTTGCGATCTCAAAAATTCTGGCCAGTTGATAATACCTAAAATATAAAAATCGACTGCTGGCGGTAGTGTAACGACCTTGAGTGTTCTCCTTACCTGATGGTGGCAGTCTGTGGAAATTGAGTCACCGCGGAGCCTACAAGAAATCCATGTCTGTATCCCTCTTCAGGACACATCGTTTTCCAGCAAACACTCGCTGCTCTGTCTGCCCCACAGGCTTGTGGCCAGGCAGTGCTCTCGTCCGCAACCGAGAATCATTTCCGATTGAACCCTGCCGGAGAGCCGCTTCAGGGGGTCGAGAACAAATCTCGAACGATAGCCGAAACCAGCCTCGATAGGTTGGTTCCCTTGATAGAATATTTCGAAGCATGGAATAACAAATATTTCTCCTATGGTCCTGCGCACCATAAAGAAAGGGTACAGACTGCAATTCGGTTTCTGCCCACCGAAATTCAGCGGGGTGGTTTGGACTGCAGTCGACACAGAGCAGGGTCAGGGAATTGGAACAGGAAGTACTCCCTTCTGGTAAAGGAGGCCATAGAACGTGTTCCTCTGCCGGACAGGGAGTCCAGGTTTTACAGCCGCTATTTCATAGTTCCCAAGAAGGATGAGGATGTCCAATTATAGATCTCAGGCACTTGAATCGTTCTCTGAGGAGGTTCAGGTTCAATATGCTCACCATTCCCATCAACATGACTCAAATCAAATCCGAGGAGTGGTTTGTCCCAATAGATCTGAAGGACGCATTCTTCCACAGACATCCTTCCATCTCACAGGAAGTTCCTGAGGTTCGCTTTCGGGGGTGAAGCGTTCCAATATCGGATCCTTCCGTTTAGCCTAGCTCTCTCCCTTCGCACATTTACCAAATGCACCACTGAGGCTTCAGGGTATCAGGGAGCTAAACTATATCGAAGACTGGCTTATTATGGCCCAGTCACGAGAGCTGTTAGTTTGGCATTGAGATGTCGTCCTTGCCCACATCCAGAGCTTGGGGTTAAGACTCAACACAAAGAAAAGTGTTTTGGTGCCAGCCCAAAGAACCACATTCCTGGTCGTGGTGTGGGAATCGGTCACGATCTGGGCATAATTGTCTCGTGCACGGATCGTGTCCATCCTGGCCACGGTGACCAGGATAAAGCTAGGCCAAGCCATCACTGTAAAACATTTTCAGAGAGTGTTAGGGCTCATGGCAGCAGCGTCCCGCCCTCTATGCAGACTGGCGCATCAGATCCTCCTGTGGTCCCAGTGGAGACTGTTGTCTCAGAGCAACATACATCCCAGGGGACCAGAATCAGGGAGCAGACATCTTGTCGAGGCAGGGGCTGAGGCCCTGGGAATGGAGACTTCATCCCGAGGTGGTGAAGTCGATATGCGAGAGGTATGGCCCAGTGGACGTGGATCTGTTCACTTCTCTCGAGACGTCACACTGTCCACTGTTGTTCTCCCTCACACATCCAGCCCTGCTTGTGCAGACGTGGCCGAGGCTTCCCCAGGGAGTTTGCCGTGACAGAGTCAGTCTACTACTGGTAGCCCCGTTGTGGCCGGCCCGTGTATGGTTCTCCGACATAATATCGCTCCTAGACAGCCCTCCTTGGGAGATACCCATCAGGAGCGATCTGCTGCTCAATATTAGACCCTCTGCCAGAGTTATGGAAACTGTGGTGTGGTACACCCCACTCAACGTGTACGTGGCTGCCATTGCGGCTTTCCACGCTCCTCTGGACGATGGGCCCCTGGGGAGACATCAGCTGGTCGTACATTTCCTCGGTGGGGCTTGGAGGATGAGACCTGCGACTCGTACCAGAGTTCCCACATGGGACCTGGCAGTGGTTCTCGAAGGGCTGGTCGAGGCCTTCTTCGAACCTCTGGAGTCGGCTGAGGCCAAAAACCTTTTCTTCAAGGTAAATCTTTTATTAGCCATTACTTTTCTGAGGAGAGTAGGAGATCTTCAGGCCCTTTCTATATCTCACGGGTGCTTGGAGTTTGCTTTAGGCGATATTAAGGCTATCTTGCATCCCAGGCCGGGGGTGCCCCCGGGGGATTTGTGCCTAAAGTGCCATCTAACATGGCACAGCCTACGGTTCTGCAGGCTTTTCATCCTCCTCCTCACGTGACGGCGGATGAAGGAAGACTTAATTTGCTCTGGTCCAGTCAGAGCTCTCACGATTTATGTCCAAAGGATTTCTTCATGGCGGAAGTCAGACCAGTTGCTGGTATGCTTCGGGTCGCCCAAGAAGGGGCTTCCCGCATCCAAACAGACCATCAGCAACTGGATTGTTCAGACTATCCATGGCCTATCAGGTGCGCAGCTTGCCTTCACCTTTAGCCGTGAGGGCTCATTCAACCAGAAGCATGGCATCCTCTAGAGCCCTCCTTTCAGGGGCCCCGATCCAAGAAGTGTGCGATGCAGCAGGATGGGCCACCCCTCATACTGTGTGCAGCTTCATACTGGGACAGGCAGGGCTCGTTGTTACATAGTAGGTACTCATTCCCCAAAGTGTCGTCATCAACGCAGTGTGAGTTCCCTCGAAAGGGAACTTCTCGGGTTACAACTGTAACCCTTGTTCCCTGAGAAGGGAACGAGACACTGCATCCCTTTGCCACGCGTCCCCCTGCCTGGCTTCCATGCCTTTGTAGCTTCCATCTATGCCGTCACACGTTACGTCATGACGCAGCACCAATCAGGATTGGATTAGTTTCATTCATACTTCAGATGCATTGCGCTAAGAGCATTCCCCAAAGTGTTGTCATTGACGCAGTGTCTCGTTCCCTTCTCAGGGAACAAGGGTTCCCTTTCGTAGTCACTCGGTTTCGCTTAGAAGCCTATCACCTTCGAGTATTGAAAAATGAGCCAATGGCAAAGAAATGCCATGGGTCTGCGGAATTTGCATAGCGTAGCTCTGCCCCACCTCGTGGGTATATAAGGAAGGACGCTGGCAACATGCAGATGTTTTTGCTTCGGAGCCAAGAGGTCCTCTTCACTCCTGTAAGCCTGAATTCTCTGACTGTCATCGAGTATCTTCGAGACGAGCAGCTCTCCAGTCTGTGTTGGTGCAAAGGCGATTTTCCAGCGAGATTCACATTCCTGCCTGCTGATCTGTGCTGTGGTCCGCATCCAGCGTGTGTGCTTCTCTCTGGCCGCTTCAGCGCAGGCTGCTGAGCATCCTCTCACAAAAGAACTTGCAAGGGCACGTCTTTTTCAAGATGTCTCGCCCATGTATTTCTGGGTGCGGTCGTTCCATTTCTTCCTCTGATGGGCATGATAGATGTCTTGCGTGTTTGGGCTTAGAACACGCAAAGGCAGCTTTCATGGATGAATGATGTTCTCATTGCGGGAACATGACCATCACTGCGCTGAGATCGAGACTCCGTGACCTTACAAAAGGTAGAGTCTCCTTTGCCTCACCCCGATCTACCCCCTCCTCGAGAGCTGGTACTTCGGCTGGTGGCCAGGGTGATCTTAGGGTGACGGTGTGGAATTCTGCCCCGACAAGTGCCGCCCGCTAAACGCCAGGCCAAGCGGTGCTCCTGATGTGGACAGCTCAGAGATGGGTTACAGTTCTGTCGAGGATGTGGTAGCAGGGCCACTCCTACCCCCGTTGGAGGGCCGGGGGAGAATCCTTCGCTCTCTCGCTGCTGGCCGGCAGGCCAGTGGCACCCTAATGTGGTTAAAGACAGAACTAATAAACTCATCTCTGAGCCCCCAGAGTGTGCAGACGACAGTGCGTGCCGCTTACGAGCCTCACCACTCTCACTCCCCTCTATCGCCAGACCCCTGTCAGACGAGACCCCAGTGGAACGCACGTCCTTCCCTGGTCTCCTCTGTCAGGACGCGGTCTATGACTGTGCCCCCACACCGGGACGCTATGCCTCCCCAGTCCGGGCCAGTCATACCGCCTTGCCGCTTCACCGAGGGTATGTCTGTTGTCCCCATGACCCCGCTGGTACAGTTCTTGGGAGCCTGGCTTCAGCTTCCCAACCTGTCCAGCTGGGTTGCCAGGACCACCAGGCTCGGCTATGCGATTCAGTTCGCACGATCTCCTCCCCGCTTCCGGGGAGTCCACTACACTATGGTCGGTGGCAATGCCCCTGTCATGCGTGCGGAAGTCGCAGCCTTGCTGGCGAAAGGTGCGATCGAGATTATCCCTTCAGCCGAAATGATGTCCGGGTTCTACAACCCCTACTTCATTGTACCGAAGAAATCCGGTGGGTTACGGCCAATCCTGGACCTGCGCGTTTTGAACCGATCCCTTCACAGGCTTCACAGGCACCACAGGCACGGTTCTCCCCTTCGGGCTAGCCCTGTCTCCTCGCGTCTTTACGAAGGTCGTCGAGGCAGCCCTTGTACCGCTTCGGCTACACGGGGTTCGTGTCCTGAACTATCTCGACAACTGGCTAATCCTAGCTCACTCTCGAGACCAGGTTTGCGAACACAGGGACCTAGTGCTCTGGCACCTAGCTCGTCTGGGCCTTCGGGTCAACTGGGGGAAGCACAAACTTTGCCCCGTGCAGAGGATCTCTTTTCTCGGTATGGAAATCGACTCAGTCACCATGTCCAAGCAGCTTACGAGTGAGCGCGCGCAGTCACTGCTGACTTGCCTGCGTCAAATCCAGAGCAAGAGTGCGGTTCCACTGAAACTATTTCAGAGGCTCCTGGGGCATATGGCATCCGCAGCGGCAGCCACACCGCTCGGGTTGATTCATATGAGACCGCTTCAGCAATGGCTCCGCGATCGAGTCCCGAGGTGGCCATGGCAACAGGGCACGCTCCGAGTACCAGTTACTCCGACGGGCCGGCATGCCCCTAGATCGAGTTTCCAGGCATGTTGTTGTCTCAACAGATGCCTCCACCACGGGTTGGGGTGCCATTTGCAATGGACATGCTGCTCCTGGACAGGACCCCAGCGCCTTCTGCATGTCAATTGCCTCGAGTTGCTGGCAGTACGATTGGCTCTGCACCGATTCCATGCGTTGCTCAAAGACCAGAAAGTCAGATCAGACAATACCGCGACAGTAGCGTACATCAACCGACAAGGTGGTCTACGCTCCCGCCATATGTCGCAACTCGCCCGCCACCTCCTCTTATGGAGTTATTTACATTCCAGTAGACCTGAACTGTGCAGCCGACGAGCTCTCACGGATTCAGCCTCTCTCCGGCGAATGGCGACTCCATCCCCATTCGGTTCAGCTGATTTGGGAACAGTTCGGGGACGCTCAGGTAGATCTGTTTGCCTCCCACGACTCTTCCTATTGCAGCCTGTTTTATTCCCTGACCAAGTGCACGCTCGGCACGGATGCACTGGCGCACAGCTGGCCACGGGGCCTCCCCCAGTGAGCCTTCTCGCACAGACCCTGTGCAAGATCAGGGAGGACGAGGAGCAGGTCATTTTGGTTGCGCCTCATTGTCCCACCCAGACCTGGTTCTCCGAACTTGTACTCGAACTCGCGACAGCACCTCCCTGGCCAATTCCTCTGAGGAAGGACCTCCTTTCTCAGGGACGGGGCACCCTATGGCACCCTCGTCCCGATCTTTGGAACCTCCACGTGTGTCTCCTGGACGGGACGAGGTAGGTTTGAGTACCCTACCACCAGCGGTAGTGGCTACCATCAAATCCGTTAGAGCATCGTCCACGAGACATGCCTATGCGTTGAAGTGGAACCTCTTCGTCAACTGGTGCTCTTCTCACCGAGAAGAGCACCAGTTGAAGTCCATTGCATCGAGCATCGAGAAGTCCATTGGAAAGCACGACCTGATCATCAGGTTCCTGAGAGGAGCGAAGAAACTGAATCCTCCTCGCCCTCCTCTCGTACCCTCTTGGGATCTCTCAGTGGTTTTAACTGCCCTGCGGAGTGCCCCCTCGAGCCCTTCCAATCAGTGGAGCTTAAGTTCCTGTCGATGAAGACAGCGCTCCTGGTTGCATTGGCCTCCATCAAGAGGGTAGGGGACCTGCAGGCTTTTTCCATTGACGAAGCGTGCCTGGAATTCGGGCCGGCTAACTCTCACGTGATCCTAAGACCCCGGCCTGGATATGTGCCCAAGGTTCCTACCACCCCCTTTCGAGATCAGGTGGTGAACCAGCAAGCGCTGCCCTCGGATGAGGCAGACCAAGCCTTGGCACTGCTCTGTCCAGTACGCGCTCTCCGTGCCTACGTAGACAGGACGCAGTGTTTCAGGACCTTAGACCAGCTCTTTGTCTGTCATGGTGGGAAGCTGAAGGGAAAGGCTCTCTCCAAGCAAAGGTTGTCTCACTGGATAGTGGACGCCATTGCCTTGGCATACCAGCAGCAAGGCCACCTTGCCACCCCTGGAGTTGAAAGATTCCACCCTACGGGCTGGACACTCCAGTGTTCTTCCGTATGCAACCCGCTCGCGGGTCATATGTGTATTCTTAAGACCTCCCTTCGGGTGGGCATGGTTTGCATTTCCACTGAGATATGCTCCCCAGTGTGCCTTGGTATTCCTGTGTTAAGTTGGAGTCCTTCGTCAGTCAGTGTTAATTTTGGCAGCCATTTTTGATGTAGTCTTAGTCTTCATCTTCAGACGAAAATGCTTATTGGTCTTAGTCACATTTCAGTCATTTTGTCTTTCATAGTTTTAGTCTAGTTTTAGTTGATGAAAGTCATGGATGTTTTTGTCAACTTTTAGTCATTACTTTAAGTCAAACTGCAGTTACCGACATTCATTTTGGTAGCTATTTTAAATGTAGTCTTTACTAAAAATGCCATTATAATTTTTCTCTCTAGGCCAATTCAATTAATCTTATGATAAATTAGAATCAAGGTAATAGGCTGTATTGACATTGCACTCTTTAGCAGTACCACTTGTGCAATTCTACATATCCATTTTCCTTCCCAGACAGCAACATAGTGTTGGCCCAGATCCGGTCCACATCCGGGCTGTGTGGATTCCAGGTGTACCAGATGTGGGCCCGATCTGGGGTGATACTATGTAGCTGTCTGTGTTAGTTCATTGGTTCTCCAATTTTTTTGAGTGACATACCCTTCCACTTAGACTGCAGTCACACCTTTTCCATTAAGGGACAAAATTTGCACCCTTTAATCGATGTAACCTGTTCATTTTTTACCTTTATAAAATAAATAATGCTTTAAATAAAACAATGTTCAATAAATATGCAATGATGGTAAAAACTAAGTGATACTTTTAAATTTTAAATTAAAATCGCCAGTAGGTGGCGGTAAGTCACTGTCTTTAAGAGTGAGTCATAGTCATTCATCCATTCATTCAGTAATGAAACAAGTGGCTGTATTTATTAACTGATCATTGAATCTCACGATTCGTTCACAAATCACCACTGTGTGCTGCAGTTCTGCTGTGACTTTCGTTGCAAAATAGAGCAATGATATACCCTAGCTACTGACAATACTGTTTTAAATGTAGTAGCCTACATCACTTAATTAAACTTCACTTAACAAAAGTTACCCTTTTGTCTGTTGAACTGTTGTATAAAATCAATGTCACATTTGAAATTGTGTCGATATTCGGGAAACATTGCATTCCTGCTCCCTCACAACAGGGAGCTCACACTTACGCAGGACACTGGAAGACAGCCAAGAGGTGGCGTGGTTCATCTGGTTCAGATGTGTTCGATTAGCTCTAAATAGTATGTGAGATTAGAATAAGTGTGTCCCAAAGCATAGTATGTTGAAAAGAGTATGTTAAAAGTCCCCAGATGGACTACTATTTCCGGTAGATTTTCAAAGTGTGGATCTGTGCTCACTATAACCAAGGGGGTAATCCATCAGCCGGAAACTGAAGCCTCACGCGAGCCGCCATTGTAGCAGAACTTTACCTGCTGTTAGCATTCCATTGACTCCCATTCATTTTGGTGTCACTTTGACCGCAAATAACTTTACATCTGAGGCGTCCAAAGACTTCATTTGTCCATTATTTATTTCTAAAGAAACACGACAATGTATAAAAGGCTCCATTACTTTGTATCTTACGTTATGGCCCCGTAGAAGCCGTTTTTGTAAAAAAATAGGCTAACGATTGTGTCATAACCACGCGACTCTGTGTCGCACATTAGATACATTACCATATAGACAGGAGGAGAAGCTCGCAGGCAATATTTTACTGTAGCACAGCTACTAGAAGATTTACAGATTGTCAGATTGTCAGACTGTCGTCAAGCTCAGTTTGAGCCTGCACAGTCGCTCAGCCATCAGGAAGGAAGTGCAATAATCGGGCTTCAGATTTCTCCATTGAAATCAATGGGGTCGCTGTGTCCATTTCTTTTACTGTCTATGACTATAACAGCTAATATTGCCCACAA
Source organism: Gila orcuttii (assembly GCA_026230005.1). Taxonomy (NCBI): domain Eukaryota; kingdom Metazoa; phylum Chordata; class Actinopteri; order Cypriniformes; family Leuciscidae; genus Gila; species Gila orcuttii. Next base: position 21,303,777 of record JAPDVR010000025.1, read on the forward strand.
CCCATTGCGCTTTAGAGGAGGAACTGCAAACACGAGTAAAAAGTGTTAAAAACTACAAAACATGGCGGATATGCACGACCAACGGTGAGAGGTTTAGATAAAGATTTGAGTGACTAATCAAAGTTTAAACTGATAAAAAATATGTATTTAATGTTATCCGTATTATATTTCATCTGCAATAGCAATGTGGACTTTTATAAAGATGCGTTTGGCCATTAACTTTTAAATGCATTATCATGCATTAATATGAGGAGAGTTCTCCGCATAAAAGACCCGTGACTGCAGATCAATGTGCTACTGCATTTCTCTCTGATTCGGTAGGAAATTAAATTAAATGAAATGTGGAGGATTTTAACTGTGAAATAAATATGATAAAATTTTAAATATGATTGACAGGCCAGTTTACGGTGACAGGATGCCCAGATAGCATGTAACCATTGAAACAAAGTTGAGTCAGTGTTGATGCATCAACGCTGATTACATTGAAATGACATTAGAAAGTGATGTTGCTTTAGCATCACTCTTGCACCCTCAGTTAATATTGAAATAATTTTGAGAATTCAACCAAAAATCAATGGTGTTAATATTGCTTCAACATTACAAAGTGATGTTGTTTCAACATCACTTTTGCACCCTCAGTTAATGTAGAAACTATGTTGAACAAAAAATCAATGGTAATGCTATTGAATCAACATTACACTATGATTGATTCTACATCACTGATGCTGAATCAATATTGAAATTAGCAAAAATAATCAATGGTAATATTGTTGAATCAACGTTACACTATGATGTTGAATCTACATCACTGCTGTTGAATCAGCTTTGAAATTAACAATAATAATCAGTGGTAATATTGTTGTATCAACGTTACACTATGATGTTGAATTAACACTGAAATGAACAAAAATAATCTTTGGTAATATGGTTTGATCAATGTTACAATGTGATGTTGATTCTAAATACATTTAGTTGAAACACAGAAAATACAACTGAAAAGGAATGTCAAACAATGTTGCCATCCGATGTACCAAGTTAATGTTGAAACATCAACATTTCAATCACACTTCAATGGTGTGTCAACAAATTCCTGACCATTTCAAAATTTGGCGAAAAACTTCTAAATATAAATGACACCTTTCCAGCAGTTGAGTCAATTTATTTTATTCAATCAATCAATGACAAAAATATATTAAAAGATTATTTGTTAAAAAAGAAAGGGGGAGAAATAGGACAAAAGCATTTCAACCTTTAAAAATAAAATTGGCTTCAGAAGTCTGATGTCATAACTACTGGTGGTCCAACAGTTCAGGTTTTTAAAAATCTGTCTTGCATCAGACTACTGACTCTTTTCCTTTGGGTTCTCTGAAATCTGAAAAAGAAAGCATGATGTTACTCAAGAACAAGTCAATTCAGTTGTCATACATACAGTCACATTCAAGAATGTTAATATACTAAACACAATACGATCCATTTTTTTTTTTTAAAGTTGCTGAACACAAAATATTCTAACTACGATTATAGTATCGTTAAATTCTGTTTATTTAATTTATATTTCTAAAATCTATTAATGCTTCAATATCAAAAGAAAGTACTATGGAGGGGTGTCCGATTTTATCTCCAGCCCTAATTAAACACACCTGAGGCAGATAATCAAGGTCATCAGGATCAATGAAAACTTCCAGGTGCTGGAGCTAAACTCTTCATGACGAGGAACAAACACCTCTGAGCTATAGCCATTAACTACATCTCAGTTCATTTTCTGTGAAACTAATTGCCATTCAAGTAACAAGTTTATCTTGTAGAATAAAAGAGCTTAGGCTTTTTCAATGAAAATTTCTTTAAAGGGATATTTCAGCCCGTATTCTGTCATCATTTACTCTCCCTCAAGTTGTTCCAAACCTGTATGAGTTTCTTTCTTCTGTTGAACACAAAATAAGATATTTTAAAGAATGTTGGTAACCAGAAAGCTGACGGTGGCCATTGATTACCATAGTAGAACAAAAATACCATGGAAATCAATGGCTACCATCAACCATCACGTCTGGTTACCAACATCCTTCACTCTATCTTTTGTGTGCAGCAGAAGAAAGACATTCATACAGGTTTGAAACAACTTGAGGGTAAATAAATGATGACATAATTTTCATTTCAGGCTGAACTATCCCTTTAAAGCTGCAGATTCACCTTATGTAGACCTTAATGTCTTTAAATATCACAAAATAGCCTTGTCAGTCACTTTCTTAATAAACACAAGATGTTTTTTGTTATTGTGTTTCAGTGTAAACAAGCTAAACTGAATGGAAATCAGTTACATTTCTCAAATTGAATACAGATTTAGGAATATGGATGGTTACCTGATTGAGCAGTGATAAGATACAGGATATCATCAAGTCCCAGGTCAGGTGATTATGCTGTCGACAACAACTCAGTGTATAATCAATGTCAGCATTATCAGGAGGGTGCTTCTCATTTTTCATTTATCTGCCTTCACTCCTACTAAAGGAGCTCTGCATGCAAGCACTGACAGATGCAAGACATGGGCTATGTTTGCAGTGTTACATTCTTGCTCATGTTCATGTCTCCTGCACTTCAAGAAATCTGTTAAATGATGTTAGAACTTTATTCAGGAAATTCCTAATAAACTTTACTAAAGCAAGATGCATCTTTTAAGAATGTAGAAAAATAGATGCTTTATTCAAACAGTTTAATAACTTTTTAATCTATCTAATTACAGTGAGCAACAACGCAAATAAGCACACAAAACAAAGGAACAGAGAAATAAGGTAGATGCACCATTGTTTGAAACCGTGCTAGAGAAGTCATGTAAGTATGTCAGGTGCTTCAACAAACAAGAGGTCTGTAAAGGATACACCTATGTTTTCTCTCTAATGAGGAAGCATTAGACTACTGAGAAGTGCACATGCAAAACCAAAATGGGCGTTTACCAATCAGTGGCCAATTTCAAACTACAATAAATGTTTTTCAACCATTTTTCAACAGACTTGCTAAAATCATGAAGGCCCACCCCTAAACCAAGCCCCCAGTGGATTACAGCAAATCGGGTAAAGCGGTTGAAAATGTCCATTGTGGTTTGAAAACGCCCCACTGATTGAGAAACACCCACTAGTGTTCTGCAGATATACGCCTGAATGATCTTATGCTCATCAACTAATCACTATTAGTTCAATGTCACTGTCTCCACCCATGTGTGCTGTTGGCTTTCATCAAAATTTCAATGCTGATCCAGCACACTTTAAACATTGAAATGTCAATCTCAACCAAAATGATGGTTTGGATCAGAAATCAACATTGTATCAATGTCACCATGCTATCTGGATGCAACAGTGAGCAACCGTGAAAGACGCAATTGTATTACGTGATAGTATGTCCCAAAGCTTGTCTACTCTTTTGCTACCCACCCAAATGTATCTACTTTTTCTTCACAGAAAGAGTACACACTTTTAGGGCATAAGTAAATTGAGACGCAGCACTAGTTACGGCCTTGTTGTGGGGGCTTGAAAATATTTTTCTCTACAAAACGGTGGCCCGGCAGAAAAAGTTTGGGAACCACTTACCTAGCCTAAAGCAAGACAAGTTTGTGCAGGTTTTTAAAGTGTAGATAAATCAAGTGTGTCATCAACAGGCCCGTACAGAAACCGCTGGCAAAAAAAATATCTAGTTATTATATGTCTAAAGAACACCCAATTAGTTTTCTGACAGACAGATAGGTAGATACAATATATAGAAAGATACAATGTTCATTGTCAGTAAATCTACTAAATCTTTTTTTTTTTTTTTTTTGGTGAACTGTTCCTTTAAGGACGCCTGCTTATCCCCCAAAGACTACTCCCTCTGTTCTTTGACAAGTAGTTTTATGTATCTTCGTTCAAAACATTTTTAAGGAGGTGCCAGAGTATAAATTCCCTATGCTGATACCAACAACTGCATTGCTTAGAGGTTCATTCCTCTTACAGGTAACTTTTACTGACATGCTCCATCCATTGTTGTTGTAATGATTCTTGCCATTTTGTTACTTTTTTATTGTTTTTCAGCCACTGTAATTTCTTTACAGGCTAAGAACAATGAACATGGCTTGCAGAAGACCAGTCCCCGAAGGTGAGTAAAAGTAAAGGAACAGTTTTTGACCAATAAAATGTAATCAAAATCTCTCAGTCTTCACAAATTTACATCCTTAATGTTGTAGTATTTGACACAAGCCTGTGCAAAACCATTATGTACTAAGTATTACATTTGTAATTCTACAGAAGTGATGGAAGAAAATCAACTCAGCTTTTTTCATGAGCTTCTTCCATCGGCGGAGCGTACGGCTTTGCTCTACCATCTCTCCTATCTCTGTTTGTCTAAGTTCCCCAAGTTGGAGAGGGTTCTCAGAGAGTGTGCTCTTGAAACCCAGAATATCTTTGCCTCCTCTGAGGCTCTTCTGCAGAAGGTAAAGTCAATGTTCTTCTGACCTTTCTCTTATTGAAGTCAAACTAAAGAGGCAGATTAAAATAAGCTAATACTATCAACAGTAGAAATCGAGGATAGATTTGTTTTTAATTAAAACAATTTTAATTTTAATTCAGGTACAAAACAAGAAGAATGTCAAGGAGTAGCACGGAAATGCATTGCAATTAATAGAAATGTTGTGAGTGTAGCTTGTAATAATGCATATGATTTGTCTGCATGAGTTACTCATTATTTTGTTATCTTGCACACAACAAATGGGGTATTTTTTGTTTAAAACATTAATGTCTGAAATGTATATATTTCAACTTAATTTTCATTTTATACACCATTGGAGAAGAACATTTAATTTCAGGGTCACACAGGCTTTCATGAGTTTTATAGATTTTTGTACTTTTGGGATAAGAGAAAAATATACCTTTTGGAAATTTTACATAATTTCTTTCATTTTCAGTTGGCCCAGTAGTAGCTATCAGCAGCAGAAAAACAATGTCAATATAATTTAATACAGGTCTGATATGCAAAATAAAGTTTTTATTGTTTATAAAACAATTATTTTTTATTGTTAGACTTTCTGTCTTCTGGTGGAGATAAGGGGAATGATAGTTATGAAATATTTATGATAAATATTTGACATTACACATTATTGTAGTATCTGATGCAGTTGACCGTGATATACAGTACACATTTCAATAAATGCTAAAACTTTTTGGTTGTGTTGATAAATTAATATTTTGTAAAAATGTGGACAGATTCCCATCCACCTGCATATTTTGGTTTAAAATCAGTTAAATTAATCAAAAGGAGATGACTTTGGTGGACGATTAAGTTTGAACATAGAATAACTTAATTATCTATAATGGAACTTAATTATCTAATATAAAATTATCTATTTAAGTTGGCTCAAAAATCTGATGGGCCACATGCAAGGACATAACATGTAAACATCTTGCTGTCTTTTAGTGTGTGGACACAAGTAACCAAATGGTTTCCACATTGTTCCCTCAACTGAAACTCGCTGTTGAAAATAATGAAAACATTCAGACTACAAGTTCTTTGGAAAAAGCAAGAGAATGGATCGCAGAAATTGTTAACAGAGTGGAAGAGATGGTGGACAGGTAAAATTTTAGGAAATGTTTTAAAGGGTAACTAAACACTAAAACAACTTTTTTTAGTTAATGATCTGTAAGAATGGAGCTTCATAAATGCTGTTCATTGATTCGAGTACATTTTTTGACATTTGGGTTTAAAGTGTTTTAATTCTACAATATATGGTGTAAAAACATCTGAGTGCTGCCCTCTTCAGGTTGAACGGTGGATACTGCAGTTGAATTTTCCTATTGGAAGATGTGGTAACCACGCCCTTGCCTACAGAGAGATGCCTCTCAGGTGCACCCCCCCCCCCATCCCCCTCAGCTGGCCTCTGCCCACTTTTCCAGCATTTTTTAAAATATTGCCAGTGGGTGGAGTCAGGCTCTGATCAGGGGTTTAGTTACCCTTTAAAGTGTTACACATCGAAAGCATTATGATATATGAACTCATACAGAGTTTACAAAGTTTACTATGGTTGAACTGATGGTTTATCTGAAATCTGTCATTATCAGATATGAGAAACACAACCGCAGTGTGGCTTCCTGCACCAGTGATGTGATTCTTGAAAAGACTGAGACAGAAAAAAAAAATGCACAAACTACTAAGGAGATAGAGGCTCTAGAGAAGGTGGTGAGAGATCTTCAGATGGACCTGAGGAAAACCTTAGAGGAAATCGGACAAATTGAGTCAAAGATAAACCGGTGTCATGCCAGATTTGCTTGTAGAAGAATGTTTGGTTTCAGTTTCCTGGCTGTCATTGTACCATTTGTTGGACACATTCTTAAATCCATTTTCCAAGCTAAACCTGCACAAAACCAGGCTCTCGCTAATGAAAAAGCTCGACTCGTTGCTCAGAAGTCAAACCTGAAAAGCCAGGAGCACAATATCCAAGTCAGGCTGACTGATTTTCAGCTGAAGTTGGCAAACAAGAAGACTGAAAAGGGTGAGATTCTTTCAAGATCTCTGTGTGCCAATTGTCAAAACCCTCAGAGTGATCTCTCATAATCAATGTTTGCTTCATATTGTTTTTCAAGGTTCAATACCCGAAACTGTCCGTCTGAGTGATGTCCAAAAGCACCTTTATCAAATCCAACAAACTCTGCTTAAGCATAATATGTTCTGGAAATCAGTGCTAGTATTTCTGGAATCTCTCAAAAGCGAGACCTTTTCTAATGAACACTTCATTGAGGAGAATGAACTGAAGGAAATTGTTCTGATGCATATTGATTTAGCACAAGAGGTAACTTACACACTGAGTAAACGTCCAGTTGCAGTTTATGACAGTTAATTTCATTGCATTTTCTATGTTGTGATTCATTTTGTACCTCTAATTTTTCAGCATTGGAAGGCCTTTGGTGAATCCTGTCTGACGGCAAAGAGGGCCTTTAGCTTGCAGAATAAGGATGCGTATAAGTTCCTGGAGTTCAACCCATCTTCATTGTCACCAGAGGAATGGAAAAGGCGGTATGACATTGTCAAATCAGATCTTACCAAAATAGATACTGCCATCAGTGCACATTAGCCAATGATGGCTGCCATTACTTTACAGTACAAGTACATACAACTTACACATTTATAATGTTTTAACACAAAGCTGCGTTCAAACTGTCGCTGGCTAGTGCTGTGGTCCTCGTAAAGTTTATGATTGACATTTATAGATGTCATTCCATCTTGAGGACATCTTTTCTTTTTTTCTGGAATCCATTTTCTTTCCACTAAACATTTTGGAGGGAAAAGATTATATAATCAGCACATGTATAATATAAAAGAGAAACAACATACATTTGTTTTTTGAAAATACATTTATTTGGAATTAGCATCTTTAGATTTATAGAATTGCTGTGGTACTATATTATACATTTATGTAAAAATAGGGTTCCACTTTATTTTGATAGTCCACTTTAGACATTCTACCAGCTATAAGCAACTACATGTCAACTAACTATCATTAGAAATCAATAAAAAAAAAAGGATTTTAAATACAGAAATGTCGGCCCTCTGAAAAGTATAATCATTCATATGTATATAGTTATATATACTAAATATATTAGTTTCACCTTTTAATCTGAATTACTGAAATACATGAAGTTTTGCATATTCAAATTTTTCGAGTTTCACCTGTATGTTCCATGAGGTTCACATATATGAATATATAGTGTTGTATGTCACTCTGCTCCAGTTCAAATTACCAGTTGGATTTATTAAATATTTCCTCACTGCATTAATCTTCTTTAACTTCAACTTCATTGGTATTTAAATTGTATAGGCTTATGTTGAACATTTTCTTATGTTATTCTTGTATAAACACACGCTGTATTAAGCAGAACATAACGTATTAAATGAAAATGTCTCTGAAAGATCTGTGTATTTGTCAAATATTGCATTGATTTTACTTCAGCTGTGATAAAGTAAGCAAACATAGCACAAGCGTCTCTATGGGAAGCAGAAAGAATCAGACTTGACAGCTCTGTTTTCAGCTCCTCCCCGACTGTACACGTCAACTCTCTCCAAGAGGTTACATCCAACCGAAGTCGAACACACTTAGTATCTGAACTTCAGTGGGCAATGCATTGCATGTGGTGCAATGATTTAAAATCATTTGTTGATGTATTTCTCTAGAGGCAGTCATATGCAAATGGTTTGCTTATGTGATGTATATCCAAGCAACCCCTTTTTAGAGCTTGATTAAAGAAATGTTTGTTTATAATAAGGACATTTTAAGCTATGAAACTTGCAGGATGTTAAAGGGACCTTTTATACTATATTTCAAAAGATCAAAGAAAAATGTGGTTTCTCATGTCATGAGCCAATCAGAGTGCAAGCTGTCGCCTCCTGACGCTGCTATTAGGGCTGTGTTTAACTCCACCTTTAGACATTAGGTGAGCTCATCCCAAGATGTGCTGTTGTTCACAAGGGCTCTTGTAATGGTAGTCTTTTCTAGCTGGCTCACAGTCACCCTTACACACTCCCAATAGCGCATTCTCTCCCCCTACTGTTCATCCAGGGCATTCCTTGTCATCAGTCCAGCATTCATATAACAATCGTACACAAAATCATAAACACAATAAAATAAGTACATACATGGAAAAAGATATTATTCATGTGACTATACAGTACATACAGTACAGGGTGTCACACAACTTCTGTTTCATGCCGACTTTAAGTCTTCTTTTAAATAGCATAATGAGTGTGGCAAGTAGTGCGAGGCCAAGAGGAGTGGGAACGGAGTGAGGCCGGTCACCTGCTCCACCGGTCTCGAGTCTCATGGAAGGACGAGAGAGGACCAAGCCTGGACTTTACAATGAGTTTGGTTTATTTTTGTGCGGCAGTCGTTCGCGAGGGACTGCCACTTTACTTTCGTTTTGTGCTTTTTTATTTTATGTTTAAAGATTTGTTGAATGATTGATGATTCCCACCTCCTTCTTCCCTGAACTATTAACTGTGTTACACTGGTGCCGAAACCCAGGAGGAAGGAGGGACACGCTGTCGGAGAGCCCTTTCTGCTAAGGGGGATCTCGGTGCTGAGGAGGTCAGACAGCACAAAGGAGCGATGACCGGCAGTGGCAGGTCGAGGCGGTGTTGCTGGAGCGATTAAACAACAGGTGGGACAGAGAGCTCCCTGCCGTGCACCTGGGTCGAGGAGGGGTGGCTGCCACCCATTAGGGAACGGAGGAGTTGCTGCCGTTCGCCATGATGGGGGAGGAGCAGGCAGACCGAGGGAACGGGAAGCTCTCTGCCGGACGCCCATAACGGAGGATCCATTGTCGCCCGCCAGGAGGCGGAGGTACCATCGCATGGCACCGCAAGTGAGGGCCTCTCGGCTGGTTGAGGACCAAGTGGCAGTGTGTCCGGAAACGTGACCAAGAGTTTTTTTTTTACCTCTCTCGTCTCTGGCCCTGTCCCAAATGGCACCCCTAAACACTTGCGGTCTTCCTACGAGTCCGAACTTTCGTAGCAACATTTTGCAACGGTGTCCGGGTTGAACGATGTTTCCTGGAAACGGTGTGCAACGGGGTTTGAGATAGTTTTCTCTTGTTTGGTGGGTGTGTCAAAAATGTCAGCCCAATCAGCAGCAACATGCATATAAACCATGCGGTATTAAAGAGACAGCTCGCACAATGGGGCCAAGTAAAGTCGTTTACAAATGTGTCCGCTGCAGCTCGGTATACGCAACAATTGAAGACATTAGAAGACATGTTTGTGGTAAGAGTTTTATAGTAAAAATATAGCATAACAACAGTGATCAGCAATAATGATAAGCCTAATACAATAAAAATAATAAGGTCATATAGATCATAACACAGACTCGGAGGTAAGAAGTGGATTATCCTTCACCTGAAATGTTTGTCTTTTCATCCTGAAATGCGAGGCAAATGTTGGATCACAATAATTAGGAACCACAGTTTACACAAATCCCTTCACTCGATTGGGATGTTCTCTTTTATTCTTGATGCCAAGGGCAGTGACCGTAACATCGAGCGTATTTTGCAGTATTAAACACGTATTTATACCGATTTCATCAGGCTCCGAAAATTCTTCAAAAAGAACACAAAGAATGGCCTTCTCAGCTGCCATAGTTGCAACTCTTGTGTCATCAGAACAGGGTGTTCAATGCAGCACTGTTTCTGTTTAAAAAACATTTAGCAACTTTTTGTCAGAGTTCAACGCAGCCCTGATCTCTGATCAGTTTTATGCATTTGTAGCGTTTTAATTAAACATTAGTCACATTAAAATGGATAATGGTAGTTAGTCTCTTATTGGCCTGTTTAGCTGAGCCATTCATAGAACAAACAAAACAAACCCTGACAATTGATTAAAAAAAACTTATAGACACTTGATAATCTTATTAGATAATTGCATTTGAAAGATTTTACTTTCAATAAAAAAAATGCATTCGATTTGTAATAGGGGTTTTTATGCATGTTTGGCCCAGGTTTTTGTTGCATTTACACTGTTCTGACCACTAGGGGTCACCATGGAAACAGGTGTCGGGTTGTTTCGAAGTCTTGACACAACATGGCACATTTGCTTCAACTGTTTCAGTGTTCCATGAAGCCTCGATTGCCCACCACTACTTAGTATGTCATAATTTCGAAGATCCAAAAACATAAAACAAAGTAAAACAGAGCAATTCCAAGAGGGTCCTCTCACCATCGGTGGTCGGGCCCTAATAAACAAAACTTGACTATGAACAGACCTGGCACATGGAAACATGGAATGGCATTCATACTGCAATACATTACAAAGGAACAATGGAAACATGAGGGCTGTATACACCAACTGACTTACAAGGAACACCTGAGAGCAATCAAACAATTAACCAATGAGAAAACAGAACTGATGATACAAGAACCAATTAGAATATAACACATGAACCAAGGGAAGCGCATGACAAGATCCCATGACGAGATAAAGGAATCACACGACAAACCAGGAGATAAAGAAGCCATGACTACAATATAAAATAAATGAACATGAAATAAAAACAAAACTAGACATGACACTAAAGTAGCCTATGTCATAATTATTTATTATTTATTTTTGTAGTAATAAAAAAAATCACAATTACTTACCAAAGCATGATTTCTTGGGAATAGGCTTTAGATATCACAACATATTCTTCTTTCGGGATTCATTAAGCTGCGGCCCTACTGTCGTTTTGGTTGATTTCGGTAAGGGACTCTTACATGTCATGACTCCTGCATTATTATTGCAGCTTTGATATGTCCTTTTGCTACTGCATGTCTCTATAAATGTCTACAGCACTACTGTGCGTGGAATTATGAATGTCATTGGTTCTTTAGAGCTGACATGATGAAACCGTTGGAAACGTAGGCCTACAATAGCCTATCTGTGCTTGAAGGCTCTTGTTCATGCACTACAATAATGGCCTGCTGATTACAGCAGATAGTAATTGTGCCTTTAAGCATTTTTTTTGTTTGTTTGCTTTTTGTTTTGTTTTTTTACTTTTATGATGATTGCAAACCGTATACAGAGATGACATTAATGATATACAACTTTGTATACAACTTTGTATACAATACACAAAATATATCAACAATATGTTCAATGTCATCTGAATATACAGGAGAAAAAAAAAGTTAACCATTATTTGCTAAAAAAAAAAGGAAAAATAACAAAGGAAAAAATATGAGAAGAAAGGGGAAAAAGGCCATGAAATTACAGTATTTTATACATCAGTTAGAGTGTAGCCTGCTTTTTGCACATTCTGTAAACCTATGCAGTGGCGTATCATATTTGTCTTTAATGTTTATTTATAGGTTTTAGGCTGTATCTCAGGGATGGGCAACGTCAACTCTGAAGTGCGCTGTCCTGCACAGGTTAGCTCTAACCCTGATTAAAAAAAAAAAAACAACGCAGTCTTTGTAATCCTGAAGCTTGTTCAGGTGTGTTTAATTAGGTTGGAGCTAAACTCTGAAGGACAGCGGCATTTCAGGACCGATGTTGCCCATCCCATAGCCTAACTGATCATTTAAGTCTTTGCTGTTGATTTCCTTTTCCTTATTTAGTGTGCTACCTTTTTTCTTCACCCCTCATGTGTGGATGTAAGAGACCATTCCTCTTTAAACATCTATAGACGTTTGATATTTCTGTAGGTCTTATTGCAGAACGTTATTTTAAAAAGCACATCATTTAGTAGGCTATTATGAAGATTAATAAGAAAATACAGTTATTCCCCTATGCTTTATAAATCAAGCTCAATGTTTTAGAAATAGGCCTACATTCTTTAAGACATGCTGTTGTTTGCAAAGCAACCTATGCATTAACAAAACGCTCTTTTTGTTTTATATGATTTCTGATATGTTCTGTTATGCTTTGTTTTGAGCCATAAAGAGGTAGTATACTGTGCTGTGATGACGACATCCTCTGCTGACGTCCTGATTGGCTTGTTTTCATCTTCAGCGCCTGTCGAATTTTCCATAATAGCTTACACGTAGCGAATGATCAGTTGGTCACTTTCTTGTAGGAAGGCAGTAATTTTGTCCTTTTTGTCTTAACCAAAAAATAAATATGTAGCCTATTTACCAAGGTGATAACAATTATTATAAATTATTATTATAATTGTATCCTCTTGGTTTATCGTTAAATGCAGCTGCGCGCTGTAAAATCAGCTGCATGTCGGTTACAGTATTCTTCTATTGTGTGATTGATTGACCAGTTGCGTCCTGTTGCATCATTGATTGTGATTGATTGCTCGCGTCGCGCGTGTGTACGTGACGAGTGACGAGTGACGACTGGTAGAACTGGATTCATCGACCAACTTTCAAATCGATGTTTGGGAATGTGAAACTGTCAGATTGTAAGGGCTCTTTTCAGCACCCTGGTTAGTTCCTCTGGGGAAAAACTCGGGCCATATGGCAAACGAACGGACACATTTCAGTTATTTTTTATTCTTAACATATTCCCGTTTGAGTTGCGCTTCTATTTGACGGCGAGGTTTCTGGACTGGATTGAAAATCATATGAGATCGCAGTTTTGGGAACAACTGGAATTTCAGGATGATGTTCACGCGCTACAGACCGGTATGCAAATTCATTTTTTGATTACTAGGAAAAGTGGTTTCAATTAGAAATGTACATGATTGTAGAGTTTTACCTACATGTTATAAATTGCCTTTAAACACGAAGTGATGTATTGTAGTGTGAATATTGATACATTTTTCGACTATTTTCCAGACGTTGTTAGGAAAACCACTTTTCACCATAGACGCAACTACATTAAGGAAAGATGCTGTAACTTTTTATGAAACATTTTCCACATATGAACCTGATGTCACTTTAGACCCGATTTTGACACCTTTACCATTTTTACACGTTTTTGCTTGTGATGCGATAGAATAAAGCGGCTGCCGGCCGGTAAACGGAAATGTTTTGCGCATGCGCAGTTGTTTTGAAATGGATCTGTTCAATGGGATGAAGCTCAAAAGATAATCATGAAAAAATCGATATACTACAACCAGCTCTCCACAGTAATTATTTATTTGGTGTGTGTGTGTGTGTGTGTGTGTCAGAGCTCAATAAAGAGATATATAGGGTTATTTTTTATTATTTCCCAGACAGCAACATAGTGTCGGCCCATATCCGGGCCACATCTGGTACGCGTTGAATACACATGTAGCCTACCAGATGTGGCCCGGATCTGGGCCGACACTATGTTGCTGTCTGAGTTACTTATTTTTTAATTATTTTTTTTTTTTGCAAATGCACAAGGAGGTCTCATCTGTACAAAAGTCAGTTAATGTGATTGGACTTAATCTTTTCAGGGTCTAGTATCAGTTGGAGTAAAAGGAAACCCTTTATATGCATTCTGATTAGATCTATTCAATTTAATTACATTTTTAATCAAAATCAAATGACATGCAGGCATACTGCACTGTACAACAAATATCTCTCTGACCTAATAATATAATAATTAGCTATTTAAATTATAAATGAGAATGAAATTAGGGAAATATGCCTAGTTTTCGAAATCGTCCTGAAAATAGATTAATTTTCTGTGACATGTTTTATTAATATAGCCTACATACCCAATGTCTGTAAAAAGTGTTCAGTTGACTTGCTTAATAATTAATAAATAAGACAACAGGTTTACTAAATTTTTTTTTTATAAATAAACTTAATGCTTAATTGAAAAAAAATTAAGTTGAAGTTCATGAAGTTTATTTAGGTTACTTAATTTTAAGGCAACGGGTTTTCTAAAAAAAATTTAAAGTTAAGTCAACTGATCACTTTTTACAGTGTATTTATTTAACTGTATGCTTTTTAAATATGAAGTTAACTTTAACCTCTTATTTATATTTTATATGATTTATATTTGGGGTGGTAAATAAGGAGAACATTTCTTAAACATGTAGCTTTTCGAGATTCACCCATGTCCAGTGTTATACAGTTACACAGACTCTATATAACCTGATCTTTAATCTAGATAAAGGACACTTGATGGAAACTTCAGTGCAAATAGAATTGAAGGCATTTTGAATGAAATAATATACCTTTAGGCCCACTTTTGATTTGACCTGCCATGTATTGGAGATTATAGGGTCATGCTACTCATTTAATCTTCATGAAATGCTTCTTTTAAGGGAATTAAATTATGATTTAGTGCTGGTGAATTTTAACTGTTGCCTTGCTGCATCTGCTGGTCCGGCACTTGACACCTTTGAATAAAAGATCAATGTTGTCTTCTCACCACTATGTCATAAGGTCATCACACTATGATAATAAGTGGTTGTTTTAGTTCTGGAGAGTAGTACGTGTCACAGTCCATAGACACTCTAGATCTAATATCAGCATGGGTCAGCTATAGCTTGTTTAGACACAGATTCTTCAAACTGCACCATTGAATTGACAAAAATTTTGACACGGCCCTCAATATTTTTTTATTCGCTTCCACATTTAACCCTTATCTCTGTTGAGAAACCTTTAACACCTTTGGTGTTCTTTTGAAAATTACTTGTAAATCTCTTGTTATGCTATATTATTATCACTAAACATTGGATTCAATATTATGCCAGTTTGTTTTCTTTCAATTAGGACTGGTTTTGTATTTCTTTTTGGAACTGATTGATCGTTTGCCTCATTGATTTGAACTCCTGCACCTCAGTTTTTGAGTGAAAAAAGCATTATTTATGGATCATTTTTTCAATATTCAACAGAATATGTGTGCTCTAGTGTATACTCTAGTGTGCTTTAATAGTTAACCAGGAAGTTTGTTTTGAAATGCTTTTGTTTTGGACAAAACGGAACAAAATCACACTTGTGGTGTTCCCGGTCAAAAATTACCGGCCTACAAAACATAACTTATAATTCTCTCGTTATGCAACATTAAAACCAACTACTGGATTCAGTGTTTTTTATCAACTTGTTTTCTTTCAATTAGGACAGGTTTTGTACTTATTTTTTGAAGCTGATTGATCATAAGCCTCATTGATCTAAACCTCATTGACCTGAGGTCAAAGTTCATCTCTGAAAAAGAAAGCATGCAATACTCCAAATAGTTTGTTTGTGTACATGAATATGTGTGCGTGCGTGTGGTAGCATGTGTGTGCATGTATCCACGCATGCACAGGTCTGAGGCTTTTATCTTTGCAATCACACGTGTAAATATGTGAAAATGAACATGATGAACATGCTCCTGAACAATAAATGTTTATATTATATCTCCCCCATTCATTTTCTGTTGTTTTTCTGTTTTGTTTTTCCTTTTCATATCATTTTATATTTATTTAAGTTTTTTTTTCTGTTTTTGTTTTGTTTGTCTTTTCTGCGTTTTTGTTTGTTTTTATTTTTGTTTTGTTTTCATTCGGTTTTTCGTTTGTTTTTGTTTTGTGATTATCGGCATCGCCTGAGTTGTTGAATGCCTAGTGGAAGAATAAGCAGATTATAGACAGAAACAGATTGAAACAGAATTCAATTTCCTTTCCAAATACTGAAATATTATGTAATATAAATCTAATTTACTGTCCTTAAATTTTTATATATTGACATTTTATCAGCCACACTGCTTTCTAGATTTCAGCATCTGCCACAGAACAAACCATATCAGTAAACCTGAAAAATCTCTGTTTGTCCTCGTTACAAGGCCTTTCGTCCTTCAACCGTCTCATAGGCTTGCTTTGGTTTTTGAATTTCCTGACAATCCGACCAAAGCAGTCTTTGTTTACTGTGAGTCAGTTCACCAGTCATTGATGTTTCATAGCGTGAACCTCACTGTGACATGTGTGCCGGTTTTTCAATGCCGCCCCGCTATGCAATTCTCCCCCTCCCTTCCGCCCTCTCCCCCCCGTCATGCTGTGTCTCTCGCTCCTTCTCTCTCTCCTCGTCATACTCTCATGCACACACTCCGCCATCCAGCTTTCCTCCCACAAGGTCAACTCTGAGCTTTTGATCACAGGAAGATCGCTTTCCGAGCACACGCGTGAGTCTGGTCACGCACTGAGATGCTTTTTGTTTTTTAATGCCATTAAGCCGCAGCGGTGTTTAAAATCATGCATGTGGGTGGAATCCGATGCAGGCGCCCCCCTGTCGAAATGAAGCTGTTTGGATGTGCTCATCCCATGCCGGACCGGAGCCGTTGTTGCGCTCTACCTGTGCAGTGATTCACTTCGGCTGATTTCCTCCACCTACAGCAAGGATGTAACGGCTCCTCTGTGGACCAATTATGCTCTGAGAGGATCTCTTTTATCTTTAACCCTCTTCTTGTCCTCTTTCTCCTCCTGCCTCTGTCTTTCTTCTGCCGGATCACCTCAGAGACCCGATACCACCATGTCCTTGGCATTCTGCGGCAACGACAACAACTCAGCCGCTTACAATGTGGATGCCGGTGTCCTCAACAACGGCTGCTTCCTGGACGCCCTCACAGTGGTGCCGCACGTCTTCCTGCTCTTCATCACATTTCCTATCCTCTTCATCGGTGAGTGTCAGAGACAGGTGAGAACTAGTGCATGTTTGTGTCACAATACTGAAAGGCTGGAGTGACTGAACTCACTGTAACTCTACATACTCTAACTTTAATATAGATAGATAGATAGATAGATAGATAGATAGATAGATAGATAGATAGATAGATAGATAGATAGATAGATAGATAGATAGATAGATAGATAGATAGATCTATATGCAGGTTTATATATAGTCAAACCAAAATGTATTCAGACAGCTTCAACATTTCTCACAGTTTATTCACTATAGTTTAGAAAATGGTAATAAAATATGAAAAGAATTTAGAGTTTTGTCCTTCCTTCTGTTAGACTGTCTCACATATGAATTAGGTTGAATATCTGTCAGCTGTTAAATATAAGTACACAATTAGATAATACCAATTTAGGTCAAACTATTACCAAGCAATGCTTCATGTTGTTCAGTCTGTGGTGTAAAATGTTGCATTGGCAATTAAAGAAAAAACACTCAAGCAAAACATGGTCAGGTGTCTGAATAATTTTTGGTCCCAAATTTTTAGAAATTGTACTGGTAGTCCACTGTATGATAAATGTTTGGGTATAATATGTCACTGTTTACTTTATTTTGCTATCCTCACTTACATAAATTAACTATAGTGTCCTGCACCCACTAGTAAAAAAAATATATTATAATTATATAATTTTTGTTTTGACTGTACTGCACCATTTAGGGTAGTGTTTTGTTTGTTTAAGGATCAGAGAAACAGACAGGAAATGATTAATGAGCTCATTGAAAATCATTTCTGAACATTTGGCTCATTCATTATGAGATAAACACTGCATAATTGATTTGCACTCAAGTAGCCATTCGCCAGAAAATGTGATTTGGCGAACCACATGGGGAGACCGGGATAGAGTTTGTCATTCCCCTGTGTAAAACAATTTTAGACAATCAAATGTGACCTCAGTGGTGGAATGTAGAGAGTCAGAGAGTCGAGTTACATGAAGGTCGCTGTTCGTTTTGCCATACCAGAAGAGTCAGAGCAACATTCAAGAATCCCACTAATGTTAGAGTGAGCTAACCTAACACCTACTCTCATACTTTATTATTAATTTTCCAACTGATTCTAAATGATTTATTTTGCATTCTGCCACCTTGCGCCAAGTTTCCAGTGTTCTCAGAAGCTGTAGTCTTTATAGATAGGTAAACTGCAATAGCTGTGAATGAGAGATGACAGCAAATATATTTCTCTGTGTTCCCATTTGCTCTTATAGCAAAAGAAAAAAATCCATGGTTAGTTCACCCAAAAATGAAAATTAGCCCATGATTAACTCACCCTCAATTCATCCTAGCTGTATATGACATTCTTCTTTCAGAAGAATACAATCGGAGTTATATTAAAAATGTCCTGGCTCTTCCAAGCTTTATAATGGCAGTGCATGGCAGTTTCTGTTTGGAAGTCCATAAAAGTGCATCTATCCATCATAAAAGTGCTCCACACTACTCCGGGGGGTTAATAAAGGCCTTCTGAAGTGAAGCGATGAGTTTGTGTAACAAAAAAATTCATATTTAACTCGTTACAAAGTAAAATTATATGTATAGTGTTATAAATGTGTATTTTTTTGTGTGTACATTTGAATAACTGTGGAAACGTGTCATCAGTCTGTGAAAGGGGCCCATTGTTTGGTCAAACAAGAAGCCCCGCCCCTATTCACTCCAAGAGCTGATTGGCTAACACTTTTGTGCTACAAAAATTAACCATACAGTAGTTTTACTACAAAAAACAAACAAACATAGTTTAACCATGATATTTGAGGTATTTGTAGTAAAACTGTGGTTATACAAATGGTTATCAATCCGCCGAAAAACATGGTTACTACACTTTTACTATAATAAAACCATGGTTTATTTTCATAAGGGCACAGCAACCCTGACTTTTTCAGAACGCCTATTTCAGTGATATGTCAATACAGACATTAGGCTTGCTAGCCAAGAATCACTTATTATTCAGAAACAGTTCTATTTCACCTCTATTGATTGATTTTCACAACTTTAATCCCACTGTGGGCTGCAATGTTGCAAAATAAACAGCGTTTCGATAGTCCGATTCCAAAAGAAATGTCTCTTATGGTTTGTTTCTTTTTAGTGAATCAAAAACACTTATTAATCAGTTGGAGCAGTCTGTTTAAAGTAATTTTTGAAAGAATTAAATGTATTTCAGATTTTTTTTTATCTTGTTATCTGTTCTGTTTGAATCTCAACAGAATAAATACAATAAGTTAGCAAAACAATTGGTATTGAATCATTAAATCCATACAATTCCCATCTCAAATTGACATTTTATGCATGATATTTCCAAAAAAATGCTTAAATCAGTTTCAATATACAATACATGTTGTTGTTGTTGTTGTTTGTTTCAAATCAGCTTCTCCATTTCCCTAATATCCAGTTCTTCTGGATATCAAAGATTAAAATCTCTGCCAGTTATTGCAACAAATCAGACTGATTTGGATGTGGAACAAGCTATTCCCTTTGCCACACGGTAAATTGCCCCACATAAAAAGTTTGCATAAAAGTCAAAGTCAAAAGTATCTTTATTTGTCTCCCCAAGGTGAAATTTGTTTTGGATCTAGAGAGATTGCTACAAGAGTTACAACAGAGACACACCACAAAAGCACAAGAATAAGACCGTTAAAAAGACAAAAAAGTACATGGAGCATTAGGGCTGCTCAAAGGAGCTGTGCAAAATCGCAAAAGCACCGGCCAAATGCGTATGTGATGTTCTTTAGTTGAGATGATGATATATGGACAAACAATTTATTCCTCGAGGATAGTTTACATCACTTCCTGACATAGAGAAATATATTGCTGTAAGTCACAAACAGATTTTTAATCATTGTATTGTAGGTTGGGGGAGTCAGAGCTCCAAGGTGCACATCCATCACAGCACTTGGCTGCACTTCCCCGGACACAACCTCCGCTGGATCCTCACCTTCATCCTGCTCTTCGTCGTCGTGTGTGAAATAGCAGAGGGCATCGTGTCTGATGGGTGAGATCTATCTGTCTTTCTGTCAGTCTGTGTGAATCTCATTACGCCTGTCAAGAACATGCCCTGGACATAGGCTCAAATGACAGATTTTTATGACAATTAAGGCACAGACATTGTAAAGTTCTCACGTTATTGTTCTGGCAGGATTGTTTTGTTTAGCAAAAATACCTCACCATTCACTGATGCGTCCAGGTCGCTCTCTCTCACCATTATATGTTTGGTCTAAAACGCAACTGCTCTCATGGTTTGACGCAGGACAGCAATTGCGAGTAAATCTTCTGTCATCTTTGCAGGACTGTGATATAAAGACTGTACAAAGTAACATAATATTTAGCAGCAGTGTGAATGTGAATAGCACATAACAAGCACAATAGCGGAATAAACATACATATCTATCGGTTCAATATGCATCACATGACTAAACATGCGTCATCATTTTCTATTTCATTATATTTGAATCTAAATTTATTCCTGTGATGCAAAGCTAAATTTTCAGCATCATTTCTCTAGTCTTTAGTGTCTCATGATCCTTCAGAAATCATTCTAATATGCTGATTTGCTGCTCAAAAAAGATGTACTATTATTATCAGTGTTGAAAACCGTTGTCCTGCTTAATTACACCTTTTTTCAGGACTCTTTGAATAGAAAGTTCAAAAGAACAGCACATATTTGAAATAGAAAGTAACATTTTAAATGTTTTGCTGTCACTTTTGATCAATCTATTGTGTCCTTGCTGAATAAAAGTATTGATTTCTTTTTTCTTTTTTTTTTTTAAAAGAGGCATTAATTAAGTATAAAGGAAAATCTGGAGAATAAAGGATAAACCAAATCAACTTGACTAAAAAAATAATATTTTACACATCTTTTGGAGTGTGACATTTTAATTACAATGCAAAAATATCTATAAATACAGTATGTATATAATTTATGTTTTGTGTAATGTTACATGGACATGACATGAACCTATTCGTACATCAGTCTGTATGCTATAGCCTATTTTTTTCATGGAATTGGAAATGTTGATCTATATCTAATACGGTCTCTCTCTTTCTTAGGTTTAATCAGTCGGTCCACCTGCACCTCTATATGCCATCATGTCTGGCCTTCATGGCTGCCATTACATCAATCATCTACTACCACAACATCGAGACCTCCAACTTCCCCAAACTACTGATTAGTATGTGTCGACTTTATAGTGTGTTTTGCTTTTTAAGGATTAACTTTTCTTTTATTTGGATGTACATTTAAGAAGTATGAGTACTTTGGAATATGTTTGGATTTGCAACAGCTACATTCACACAGATCCCATATTTCTAGAAATCAGACTGCATTGCAGTGCTACAGACTTGGTGGGTTTAATGCTATTTTCCAACTAAAATTTCATTTCCAGAGTAAAATAGTTTGTCACAATGACTTCAAATCATTTGAACGTCAAGAGATTGAAGTTTCAGCCCTACAATCCCATTCCTCGGCTGTAATATTTTTGAGAATGGCAGGGCCTCTTAAAAGACTCTAACCTTATCTATCATCCCTTCATTGAACATCTGGAGTGTGAAGCCGTTTTAAAGTGCCCCCTATTATGCTTTTTTCGGATATTACCTTTTTATGTAGTGTGTAATACAGCTTTTTGTAAAGGCCTGCGAAGTTTCAAAGATCAAAGGGCAGATAAATGGAATTTTTGTCTCCCAAAAGAAAGAACTGATTCTTACTTCCTGCACAAACCTACATTGGTTTGTAACAAATGTGCATAATGCCGACCTATGGTCTTCATTGTCTACCAGCAAACTACTCTACACTGACCCTCAAACACTGTAGTTGTAGCTGAGCCCTGAAGAGTTTGGTTCGTGTTGTCGACATGTCAAGAAAACGCTGTTTTCTGCGCTGCGTAAGCAAATATACTTTGTTTCACTTCCAAAGGATGAGGGCTTAAATTATTACGGTAAACCGATCACTACAGACTGGGCCATCTGACCAGTCAGAGCAGAGGAAGCTCTCAAAAAGGCGGGGTTTAGAGAGACGAAATCCTTTATCGAACAGTTTCAGACACTGTGAGAAAATAGCCGATGCTGCACTGTATGTTATGGATGCTTGTATTGTAGGAGATCTCCAAAACAAAATTAGGAACTGTTAAAATAGCTTAATAAGGGCACTTTAAAGTTTTACATGTTGAGCAAAACCAGCAGAGACTGATGCCTTTTGTACTAACGTGTGTAGAGAAAGTGATGTCATATATGATTATATTTACTTTGTTTTATTTTTCTTTCATAGCTTTGCTCATTTACTGGGTTCTGGCATTTGTCTCTAAAACGATCAAGTTTGCCAAGTACACGGAGCATGGGATCGGGCTGAGACAGCTGCGGTTCGGGATCACTGGCTTACTGACCCTGCTATACGGTCTGCTGTTGGCCGTGGAGATCAATGTCATCATGACGAGGGTAATGATTGTGTGTCTGTAAATTTGTATTCTTTGTATTCTTAGTCATTGATTATCCATTCTTATTCTTCAGCCTCTGGCTTTCAT
Source organism: Gila orcuttii (assembly GCA_026230005.1). Lineage (NCBI taxonomy): Eukaryota > Metazoa > Chordata > Actinopteri > Cypriniformes > Leuciscidae > Gila > Gila orcuttii. The sequence continues at coordinate 21,326,329 of JAPDVR010000025.1, forward strand.
CTTCTTGCAATATACTCTTATTGCAGTCTCGGATAATACAAAAGTCTGCTTTGTCAGCCAGACAGACTGCAGGGAATTCGGGAAGCTCTGAATGCAATCCGAAGTTTAATCTGGGTTTTAAAGTTGTATCTGTCCGAATACAGACTATGTACTCTCCCTTAGGTCTTTCCAACTTGACTTATTTCTGTGAAACACAAAAGGTGATATTTGGTAGAATATTCAAGCTGCATAAATGTGGTCCTCTGAAGCCATATGACTGATATTTTATAGGCTTAAACATTTATTTTTGACAGATGAAAATGCATCTCATAATAACTGCAGTATGATGGTGCAAAGATTACATAATATGGATAAAATATTTCTCCATGAGTATGTTTTTGTGGAATATCTCTGGATTTATCACATTGTTTGCAAAGCGAATGTTGCTTTATGCTTCCATTGATTCTTCCATTTGTCCTGTTATCAGCAGACGCAAGCGTGTGGAGTTTTTTTTTTGGAGTTTGATTAAATAAATGCTTTGTTTATAATGAGGATGTTTTAAGCTATAAAACTTGCAGGATGTTTTAATGGTACGAAGGCCTTTTTATATGTCAAAAGATCAAGGCAAATTTGATTTGATTAGTCATGATGACATGACCCCTTTAATTTCTGTACTTTAATGTTGAGACTTGACAAGGTTTTCTCACATTTTTCTACAGCGTTATATGTGTTTCGCATACGCCCCTGAAGTGAAACCCCCAGAAGATTTACAGGACCTGGGGGTTCGATTCCTGCAGCCGTTTGTAAACCTGCTGTCCAAAAGCACATACTGGTGGATGAACACCTTCATCACTTCAGCACACAGACGCCCCATCGACCTGAAGGTCATTGGCAGGCTTCCAATCGCTATGAGAGCTCTAACAAACTACCTGAGGCTCCGCGAGGCCTTTGAAATCCAGAAGGTACATTTTAAGAATCTGTCATAGTTTTTTTTATTTTATATTTTTACTTTTACTATTTTCAGGCAAAATGTCTGTTTTTTTGTCACAAGGGTATATAGGATAGGAGACTCTTGGACCAACAAAAGTTTATGGTTCTTACACATTTTGTTCATTATAAAACCACAGAAGTAAAAATAAAATAAAAAAAAAGCTAAACGAAAAAAAAAAAACGACGCCATGGTCACATGACTTCAGTGTCACAATTATTAAGCTTCGGACAACTCTTTCGTTCTGTATAACATTTTCCCTGAAAATTTGAGTTATAATAGTTTGCAAAAGCACGATTATAATGTAGATTTCCCTTTTCGCTGTGATGTTGTTTAATGTCCCAGACATTCTCTGTAGTCCCATCCCAGCTGAATTATGAAAATTATATCTGAATGTTCAAAACAAAACAAAAAATCTTGGTTATGTGAACATTAAGGGAACATTCCATTTTATTATTTTGCAAACATTATGGGAAAGTTATTTTTTAATGTTCTCTGAAAGTTCTAAAACAATAGTAACATTTAAAAACTGTTAGACGAACATTTCATGAACTATGTATAAATAATGTTCCCTTACAAGGGAACTCGAGCTGCGTCGAGACGTGGTGGGAACGCCCCTACGTAATTGCGTCGTGAAGCATGTATAATCAGTCCAATGGAAAGACGAGACGTCATCGACCAGGAAACTATAAGGCACACCTGAAAACAGACCGCACTAGCTTCTGTGCCTTCAACAAGCGCTTTCTGTATACTGTACCTGTCTATTTATTGTTGTCTGTCATTGCAAGCACAATATTTCACAGTAATATATATATATATATATATATATATATATATATATATATATACAGTGTTGGGCAAGTTACTTTTAAAAAGTAATTAGTTACAGTTACTAGTTACTTCTTCCAAAAAGTAACTAAATTAGTAACTCAGTTACAAATTTTAAAAGTAACTAGTTACTTATGAAAGTAACTATTGCGTTACTTTCAAGTAAAATTTAATTTTAAATGCTCAAATGTGACCCCACCTCTACCCCTCTTTAACGGAACTTAAAATACATGTGCATGTTCAATTATTTATGATAAATTTGAATATTATAATGAAATGGACACTTAATACAATACATTATTAACAGAAACATGAAACATTGTACACGCATCTAAAAAAAAAATGTTGCTGTGGGACAAAGTGAGACTAGCCTCCAATCAAACGCCATGTATGTAGATATTATGTTTATATAGTAGATCAATGCAAATAACAATAGATGTTTTGGAAATTTTGATATTTATTGCCCCTCAACAGGCCACAACTGGGCAAAATTAAATTAAGCTTGTTAAGCTCGTCGCCATACCTGTCTCTCGTTGACTGACTGGCTTGTGTTGTTCCTTGTGTGTCCTGTCCTGCCCGACTATGCGTTATGATGGGTCGTTCGCAATTCATGAGCGTTAGCCGTTAGTGATGATGGGTCGTTCGCGAATGAGCTTTTGATGGGTCGTTCGCGATTCGCGAATGAGCCGACTCTAAGAGCCGGCTCTTTTAGGTGAACGTTGGGAGCTGGCTCGCATATCTGAAGAGCCGACTCTATTTTTACAAATTTAGCCTATAGAAATTAAATAATTATGTAATAAAAATTGAAATATTATAGTCAAAGTCATTTAAAGAGCCGTTTGTGAGCCAAAAGAGCCGGCTCTTTTCAGTGAGCTGAGTCAAAAGAGCCGAATGCCCATCACTACTATGCGTGCTTTCGAACACCCGCCCAACTCTACCTCTGATTGGCTTACAATGACATTTTACTCTACCTTATAGCCAATCTTCAGCATTTTTGCGCTTGTCTCGTGCTCTGCCCACTAACCAAGGAAGAACAGTAAAAAAAGTATTTGCCTCTCGCTCAGAGATCTAGTTGGTCTGATGAAAAAAAAAAACAGCTTCATCAGTTATAGTAACGCGCCGCATTTTTTGGCAGTAACGGTAACGGCGTTATTAAGATGAGAAGAGTAATCAATTAGATTACTCGTTACTGGAAAAAGTAATGCCGTTAGTAACACGCCGTTATTCCCATCACTGTATATATATATATATATATATACATGAATATCAGATGATGTCACCAACGTCTCCTCACTGACGTCACTCACTTCCAAAACTTGTCTTCCGCCATTTTGAGGACCTGATTCGGCAAGATCGATACGTCAGTCGCAAAGGAACTAGAGCTTAGATTATCTGCCCGAGCCCAAACTTGACCCGGTCCGACCCGATATTTCCCGTCACTATCCTCGGGCCGGTTCCTTGATCTAGAGACGTGCACTCCCAACGCAAAAGAGTGCGGCTCGGGACTAGATTTGATGGCCGAGTCGTGTGAGCGCGGGCGGTAATGCACTCACTCTGTGTGTGCGGGTTTTGGAGAATAAAACGATTCACGGGACTCCCGCAAACTAGAAATATCTATGAATAAAACATATAAAAACTAATACATTTTTGTAAATTACAAAATAGAAACGATTTACAGGCCAGAGTTTCTTTTTATAACATGTTTGCAGCGTTGAACGATTTAGCCAATCACAGACATATGTGTTGATTTCTTGAACGCAAAGGCCAATCAGAAGCATTTAAGATAGACTCCCCTCACCGCTCAAAACGGACTTTTTGTTCAGAGCTGAATTCTGAATGTATGTTCATGAGTTTGTCCGGTGCAAACGCTATCGGTGTGTTTATAGATGCAGACATGAGGCCATTTTTTTATTTTTTTGCTGATCCGAAAAATGATCCGATCCGTGACTCTGATCCGAGAAACGATCCGAACCGTGAGTTTTTTGATCCATTGCACCCCTAGTCCTATGTGGTTCTCTCTCACGCACCCAGCTCCTCTCGGGCTGGATGCGATGGTTCAGGTGTGGCCGAGGCTACACCTGTACACTTTCCCCCCCAGTATCTTTGCTCCCGAGAGTTCTGGAGAGGGTTCGCCGGGAAGGGGCCCGTCTGTTATTAGTAGCCCAGTACTGGCTGGCCCTAGTTTGGTTCTCGTACCTGGTGTCCCTTCTGGACGGCTCTCCGATGGAGATTCCGATCAGGAAGGACCTACTATCTCAAGCAGGGGGCACTATATTTCACCCTCGCCCAGAGTTGTGGAAACTGTGAGCTTGGCCTCTGAGGGGGCCCAGCTCATAGAATCTGGTCTCTCGACCGAGGTCGTGGAGACCATACTACAATCTAGAGCTCCTTCCATGAGAAGACTTTATGCACTGAAATGGAAACTGTTCTCTGCCTGGTGTTTAGAATGCCAACTGAATCCTGTAAGCTGCCCTGTTGGTACAGTACTTGATTATTTGCAAGAGTGTTTCTCTGCTGGATTATCACCTTCCACCTTGAAGGTATATGTGGCGGCTATATCTGCTTACCACACCCCTCTGGGTGGTGCATCATCAGGAAGAGATCCTCTTATTATTCGTTTTCTTCGTGGCACACTGAGGCTCAGGCCTGCGTTGCGCACTAGAGCAACAACTTGGGATTTGGCCATTGTACTGGAAAGCCTGACTTTGGCTCCCTTCGAGCCCATTGAAGAGATTTCAGAAAAGTTCCTTACTCTAAAAACTTTATTTCTCATTGCTATTTCTTCTATCAAGAGAATTGGTGATTTGCAAGCCTTTTCGGTTGCTCCTTCGTGCCTAGAATTTGCACCTGGCATTGTGAAAGATTTCTCCACCCTAGGCCGGGCTATACTCCTAAGGTCCCTACTAATGTTACAGGCCCAAATGTAGGTCTTTTGTCGTCCATCTTTTAAACCTCTGGGGTCTGAGGTGTTTTCTGGGACCTGGAGGTGTTCTGACATGCTCTGACATTTGTGCTTTTTTCAGTTGCTTATAAACATATAAATGGCAAAGTTGTCATTACACTCTATTTAGCACAAAAAGGGCTACCATAATATTTGAGCAACATGTATGTACATGTTTGTATTTTTGAGAGAATATTGTTTATGCATGGTTATTGAAAAAACTAAAACTTAAAGTTTCTGAAATAAGGCCACAAAACACATACTAAATATGTGTCCACAAGACTTTTGACTAATGGATGTTGTCGCCTAGAATTTTTGCTTCAAAATGATCTGAAAATCATCCTGCCTAATCATTTACACAAAACAATACATTGATTTAAATTTTGTAAAACACTTTTTGTTTGGAAAGGCAATATGTGAAATGGGTGTGAATCATGAATAATGCTCTGATTCACACCTGAGAAGACAAAGACCTGCATAATGAGCCTTCATAATGAGCTTTTCACACAGGTGTGTCACTGAGCCACAAGAAAAAATACAAGGACAAAAGAAAAAAAGAATTAAAAAAAAAGAAAAAAATATATATACATACTACAAAATTGGTTCACAGTTGGAAACATCTCGAAAAAAAATAGTATTTTTCCACTTGTATTTTTGCTTGCAAATTGTATAATATCCAAGGTAAACATTTCTAGTAATTGTGTAGTTAATTCTCATACTGTATTTTCAGAAAGGTTTGGATATGTATCCAAATTTGTCACTAATAAAACACAATAAAAATAATTTAAAGAGAAGGCTTATATTGACCTTTTAAGATTTTCTTTACATCTACCTTGTAAATATGTTCTTTGCTATTTTATTTAAAAGGTTACAATTACAGCAACAATTAAAATAACAATATTTCAAGTGTGATCTTTCTTTGTAAAAACTAATGAAAGTTAGTTAGAAAGAACTAAAGAAACAAAAAAACTTTTTTGTTTTTTTCTTCAAAAAAACATTTTTTCATACGTATTTCAAAGTTAAGGATTCATTAGTTTGAATAAAGCCTACATTGGAACAAACACTATAATAACATCTTAGTTGATGACTTTATTTTTGACAAAAAACATAGCCTAATATATTTAACATTTTAGCAGAAATTGGTGAACAAAAGCTTATTTGATGTGGCAGTAGTCTATTTTACAGTAAAATCTTTATAATCTATCCAAAACTAGTCAACGAAATGTTGTCTTTCATATTTCGTCTGTAACATAGGCATATCGTTTGTTGTTGTTATGATATATTAGGGCATATAAATGTTAATTTGCAGTTTAATACGTTGCTTATACAAAGACATTATATTTCAGTCGATTTTTACTCATCTCAGTATAGCAATATAGTTTGGTAAAAGCTGTTCAGTTCACTAATTCACACACAGACACGATTCATATTTAAACCTGAGAGACAGTCTTTTTGCGGTTTACATACACTAGGATATCGCGATTAGTACAATAATAAAAAAAAAACTTACTATTCTTCTCAGATGGATCCATAACGTTGCTCCTCTGAATGAATTTAAACCAGCACTTCTGAGGTAAATTTCCCAGGATTATTCCTCACAGCCTCGCAAGACAACGTAAAGTAGCCTACTGTAATCTGATTAAATTTGGTGAGCTTTATCCATCTGATATGGGCGTTTAAACATTTGCATGGATCGCCTCAGATCATTTGCGTTTGAATAGCGCGCGCTCTCCACGGGCGTGTCAAATTAAAAGATAATCTGCTTTAACCCTCTGAGGTCTAAGGGGTTTTTGGGGTCCTTGAGGTGTTCTGACATGCTCTGACATTTGTGCTTTTTTCAGTTATTTATAAACATGTTAATGGCAAAGGTGTAAATTCACTCTATATAGCACAAACGGGGCTACCGTAATATGTGAGCAACATGTATGTACATGTTTGTATTTTTGAGAGAATATTGCTTATGCATGGTTATTGAAAAAACTAAAACTTAAAGTGTCTGAAATAAGGCCACAAAACACATACTAAATATGTGTCCACAAGACTTTTGAATAATGAGTGTTGTTGCTTAGAATTTTTGCTTCAAAATGATCTGAAAATCATCCTGCCTAATAATTTACACAAAACAATACATTGATTTAAATTTTATAAGACACCTTTTGTTTGGAAAGGCAATATGCGTGGAGGCGTGTTCACACCTGAGAAGACAAAGGCCGGATAATGTGCCGCATAATGAGCTGCATATTAATTAGCCCTTTCACACAGGTGTGTCACAGGATCCCAAAGAATGCAAGGACAAAATAAATTATCTATATATACATATTTTACAATTGGAAATTGTAACCAATTACAAATAGGTTACAATTACAACAACAATTACAATTTTAACAATATTTCAAGTGTATTTCTTTGTAAAAAGTATACATTTTATCATACGTATTAAAAAAGGTAAGGATTCATTAGTTTGAATATTGGAACAAACACTATAATAACATCTTAGTTGATAATTCAATATACCTACTTTATTTTTGACAAAACATAGTATTGATAAAAACATATATTTAACTATGAGCAGAAATTGGTGAACAAAAGCGTACCTATTTAATGTGACAGTAGTCTTTTTTTACAGTCAAAACTTTATAATCTATCCAAAACTAATCACAAAATCTTGTCTAAACATTCATATTTAGTCTGTAACATATTGTGTATGATATATTAGTATATACATGTGAATTTGCAGCTTGTTGCTTATACAGACATTTTATTTCAACATATTTTAGTCTATTTTTACTCATCTTAGTAGGCTATAGCAATATAGTTTGGATGTGTTCATGTAAAAATAACATGTTTACTAATGTAGGTGCGAGAGTGAATGAACGGCACAGACACTCCGCTGTATAACTGTAGTAAACAAAGCGCGAGTGCCTGTGCCGTTCATTCATCATTTAGCCTACACACAGACACGCAATTCATATTTAAACAGTCTTTTTGCGGTTTACAGTCAGACACTATTCAATATCGCGATTAGAACAAAGCACTTAAGAATAAATGACTTACTATATCAGCTGGATCCGTTGCTCCTCGAAATGAAACTACCAGCACTTCTGGTACATTTTCCAGGGTTATTAGATAGTATTATTCCTCACAGCGAAAGGATACGCTGTGTACACAGCTGTACAAGATACTTACTAAACATGATGTGTTTTATAATCCAGCTGGTGGGCGTTGGCATGTTTGAATGGCTTGCCTTAGATCATTTGCGTTTGAATACCGCGCGCTCTCCGTGGGCGTGGCACATTAACGCGTAATTAGGTATAATGAGCTGGAAAGAAAAATACTGACATCTCTCTCTTTTCATACAGATTACATAAACTGAGAATATTTGTTTTTTATATAAATTAATTCATGTAAAAGAAGAGAGTTCAAGCTTCATTATGGAAAAACACTCGTGCCTGTATGACAAGTATTCGCGGAATTACAGTTAATTTTCGGACGCATTTCAGAATGGACTTAACTGACAGAGAGAAGGCAAAACTAGCATCATGTTTGTTTTTCTTTATGTGGCGAAAAGCACACCACTTTGTTTTTATTGTGAGTATCCACAAAAAAATAGACACTTATCAGGATCTAATGATGTACAACACTTAATATGTAAGATCAAAATCAACAGAGTATTTTGAGTTTCTTTTGCACTGATAAGAAAAAAAGCGAGACTATCACGCCCGCGCCATAGCCGACCTCAGAGGGTTAATGAGCTGAAATGAGAACGACTGACATCGCTCTCTTTTCATATAGATTACATAAACAGAGAATATTTGTTTTTGTTATGAATTACATCATTTAAAAGTACAAACTTAAATGTTTCTAAAGATATATTGCTCATGCCTGGGTGAATAGTATTCGCTGAGTTTTGTTTAAGTTTAGAGACGTGCTTAAAAAAAAAGTCCACGGTGACAGAGAGCCAGAAAGCACACCCTGTTTATTTTCTTTATTTTACAAAAGCACAATGTTTTATTTCGATTGTAAGTGGACACATAAAAAAGTAGACATTTATCAGTTTATTTTTTCATATTTCTCAAGTCTTTATGACCAAAAATTGAGTATTTTAGGTCTATTTTGCTGCTATGTGAAAAAAATCGAGCAAAACGTGCCGGCGCGTTTGCCGACCCCAGAGGGTTAATACACCAGATCAGGAAAAACTTAATCTGCTGTGCCCTGTTCGGGCTTTGGATGCTTACGTACACAGAGCTGCCCTGTGGCATATCGGGTCACCTAGAAAAGGTTACCCTGCATCTAAGCAGAGGATGAGCAAGTGGATAGTCGAGGCTATCTCACTTGCTTATGAAGCTGCTGATCAGCCTTCACCTTTGGTTGTCCAGGCCCATTCTACCAGGAATAAATCAATTAGGGCTGTTAACGCAATTAACGCAGCCTCTGTTATTTTTTTGTCATCCTTTGGCTAGTGTTACATGATCCCGCTCTTATTCGTGCAAATGCTTTTAAACCATTCATGCGCAACAAGTCAAAAGAGAGCGCGCTGCATGTGAATGTTTTGACTGACTCACAGAAAGACTGTGTTTTTCTGTGAGTCACAGAGGGGGGCATTTTTATCCAGACATCAATGGCTTATTGATCCTTATAGGTGTTATCAATCATTTAGTTGTTGAGAAATACACATTTCAGAATTATCACTAATCTGTGTGTGCATTTTGCTTTAGAACCAAGCAAGTTGACTCATGAAACCATTTGTTTATTATATCGCAATCGTATATCGCAATCGCAATATTGACCTCAATAATCGCAATATGATATTTTCCCCAAATCGTGCAGCCCTAACTTGGATCTAGGCTCCACACCAGGGTCTCGGGTGCTTGCTTCTTATTGTGCGCATGGATTTCACACAGAACAGGCATTTGTTATTATGAACGTCTCAGGTTACATATGTAACCCTGGTTCCCTGAAGAGGGAACGAGACACAGCGTCGCCCTGCCATACTCCCTGCATGCCTGTGATCGACTTGCTTCGGCTTTTTCAGAAGCTAGCGCGGTCTGTTTTCAGGTGTGCTTTTTAGTTTCCTGGTCGATGACATCACCCGCCGACGTCTTCCCATTGGACTGATTATACACGTGCTTCACGACGCAATCATGCAGGGGTGTTCCCACTGCGTCTCGACGCAACGTCTCGTTCCCTCTTCAGGGAACCAGGGTTACATGCGTAACCTGAGACGTTTTTGTGCTAACGTTTTGGGAACATTATTAAAGACCAGATAACTGAAAAAACAAATATGAAAAATCACATGCTGTGCATAGTATACCTACTGCAGAAATAATTCTGAAGTACTTCATAGTAGACTCATAAATGAATGATTAAATGATTTCTCTTTCTCACACACACATACACACACACACACACACACACATATTCGGTAGTCTATTCTCTGTGGATTTGGGGATTGCTGCTCTCTCTTTGATAATGATGAGGATGAAGTTAAAAGTCATGTACGTCACAAACCACAGCAAGACAGATGTGGAATACTACTTAAATGAGCATAGAGGATGAAAGATGATCCTTTTGGGCTGTGAACATAGTGACATTTTGACCCTCCGCGGAGTCTAAGACCTTTGTATCTTGTGTTCATGGGAATAAAGTGCATGTGATGTATGCAGTTACCAGTTTGTGTGTTAAGCTCCGGGTAAAAGGATTTTGTGAGAGTTCGTAACGTGACAGTTCTCACGTGCGAGTGCGTTGTGACATCTGTCACGTGTCATGTGATGTGCTCCATTAGTAAAGGACATGATAAATGCTACATATGATTGATTCCATCCTCTGGTGCAATAGTTCACGGTTTGGTATATAACGCCTACTTTTCACCATCCAATCAATTCCCAAATGATAAAATCAATCCATGTCCTACATTTTTCAGAAATACACTTGTGTAGATGTTATAAACGGGGTTTTACATTGACTTAAGGAAATGTCACATCTTGTATGCAGTAACTAAGCACAAAGATAACAAAACACAAGGAAGTTCCTAATTTCTCAGTTTTTTAATCATAATCCATAAGCAGCTGTTTAGAAAGAGGAAAAAAGCTAGACAGCTGCCTATCTAAACAGCATTTTAATTTGTAGTGCCTTCAAAGCAAAGATTGCTACTAAATGTAGGCAGCACCATAATAAATGACTTCTGTGATACCTAATTTTGTCTAAATTGCAAATTTGCATATAATTTGCTGATAAAGCATGCAAGGTCCTTGTGTATTGCGACAAACTCACCTTTGTAAAAAAATAAGTGCGCTTGAATTGAATGTCAATGTACGTTTGTATCAGATCTTAAAAGTATATTTTAAAAAACTGTACTTGCAGGTAATGTTATAATAATGAAATAAATGTATAAAGAAATAGTCTACTCTCTTTAAATACATTTAAGTTTTAAGTATAATTTTATTTTGCCTTAAAGAAGTAGCCTACACTCATTTTGATAAGTTGACTATCATAACAAAGCACATATAAAGTAAAACTAAAATATATTTTAGTTTACCATAAATGCTTGTCTGTAAATTCGGCAGTACACTTTAATCAAATTTCAAAGACAATAGAAGTAATTAAGAAATTACAAATAAAGATTAAAAAAGTGCTCTTATCAGCTAATTGCATTTAATATAAATTTCAACTATAACGTTTTCATTTAAATGCAATTAACATGCAGTTAAGTGTCTGAAAACATTGCATTATGTTTGCCTTTAAAGTATAATTAAAGTAATTATAGTCAAGAGATATGTCTATAAATGTATTTGTATCTCATTCAAAACAAAAACATATTGATATAATTGTTTAGTTTAATAAAAAATAGGTCAGTTTTACCCAGTGTTTGTGTGTGATTTATATGTTTTATGCTTCAAGAAGCACATAGTTAGCTTAGCAATATGCTAACTCACATCTTGGCATCCAGATCGACAAGAACAATGGCTGGAGTTACTGCCTATGCATAACATTGATTAGTCCTGTCTTAGAAGGTAGCTGACTATGTAGAAGAACTATGTATCAAGTTCACTGTTACATGTTTCCTGTTTTTCTGGACTTTTATGTTGTATTTCTAGTTTCCTTTTCCCTGTGATTTAGTTTTATAGTACCTTTGTAGTACTTTTGTTTCATTTGATTGTATCCAGAGGTGTGTTGATACCTTTGTTTGCTTGTCTGTATATAGCCATTGTATTTCCCATGTGGTTTGTCAGGTATTCTCTTTCTATAGCTGTTGTGTTGTTGCATTCAGTTCTCTTTACCTGCATTTTTGTTTTGTAGCTTTTGGAGTTATTTGTATTCTCTTGCTGCTAATCTAATAAACCTACAGATTTTGATCCATCTCTCCCTCATTTCTGAATTCGCCTGCGTCACATTCACTAGGTTTTCAAACAGAGATATTATGTCTTCCACCTGTGTAGTCCAGTGAATAATTTATATGCATTCAAGAAAATCTTGATTCTATTCAAATGTCTCCGGGTTATAATCATTAACTAAAAGTAAAACTGTTAAAAACATTTTTGTTGTTTGGGCAACTTACTGAAATAAGATTGATTACCTGAAGCACTAACATAACAAAATTGAAAAAAACAAACTAAAATTAAAATGTAAACTCACTTGGAAATAACAAACATGAATAAAAATGTAATAATGCTGATCTGACTTTATTTTTCTGTTACCTATAGAGGCCCCATGGCTCTCAGCCACAGGGCTCCAAGTGGATCTGGACGGCTCTGCGACAGGCTTTCGGAAGACCTCTGCTCCTCAGCATCACCTACCGTTTCTTGGCGGATCTTCTTGGCTTTGCTGGCCCGCTCTGCATCTCAGGCATTGTGCACCATCTCAGTAAAGAGAACCACACCATTCAGCCACCAGTAAGAGCATTTCTATCTTTTAAACCCATCCAAGCCACATTAAAACAACCAAGAATTTGCACAGAATTTTTATCGGTCCTAAAACAGAAGCACCACTGACACTGAAATTGATGAGGTGGTTTTCAGTATTTGTGTTGTATACTTCCTAGTCAAGAACATGCCGTTTTATTCTCTCAGGTATTTTGAAGGTAAAATTAGAAACCGTTGCAGTGAGGGACTGACTTCAGGTCATGGCTGCTTTTCATGTAACATTTTCATCTCGTGTTACAAAGCGGTTAATCGCAATGCCTTCTTGTCAATTATTAAAATGTTGAAGAGCCTTCTGTCTGGCTCTCGGATGTCCGATGTTGGCCTGTTTGGACGTCTTTGTATGATGTAATCTACTTCAGAGTTAGTGATGATGAGAAAATCTGCCATTATATATATATATATATATATATATATATATATATATATATATATATATATATATATATATATATATATATATATATAATTTATATGGTTACACTTTAGATTAGGGTCTAATTCTCACTATTAACTAGGACTCTTGCCTTATTAACAGTTAGTAAGGTACTTGTTAACCCTCTGGGGTCTAAGGTGGTTTTGGGGTCCTTGAGTTGTCGCTTCGAGTTCTGGCTTCAAAATGATGTGAAAATCATCCTGCCTAATCGTTCACATAAAACAAAACATTAATTTATACTTTGTATGACAGTTTTTTTGTCAGAAGAGGTTTATGCGTGGGAGTGGTAATGGCCTATCAATATTAATGAGATTCAGACCAGGGGTGTGACAGACACTCCCCCAATGGCTAATGGCCCATCAAGTGAGGCAGCCTGAACAAAGAATGAGAGGAGATTCAAATTTGTTTGATTTGTTTTTCAATCTGTTTTATTGTAATTCCTCTATGTGGAGAAACTAAATGTTCTAAATTTGCTCTAAGCAAATCAAATGTGAGTAAAATAAATAAATAAATAATCAGTCGGCTATAAACAAAGCGATTGTGAGCGATAAATAAACAAAAGTAAAGGCAGGAATCTCACAGTAAATGCTTATGCCCCGTTTATGCGGGCTCTAAGCAAATCAAATGTGAGCAAAATAAACAAAAGTAAAGGCAGATCGCTATCCTCCTCCGAGTTGCAGGCGGAGGTAGTGGTGAAGCTGCATTCCTTTTAAAAAAGTTGAAGAATATTATTACATAAATATAACCATAGTAGCATTAGTCTATAATGAATAACTGATGTAAATAATTTTAGACGTATGCAATAAGCCTATGCGTGTCAATGGGCCATTACCGGAGAGGCACACCGCAAACAAAACACATTTGCGCAATTCATTAACTGGGTATATTTACACATTTCAGCACATTTACACACATTTACAACTGATATTTGCGAGCATGCATCGTTAATGATAATGAGGCAGCATTTAAACTAGTCAAAATATAATCTAAACACCTACTAGGCCTATTTTCTAAAATAACTTTTAAATTCTAGCTTTCATACATAATGATCTAAACATATGATTTACACATACAAATTTCCTAACCAAGGGGTTTACAGTGCGTAGCATATGCACTAAAAACAAAAACAAAAAAAACATTTTTGACGATGAAATGGTACGAGATATTAAATTCCTGGTATAGATATGCACTTTCATTAGATCGTGTTGAATATATCAAATGTCAATACTCTGGATCTGCAAGTGGAAAATAGTCCACCCAGTATAATATGTAAGCTACATGTTTATATTGAATAGCTTGTCAACTAATGGAAGTAAGACTAAATACTTACTCATCCGAAATTCTATCCACGGCTGGATCAAGTCGCTCTTCAAAATACAAACGGTCGTCATCAGAGTAGTCGCGCTCTTCTTCTGATAAAAATGTGGATTCTTCGTCGCTAGTATCCAGGACGAGCTGAAGAGCTTCCACACCGGTGTATCGTGCCATCTTCCCAACGCGCAGGTGACTGAATGATGAAACTTGAAGCCTTTAATGCATTTGCTTGGGGGCGTTTACCTGTTTTGCATAGATGGCTTAACACATTATCTTGTGAATAGCGCGCTCCGTGAGTAGGCGTGAACAAATTAAAGTAAATGAGCTCGTAATCAGCTCGACTGGAATCACTCTATTGTCATACAGATTACAGAAGCTAAGAATATTTGTTTTTAATATAAATTACTTCATTTAAAAGATGCAATCTCAAGCTTTATGCCCGTGGGTATGTTTGCCTGTTTGACTGAATTTTCGTGCAGTTACAGATAATTTCCGAACGCGTTTCAAATTGGAGTTCGCTGACAGAGAGATGCAGAACTTGCATCATGTTAATTTTTCTTTATTTGGCAAAAAGCAAAACACTTTATTTTTATTGTGAGTATACAGAAAAAAAATAGAAACTGAACAGGATCGATTGATGTATAACACGATAATGAAAGATCAAAATTAACAGAGCATTTTGAGTTTATTTTGCATTGCTAAAAAAAAAAACTAGCAAAACGCGGGGGCGCTTTTGGTCCCCAGAGGGTTAAGCACAAACAGGGGTACCATAATATGTGAGCAACATGTATGTTAGGGATGGCGAAAACTAAAAATTTTCTTGACCGACCACCGAGCCTCACTAGCCGGTTGAAACCGGTTAACCGATTAGTTTAAAATATGCTACGCTATTTTCGAGCCGCGCCTGCAATTTCGCAAGTGAACAACATCCGGATACAGGTCGCATGTTAATGCCACGTGTAAACGCAGCCTTACAAAAATAACTGGGTTGATCATGTTAAAGTCGCATCGATCATCTGGGTTTAAGCTTATATCGTGCAATGACTATATTGACAGAAATGGGAGATTGGTAAACATGCTGAAACAATAAAAACATTCAACATTTAAAACATAAAAAAAAATTCCAATTCCGATTATTCCTCTAGCAGCGTGCAGCTCTTCATGACTGACTGTGATTGTACAGGCGATCGCCTCGTTCAGATAATGTTGCACAAAAATGACACACCTAGTATCATGTAAGTCTAAATAAACTGTTTTAAAGATTGACGTTTATTGTAAGGTTCAAATAAGTTTCATTTCTTGTATAAACTGCATCTGGCCATTATTTTCTGACAGTCACGCGGGGAGACTGGGCGGGGATTTAAATTACGTCCACCTGTGAATGCAGACACGATGGCTGGATTGCGTTTACATTTCACTGAGATCTGATCACAATGCGTCCTCGACTACCTCCGAACCTGGACACGCTGATCGGATAACAATCCGATCAGATGTGCGTTTACACTTCTCTCTTCAATGTGTATGTGGACAACATCCGGATACAGGTTGCATGTTAATGCCAAGTGTAAACGCAGCCTCTGTCGCATCTCTCTGCCGCTGTGCCTCCCGCTCACACACACACACTGCCCCGGCGCCGCCCTTCCACTCACGTCACTTTTTTTTTTAAATCCCCTACAGCGCGAAACATGAGTCCCGCAAACGCGGCGCCGAGGAGCTTGTAAGTAATCTGAGGACAAATGGCTCCTTAGTTTCGAAATGGTTTGGGTACAAGGTGATCGCGTTGTAAATAAAGGCGTTAGTCTAGCGTTAGAAGCTCATTTGAAACATTGCCGCGGCTCATTTAAGAAAATGACAGCTCCGAAGAGACGCCGCTTTAGTTTGAGGTTGTGCAATAATAAAGAAAGATGATCATCATCATCACTTTATCTGTTACCACTGAAATGTAGATGTAATGTATTTCCAAATCTAAGCCCATCTTGTGCGGAATTTTGCCTAATAGACTGCAACACGATAAAACCAATAATGGATAAAACAGGCACCTTCAGAATGCGTAAAAGACGCACCGGCCAAGGCAGGTCTAACTCCTTCTAGTGTGCCTTCTAATAACGGACAGAACAACTCTTTTGTATAATTAATATTATTTTTTTATTTTTCAAAAAGACAAGTTACATCTGTGTCATTCTTTTTGGTGAAATGGTCCCACACACTACTTTTCTTTGCACGCTTCATCCTGTCGTCTACCCTGGCTCTAACCTCGAGTGTTCTAGCCTGTAGCCTTTACTTTTCGCAAACCTTGTGAGCGCGCGAACCCAAACGCTGTGACCTCGCGCCAATTTTTTTTATTGGTTTATTAAGTACAAACAGGCGAGTTATGAAAAATTGAGTGTGAGGGATTTGTTCACTTCACACAAAAATATCTTGGAATGAGATGGCTAACTGTAGTAGCATTTAGTCCACTGTCTATAATAGCCTAATTTAGAGATCACTTTTTTTTTAACCAACTACCGACAACTTTGATCGGTTAATGTTGATACGGTCAACCATCGGTCAAACGGTCATCGGTTAACATCCCTAATGTATGTACATGTTTGTATTTTTGAGAGAATATTGTTTATGCATGGTTATTGAAAAAACTAAAACTTAGGGACTAAGATCATGGGGACCCCTCCTGTGATCATGGTTTGACTGTAGGCCTATGTGTATTCAGAGCCAGTGAGCAACGGACTTTCAAAATAATAATAATAAAAAAAACTGCGTTAACGTGCGATAAAAAAATTGTCGGCATTAATTAATAAATGCGTTAACGCGATAATAACGCGTTAACTTGCCCAGCCCTAATATATATATATATATATATATATATATATATATATATATATATATATATACACCCCTGAACAAAATCTTAAGACCGGGGGAAACATTGCAAGTATTCGCATTTCGTGCTGGTGGATCATAACCGGGTTGTAAGTACTACTTCAAAATGCCAAAAGAAGAAACAGGAGCAAGAGACAAAAAATAGAGAGTAGGCAATTTATTGAAAACTGCATTTAAACTTAAACAGGCTGTTCATCAGCTGATCAAAAGTTTAAGACCATAGGCATAAAAAGGTAAAATCTGCACAAAAATATGGCTTTCGTGTCATTGATCTTCAGGCAGTCACACTGTCATGATCTCCTGATGGCAAAGGCAAAAAGGCTTTCTCTCTTTGAACGTGGCAGGATTGTTGAACTGCACAAGCAAGGCCTCTCGCAACGCGCCATCGCTGCCAAGGTTGGACGCAGTAAGACAGTCATTTTACATTTCTTAAAAGATCCTGAGAGTTATGGGACAAAAAAGTCAAGTGGTAGACCCAAAACAATTTCACCTGCACTGAGCCGCAGGATCCGACGGGTTGTCCGTCAAGACACAGTTCGATCCTCGACCCAAATTAAGGCACTTACTGATGCTGACTGTAGCCCAATAACCATAAGACGTCATCTGCGAGAGAAGGGCTTCAAGAACAAAAAACGTCTTCAAAGGCCACGTCTCCTCCCACGCCACAAACTTGCCCGTTTGGAATTTGCAAGGGAGCACCAAACATGGGACATTGAAAGGTGGAAGAAAGTTTTATTCTCTGACGAGAAAAAAATTAACCTGGACGGTCCTGATGGCTTCCAACGTTACTGGCATGACAAGGAGATCCCACCGGAGATGTTTTCTACGCGGCACAGTGGAGGAGGCTCCATCATGATTTGGGGTGCTTTTTCCTTCAATGGGAAAATGGAGCTTCAGGTTGTCCAGGGGTGTCAAACGGCGACTGGCTATGTGGACATGTTGCAGTGGGCATCCCTCTAGACTGAGGGCCCCCGTCTGTGCGGTAATGACTGGGTCTTTCAACAGGACAATGCTGCAATTCACAACGCCCGCCTGACGAAGGACTTCTTCCAGGAGAATAACGTTGCTCTTTTGGACCATCCTGCGTGTTCTCCTGATCTAAATCCCATTGAGAACATTTGGGGATGGATGGCAAGGGAAGTTTACAAAAACGGACGTCAGTTCCAGAACGTGGATGCCCTTCGTGAAGCCATCTTCACCACATGGAGCAACGTTCCCAGCAGCCTCCTGGGAACAGTCGCATCAAGCATGCCGAAACGAGTGTTTGAAGTGATCAACAAGAACAGTGGGGCTACTCACTACTGAGTCCTTTTTTGACACTTTTAGTTCTGTTGTAGGTTTATTTTTGGGCTATGGTCTTAAACTTTCGATCAGCTGATGAACAGCCTGTTTAAGTTTAAATGCAGTTTTCAATAAATTGCCCACTCTCTATTTTTTGTCTCTTGCTCCTGTTTCTTCTTTTGGCATTTTGAAGCAGTACTTACAACCCGGTTTTGATCCACCAGCACGAAATGCGAATACTTGCAATGTTTCCCCTGGTCTTAAGATTTTGTTCAGGAGTGTGTATATATATATATATATATATATATATATATATATATATATATATATATATATACAGGTCCTTCTCAAAAAATTAGCATATTGTGATAAAGTTCATTATTTTCCATAATGTAATGATAAAAATTAAACTTTCATATATTTTAGATTCATTGCACACCAACTGAAATATTTCAGGTCTTTTATTGTTTTAATACTGATGATTTTGGCATACAGCTCATGAAAACCCATGAGGTTTGAAAACCCATGAAAACCCCAAAAAAGTCAACCTTCAAATAATTATGTTCAGTTATGCACTCAATACTTGGTCGGGAATCCTTTTGCAGAAATGACTGCTTCAATGCGGCGTGGCATGGAGGCAATCAGCCTGTGGCACTGCTGAGGTGTTATGGAGGCCCAGGATGCTTCGATAGCGGCCTTAAGCTCATCCAGAGTGTTGGGTCTTGCGTCTCTCAACTTTCTCTTCACAATATCCCACATATTCTCTATGGGATTGAGGTCAGGAGAGTTGGCAGGCCAATTGAGCACAGAAATACCATGGTCAGTAAACCATTTACCAGTGGTTTTGGCACTGTGAGCAGGTGCCAGGTCGTGCTGAAAAATGAAATCAGATGGAAGCATGAAGTGCTCCAAAATCTCCTGATAGCTAGCTGCATTGACCCTGCCCTTGATAAAACACAGTGGACCAACACCAGCAGCTGACATGGCACCCCAGACCATCACTGACTGTGGGTACTTGACACTGGACTTCAGGCATTTTGGCATTTCCTTCTCCCCAGTCTTCCTCCAGACTCTGGCCCCTTGATTTCCGAATGACATGCAAAGTTTGCTTTCATCCGAAAAAAGTACTTTGGACCACTGAGCAACAGTCCAGTGCTGCTTCTCTGTAGCCCAGGTCAGGCGCTTCTGCCGCTGTTTCTGGTTCAAAAGTGGCTTGACCTGGGGAATGCGGCACCTGTAGCCCATTTCCTGCACACGCCTGTGCACAGTGGCTCTGGATGTTTCTACTCCAGACTCAGTCCACTGCTTCCGCAGGTCCCCCAAGGTCTGGAATCGGTCCTTCTCCACAATCTTCCTCAGGGTCCGGTCACCTCTTCTCGTTGTGCAGCGTTTTTTGCCACACTTTTTCCTTCCCACAGACTTCCCACTGAGGTGCCTTGATACAGCACTCTGGGAACAGCCTATTTGTTCAGAAATTTCTTTCTGTGTCTTACCCTCTTGCTTGAGGGTGTCAATGATGGCCTTCTGGACAGCAGTCAGGTCGGCAGTCTTACCCATGATTGCGGTTTTGAGTAATGAAACAGGCTGGGAGATTTTAAAAGCCTCAGGAATCTTTTGCAGGTGTTTAGAGTTAATTAGTTGATTCAGATGATTAGGTTAATAGCTCGTTTAGAGAACCTTTTCATGATATGCTAATTTTTTGAGATAGGAATTTTGGGTTTTCATGAGCTGTATGCCAAAATCATCAGTATTAAAACAATAAAAGACCTGAAATATTTCAGTTGGTGTGCAATGAATCTAAAATATATGAAAGTTTAATTTTTATCATTACATTATGGAAAATAATGAACTTCATCACAATATGCTAATTTTTTGAGAAGGACCTGTATATATATTTTACAATTAGAAATTGTAACCAATTACAAGTAGGTTACAATTACAACAACAATTCCAATTTTAACAATATTTCAAGTGTATTCTTTCTTTGTAAAAAGTATAAATTTTATCATACGTATTTCAAAGGTAAGAATTCATTAGTTTGAATATTGGAACAAACACTATAATAACATCTTAGTTGATAATTCAATATACTTTATTTTTGTATAACATAACATACTATAAATTTAACATATGAGCAGAAATTGGCGAACAAAAGCTTATTTATTGTGGCAGTAGTCTTTTTTTACAGTAGCCTAAAAACTTTATAATCTATCCAAAACTAATCAACGAAATCTTGTCTAAACATTCATATTTAGTCTGTAACATATAGTGTTTATGATATATTAGCATACATGTTAATTTGCAGTTTGTTGCATACAGACATTTTATTTCAACATATGTCAGTCTATTTTTACTCATCTCAGTAGGCTATAGCAATATAGTTTGGATGTGTTCATGTAAAAATAACATGTTTACTAATGTAGGTGCGAGTATGAATGAATGCAGACATGCACTGTATAACTGTAGTAAACAGCACGCGTGCGCGCCTGTGCCGTTCATTCATCATTCACACACAGACACGCAATTCATATTTAAACAGTATTTTTGCGGTTTACAGACACTATTCAATATCGCGATTAGAACAAAGCACTTAAGAATAAATAACTTACTGCGTCAGCTGGATCTGTTGCTCCTCGAAATGAAACTACCAGCACTTCTAGTACATTTTCCAGGGTTATTAGATAGTATTATTCCTCACAGCGCAGCAAGACGAGGTAAAGTACACTTCTTATTAAACTTGATGTGTTTTATAATCCAGCTGATGTGGGCGTTGGTATGTTTGCATGGCTTGCCTCAGATCATTTGCGTTTGAATAGCACGCTCTCTCCGTGGGTGTGTCAAATTAACACTTAATCAAGTATAATGAGCTGAAAAGAAAATGACTGACCTCTCTCTCTCTTTTCATACAGATTACATAGACTGAGAATATTTTTTTTTTTTTTATATATAAATTGCTTAATTTAAAAGAAGCGAGTTCAAGCTTCATTATGGAAAAACACTTGTGCCTGAATGACAAGTATTCGCGGAGTTACAGTTGATTTTCGGACGCGTTTCAGAATGGACTTCACTGACCGAGAGAGGCAAAACTCGCATCATGTTTATTTTTCTTTATTTGACAAAAAGCACAATACTTTGTTTTTTTTGTGAGTATACACAAAAAATAGACACTTAACAGGATCGAATGATGTATAACATTTATATGTAAGATCAAAATCAACAGAGTATTTTGAGTCTCTTTTGCACTGATAAGAAAAAAAGCGAGGCTATCGCGATAGCCGACCCCAGGGGGTTAAGTTTAGGTATTGGGTAGGATTAGGAATGTAGAATATGGTCATTGAGAATAAGGCATTAATATGTGCTTTATATAGTACTAATAAAACAGCCAATATCCTAGTAGTAATATGCATGCTAATTGTCACGATTAGCCACGCACTTCCTGGGTTAACTTGGACTACATTTCCCATCATGCACCTCCCTGGACTGATTACACCAAACACCATAAACCTGCACTGCGCTGATTACACACACCTGCATCTCATTCACACACACATATAAACCACTTCCACACACCACACCAGTGTGAAGTCTTGACTTTCCTGGATATCATTTTTGAGCGTTATTTCCCGAGTTTGATTTCTGTGTTTGACCTTTGGATTGTTTATCGTTGCTGACCCTTCTCTGCCTGCCCTGACCCTGGACTGTTTTACTGGACTCTGATTCTCTCTGCCTGCCTCGACCCTTTGCTTGTAATCTGGTCTGTCTCTGCCTTTTCTCCGTTGCCCTGTTTGCTGATGTTGATCCCTGCCTGTTTGACTACTCTAATCAATGCTGCGAATGGATCCCCTCGTGTCTGCTGCATCATTACACTAATAAGCAACTAGTTGACCCTAAACTAAAGTATTTATAATTACAGTTAATGTAGTAGATATTAAGAAAGAATCGTTTTCAACAAAGGTTTCAAGAACACAATTTTAAATCCTATTTGAGGGGACGCACTTCTGAAAGTAATAACTGAATGTCTTGATTCAATTATAAATATGTCATATTCAAAGATGGCTTCCAATAGAGCAAACAAAGTTATTATGGTTGAACAAGTTGTCTAAAGACTTATTGTTCTGTCAGCAGTGTTGCTTTTCCATTGGTTTAATTGACTTATGTGTTGCTGCTCTAATCTTTAATTACATTATATATTTACATAATAGAGTTATAACTATTTTTCTGTACTTTCTCTTTAGAGGAAGATTGTTGGTGACAGGATAGTGCCATTGTAGGCAAAGACAAGTACTATTATCATTAAAGCTGTAATCCTTATTTTTTTTTTCGGTCCCACTTTATATTAAGTGGCCTTAATACCTGTGAACTTACATGGTTACTAGATATGTACTTAGTATGTAACTACAGTGTAAATACACATTGGTACATAGTATTTACAACTGTAATATTTGTGTAACTACACATATGTAACAACCCACGGAAAGGTATGTGTAAGTACAAATGTGTAACAGGACATTGGTAACAACACTTTTTCCACTACAGTAAGTACACATGTGTAACAGGCATTATGTAACTACATTTTGTAACAACAATATGTATTCACACAAGTTGTTTCACTTCCACACGCAGTCTTCCATACTGTAGTTACCAGTTAAGAACACACTGAAACCATGATGATTCCTATGTGTATACCATGTATTTACTATATGACCGGCAGGACTTATGTTGAATTATAGCTAAAGTTTTCCCTTGTGGTACCAGTGTACTTACATGGTAACTCCTCAGGAACTCTGCACTTGATACAATGTGTTAAACTGTCATAACTTACATGTATTATGCAAAACCCAAACCTCTGTGCAACACTGTATTAACAGTGTACTTACATGGTAACTCCTCAGGAACTGTCCACTTAATATAAAGTGTAAAATGGTCATAACTTACTGTGTATTATGCAAAACCCAAACCTCTGTGCAACTGTACTAACAGTGTACTTACATGGTAACTCCTCAGGAACTGTCCACTTAATATAAAGTGTAAAACGGTCATAATTTACTGTGTATTATGCAAAACCCAAACCTCTGTGCAACTGTACTAACAGTGTACTTACATGGTAACTCCTCAGGAACTGTCCACTTAATATAAAGTGTAAAACGTTCATAACTTACTGTGTATTATGCAAAACCCAACCCTGTGCAACACTGTATTAACAGTGTAACTTACTTACATGGTAACTCCTCAGGAACTGTCCACTTAATATAAAGTGTAAAACGGTCATAACAGAGACCATCTCAGCAAACCCAAACCTCTCATAGTTTTATTAACAATAGCATTAAAATATATTTTGAGCCACTAATCCTACTCATACCCCTAAACCAACCCTTAACCATTCCTTAAAACTACGTAGGCTACACTTATGAAGAAAATAAAAACATAACAGACAGACAAGTAACGTTATAAATTTCACAATAATTTGTTTATTGCGAAAATGTCAAAACCGGTACCAAAAGTCGTTCACATGATGATGCGTTGCAGCCGCAGTCCTCTCTGGCAGTATTATAATAGTTGTGTATTAGGTACAGATCAGAATATAAATTATTAATCCATGAAAATGTTAATCCGGTTTCGGTTCGCTCTGTGAAGGCACGCGCGCTTCTCCATTTCAAATGTACTACACCGACTGAAACACGGCATGTCGCAATCTGTCACGAAGCAGGCGAGAGCCAATGAGCGTTTGATATCACGGCCGTAAAACATGTCGTAACGCTTCTTGAGGGCGCATTTTTTGAATTTGAATTCATCACCAGCGCGCCTGAGCGCGGGATTTGACGTTGGCGGTCGCTGCTGAGAAATGGAGATGAAGATCATAAAGGGCTGAATTTGGATCTGTTTCTTGCAAACAACGTATGGATTCTAAAGATTTGGATTACATCAGGCTAATACAATTGATGTTTTTTTGTGAATTTATGTTGTGTTTTATTGGAGAAAACGCTTTTTGTGTCTCACGGTAAATAAACTAAATACTACAAAATGTTTAAACGATTAAACAAGGTATTTTTAAGGTTTTAAAGTGTAGGCTATTCTTGTTTATTGTTTACAGAACACTGTAATTTACTGTAAAGGCAAATAGGTCACTACAATGTCAAATCAAAAAATCTAAAATAAAGAGTAAATCTTTAAAAGTGCTATGCCGTAATATCCCAGAATCTATCAAAGCATAACTATCACATTTATATTTCAGAGTTTACTATCCACTACGTAACCTTGTGTTTTGCATTTACTGTGGTACACAACAATGACCCTAACAATTACACTTTATATTAAGTGGACAGTTCCTGAGGAGTTACCATGTAAGTAACTTACACTGTTAATACAGTGTTGCACAGAGGTTTGGGTTTTGCATAATACACAGTAAGTTATGACCATTTTACACTTTATATTAAGTGTACAGTTCCTGAGGAGTTACTATGTAAGTACACTGTTAATACAGTGTTGCACAGAGGTTTGGGTTTTGCATTATACACAGTAAGTTATGACCATTTTACTCTTTATATTAAGTGGACAGTTCCTGAGGAGTTACCATGTAAGTACACTGTTAATACAGTGTTGCACAGAGGTTTGGGCTTTGCATAATACACAGTAAATTATGACCATTTTACACTTTATATTAAGTGGACAGTTCCTGAGGAGTTACCATGTAAGTACACTGTTAATACAGTGTTGCACAGGGTTGGGTTTTGCATAATACACAGTAAGTTATGACCATTTTACACTTTATATTAAGTGGACAGTTCCTGAGGAGTTACCATTTAAGTACACTGTTAATACAGTGTTGCACAGAGGTTTGGGTTTTGCATAATACATGTAAGTTATGACAGTTTAACACATTGTATCAAGTGCAGAGTTCCTGAGGAGTTACCATGTAAGTACACTGGTACCACAAGGGAAAACTTTAGCTGTAATTCAACATAAGTCCTGCCGGTCATATAGTAAATACATGGTATACACATAGGAATCATCATGGTTTCAGTGTGTTCTTAACTGGTAACTACAGTATGGAAGACTGCGTGTGGAAGTGGAACAACTTGTGTGAATACATATTATTGTTACAAAATGTAGTTACATAATGCCTGTTACACATGTGTACTTACTGTAGTGGAAAAAGTGTTGTTACCAATGTCCTGTTACACATTTGTACTTACACATACCTTTCCGTGGGTTGTTACATATGTATAGTTACACAAATATTACAGTTGTAAATACTATGTACCAATGTGTATTTACACTGTAGTTACATACTAAGTACATATCTACTAACCATGTAAGTTCACAGGTATTAGGGCCACTTAATATAAAGTGGGACCTTTTTTCTGTTTAAAATGTACAAAATTTATATAATGAGCGAGTACATCATAAATCCATTTTCCAAACCTTGTTTTTATCTTATCCTGAATCAATACAGTACAACTATAATAAGTGTTTATATTGGGACTATTTTAGACTGGTACCACTGCAGGGTAGCCAAGTACCTGCGTGACTTGTCATAGACATAAACACAGAGAGGTAGCTCTGGCTACAATGTTCTTCCGCAAGACACATGCAGTTCTGTTTATTAACCGCTAGAGCGCCAAAAGTTACGGACTGCAGCTTAAAAAACTGATTTAGCATGTAAAATGTAGAAATGAAAACTAAATTTACAGGGGATAGTCATGGCTTGTTAAGCTAAGTGGTTTGGTGTGTTGCAGGTGAAGCATCTTGGAATGTATTTCATCTCCTCCCAGGAGTTCCTCGCCAATGCTTACGTCCTCGCCGTGCTCCTGTTCTTCGCCCTGCTCCTCCAGAGAACTTTTCTCCAGGCCTCCTACTTCGTTGCCATTGAGACTGGAATCAATTTGAGAGGAGCCATTCAGGTCAGCACAACGTTCTATCAATCTATCGGCAAAAAACAGGCAATGAATTCAGAACTTTTGACTGTCCAAGTCATGTAAAATAATATGATATTCATGTTTACTTCCAGACAAAGATTTTCAATAAAATAATGCGTCTCTGCACCTCCAACATGTCCATGGGGGGAATGACGGTGGGCCAGATTTGCAACCTTGTCGCCATAGACACTAACCAACTGATGTGGTTCTTCTTCCTGTGTCCCAACCTGTTCGCAATGCCAGTTCAGGTAAGCCTGAGGTTCTAGTATTTTAATTATGGAACTGTATATATTACATCCGTTCAGAATGCATGATATGATTGCAACCATACCGTCACCCCACTGCTCACCTCCTCGTGTAATTATGGGTTTGAAACCTTCTGCTGTCTTGGCGAATGTGGTATTCCATCACATGATTTGTTATCTGTATTTGACCCAGATAGGAAGAGATTTTGTGTCCAACATGTCTAATCCCAGCAAGAGTCAATTAATTCTGAAGTATAATCTGATTTTAACTAGACTATTTTAGAGACTTGTTAATCTGTTTCCCTGTATCTATGGATGATGTATAGGTAGTGCCCTTTTCTTTTATTTAGATCAGAGATTCTGAATATCTAATGGCAACCAAACATTGTAGCAAAATAGATTTTGTTTTGTGTTTTGCTTTGCATGTTTTTTTTTTTGTTGTTGTTGCTTTTTTGTTTTTTTGTCTTTGCTTTATTTTATAACTACCCTGTTATTTATACATATACATTTATATTATGCCTGATTTAGGTCCGTCAATTAATACATGTAATTGTGATTAACATTTTCTTTTTTTTAACACCTTTAACACATTCGGTTTTCACTTCATTCAAGTGTAGAGGATTTTTTTCTCTCCTTTGTTTAATTATTGGATTTGGTAATTTGTGTAGATACCATTATTAATGCAAATTTATACAAAAACATTCTTTCTTTCATTCACACACATTAAAAAAAACATGTTCTGTTTTCTCTATCTGTATCAGAATGCACAGGGAATGCAAACAGAACTCAATGCATTTATTCAATAATTCAATAATAAAAAGATCTTCCTCAAAACACTTTATAGATGTAACAAATGTAAAAAACATTTCCAGTAATTTATTTTCAATTGTTTTTACGTTTGTTACCCCATAAACAAGCTCACTCTTACCTACCTTTGAATGGCATGGCATGACATGAGCTGGATACACAGATTCTGAGCTGAGCTGAAGAAAACAAAATGTAAAAATGTTGCAAACCCACTCAGTATTCCTCTCACTGCTTCTGCTATCGAATGTATCGAATGAGGTTAGACAGTGTGAAATATCAGGATCTATTTTTAGTCTGTGTATGACAGTATTTTTGTCCTCGAAATCCTCATCTTGTAAAATGTATAGTGCCACTTGTTGAAACGTTTTTTTGTTTTGTTTTTTTGGCTCTTGAATGAAGATATTAGTGTCCTAATTTAAATAAAAATACACTAATTTGTGGCAGAGCAAAAATTCAACAACACCAACAATTAAAGTCATCAGATTACTCATGAGATAATAATGAGAGTCCTAGAGAACTTTTGTTGTAAAACAGAGTGTGTGTGTGTGTGTGTGTGTGTGTGTGTGTGTGTGTGTGTGTGTGTGTGTGTGTGTGTGTGTGTGTGTGTGTGTGTGTGTGTGTGTGTGTGTGTGTGTGTGTGTGTGTGTGTGTGTGTGTGTGTGTGTGTGTGTGTGTGTGTGTGTGTGTGTGTTCGCTCGCTATCGGGCGTTATCGTTATCTCCAGTTTGTCATTTTAATTTATTCTCTTAGATTATTATTATTGGTCACCCTTTACGTCTGTCTGTAGGTTCTGCAAATATTTAACCAATGAAAAGTATTCAAAAGAGCTTTTGACTAAACCTTGTAACTCCACTGGCTCCTCAAACTGTCAGTCAAACTTCATAACTCCACACACTTCTATCGTGAATGAAGTGCCGCACACAGTTTGGACCGTCTCTGCTTGTTTGCAATGCAAGGGTAAAACAAAGAACTGGTTGTTTGAATAAGTACAGCTTTTTCTTTACTCAAGAAACACTATATTTATAAAGGCTAATGTTTTATGTATTTGAGGAGCGGAGAAGACAACAAATGCATGACTAATACAAAAAGTCAAAGCCAGTACTGTCTTAAATAGTATGTGTGTAGCACTTCCTCTTTAATAAACACAAGATTTTGGCCAAATGACCGCCCACTTAGACCGACCACAAACTTACCTTTTTTTTTCCATTTCCAGAAAACTAGCTTTTTTGGAGATTCAAGGTTTCCGCCTGACAACGACGATATATATATTAGGGCTGTTTTCGACTAAGGATTTTCATAGTCGAATCTGATTCGTTAGATTTTGCCGTAGTCGACTGATAGTCGAACCTTTTTATTATTTTTTTTTTTTTTTAGATAGCAGCTAGACGTTCGGTTGAATAACTGGTCGTCTGTTATAGGACAACTCGCTCTACGTTTATTTAAAATGAACAGCAAGACAACTAGAAGTGAATGTGCTTTCCATTAAATGAATCCTTAACAAAAAACAAAACAAAAAAAACGTTGCAATGAACGTGCTTTGTTTTAAATAAATCACACACAGTAAACAAAACCTTAACAAAAAAACTTTGCAATGAACTTTGCAATTTAGACGCGCAAACTGCGTGCCGGTGCGGTGCGGTGAGACGTACATGATCGAGCAGATTCGGCTTGAAGTCGTTCATCCTCGGATGCGGCGTCGCGCGCGTTGTTACAAAAAAAGCCGTGCACACAGCCAAGCGAAATGGGGTCTTGCCGGTCTTGCGCACCCAACGCGTAATTTTTTGCCGCGGGCACCTTCGCTCTTGTGCGGACGCGTCTGGTATAAACAAGGCTTTACTCCGTGTCAGCGCGCGCTCTGATCGGTAAAGGTGCACAGACCTCTCCCGAATCATCTCCAGCACTCAGCCTCCGAAGCAACACTAACTCAGCCCTAATATATATATATATGAGTCTTACAAGCAGGAAGTATCAAGTAAGCCTAGGAAGTCAGTCCGTACGTTGAGCACGGCACGTACACCGCTCTTGGGGTTACTCCTGGCTGCCTTTGTGCAAACCTTGATTAGTTCCCTAAGGCTCTTACTTTATTTTTAGTAAACTTTTTTCTTTTTTTTTGATTGCTGCATATATGTAGTTTAAACCACATGCTCAGCTTCTCCATAGTAAGACTATTAATTATGTAATATTCATCATAACTTTTCACCTTTTTCTTCTTTTTCACAACACAAAAGTAGATGTTTTCCAACTGGGGTCCAGGGGTCCACAAGGGTGTCTGGGAAAAATTTGAGTCAATTTTTTTTTTTCGAATGTTCAAAGTTAAAATGTTACTTTAATTAAATGTTTATAATTAAATAATTTAAAATGTTAAACATGTTTATTATGTTTAACTCAATAATTAAGCACATTTACAGAATTTGATAATGTTACGTTTTAAATTATGTGATTAATTGCCATTATTTTGACAGCCCTAGTTTTAACAGAAATAATAAAGTATAGATCTGCATTTTATTTATTGAAAGAAACCTCTGTAAAACTGCCTTGATATGTATTAATGTTATTTCTGTGCCAACGAAATACAAAGTAAACATTTTCCAGGTAGTTAAATGTCTCTTTTTTTGCATGAAAATATATAGCTTCTTTTATATTTTAGAAAGGGGGATCATCATACTTGTGGGTTCTTGGCATCAACAAGTATGAAAACCCCTGACTCTCGTGATGATAAAAATACCTGGCACATCTTTATCACTTGCTGTGTCAAAAGTGCTACTGAATGTAAAATTGATATCAGAAGTACATTTCTCTTGGTTTCAGATCATAGTGGGAGTCATCCTCCTTTACTACCTCCTGGGAATAAGTGCCTTGATAGGGGCCACGGTCATCACTCTCCTGGCTCCGGTGCAGTACTTTGTGGCTACCAAGTTATCAGATGCACAGAAAAGCACATTGGTGAGCTACTTTGTTTATTTTCTTGATAACATGCAGTCAAGTGACTGTGCAAATACAGATTTTGTTCAAATACAAATGATATTTGTGCAGTAAAGCCAGAGCTTGTCCAAATGATAAGCCTGTCAAATAGAGAGATTCTAATGTATTGTAACTAATGTATAATTTATGTGATGGCCTCAGGAGTATTCCAGCGAGCGGCTGAAGAAGACCAATGAATTGCTGCGGGGTATCAAACTCTTGAAGCTGTATGCCTGGGAACACATCTTCTGCTCAAGTGTGGAGGAGACCCGTGGCAAGGAGCTCACTAGCCTGCAGACCTTTGCCCTGTACACCTCCATATCCAGTAAGACACCTTGGCTTTCACAGTTACCTCACAGTTGAATAGGACGGAGAGCAAACATGTTTGTTACGTGGGGTTAGAGATGTCATACAGGGTTCTTATTATTAAAGCCAACACCTATTTTTCCCTAAATAATGGTTAAGACTGTGTATAATAGCAGCTTGCACTCCTATCAGCAACAATTTTGTCAGAAACATAAAACTTGAAGCTCCTACCTTGCCAAATTGCCAAATTTACACAACATGGTCATTGCCTACTGGCATCATTGCAAATGGTGTTGGACAAAATGTAGTAATCTCATTTAAGACAATTAACATGTTTAGTGTAAATTGTAAACATCATAAATTATATTTCTCTTAATCAAATATATATATATATATATATATATATATATATATATATATATATCATAATCAGTTGCAATAATGGTAAGGAAAGGATCTAGGTGCAGCAGTAAACAGTCCTTTTTAAACAATAGTCCAACTGAGGAGGAAGGAAGGAGGCCTATGTGGGGGACGCAGGGTCATGGGTCAAGCAGGGCCAGGGCGGAGAAGAAGGTGGGAGGAACCAGGGTGGAACCCCCAACAGCAGTCGCAGGACGACGGCCCACAGCAAAGTCAAGGACAGGAGGAGCCATGTAGAAGGCTTGGTCAACTTTTTCACGAGACGATTGATGAGACTGAGCCCTTGGTAGTGGAGACCCAGGCAGAGCTGAAGAGCTGATGGGACCCGGCAACATCGAAGGTCCTGGAGGGAAGGGCGGAGCCGCAGAGACGAGCAACTGAAGTGGAGCCGGGGCGGTAGAGGTCTGAGGCGAAGGCGGTGCTACTGAGGACCAAGGTGGAGCCAGGGGGAAAGAGAAGCCAGACAGAGCCGAAGGGGTGGAGGGATGAAGCGTAGCGGAGCCGACAGGCGGAGCCGACTGGTCAAATAACTGAGATGGAGTCAGGGGTAAGGAGTCAACGCTCTGGGGCTGAACTGGTGAACTTGAAGCACCAGGCGTAGTGGCATATGACTGCCTCTGCACATTTCTTCATGCCGGCCTGAACACCACACCAAAAGAGCAGCTGTCCGGGGAGGGCCCTTGGGGGTGCTTTATCGATTTGGTGGAGTGGGTGCTGGTATCCTGTGGATCATCGCTGACCATCGGACCAGCTTACGATGACGCCAGCCCCACTTACAAAATCCATCACCGCGGGAGCCCTCGTGGTGTACGAGGGTATGGAAGTGAGCCCCGTCCATCCTTCCGCCTCTGAGAGTGAGAGTCTATTGGCTTTAATGTACTGTAGTTTTGTGTTTGGAGAGTTGGATCCCATGTCTCCTCTAATCCTGCCCGAGTTCTAATCGTCATCATGAGACCCGCTGGTCCTGCCTAACCTCCCTCTCCCACCTCCTCTCCAAACTACAACCTTGGAATTAATGTCTCTTGTCAATCCCAGTGCTTCTCTTCAATCTCCTCTCCAGTCATCAGCCACTCCTGTCACCCAGTCGTCACTGTCTCCCATCAGTCCCTCAGTACAACTCCAGGATCTCAGTGGTGTGGCAATACCTTGTGCTTGCTGTGAGCCACCTCCTCCTGGGCATGGGGAGTCCATTGCTCCACCTTCAGCCTCAGAATGCTCCATTTAACCTTGACCCATTGCCTTGGCTCCTGCACCTGCACTCCTTCCTCCCTTGACTCCAGCAAGGACCATTGGGCATTCGACCTCGCCAGGCTCCCTGGGACCACTGGCTCCACCTGGGTTAGACATCGCACCACCTTCGACATGGACCTGCGGGCCATCTACTGTTCTCCGGCCCTCCACCCCTACAGCTTCGGCTAGGTCCGCCCTCCCTCAGGCTCCACCTCTGCCCTTGGTCGCTCCAGCTCCACCTCTGCCCTCTGGATCCCTGCTTCCATCTTGGGGGGTCGTTGTTGTGGCTCCGTTGTGGCCTCCAAGGTCTTCGTTGTCTCTATGCTACATCGGCTCTTCGGCTGCTTGGTGGGCTCCACCTCCTATGTTGCCACTGCCTCTGGTCACACCCATGGTGCTGTCTGGGTGCCTTCCTCCCTGTCCCTGTTGAAGGCTATACATTGGATTACACCACAAGTATCACCCTCAACTTTCCCTTTGATCCCTCTCCCGGACTCTCGTTGTCCACCTGTCCTCCTCCATTTATCTGCTGTCGCGAGACCACGCCTTTCCAGGAGGAGGCATAATGTCACAGTCACATCAGTTTGGACTTTGTTTTTGTTCTTACCGTTTCCCCTGCCTTGTTTGTTGTCATAGTTACAGATTTAAATTCGACACTCAAGCGTGTCTAATCATCCTTGTTTGCCACTGTATTTAATTTCCCTTGTTTCTGTTCTTCCCTGTCGGGTCTCGTCTGTTGTATGATTGTGTTGGTTTGCTGTGCTCCTTGTATGGATTTACCTGTG
Source organism: Gila orcuttii (assembly GCA_026230005.1). Taxonomy (NCBI): domain Eukaryota; kingdom Metazoa; phylum Chordata; class Actinopteri; order Cypriniformes; family Leuciscidae; genus Gila; species Gila orcuttii. The sequence goes on from JAPDVR010000025.1 coordinate 21,359,559, forward strand.
GATTAATTAAAAGACTGCCTACTACCTTCATTTTCGTGTCTGTGTGCGTTAACATAACTCAACCCATGACAATAGTTTTCTGGGAAATCAAAACGCATTATGCATAAAAATAATAATTTTATTATATGATTCTTATCAAAGACAGTTTAAGAGAAGGAAAAAAAGAAAATACATCAATATCCATGCATGGGTGTTTTTTTTTTTCAAGCTTGAAATTGCAAGCAAAACATAAACTAACTTTTGAAAAAAGAATGCTAAATAACCTAATAAATGGATGTAAAAAATACAGCTGAAACTGAAAACTACACAAAAAAGTGTAGTTCTTAAGTGGAGTTCTTAAGTGGAATATGACTCTTTAACAGTGCTGCTCTCTAAAGTTGTTTTGATTTTATGTCAAGGTTATGCAATCTTTCAACCATAAGACCTGTTTGTTCTCTGATCTTTTTTTCGCTGCATGTTTTATGCGACACTGGCAATAGGAGAAGGACTGTGTTGCTCAGCAGGAGAACATTCTGCATGCAGTGGTGCCAAGGGACACCAGGTTCATGTAACATTCAATTTGAATCAATATTCTTCCCAACTGGTATTTTTGCAGAGGATCACTCAATTTCTATTGCTCTTTTAAAATATCTACAGATTTCAATTCAACACATATTCTTCAATGAACAACAGCTAAGTTAAAGAATCACAAGTGAACTCAACAATAATATAGCAGAACATACTAACCTGGAGGCCAATAGAGGACACCAAAAACCCAATTCTCCCATTTTCAGCAGAAAATGGGCAAACCCTGGCAGACAGCAAACTCGGTTGGGGAAGGAAGTCCCATCAGTGTGATTAAATTGTAGACCCACAGCAGTACATAGCAGTAAAATAAAATAAATTAGCTGATAGCTTGATAAAGCAGAACTCAAAGGAAACAATCACTTTGACAGTATCATCCCACGGACCCTGTAGGTACTGTGATCAAAGTTATTTATTTTTTTCTGAAAATGTAGTAGTGGATTGAACTTGTCAACCCATTGTAGACACAAATGAAATTTAGTTCTAATGGCATTTCTGGGTGTCATCAGTCCTTCCCAACACATAAAGGTCATATAGGTGGCTCATCCCTCACAGCAGAGAAATGGACCATGTCAGCAGGTATGACTCCAGGCAATTCCTTCTATACACACTGCTATATACTAGTTTGGTTCGGAGGCAATGAGCAAACTTGCTCCGAGGCGAGGGATGATGATAGCTACTACAGTCTCTGGTTAAATGTCAGGGGCAGTTCAGTCTCTATAGAGCAAAATTCCCATTCATTTTTTTCCATAGAAATAATGATTTTGAACAATTCCATATAAACCACTTGCTCCAGGGTTATTAATAGCCTGAAGTGAATGCGTACTACTATGTACTTCCTAGACTCTGAAGCAGTGTTTCTCAATTGGTGGGCCACAAGATAATTTTGAGTGGGTCGCAGAGTGTGTAGTCAAAGAAATAACAATGACAACAAAAAAAAATTCTACATGTTCTTCTGATGCAAGACTTTTATTTTGAAAGACATGCATGAACGCTGTTGGGTCTTCTGTCAGACGCAGTTTAAGTAAAATGTATGAGAAAACCGCTTTCTCCTGATTCAGTATCAGGTGCGGTCAGATGAGATGTTGTGGGTGGGTGGATTTCAGCGGTGGCGTGTAACGCAGTCAATCCAAATGTGGGTGGATTTCAGCGGTGGCGTGTAACACAGTCAATCCTACTAGCCACTTTGGCGGGTTGAATTTTATATAATATATATATTTTTTAATTGTAATCTTTTAAAAAGGCATCTGAAATAATAAACTAAGTGCAATAGTGTTGTCAAAAATATAGATATTTCGATACATATCGATACTGAAATATCTGATACTTTTTCGCTCTCTAATCTTTCCGACAGGTAGTTGACGCACAAACCCTAGTTCCCTCACTCACTCATTTCATTTGTTCTGGATTAATATTGTTGGAGTTACAGTAAAAAATGATATTTAAAAATATATTCAAATAGAAAACAGTTATTTGAAATTGTAATAATATTTTGCAATATTACTGTTTTTAAATAAATGCAGCTGTTTTTAAATAAATGCAGCCTTGGTGAGCATAAGAGACTTCTTTCGAAAACCCCAAACTTTTGAGTGGTATGTATTTATACATGTACAGTATAAGAAGTGAAAAAGAGCTTTCAGTAGCTGTCAGAGTCCTAGAGCCGAAAACCACAACTCTTTCAGGATGAATCTGGAGGAAACTGGGTCAAAACCACGTGTAACTGAATCTGAAGCATCTCAAAGAATAGTACGTGGTGCTGAATCAATGTGTGCCGGTGCAGAAATGTGTCAACACGTTATTGTGCAGCATGACATGAAATACCTTTGAGATTTATAGTTGTCAGCTATGAGGGTTTGTAAGGATTTAAGATAGTCCATAGGGTACTAATTAAGACCTGAACAGACATTCATGAGTTATGAATGCAGTCAAGTCTAATTTAATGGAAATTGAAGGTGTAAATTTGTGAGAACGATAGCGGGAAACATGCTTAAACCTCTCAGTCAAATCGGGTACTCAAAGTAATGGGTTTGCAGCAAGTAGCACTTATCAGCAATTACTTAATAGCAATTACCTAATCAGATTCTGGTATTTGTTCATTTACTTTCGACCAATTTTGTTCATTAATTATCAAGATTGATTCAATTATGTCAGCAGCCAGCTGGCAAACACGTTCTGCAGATACAGCATCCCTCAATAATCAGCAGCCTCTTGAATGTGCACTTTTTGTATGAAGCCAAATGTAGGATTCACTCAACTGTGGCACTTCCAACTCAAGCAGTTTAGAAGAGCAAGAGCATTAATGGAATTGCACTTTTCACTTTGTAGGTTGGAAGCTGGAAGTCGGGCAGGATTCTGTATTCAGGACTCACTCAGAAAAAAGTTTTATGCATCCGTCCGTCATTCCGTCCCTTAACAAGGAAAATTTTACAGAAATACATTTGTGACAAGACGGAATTATACACGTTCATTTCATAATGCACTTTTCAATCTGACAGCATAAGATATCCAAAGTTGATCTCCAACATTTATGTAGCATAGTGAGATACTATATATTTTATTGTGCAGTTTATTTATCAATGACATGTAGGTCCATATTTACTAAACAGGGCAAATTAATGTGTGAGCGCAGTTTCAAAATAGCGTTGATGGGAGAAGGTTGTGTGATCTACTGACGCAGCCGGATCATCTCCATAATAACCAACGTAATCTATCAGGAGCAGCTTCAATTAGTGTCTGGTTTAAGACATGCTTTTTTTGGGCGGTAAATAATGGTGCAAAAATGACAAGCCCAAACCATAGTAAATCACCTTGCGTGATTCAGTGAAATACTGTCCTACCATAAATTTTACGTCTGAAAGGGAAACTCCTACAAATGCATATGCAATAAGCTCAGCCACAAAAATAACTCTATGCAGTTTCAGCGCTAATTTTTCACTGCGTATCTTTAGTAAATCTTGATAGTAGTTTTTTAACGGGCAAAAGAGGGTTTACGCTGTCGCAACTGTTAGTAAATCTGGCCCTTAATGTCATGTAACAATTAACATTTGATTTAGCTGTCAGAGCAGATGCATGAGCTGTACAAGTATTTGAAAGCATGTAGAAAATCCTCTGAGCTTTGGTTCCAAGATAATGGAGAAATAAATCATGCTTACGGGTATCTGGCGAGCCATGTATCTCAGCTTCCAACACTGATAGAGCATTGTCAGTTCTGTTCTTTATTGAAATCGCATGCTCACCTGGGCGCTGGAGTAATGGTGGAGAAGCTGTACTATACATCTCAATATGTCTTTACTGAATAGATGTATATTACTCAATCTATATTCTACTGGGAAATTACTAGGTACTAGTATATCAAGTTACAGCACATGAACACATGGATAGAAAAGATAGACAGATCAGTGTGTTCACTGACATTTTTATACCTATCTGCATCTTTTTTTGCAAATGAATGAGCAACAGTGTTTTTTGTTTGTCTTCACAGTATTTATGAACACTGCTATTCCCATTGCAGCGGTTCTCGTTGTAAGTATACATTTAGTCTGATATCTGTTCATATTGAAACTGTAAACACGGCAGATGAAAAGATCACCTTTGTTTCAGACGTTCGTGGCCCATGTGCATCTGTCGGATGATGCGGACCTGTCCCCCGCTGTGGCCTTCGCCTCTCTCTCGCTCTTCCATATCCTGGTCACTCCTCTCTTCCTGCTGTCCAGTGTCGTGCGCTCCACCGTCAAAGCCCTGGTCAGGTCAGTCGCATGCTATTGATACAGGATGAGGAAAATTACATGAAAAAAGATTCTTTAATCCTGTAAAGTCTGTAGATTTTTTGTAACTATAGTATTTTTTTATAAAATTGAACAGTTTATTGAACCTTTAGACAAAATCTAAAATAAAAAAAGTTTGCATATGTGTGTGCTTTTTTTTTGTGCAATTTGCAGCTGTTTTTGATATCTATATGGGTGAAATTCTGATAGCTTGTAATGTAAATCAATGAGATCTTTAAAACGGTATACAGACTACTTACATAAATTGCATATAAATATCAGTTGTCACTCTAATAAATGATTTAAATGTTTAGTTTTATGATCAAAGCTCTGAAGTTTCAAAACGGATACAAGAATGCAATACAATGATGAAATATTCCTCAAAAATCTCATGTATCATATATGATACTCATGTTTCACCATTATTATTTTTTTTTTAATTGTGAATGGATAATCAAGTTGAATTTAGTCTAGTAAGTGTTCATCTTGAAATATTACTAACCAATAAAACATTTATTCTTATGTTTACTTTATAAAAATCTGTAAAAATTTCACAGCAAAAAGACGTGAACGTGAACCATGAGAAAAAGGGGGACGTTTGTAGAATTATGCTAAAAGGCCTTTTACTTGCTAAAAAAATGATAAACTATCAATCACATAACAGAAGGTATGCATTAGATTGTGTACTACAGGTTTTTCAGCAGTTTCGATCATGTTGATCATTTAGAGGCCTTAGAAATATGTGTATCAAGTTGGCTTTATATGGTTTAACATTCAAATTATTATTTATATTTTCCTTTTTTTATAACAGACTCCTTCTGCTGAACCAATTATAGTACAATTTACTGCTTAATTTCTGTGCAGTGTTGTGCAATAGCAAATCTGATATACAGCCCACAACATGGGTTCAGGTTTTACAGGTTTTAATTTACCACCCAGGAATATAATGAATCATTTCTGTGTGATTCTGGTGTCAATGTTGCATAAATCACTTCACATCGGCAGTGCGCTGTGTGCGTTTTCCTTTCTCATCACCAATAGACTCTCCTCTGAAGATGGAAATGTGTGTCTGTCTGTGTGCCTCGGGTTCAGTCTCATCAAACCAATGATGTGGAACACCTTTCAGAGAGTGCAGGCTGTATATATAGTGTACAAACAGGTCATAAATCAGTGCTGTTTTTCTGCATGTTGGATCGTGGTGATAATATTTCAGAGTGGAATTGACTGGCACACAATAGGCAGTGCAGATTTTCTCACAAAAAAATTATTTCCTTTCAGTAAATAGAACTATTAGTTAAACAGAAGTATACGTATAAGTATAAGATGATAGTCATCTCAGAATGTCACTTATTTCTTAATATGTGAACAAATTATTGCCAAATGATAATTTTGGCAGTTGATGTGACTTAATATCACATGACATACTGTATTGTTTTCTTTTGGCCAGTGTTCAGAAGCTCAGCGAGTTTTTCTCCTGTGATGAGATTGGAAGTGAACAGGAGCCCAGAGCAACTATCCTACTCAGTTCAACCAATCACAACAAGTATCAAGCCCTGGTAAGTCCAGGCAGTTCACCATAGAAGCACCATGATACAAAAGCTTGTTTAATAAATATATATGTTAGTTGGTTGGTTAATGAAAATTTGACTTTTTGTCTGAAATTGGTTGCATTCTTGATGTGAATAATATAAATAAATTATTAATAAATAAATAAAAAAAATATTTATTTGTTATTAAATAAAATATTTACCAACAAATAAATGAATGTTTTTATTTAATAAATAAATGAATTAATTAAAATGATAAGATGGATGGATGGATGGATAGATGGATAGATAGAAATAGAGAAAGAGAGATACAGATGATAGACAGACAGATAATATTTTGTCAGCAATTTGTCTACTCTCCCGTATAAAAACCTTGGATACATTTTCATGTATGAATAGGTCCATAGAAGTGCATTATTTTCATTAAAAGTAGACTATTTGTTCTTGTTATGAATAGGCCTTGAAGTTAATACTGCCACGCTTTCAGTAATCCAGCCATATGACTATACATTATTTATGTTTGTAATATCACAATCCTGGTAGGCCTGGAGTGGTCATTACTGTTGAAGAGGATGTTCATGCTGAGCTTTATTAGATATGATGTTTTTCTCACCTCTGTAAAGCCTCTTAAGGTGGTGAACCGTAAGCACCCAGTCAGAGAGGACTGGAACAGCTGTGCCCTTCAGAGCGAGCAAGAGGACGAGACGCTGGCTGTGGAGGATGAAGATACCTGCATCAGGGTGAGATGGGTTATTTCTGCACTCGGGCAGTAAACAAGACTTTCAACTATGTGAAGAACCCTTTGAGAATAAGAATAACTGTCAGTCTCCGTTATGTACATTCTAGATAACAGGTGGATATTTCAGCTGGACTGATGGAACCGCAACGTTGTCCAATGTGGATATTAAGATTCCTTTTGGTAAGTCCTGTCAAAAATAAATCTACATGTGCTGGCAATGTTGAGCCATGGCACTCATGTGTTTTCGAATCTGTCTTGTGCTTTCACCTGATCTACTAAATTCAACCAGAAATGAAAATTCGACATTCCAAACTCATTTGGAACACAATTGAAGACATTTTGAATAATGTGCAGTCTGCTCTTTTACAAGAAAAAAATTGATGATTGCTTATAGTGTTAAGCTCCAAAAGGACATGAAGTATCATAAAAGTAATCCATATGACTTAAAGTGATCATTTTTTGTGTGGAAAAGAAGGAAATTTAAACTGTTTTTGTGGAAAACTATCCCCTTCACCACATAATCTTCAGTTTGGATGACATTACTTGACACACAGATGTGTTTTGTTGCTCCATGAAAGCCACGTTTCTCTCTGCAGGCCAGTTAACTATGATAGTGGGCCAGGTGGGTTGTGGGAAATCATCCCTGCTGCTGGCTGCACTCGGCGAGATGCAGAAGATCTCTGGCACGGTTATATGGAACAGGTGAGAACTTCTGAAGTGCTTGACAGTGTTGGAAACTAAAGGCCCATTAACACTAAGGACGATACCTATAACAATAACTATAAAGTTGTAATAATCATTCTAATTCTATGATAATAGAGAAGTCCACACTGCAAATCACAATCAGAAAAAAATATTTCAGCTGATGAACAATAAAAACATTGACAGCCAATCAGAATCCAACAGACTTGAAAGAGCTCGAGCATTTAAAGCAGCAGACGTAAAAACTGCAGCGTGGGTTTTTGCAGTGCAATGGCCAATAATAAACAGAAGGTAATTGACCGTTGGTGTGGACAACGCCACCCCGTTCTTGAGTCCCATGGAGGAGTGAAGACAGTGCAAGACGAGAGAGGACCAGGCCTGGACTTTATGTAGTTTTGTTGTAGTTTATGCAGCAGTTGTCCTAGAGGGGCTGTCGCTTTACTTTAATTTTTTCGAATAAGTCCGGCTCGTCCTGTGGACCCATTTTTATAAGAGGCACGTGGGGGGTGGAGGGTGCTGCGTCCAGGCCAAGCAAGCTCTTGATGGGAATTGAAAACTTCTAATCGATGACTGAACTGCTCACCCTAATTTCCTTCTCAGGACTGGTTGAAGTGATTGGTGTGTTCACTGGATGGAATCCCATTTGCGGATGAGAGCTCTTTGAATCAGAGCGCACATGGAGAGCACTGTGTGCAGAGAATACAATGTAATGAGTAATGCCTTTCATATACAGCTTTTCATTGCTTTAATGGTGCTGTGGATGTTTTGGGGATTGGTAGTTTTCGGAGTCGCTATTATATAAAGAATTTTTTTGATAAGGGCCTGTTAAGTGCAGTTCTGTTTTGTACGCTTATATAACTCTATTATCCTCAATCTCTAGGTATTATAAAAGTTTCTTATTGTGCTACCAGCTCTTGTTAACTTTTCAAAGAAGATCTGAACTCATGTGGCTGTTCAGTTCCAGGCTTGCAGTCCCAAGACGTAGCAAGCGCCTATAAAAGGAAAAATTGGACTGCCGCTGGTAATGATTCCCAATTTTGAGAGCCAAAATCAGGATCAGTGGACCCACAAAGAATCAATTTTGGGAGTGATGATTTATGAGAGTCATCGTGAGGAATCACATTTCCTTGATATTCTGACAGGGGAGTAGCACAAGATCCCGGGCCCTATGTATAGGCAGTCCTGATGGGCCCCCATGTTCCAAATAAAATATATTCCAGACTTTTCAAGGGCCCTCTCTCCCCTTGGGGCCCTGGTAATCAGTACTGGTTTTACCCCCAGTCCGACGCCCCTGTATTCTGACAATCTTTAATATACTATGAAAACAAGCTCTTTCAGAATTCAAAACTTCCTAGCCAGGCAAGAAAAAGGAGAATTTTTTGAAAATGAGATGCAAAAAGGGGCCTAATTTAATAATAATAATAATAAACAATCTTAAGAAAACAATTCTTAAAAAAAGGTTCTTAGGAGATCTCTTATGAACCTTTTTATCATTATTATTATTGATAAGATGGAGATTATGCTCAGTAATCTACTGCTTTTCCTGCAGTTCCTGGATGTCAATTTACTGTCGAATTTGAACCACTGAATTTGTGGAAGCCAATTTGCAAATCAGTTTTCAAAATTGACCGAAAACTGCCTGTTGAATATTATAGGTTGTATTTTTAAACAGTTTGAATATTTTGGAAGTGAAATATGAAAGGTGAATATGGATTATTTAATTTGTAATAATGAAAATGTGTTTGAAATCTTATGAATTGAAATATTCACAGCTTAAATATTCAACCATGCTGAATTTCAGAACATCAAAATGCAAGCCCTAAAAATACAAAACATTAAAATGCAAGCAGGGTTTATGCAATGCCTATTTTTTCAAGTAGTACAATTCAACAAGCTTTTTTGTTTCGAAAACATTTGCCATTATTTTACTTCCATACACAATGCCTCAAATGTCAGCAGATCAAGGGTAACAAGGCCATTTCAGAAATACATCAACATTAGAGTGCCAGAAATACGTCACACACCTGACCTTAAGTCAAACAGTGGCTGCGATGTACCCATCCACCTCCATATCAAGCCCTCTTCACAAATCAGTCACCTGTTCTTCAGCCTGTGCTGTCCTACAGGCTATTAGTGATTGCAATGTTGATTTGGGGCTCGTGTTTTGATGTTCGCACATCCTTTTATGAGACACATCCTGGGTCAAGCACAACACAGATGGCCGTTTGTTCAATTGCCAGTCCTCCCTGGCAACAACCAAGCAATTGACCTCAAATCAAAGGGCCTACTTAAGATAACAATGGGATTAGACAGACAATGTGGAACCACTTAAAGTATTTTAGATTAAAATATGAAATATAAATAAACCTGTTGGATAGATTGATCAATTGGATAGAAGCAGTCAGTGAAATGAAAGGGGTCAGTCAGTGAAAGGTTGCCCATTTGAGCTGCCTGAATCAAATTACCCCCTTTAACCCCAAACAAGTACTCTTTAAATGAGTTAAACCTGAATAGTGACATCTATTGTAATGGCACAGACATTTGAAAGTAACTCTAGCACCCCTTGAGTAACAGAAGCTTGTTAATGAATCCACAATGCATTGGCCAAGCATTTTTCTACATGCACAATGACAAATAAGATTAATTATACACGTGCGATATTTGAGAACGCTATGAGAATCATCTCTGATATTCAGATGGTTTACATGGTATGTGTGCCCAGTATGGCTATGCTAGCTGAGGGTGAAGCTTATGTTTTCTAAAAATAGACTACAAAGCCTCATGGCACAAAATGTCTCCTTGAACAGTCGTCAACTCTTCGAGTCTTGAAAAGCCAATGTTTATACAAACAGTAAAATGACTGCGTTGACTGGGTGTTGTCTAATTGTTGTCTAAAGGAAATGGTTTTTACGTGTGAATGTTAATGCTGGGTTCAACATCTTTTGGCTGATGATCAAAGAATATAAGGCGCTGTGACAAGAAAAGCTCTCTTTTATCTGAATCGTTTATCACACAAATGTCCACATAAATGACTCTCAAATCTTCTGATCTCAACATGTCAAGCTAAATAGTCTTTGATCCCTGACAGTTGTTGCCTGTAAACATTTACTGGTTTTTATTTTTAGTAAACTATTTTGCTTTGTATTAAAGAGATCACAGACAGATTACTCTACACGCTAATAATTGTGTTTGTTAACAGCTAAAGAACACACGATTGCAGAAATTTCTGTATTGTTTAAGTTTGTTTCTTACAAACAAGGCCACGAGAGTATCGACATCTCTTTTATCTCGATCATTTATCAAACAACTGTTATCTGCACAAATGATTACTTTAAAACAGCTATAAATGTCAACATGTCCTATACACAAGTCTGTGACACAATGTAGCGAAGTTAGCTGTCATTATTTTAGAAGTAGTAAATCAACAAGCAAATATCGTAATTTTTTTACAGATTTTTTTCTCTGTAAAGATTATATTTTAATATAGTGTTTCATATTTAATGTGATATTTAAATATTATAAAAACAATTAATATTTTTTTTCATAAATAATTCAAGGTTCCATATTTTCCGTATTATTAAAGTTTGTAAAATTATGATAATACAAGTATTTTATAAATTACTTGGCTTTGATTATTTATTTATTTTTGCCTGACATATAGTGACATGGTGCTTAGCACGGGTCCTCCCTATACACAAAGTATGAAAGTTGTGTAAGGCCCCCGAACCATCAGGGGGGCCACTTGCTCTCAAAGATGGTTTAATGACTCTGTGATTAATTGAATTTTAGTTTCGTTTTTGATTTCCGATGATTATGAAAACACCTTTCTGCATTCAAAGGGGTGTGTTGTCATCATTCTTACGTAACTGTCACGGGGAGGTTCAGGGAAGACGGAAGCAGAAGATATAATCCAAACGAGTTTAATTCACAGAACAGGCAGACAGGCAAACGGTTGCAACAGCGTGTAAAACACAAACAATACCAGACACTGAACTGAAGACAGGCAGGAACTTAAATACACAGCGAAGATGATTACAAATGACAGGCAGCTGTGAGGAAGGTGATCAGTGTCCATGGATACAGATTGGTGGCGGGAAACTCAGACAGGGGAACACATGTGGAAAATCAAAACAAACAGAAAGTCAAAAGAAGCCTAATGGTGACAGTAACATTCAGACATTCAGTTATGTCTTAAGTGAACATAAACAGTTGGGAAAGTAATTGAATGCTTGTCAGTATATTAGATCTGTGCATTCGGTGTTTAAATGACAGATAACAACAGGTTTATGAGGCTGCTGTCACTATGTTAATCAAACAACAAAAGAAAACCAAAGAGAATCATTCACTGCTCTTTACTGAATAACTTTAGTAACTTTAATAACAATCAATGTATATTTAATTAATATGCTGAAGACTATGTAGTGTTTTATTTATACATTTGATTACTTTATTCAATTTCTGTATTGTAGGCTATTGTTTTTAGTAGGCTAAATTGTTTATTTATTTTCTATGTTTGTAAAAATGTATCCATTTTTTCTATTGTATTTGTCCTATTTGTAATTCATTTTTATTGTATTACTGTTTCAACTCGCTGTTGTTTGTTGACAGTGAAACTGCTCTGAAATTTAAAAAAAAACAGATGAAGGGGTTGGGGGTCATTTTGGGGGTTTTATGAATGCACTGACAGGGGCCCCCAGAAGTCTAGGACTGGCACCGTTTAGCACCTCAACAAATGCTATGTCATGATTTTAAAAATGTCAGTAGTTATATATTGGCACACAGTGGCTAATTACATCTCAGTATGGTGTGTAAAAAAATAAATCACTTTCCTGGAACCGCATACGTCATCTGCTTTCTACAGTTGTCCATCATGTGGATTGACAGTTTACAATACATTACCATTAAAACAATGACTAAGAAGATATAATGAAGGTGAAAATATTCAAAACACATTGCAGTAAGACTTCAGCCTCTCTTAAATTGACATGTTGAGTCCTAGATTAACTACAAAGCCAACATGGGAAAACATTAAAGAGTACTTTATATTATGGCTTTAAATGTGCCTTAGTATTTTCTTTCTTTCTTGTTCTTTTTTTCCAGTTTTGAAAGGACAGAGCATAAGAGCTACAACTGCAGCTAATGCCTTCAGGAAGCAGAAAAGCTCTTATTTATATTCCTGTTGACTTTTCAAGGACATGTTTCTCCGCAGAGCTATAGTAGTGGCACTTTACGGATTTTATTTTGCACGCCATTGTATCTTCCTTGCAATATTATGCAATATGCAATATTATAGCGCCATGTTTATAATTCACTGGAATCTCTTAGAAATGTTAAATAGCAATTAAATAATAAGATAAATTATTGAATTTATTTATTATTGATTTTAGCTCTGGTTCATGTTCACAGTCCTCGACTGTTTTTTTTTTTTTTTTATTGATTATTTTTCAGCACAGTTAATCCAAATCACATCACCATCTTTGTCATGTTAATTTCTCCTCGAGTTATTCATTTTCTGTGTATTATTTTGCAGACTGCCCACTCTGGATAGAGATGGAAGTGAAAGGTAGGTTCTGTTTTATTACAAAGCTGCAAAACACAAGCATTACCATTTAGCCCATCCCGCAGAGAGCCTGTTAATTATTGTGTACACACGATGAGGGTGTGTGGATGTGTCCCGTCATGCTGTGCAGCGCTGATCCTTTTCTCTGTGGTTTGTTGGCTTGGCATAATCCCTCGGCTTTGCTCTTCTGGTCTCTGTATTTCCTCAGTAACCCTCAGCTACTTTATGAGGTCTTTGTATTTTTATGATTCATAATATATTATAATATATTTGCCATTAGCTGTACATTTATTACTGTAGTTTTTGATGCAACGCTTGTTTATAATGGTATGCCTGCAAATTATGTGGCTTTAATTTGGCTAAAATCTTAGACTGATTCTTCATGGCAATACCAGAATGCATTGCATGGAAGAAGTGTTGAAAGCATTGCATAGAAAGATGAACAGTATTAAAATATATATATATAGTATTTGTGTGTTATGTAGTTTGTGCATATATTCTTGAATATTTTGAATTATTCACTTATGAGGTTCCAAATAAGTTAGGAATACTGCCTTGCTGCATAAAATGACAGAAAATGATTGTCTGCATGTGCAGCTGAAATTTACGGAGCTCCTAAAGGGACATGGTGTTGGGGAAAAAAATTATATGGAGTTTAATTATATAAGGAAAAAAAATGCTTTTGCGCGCAAAACTTTTGTCCTGATAGAAAAACATTGCACTCTCTTCAAAAGTTTTGCAATCCCAGGAGAAACGTTGTTTTTTTTTTGTGAGTGAATGCAAAACTGTTGATGAAAAAAATATAAGGTGGGAGGAAGAGCTATATTTCAGTGCATTTGCGAGGGAAAGCAATTTTCCTTTTGGGAACGCAGAACTTTTACAAAACAAAGCAAAAGTTTTGCAAATGAATGCAAAGTTTCTCGGGGAATGCAAATATTTTGCAAGAGAACAAATTTTTGTGAGTAAATACAAAGTACCCTTTCAGCCGGTCACGTTCGAATTACGTCTCCGTTACCTCATTCGGGGAATGAGTGTTACATATGTAACCGACACGTTTCTTGGGGGAATTCAAAATGCAAGTGAATGCACAAATCTTGAGGAGCGCAAAACTTTTGTGAGATAACATCTTTGCAAGCAAAATCAATGTTTCTTGGGGGAACGCAGAACTTTTACAAAACAAAGCAAACATTTTGCAAATGAATGCAAAATTCTTGGGGGGTGGAAAACTTTTGCAAGAACATATTTTTGCCAGCGAAAGTTTCTTGGGAATGTGAAAAAATGCAAAAGCACTGGAATTTGTACCTCCCTCTTGTATTATTTCCATAATGATGTCCCCTTCTATTAATGCTCAGTTCATTCTAATGTTAGCATATTAGCTAATCTTACAAGTCGATAGCTGTGTATCAAAACCTCAAGATACCTAAACAGCATTTTTGGACATGGTAGGCATGCTGCAGAGACAAAGCTTGTCTCAAATTGTAGGAAATGAATATATGTCAGTCTAGTCAGGCTGCTCATAGGTTTTGAGACAATTGTTGTTTTTGGCCCCTTTTTATATGGTAAGCGGAGCAAGGACAGAAAATGATGAGAAAACCAGATTGGGAAATGACACCAGCTGGATTTGTGTGGCTTGTATGTGCACAACATGTTAGCATTTACACTTACCGCTAAGCCATGGCTCCAACAGGGACAGCTGTAATTTTAATGGTTCTCTTATCTACTGTAATGGGTGGACTCATTTGGTTTGTCTGTTAAGCACATAAACTCTGTAGGGAATAGCTATTAAAAAGCATTTTACTTTAAAGTCGACAGTTGGTGCTGGTGATAAAATGTGCTAGCGTCCCGCTGGTCATCAATAAAACAACACGCGCTGTCACGGCGTGGGTGTGTGAGAGTGTGTAGGTGTCTGTCCTTTTCTTGGCAATTGAGCTGGAATGGCAGCCAAGAATAGACGTCTCTTATTACTGTTGGCAGCAGACACTATGTCATACATTACAAAGCCAAGGTGTATTATTACCGGACATGAGACATCTGTTATTTCATTTCATTCACTGAAATGAAAAAAGTGAATACTTAAAAAAATGCCACATTGTTTAAAAAAAATTAAATAAAAGGGTTATTTCCAAGTCTTCTTTATGGCCAGTTTTCCATTCTTGTCACAGCTCAAATAGAAAATGGTTATGTTTGGAATGGAATACTAGCATTATGCATACTGTGCAGTGTACACTCTGTATATGTTTACTATTTAAAAATTTATGTGAAACAGTATGCATTATGCAAAGCATTTTAAACTGTATTTAAAGAGGTTTTGCGAGTGAACGCAAAGTTTCAGGGGGGAACGCAAAACATTTGCGTGAGAACGCAAAAGCATGAACTTATTATTTTTTTATAAAATAATTTAAAAAATTTCCCCCCATCACCATGTCCCTTTAGGGCAGTGGTTCTCAAACCTGTCCTGGAGGACCCCCAACACTGCACGTTTTCTTTGTCTCCCTAATCAAACATGGGTTAATGAGCTGATGAGTTGAATCAGGTGTATTTGATTAGGGAGACAAAGAAAACGTGCAGTGTTGCGGGGTCTTCCAGGACAGGTTTGAGAACCACTGCTTTAGGGGCTCTGTATATTCATGATGTTGGACCACCAGTAAATAAACATTGAAATGCTGCTTGGTTGGTTTTCAGGTCAGAACTAATTTTTGTATTCAGTTTTGTGTAAAAATTACAACTTTTGTATTTAAAAAAAGACATGTTAAAAATTAGTTGATTTTGCTGATCGATTCATTTTATTTGAAATAGAAGGTTAAGCGCTAGGGGTGTAAAAATATATTGTGTCACAATATATTGCAATACAAAAATGCAACAATATGTATCGTGTATTGTGTCAGTACTACATTAAACTATAATGTTGAATATAATGTATAATAATGCAATGGGGGAATATTTATGGGTCCTGATAATGCCAAATGTCTTCTGTTAACATTAAAAAGTGGCCGACATTATTTTAAATATATCTAGTCAGTGACAGCATGCAAGCATATTCGTCTAAAAAAAATCTGTTTTCAGCTTCAGAGTCATGAATGTTTTTATTCTGGTGTCACTATTGCCCTGTGCTTTGGGTTATCGGCACCAAGTCCAATCCTGTTCATTTACACCCACAATGTAAAATCAAATTTAGCATCTTAATCAACAGTACATTTTTGGTAACCTTTGTCTTGGAGTATCGCAATAATATCATATTGTGAGTTCAGTATCGTGATATGTATCAAATCGTGACATGAGGGTATCATTACACCCCTATTAAGCAAAGTGTATTACACAGTATTACATGCAGTGCACTTTGTTATAATATAGTTATAGTGTGCAGTATGCAGAAATCGTAGTGTGCTATTTCAAACATAGCCTTGAATTGTTTTCAGATATAACTCTCCATATAAATACTCCTATAAAACTTGGTCTTTTTCTCAAGGACAACATGACATTACAAGCCCAAATGCTCAATAGACAAATCCATTAAGAGTCTTTCTCACTGTACTCATCTCTTTATAAACGTTCATTGGGTCAGCTTCACTGCATTGCGATTCACCATACATGATTACACAGCACTTCTTCAGCCTCCTATTACATGGCATCAGCAGCAGTGCTTCATGTCATGTGAAGCCCGGTGGTGCTGAGAGAGATGTACGGCAGGGTCACTGTGATATGCTCGCCAATGCTTGTGTGTGTAAATGTCTTTTTATAATGCTTTAGTATTATGTCTCTTAAAGTATTTATGTATTTGTGTTTTTTTAGCCCCACAGATGCAGCTGCAGAGGAGGATATCAGGTGTGTAAACAAGCGCACACACACACACACACACACACACACACACACACACACACACAAATACACACAGCTGTTTCTGCATTCTAAAGTGAAAATGTTCATTGACTTAATTTATAATTTTTTTGACATTTCAAAAAACGAAGCAATCAGAAAGGTTAATGTTTTACCATAGGACATGGATACTGACATCTAACTGTTTGTTAGAGCACACAGTACATTTTAAAGGAAAAGTTCACTAAAAATGATAATTTTAACTTTTTATACTTAAATTTGTTAAAATACTAAAATTTTAACAAATTTATACTTATATGTACTGACATGTGGGGAAAAAAAATTATATTGTGGCCACGAATTCCTAATACGTCAGCACATTTTACTAATTATATCCCTCTTTTTAAAGGTAAGGTAGGCAATTTTGGAGAGGCTAGGAAGCTAGCATTGAAAGCATAAGATCCCACCCTCCCTTCAGAGCTTCTCCAAAGCCACCCCTTCTTCAAAACTCATAAAAGCGACAGCCAGAGCAGAGTCTGCAAAGCGTCACGAGGGACGGCGTTAAATTACCTCATGTCTCAAAGCACATAACATTACAATAATTATGAACATAAACAACTTACAGAGCTCTGACTTAGAGTTCTCAACGGGCCTGAAAATTACAACCCGACCCGACCCGGCCCGTGGCTTTTAAAGCCCGGACCCGATGTAACCCGACACATCAACATGAATTATCTGCCCGAACCCGACGCGGATTTTCTTTTTTTTTTTTCATACATGTATTATCATGACCAGCAGACGGGAATTCAAATCAACCTTTAATGTTCACGTCTGAATAGCCTACAAACAATACAAACAACTGAAACAAACTTTAAATATATAAATAGGCTATATACTAAATATGCCTCAAATAAAAATCTTCTGGACGACCCTGTTTTTTTGCTGTCATATTTCATCAGCACCTTGCATTTTGAGCATTGCACATAACCTGTAGAATTTCCATCAGAATCCAGCACCACTCCAAACACTTTCCAGACCTCGGATTTTCCCACTCCTGTAGTAGCGACGGTGAATTCACCTGCGGCAAGTTTAGGCTACTTTTCACCAACTCCATCTTGTTCTCCAGGCTAAAGGCGTGCACACAGCGGCGTCAGGTCTGCCCCCGCGATGCACGTTGCACGCAGCAGCCAGACTTTCTTTACGGTGAACAGCAGCTATGATTAATAAATGTTTTTTTTTTTTTCACTGAGCGGAAAAGATTAAGCCCGAGGTCCGACCCGACCCGAGTCATTTGCTTATATTTTCGACCCGAACCCGGCCCGAACCTGCGGGTCCTGTCGGGTTTGTCGGGCCGACCCGGCCCGTTGAGAACTCTACTCTGACTTGTACCACCTGAATACTGAAGATTAATTTCGACGTTGATAGTGTTGACATAGAAACGCAAAATTCAGAGTTAATTCCGTCTCTCATTTTACAATTTGTGGCCACATTGTAATAATTCGTTCCCATGTTTTAGTTTAATCAAAACAAGGGAACAAACTAGAACAACGTGGTCACGATTTACGAAATTGAACGGATGAATAAGTCATGGAAAATAATTCTTAATTAGTGTCCACAATTCAACTAAAATGTTATTATTTTTTGGAACAAATCTAACGAGCCACATTTTACAGTATTTTATTGTTATTAACAAAATCTAAAACTGAAATAAAAATAAATGAAAGCTAGAAATCTATAGAAAAATCACAAAAGTACATGACAAAATTACTAAAACTTAAAATAAATCTAAAATGAAAATGAAAATGATAAAAGTAAAAGCTAATTCAAAATATTAATAAATACTGACACTAAATATAACACATTTTAGTAGTATATAAATAACACTAAAACAACCCTTATAATACTAATAATCACCACACCAAACAACAATTCATAGTGACCACCAATAAGGGGGGAAAAACAAATTCCATAAAAGTTAATACTTTTGTGCCATATTTAAGCTTTGTGTAAGTATAGAAGATTATTTACTAAAAAAAATACCTCCATTCTAGCTCTCAAATTAAATATGGTGCAGGTTGAGCTTGACTTGAGATCTAGAGTTCATGCCATGGGTTTATAAACGACATTATTCGGGTTTGGAACAACATAAGGTAAATTATGACAGAATTATAATTTTTTGGTGACCTTTAAATGATAATTCTTAGTGTAGATTAAAAAAAAAAAAAGCTTGAACAAGCCTTTCTTTTATATTTAAGAGCAACATTGGTGTTGTGAAGGAGATCACTGATGTTATGGCAACCCCTCTGACAGGAAAAGAGGTGCTGTGGCATACGCTTCCCAGAAGCCCTGGCTCCTAAACACCACACTAGTGGAGAACATCACTTTTGAGATGCCTTTAATAAAGCAAAGGTAAATGAACTTCATGTACTTTCTGCCCACACAATAATATAACAAAAACGCCACCATATGCCGACTAAGTTCAACATTTGTGCCAAATGTGCCTTCCGTACCCATTAACCCGTGTCTAGCACCCTGTCGCCCTGGTGATGTACAAAAGTCAAGTGTTTACTATCCTTTTTTTGGTCTTGTTTATATTCCCCAGTGTTCATTTGTCAATAGAAATGCATCCTCTTTCTCCATCTGACATGCAATCATTCTCGCCTCTTTAAATGTTAGTATACATATTAACAGTCATGAGAGAGATGTAGCCCTGAGTAAGTGTTTCTCTGTGAGTCGACGCTTCTCATGATCTCTGTTGTATATTCACCTTCCATGGAGCCTCAGCAGCTGGCTGAGGTGTCTGTACTCAAAGTACACG
Organism: Gila orcuttii; assembly: GCA_026230005.1. Lineage (NCBI taxonomy): Eukaryota > Metazoa > Chordata > Actinopteri > Cypriniformes > Leuciscidae > Gila > Gila orcuttii. Next base: position 21,379,066 of record JAPDVR010000025.1, read on the forward strand.
AGCACACAATCTATGTTTACAGTCCGCTTATATTGTTGAGGTGCGGTCCCCTTAGCAACATTTTTGTGAAATTGTCTGGCGAAAAAGTAAACTGTTGATAATGTAGTGGTGTATGAAGCACCGTCCACACATAAGTAGCATTCTGTTGGTCAATGCACAAATTTGCATGACAAATTAAACACAATGTGAAAACTGTGTGGGGAAAAGGATCATGTAGCTTCCTATTAAAAAATGCAGTATTTTGCCAGGAAAATTTTGGCGAGTAATGTTTAATGTAACCGCACCTTTGGTTTTTTCCACTAATTTTTTCATGACCATTTTCCACTTTCCAATTAAACTGGGTGTTTCTCTCATACCTTTAATACTTTGATACGCAGAGATTAGCTCTATCATAGAGATCATTTACATATAAGAGTATTTTACACTATTATAATTTAATGTAAGTTTTGTCCTAACTAACTGCGATCACGATGAGCTAAAGGATATTTTGCCGGTCTATTAAGTAGCTCTGCCCACAAAGAAATCTAATTAGTCGACAGTCCAATATAATATTGCTGTAAATTAGGGTACATTTACACGACAACGATATGCTTAAAACTGAGACATTTTTTTCCTTTGAGTTTTCCTCGTACAGATTGTCAAAACGATTCCCATTTAAACGGATCAGCGAAAACGACTAAAAACGCTGTATTCTGCTGCCAGGCCATTAGATGCCGATGAAACACTATAGATTGAACAAATATGCATGTGAATGATGTCATCGTCTTCAGAGATTCACGGTTTTATTGTTTCTCATTGGGGGAACATGACCATCGCGGTGCTTTGGTCAAAACTCAGTGACCTCCATGGAGGTAGAGTCCCCTCTGCCACACCCCATTCCATCCCCTCCAGGAGAGGTGATACTGGCTGGTGTCCAGGGTGACCTGAGGGTTACGGTGTGGAACAGAACCCCGACGATTCCTCCTCAGGCCAAACCCCCCCCTCCTCTTGTGCACTGCAACCCGCGAGCGTGCAAGATTTCCCACTGGTCTTCGGACCCGCCTCGTGTCTCGTTCGGTGTTCCAGATGATGAGACGATGTCTATCGCCGCATCACAAGGTGGGCTAGAGTATTCCGGAGATGAAGACTCTGCTGTGCTGCCGCCTTCGGGTGTGCCAGCATTGCCTGAGTCTGATCCGGAATTGACGGCCATGCTTTCCCAGGCAGCCGTGAGTGTCGGGCTGGATTGGAATCTTCCACCCTGTCCCGAGTGCTCGCGGCTGGATGATTGGTTTTATATACCAATACCCCAATACCTTTCTTCCCGGACGTGCATGAGAAGGTCATGAGATCGTGGAAGTCTCCCTTGAGTTCTCGCGAATACTCAGCGGTCTCTTCCGCCTTCTTTGCCCTCAATGAGGCCGTGGCCAAAGGATACACTGGGGTTCCCCCCGTGGACACAACTGTGTCCCCACAGGACCTCCACCTGGTGTGGCGACCCTAAGCACCCCTCCAAAGCCTGTAGGTTCTTGTCTACTCTTGTGGCAGAGACCTATAGAGCTGCGGGGCAGGCTGCCACCTCACTGCATTCTATGTCCATCCTTCAGGTCTACCAAGCCAAGGTGCTCATTGACATGCACGAGGGTAGAGCTGATCCAGGGCTCATGGAAGAGCTGCGTGCCGCCACCGACCTCGCTCTATGGGCGACGTAGGTAACCGCACGCTCCCTGGGTCAGGTGATGTCCACATGCGTGGTCCAGGAAAGACCTCTGGCTTAACCTGGTTGATATGCGCTCAGCTCAGCGAGGCTGAGCAAACCCGCTTCCTCAACTTCCCTATATCCCAGTCTGGCCTCTTCAGCGGCACGGTCGAAGACTCTGCCCAACAGTTCTCACCCAGAAGCAGACTGAGGCAATCCAACATGTTCTGACCCCGTGGCCAGCTGCTGCCACCCAGCCGCCAGCTCAGACACCTCAGTCCACTTGCCGCCGAGGGCGCCCTCCTAGGACTGCTGGCCCTTCAAAGCAGCCTTCAAATGGGCCGCGCCGTGGAGGTAGTCGCAGGAAGGTGCCCCAGCCTGTACCAGCCCCGCAGCCTGCCGAACGCCATGCGATGCGCCACTTCCGTTATGGACAGCTCAGAGATGGGTTGCAGTTCTTTCCAGGAAGTGGCTGCAGTGCCACTTTTTCCAAAGAAAATCACTTTCTCATCTCCGAGCCCTCAGAGGCCGTGGATGACAGTGTACGAGCCTTGCCACTCTTGTCCCCCTCTGACGCCAGACCCCTGACAGAGCAGGCCCCTGTGGAATGCTGGTCCTTCCCTGGTCTCCTCTGTCAGGACACGGCTAATGACCATGCCTCCACATCGGGATGCTCCGCCTCCCACGTCCGGGCCGGTCATTCCGCCTTGCTGCCCCATCGTGGGTACGTCTGTGGTTCACATGACCCTGCTGGTTCATCTCCCAGTTCATCTGCAGAGCTGCAGGCTGGGCGACACCCAACACATTCGTGAGATTCTACAATCTCCGAGTGGAGCCAGTATCCTCTCATGTACTCGCCCCCACTGGCCAGTATTAGGACCCACTTGGTGTCATCGCTTGCTCGCCATTCCACTCCTCGGACTGGATTCGTGCGATTATTCTCCTCAGGTGAGTTTCCCAGAGAAGCCCTGAGTTCCTCCAGCACTGTTGACGTCAACGCCAGAGTTATGCCTTCGGCCGCTTTCACGTTGGCTAGGGCCTCTATGTGCATGGTTCCCCCCTTGGGCAACCCCCACGTGTATATTCCACTGTAAGCCTCTCTGAGCATGTGTCTTTCCCTTGGCAAGCCACCTTGCCACCCCTGGAGTTGAAAGATTCCACCCTGCGGGCTGGATACTCCAGTGTTTTCCCATATGTTACCCCCTCTCGGGTCATATGTGTATTTTTTAAGTCCTCCCTTCGGGCAGGCATTGTGTTGCCTATCTCCTCTGAAATATACTTCCCAGTGTACCTTGGTATTCCTGTGTTAAGTAGGGGTCCTTCGTCCATGCTAGTCTCAAGACAGGGAGCTCAGACTTACGCAGGGCACTGGAATACAGCTGAGGTGGCGTGATTAGACTGGGAACTATTCGTGACCACTACGTAACTCGTAGTGACTACGAAAGGGAATGTCTCGGTTACGTATGCAACCCTCGTTCCCTGAGTTGGGAACAGAGATGTTACGTCTCCCTGCCACTTCCGCTGTTTAGCTGGAACGGCCTGTAGTTCAGTCTCGGCTCCGAAGCAGGAAAACATATCTGCATGTTGCCAGTGTACTTCCTTATATAACCACGAGGTAGGGTGGAGTTATGCTATGCAAATTCCGCAGACCCATGGCATTTCTTTCCCATTGGCTCGTTTTGTAATACTCGAAGTTGATAGGCTTTCTAAGTGAAACCTCATTTGTTGTCACGACGTAACGTCTCCCTTCCCTACTCAGGGAACGAGGGTTACATACATAAGCGAGACATTTTCTGTTGGGTAGCCCCACCCACAAAAAAATCTCATCGGTCAACTATCCCATTTAGTATTTTTATATACTAAACATAACAAATGTTCTGACTGGCTTTGATTGTGTCATGTAAATTTTCACATTGTGGGCAGGCAATTTATTAAAAACTTGCACATTGTTCAGACACAGAGATTTCAATAAATGACCTGAGGGAAATTTGCATTTTTGGTCTTTGGTCAAGTCCCAAATGGCATACTTAGGTGGCTTTTTTAGCATTCGTCTGTAATTTTAATATCGGTTCAATGCTTTAAGCACTATTATATCAATGACAGAGTCCATGCAGAGAATCAGTCATTTATTATTAACCACACATTACATTTCAACATCAATATTTAAAAGACTAATAAAGATAGATTACCTCATAGTGTTAAGTGTCTAGCCAGCTGTGCTTCTGTCTCATCTTTTTCTGTGTCCAGGTACAAGGCAGTAATTGAAGCATGTTCTCTCCAGCCGGACATTGACATCCTGGCTCAGGGGGACCAGACGGAGATCGGAGAGCGGGTCAGTCTGCCGCCCATGTGACTTTTGTGGCGCATTTCGTTACCAGCCATCTGGAATGGTTTTAGAACTGTATATGGTTGTGTTTCAGTTATGATGCGTCATACTGAATTCCAATAATAAACGTACATATTTAGTTTGAGACATTCTCATGATTTAGTAGCTAGGTAGCCGTTAAAAGACCGCTGTCTCGTTGTTTACTCTCGCTCATTCAGGTTTTTAACTCAGGTCACATTTAAGGCAGCTTGATGTTGTAAATGACCTTCAGGTTGTAACTAAAAGCCTCATTTAAAGAGTGTCGGCCAAGTCAACATGATCGATCCACATGCCATTTGTTTGTGTTACGGTTACCATAACAACTTCTACTACCTTCCTTTTTGAGGTTTTTAATCAGTACTACCTTGCTGTTAACTTTCCTCTTCCTATTCCTTCTTTCCAGGGCATTATTCTTTCTGGAGGCCAGAGGCAGCGAATCAGTGTGGCGCGAGCTCTTTATCAAACCACCAATGTTGTGTTTTTGGTAAGTTCAGAACCATCTATACACAAAAAGTAACGAAGTGAGACTTCAATTTTTTTTCCTTTCATCATAGGATGATCCTTTCTCAGCACTGGATATTCACCTGAGTGATCACCTGATGCAGGAGGGTATTCTTAAACTACTGAGAGAGGAGAAAAGAACGGTGGTGCTCGTGACACACAAACTGCAGTATCTCCCTCACGCAGACTGGGTACTTCATATGCAAATGCACTTATTCAAACTTCTTCCACTATTAAACAGTTGGTCATACTTTTGTTGGGTATAGATCAGTGGCGATTGTTTTAAGACTACAAGGGAAGCTCGGCTTCCCCTATAATGTCAAAAAATTAATGGTCAAATTTGTACTATTGTGTTAACATTTTATTGACTAAAAATACGTTAGAACACGTTCATCTTAAAGACGAGTTGGTTCAGAATCAGCTACATATAGCAGGTCGGCTGACTCGATTTCCTTCTCATTCATTCCCGGAGTCACAGTGCATTTCCCTGTTGAAGCCGAGCGTCCGTTGACTTCTATAGGGCTGCTTTGAACAGTTTTTTTCAGCGCTTCAAAACTTGACGGTCATTGGATAAATGCTGCGATTATGTCCCGTCCACGGACACTCAGCTTCTTTGGGGCAAATGGAGGAGTGGGCGGGGCTGGACTCCGGGCTTCTGCATGATGATTGGAGGGTCTGTCGAAAGACTGCATCTCCTTTTGATTGACAGCGATTTTGTACAATAAAAAGTCGCTGACGCGGAAGCTATTCTAGCTCAATCCCATCGCGGATTTTGCAAGTGTACTCGAAAGACAAACTGCTGTAACCTGTTTCTTGGTATTTGCTTCATCATACATTTCACAGTTTAATCTAATTCCCACATTTTCTCCATCGATGTCAGGTGCCTTTGTTACATGTGTGGGACGTGGTGTTTGCATCGCGGCACATCTGTCTAGTTTGGTTTCGGTTTTGTGTCGGGATTCGGACATTCATGCTCTGCGTTTTTGTTTTCTGTTGTGTGTGCACAGGATGAGCTTACGCTCGTTCTCGTGCATAACGTTCTGTCTTGTCGTGTGAGCGTGCGGTTTCGTGTTTGCTCTGTTCACGTGTGTTTTGTGTAGCACGCGGTTCGTGTTTATATCGGCCGCGTGCTTTCATGTCATGTTTTGTCTTGTGCTGTGTAGCACACAGCTTGTGTTTTACACTAGCTGTGTGCTTTCATGTCATGTTCTGTGTGAACACGTGGCTTATGAGTGTTCTCACTGTTCTTCATGCCTCATTTTGTTTGAGCACTTTGCTTGTGATTTGTTTTACTGGCCATGTGCTTGTGTTTTTTTGTCATGTTTGGTGTGAGCACATGGCTTGTCATGTGTTTCCTTGTGCCATGTGCTCTCCTGTAGATTGTGTCGACTCCCATCTTGTTACCTGATTGTTGGTTAATTTGCCCCACTTGTCCTCGTTACCTGCCTTGTTTGGTCCCTATTTATTCTCCTTGTGTTTGCAGTCTTGTGCTGGTGGCGGTAATGCACTAAAAAGTTGTTTGCCAACCGCCATTAAAAAAAATTCAGAAGATGAATTTTGTAGAATGTTTGTATTTTATTTTATTATTAAAATAAAGCCCATCAACTCTGCACCTAAGTCATCGCTCCTTTCTCCATCCCCACACCTGACAGTCGAGTTTAAAAAAAAAAGAGCTTCCCCTCTTTGAAAGACCAGCAGCCGCCACTGGTATAGATCCGGTTTAAAAATGCTCTTAGGCAGAACAGCAGACCTGGACCTCTGACTCATCTCTGTTAATTTGGAAAAAGAAGAGTGAAAATGCAAAGAAATTATTGAATGGGTGAGCTCTGAGACGTCGAAGCCTAATTTAAAAGTCAAATCTCACAAAGCTTGAGTTATACTTATGAATTATTCAACTTCATTCATCATCTGTCATCTACCTACTGAACCTATAGAAATTATTTCAGAGGAACCTCGTAACGCATTTAATTTATAGTCCAATGCAAGAGTCTGTTGTAAAGGACGGATTAATAAATTTAGTTTCTGTCACGTTTTCAACTGCAAATCCTACTAAAACATTTCATTATACATCAAATTGAGCAAAATAGACCATCTGGTCTGCAGAAAAAAAATCTAATTAAATCCCCATTTGGCCACTGTTTGCCATGACAGGAATCAAACTGCAGACCAAACCAAAGCCATTCAATCAAAATAAGGTCAGTCCAGGTTTAGAATAAGCAAATAATTATCTTGTTTTACCTATCCTGATATTGTTTTTCACAGACAAGAAATGTTCCACATTCAGACAGGATTCAGCACAAGCACTTCACTACTCAGTCTCTCAGGAAATACATCTTCCAATGCATCAAATACATACATTGTAAGCTCAGTAGCAGTGGGCGAAAACATTACTTTTAAAAAGTACATTACATTTTAGCATTAATTTTAATAAAAGTAACTAGATATTTAAAAAAAAAAAATATTGAAAGGAACATGATTCAATTAATCTATTCAATGGATATTTTTTTATTTATTTTTTCAGAATGAAAGCACTGTGCTTGACTTTTGCAGTTATTTTATTTAACTGAAAACATATTTCTGGAACATAATATAGAAAACATTATAAGGATAATTGCAGGTTTGGTACAAGTTTAGCTAAATGGACAAGTGTGGCATAATGTTGATTACCACAAAAAAATGGATACATTTTTTGGAGGATTTAAAAAATGTGGTCATACTTTTGAAACAGTGGGTATTTTAATGATTACAAATGGGCCCTATTCATTTGCATTGTTTTGCTTTTTTGTTTCAGTAAAACATATACGTAGTTGCAAATGCTTTGACCCAACATACCTAACCAGAGAAAGCTTACAGTCACTGTGCATTTTCATGAATTTTTTACAGTTCTCAAGCCAATTTGTCATCATCATAAACCTTGTTTTTATTAGAAATGAATGAGGCCCCTTGTCTCTCTCATCCTGCCTCTGGGTGATGAATTGCCTTGTTAAAGTGTTCCTCCTCCTGGCACTCAATAAACCACCAGCGGTCAGAAGAGTTTTTAAACTCCGTTATTTACACATAGCCACTTTAAGCTGACGGATAGAAAGGGACAGGCTTGCCTTTAAATATTGGCTTTACTTCTCATGGGGCATTAAAAATGTCCACCTTCTTTTTTATGTGGCGTCAGGGGCTTGTCAGAAGAATGAAGTAATAATTGAATGTTTGTTGTTTATTTGTAGATCATTGCGATGAAAGACGGCAGCATACAAGCAGAAGGAACGTTGAAGGACATCCAAAACTCTCAGCCTGAGCTCTTCAAGCAGTGGAAGAGTCTGATGCACAGACAAGACAAAGAATTTGAGAAGGTAGTCTGCAAAAAATGTATGAGATATTAGAGGAAGCGATTTAAAGGTCAAGTTCATTTGTTTAGCTTTGTAAAGCCAAATACTCACTTGACCTTTTTGTTGACATTTGTTTGAAAGATTGGAAAACCATTCTCTAGGTTTACACAAAAAAATGGCTTGGCAATCAAGAAGACAGGACACAGTGGATACACTAAGTGGGACATTGACTTAGACAAAAAAGTGACTGTAATAAACTCAAGTCTCTGAACAAGTGTTTATATGCCATCTAGTGGCCAACACAGCTGTCAATAAACTCTCTAAATTGTCTCTCTGTGTACAAAAATACATTTAATCTACACAAATGTGTGTTGAAGATCAAACAACACTTAAGTACCTCAAGGAACTGTGTTGGGTCCCTTCCGGTTCTTCTTCCACTTGATATATCTTGCAGTATTTGGTCCAAACTATCAGGAGATATTCTCAGACGAACCCTTCTTTTTAAGAGACCCAAATACTCAGGGAATTAATTGGAAAAGAATGAAATTGACTTTTGATTTAAGTTTTTAGTTTTGCGTAACTAGCCAAATATGCTAAACAGAAAACCCTGCTTTCATATTTGTTTAGGCATGATGCATGTGTTGTGTTCCAGGAGACAGTAGATGAGAATATGACAGTGCTGGAAAGAAAAAACTTGAGGCGAGCCATGTACTCCAGAGAGGCTATAAAAACTGAGGAGGAAGTAGAAGGTAAGATTAGATAAACATGTAGCAAAACATTAATACACTCATACATGTTTTAGCAGTGTTTATATCTCATGCTCATCTGGTACTATATATATATATATATATATATATATTTTTTTTTTTTTTATTTATTTTTTTTTTTTTTACTATCTGCAAAAAAGGACAATGGGTTGTTGAATTGTTAACTATGTAAGCCCCTGGTAGAAATCCTCATAAATCTTCATTAAAGATTTGGGTGACAAGAGGGTAGTACCCACTTGTTCCTCTTTGTAGTTTTTTGTTGACTGCAGCATTGGAAAAAAAATATCTGATTGTAGCCCTCTTTACTAGATCTTGCAGTCTTGTGTGATTGCTTTCTCAAGTCCACCTGGAAAGGATCTCCTGGGGTGGCATCTTGAACTTACTCAAGCTCCTGATATAATATAATCATTGCTGTGCATTCCTGACCAAGCTGTTGATGGGAATGGTCTTTGCCAAGATGTTTGGATGCCCACCCTCACCATCTGTCAGGAAGTCCAGGATCCACTGACAGATGGTAAGGTTCCTGGTCTTGGAACTGAGTGTTGTAATGAAGCTGTATTTAAGAAGTCCTCACATAATTCTCCTTCCCAGTGGGACAGAGAAACGTATAGGCATCATCCAGAGAAGGGGTAGCAAATCCTGCTCCCGCTACCTTCCTGCAGACTCCAGTTACAACCCTACATCAATTAACCTGTAATTTTCAAATAATCCTAATTAGCTGGTTAAGGTGTTTTTGATTAGGGTTGGAGCTAAAAGGTGTGTTCGACATCGGCTGCGGCTGGATGTAACCGATCAGTGAGAGTTGCTGCGTGCAGGCGGAGAGGAGTTAAAAACAGAGACGTGAAGTCAGATACTTTCTGCTTCCCGTAGTGACTGCTCACTTGGTGTTTTTGCATACTTTACCAGAGCTGAAGTGAAATAACTGCAATATTTGTCAAATACACAGACTTTTCAGATACGTTTCCATTTAATACTTTAATTACTGCTAAATACAGCGTCTGTTTGTACAAGAATAAAGTTCAACATAAGCCTATACTATTTAAATACCAATGGGGTCTACGTTTTTAATCAGTTTTATTTTGATAAAAATACAACGGTGTTGTGTTAGCGGCCCCTAAGTTAATAACTAATGATATTTTGCGACGGAAGTGAATCAATCAAAACTAACTTTAAGTGGACAATAACTTTATTCTAGAGCTGCTGTAAAGCCAAAACAATCTCTGTTACTTTAATTTCCTATTATCACTGTAAAGCTGCTTTGAAACAATCTACATTGTTAAAAGCGCTATATAAATTAAGGTGACTTGACTTGATAAAAAACAGATTTGTGAACATTAGTGGAACTGAAGGTGTTCGAATAAACACGAAACAAACGTGATCACTGTCATGTGGTGAATCCGGCCAATTAGTTGTGTTGTCATCAGAGCTCGTGCACCCACTCTGGACGCTGGCTGAGTCCTCCGGCTGCTCTCGAATCGCTCTTGCGGTTCTTTGATGCCGTTACATCACAGTCACGTGGCGTCGGCGCTGTCTCAAGTCGGACACAATTTCTAACCGGCATGCACTGCTTCATATCAGCCGCCGATCGCACTGTGCAGCACTCTATGAAGTCGAACAAGCCTAAAGCCATCCTGGAGCAGGGTTGATTACCCCGGTACAGAGAATAAGATCACAGCTTTTTTTGGTATGATGTTTTTGTTGTTCTCAGCACCAGGATAATTTGTTGACATTTTAAAATGTGATAGTATCATATTTGGTAACTAGGCGACTTGTGTATATCCTTTGCTCTTGTTGGTTTCTAGATGTTCACCTTCCCGAAGCAACTCCTCCTTACTATGTTTAGAAATCCCAGCTTACAGGTTTGCATGACAAAATCATTCTCAACTAAGAAAAAACAAAGATAAGACATCAAGTACTCACCACACTAAATGCACACTACTTACGAATTATGAACTACAAACTTGCAAGCAGGGATAGGCAGTATGTCAGGTACATGTATTTACATAAAAACATGTAATCAATTCAATGGCATGGTGGGACATCATCCCGTAGCATGTGATGTCACGAACAGGAAGCTATAAAGCACACCTGGACCAAACAATGGGCCCTATTTTAACGATCTAAGTGCATGGTCCAAAGCGCAGGGTGCAAGTGCACTGAGGGTGTGTCCGAATCAACTTTTGCTAGCTTAACGACGGGGAAAATGGTCGTAATGGGTGTGTTTTGGGCGTAACGTGCAAAAAAACTGTGTAATTTCCCATTTCCTTTAAAAGCCAGTTGCGCTTGCGCCATGGCGGATTCGCTATTTGCATGGCGCAATTTGCAAGCGGAAAGACTGAACGCGTCCCCAAAGCGCAAACGGATCTGCTCGTGCGTGAGGTTGAAGCGCGCAAGCAGACCATCTACGGAACAAGCCGGATTCACCATATCTTTATGTACACAATATTAATCTTTTACATTGTAATCCTTTTACTTTTGTTTTGCATGTTTGTGTGCTGCTGGGTAATAATGCCCTGTGTGTAATAAGCAGAGTGTACGAGTGTTGTGGACCCGTCTATAGGCACACATTTACTAACGCACTCTTTAAATAACAAAAAAAATAAAATACTGTGCCATTAACTTTAGACCAGGTTTTTGTTGGTCAATGGCGCAGTCTATTTCAGGTACCTCAAAATAGCAATGCGCCAACAATGTGCCTGAACCAGCATGCCCATGGGCGCAAATGCATTTGCTATTTAAACAACGTGGCGCAGGACGTGAAAATAATAACTGCATCGGGATGAAACTAGCAAATAATACTTGTCGCACTTGGCGCTGCAGTGCGCCGGTTGTATGATAGGGCCCATTGTCAGCTTCTGATTGGCCGAAACAAGTAGTTCACAGGCATACAAGAAGTATGGCAGGGCGACACATCGTCTAGTTCCCTTTTAAGGTAATCATGGTTACAGTTGTAACCTGAGACGTTTTTCAGGTACAGTAGGTCTACACATGGGCTATGAGACTGTTAATACCCACTCCACTGTACTAATAGGTGCAGGTCCACCATCTTATCTGGAAACGGACCAGATATGGCTGACTACTGTAACCTCGGGATAAACAGAAATAATATTAGCATAGATGCAACCACCCAGTAGAGTATTACAATAATCTAGCCTTGAGGTCAAGAACGCATGAACTAACTTTTCTGCTTTTGTCAGTGAGAGCACGTCGTTATGTAGATATATTTTTAAGATGGAAAAATGCGGTTTTACAGATGCTAGAAATGTGCTTTCAAATGAAAGATTGATATTACAGAGCACACCCAGGTTCCTAACTGATGACGAAGACTTGACAGAGCAGCCATCAAGTGTTAGACAGTATTCTAGGTTATTACATGCAGAGGTGTTTGGTCTAATAATTAAAACCTCATTTTTTTTTCAGAATTAAGTAGTAGGAAATTACTAGTCATCCATTTTTAAAGTCTGCATGACCCACCGAGACAGATTTGCCAGAAGTTTCCATGCTGCCAGGTGGTCTACTAAGGGAACCAGTCTCGAAAAACTGGTATCTGGTGTATTTAGAGTAGTCAGCTCGGCGCCCTGAATAGAATAACTGTCAGGAAACAGCCAAACTGGCTTCTCTAAAACCCTCCTTGGAGGGGCGAGTCTCGGAGTGCCGCAATGTCTCTGGGCAGACACTGAAACCTGAATTAGCTGGAAACCGCTGCGCCCCGAAGCATCAAGAGTGACAGGGTTGGCAGAACGGTCCCCTGAGGGAACAGAGGAGAAGTGGGCACTGTATTATGAGTTGTAAATCACTTATCCCGGAGGGGCCTGCCTTCAAATGCATGAAACCACTGGTGTCAGGACCACTGAGCCGAAGTCAAGGCCACTTGAAGGCTTCGGCTGAAAGTGCCACCCCGACCCCCATTCTTTTTGCGGGGTGGGGGCTCGGGAGGCAACCTTCTGCGCCCTGTATAAGGATCTTGTAGGCATCTGGGGCTGCTCCCATCCAACAGCCCCTGAGACCTGACTTCGGCGAGGGAGGTACCTCTGGAACTCCGCCGCTTTCTTCTTCGCCTCCTGAAAGGTCTCGATGACTGAGGTGATAGCATTGACGAAGTGAAAGCGGGGCATCCGGAAGAAACGCTTTTTCCTTCTCCTTAAAACCAGAAAGATTTAACCAGAAATGCCTTTCCGTGACATCCAGGGCTGCCATAGCCTTGGTGGCCCGGAGAGACAAATCCGTGGCTCGGCACAGTTCTTTAATAGCGTCTGGGCTCACCCCCTCGCCTTCATCAAGGTCTCTGAGCAGGTCAGCCTAGTATGCCTGCAAGATGGACAAAGTATGCAGACATGCACTGGCCTGACCTACTGCAGTATAAGCTTTACCCACCAGGGCCAAAGTTGTTCTATATTTCTACACCCCCTCGCCTTCATAATTGATTATTCTCTAGATGGCAGACAAGTGCCAGTAATGTGGCAGTTGGCCAAATGTCAATATGCTCCAGTACTGAAGCTATATTGGAAGGTTAGCCTTTTTACTGCAGTGACTGACAAAATAATAGACCCCATGCTTTGCCTGAAAAAGTAAATGTCACCTCACTTGTTGTATTCTCTGTGCATGGTCATTTTACTATTATATACCTCCTTGCATATGGCTATCATAATACACATTTAATTTGTTTGCTAAGCTTCGTTGATTTTAATTGTAGCATGGTAGATTGAGCAAAAGTATTTAACATCTGCTGACGGACCAGACCATGCTGGAATGACTGAATAATGAATGTGGGAATGGTTCTGTCTCTTCAGCACTGAGATTGTGCTGAGTGCAAATGCTCTTCTACTGACCTACACATTATATATACACACAGCATTACTGCTCTGCCACTCAAGGGTATTCTTGGCATGGTGCAAGTGTTTGGCTGGGCTTTACAGTTTTTTATTCTCATGTTTATTCCTTCTTTCAGTATCTCTCCATTCTTTTGCTATCCACCTACACGTGTGTTTTTAAAATGCCAGTGTGATGCTTCTTTTTAAATTTAGAGCAAGTGGGGTGTGCTCTCCATATTTAAGTTTGCACGCGTTCAAAAGGTTAAATTGTGTTCTTGGGACAAGGATATTTTATATAGATGGGACAAGTTGACACATGTATTGTATGTTAGACAATCTATCCATCCATCCATCTGTCCGGTCTCTCAGTTCGTTTGTCTATGTTTCTATATATCCATCTATAGAAGAGTCTGTGGAGAGCGATGATGAAGATAACCTGTCTCAAGTGATGAGGCACAGAGCCACCATTCCCTGGAGATCCTGTGGGACGTACCTGAGCTCTGCAGGCCTCCTCCTGCTGCTCCTGCTCCTGCTATCCCAGCTCACCAAACACTCCCTTCTGGTGGCCATTGACTACTGGCTCGCTCACTGGACGTCCAAAGTCATCGCAGCCAAAATCGATGCTGCTGCAAACAACTGCTCTCTAGTGCAGGTATAGTTAGACGGTCATACATGTAAACTTGATTTTTACACTTTCTGAAAAATGTTAGTGGCTAAAACTGTTGCATTGTGGGTGATTGTCAGAGCTTATTATGCAATGCAGGTTGCAGAAGTGTTATGGATGGTTGTTAGTTTTTTCTCTGATATATATAAAAAACTGAACTCTTTACAATGCGGATGCGGGTGCACTAATATGCATTATTACACGGCTCTGTGGAATACTTGATTCTGATTGGTCAATCGCGCCATCCAGCGGTATGTTATTCCCAGATAACAATCGCTCAAAACAGATAACGCAGGCTCATCTGGGTCACTGATGTCAGCAGCGCTATACGCTTGCTAGGAAAGTTTTTTCTTCGTGGAAGTTTTGCTTTTGGTGCAAAATATTAAAACTCATTTATTTAATTATGCCATCCAGTATCGTAGACTCACTCTCTCGTTTCATACAAACGCAGCTGCTGCCATTTTGTGTCTATTGTTTTGTAAGATAACAATCAGGTACAATTTTAAAACAGTTGAATCTGAAATCAACATATTTATGTGGAGAAATTATGTGTAATAAGTGGTATTGACTGTACTGTATCCCTTAAATGTTGCCCTTAAATGTTGCTCCATTAATAGACCATCCATCTAGTTTGAACTTGCCGCGCTAGCAACTGCGCTCTCCGCGGAAGCTTTGCATTTAAAGAGCTAATAAAATATTTAGACTCTGTTCAATATTTTGTGTCTAATTATTAACTTGCGCGGCAAGTAGTCATGTAATAAGCTGGATAATGTACATCCAGTCGGTTGTTATCTGAGAATAAACCCCCTTCAGGCTGATAACAACCAGCTGGATGTACATTATCCCTTACTTAATAAATGCATATAAGTGGACCCGTATTGTACAGAATTACCGAAAACAAAGTAGAAAATAGAAAACAAAATTCTAAAATGTACGTCTGGCACATTTGATTTCTACTTTGAAAATTTACTCTGCATATGGATCCCCTCTTGAATCATTTTGGCTCCAATTTACATAATTTATGGTTTGCACCTGCTGAAGAGGCAGTTCATCGACCTCAGATAGCTTAGATGCATTATTTCACTGGCTGCTTGGGTTGATTATTAAAATTCTCCATAAAAAATATGTCGCACTGTAATATCCTACAGAAAAGGTGAGTTTTATATTTCCAGGAGACACATAAATGTTGAATGGCACATAGGAAAAAACAAGAGAAGGTGTTGAGAACCAGATACAAACAGTTCACTTTATTAATAGACCACCCTGCCTCTGAGGAAGAGCATGTTGTGGTGAGCTTAGCCTTGAGCTAGTATGTGTTGACAGCTCAGATAATACAGTGAGACTAGAATCAAGCTGTTCAGAGTTAGAGGCAAGGTAGTTTATTTACTACACCTCAGCTTCAGTCAGTCAGATGGTTAAAATTGTGCTACTTTAAAGAAGCCAGTGGGACTCCAGATCTCCATCTTTCTTATAGACACACAGGTCAAGCTCAAAAGATTTGTTTATATATCCTCTCCGCACACAGCTGCTCTGTGCAATAAGTGCAAAAAAATCTAATTTAATCCACATGCTCCTCTAGAGACACTACAAGACAATTTAACATATTTTCCGTATTTTCACAAACCAGTTTATTCTGATCAATACTTTACCCTCCATCACTGCTCAGATAATTGCTCAACGCATTTTAAGCAGCAGTCTTTGCCGCCACACAGAATGTAAAGTAGACTTTACCCCTGATTTAGACTTCCACTAATTAGTTATGTTTTTGAGTTGGTTCACATTATTGATGTCCTCTGCTGGAGTCTACGGTAATGAATAGCCTTTTAGTCACCTTGATTGCCAGATTGATTTTCTTTCACTTTGTTATTTTTTCAGGGTGTACAATTAGCATTTGGAGTGTTGTAGTAGATAAATTAGAATCAGTCAGAAAATCCTCCGTCTTCATGTGTGATTGAAATGATTTGCTTGCTAGCAGTGTTATGGATTTTTTGCAGTCACTGAAGTGCACTTAAATACACTTAAGGCTCGTTCACCCCATAGACGATAACTCTAACGATAACTATAAAGTTTTAAAGGGTAACTAAACCCCTGGTCAGAGCCTGACTCCACCCACTGGCAATATTTGAAAAATGCTGGAAAAGTGGGTGGAGCCCAGTGGAGGGGAGGCGTGCACCTGAGACGCGTCTTTCTTTAGGCAAGGGTGTGGTTAGCTGGTGGCTGCTTACGTCACGAACCACCCCAAACATCCAATAGGAAAATTCAACTGCAGTAGCCACCGTTCAACCTGAAGAGGGCAGCATTCGGACGTTTTTACACCATATATTGTAGAATTAAAACCCTTTATACCCAAATGTCAAAAAAATTACTTGAATCAATGAACAGCAATAATAAAGCCCCAGTCTTACAGATCATTAAATAAAAAAATTTGGCTTAGGGTTTAGTTACCCTTTAATAATCATAATTCTATGAGAGTGGGGAAGACCAGGGGCCTCATTTATAATTGTTGCGTACGCACAAAAGAAGGCGTACGCCGCTCTCTACGCAATAATTGGTATTTATAAAAAGCAAAATTGACGGGAAAATGTGCGGTCCTTCACGCAAACTCTGACCCAGGCGTACGCACAAACACGGGTGAAATGAGAAATGGCGACACCGTCGGCAGATGGAAGAAACACGTGAAAGTGTGTGAAACTGTAGACCGTTGTGTAAAAGAAATGGCAATACTGCCTCTCATATATAACATGAAGACTTCACAAAGCAAGTCTTACAATTAACAGCCTACACGAACACCCGTTTGATCGATCTGCAGTGTAAAACAAGCAAAATCAAACGAAGCTACAGAAATGCTAATTAACACATATTTGCAAAAATAAAAGTGAAATGTTCTGCAATAATATTGGCATGTTATGCAATTCATCCTCATAACACATTTGTAGCTTGTCAGATGCAGTCAAATGGATGGTAATAAAATGCCATGATGCCATCACAATGTGTAATGACGTAATACGTAATGCAACCTTTTGCCACTCAAGTGCCTTTTTGGCATTAGTAATGCCCACACTGTGCCCTCCAAACAACATTTTACTCCTCTTTTCCACCTCGCCAACGATAATTTCTACTTCACATTGAGTGAAGTTACGTTTCTTGGTTTTCCTCTCTGTGTTTACCATGATTTTGCAATCGATGAATATTAACTTGTGGGCGTTTCATGGACTATTTATGGGCAACTATGGGCGTGACATGAAGCCGCAAAAGCTGCGCTACATTTAGAATTGATTGTGATTTATTAAGGGAAAACTGCATAGGATGTGCGTGCGCACGGTTTTATAAATCCGAATATTTCTGTGCGTACGCACGTCCTATGTTTCATCCGTACACCACTTCTGACGCAAATCCTACGCAACGTTTTATAAATGAGGCCCCTGACCACAGCGATAACGACATGAGAAACCATATTGTTGGACGTTAGCTGATAAACGATAAAAACATTGACAACCAATCAGAATCCACCTGAATTTAAATAGCTTGAGCATTTAAAGTGGCAGATGACAAAACTGCAGCATGTGCAGAACATTATCTGTTGCTGTGGCCGTTAATATAGTTATTGTTTTAGCTATCGTTCTGCAACAATACTGTGACAGGCTGCAACAATAATATTGGCAAATAAATGCTTAAAATATGCAGCTATTGCACTGTTATGAAAGTATAACCATGACAACATGTGTTAGAGTGAGATCAGCATGACAAAATTGCTTACCAACCCTTCCTGTGGGTAGAAATATTCAGTCTTTCAACTCATGAACTACATACCAAGTGAGTTGGTGTTTTTTTAAGTGTCGGCATTGTTCTCCCCACAGGACGTTGGTTTCAGTCACTCGTCATACCTGCTGGTGTTCAGTTTGTTGTGCTGTCTGGGTATTGTGCTGTGTCTGGCCACATCAGTGGCTGTGGAGTGGACAGGCTTGCGGGTGGCCAAAGAACTGCACCACAGTCTACTCAGTAATATTATTCTCGCCCCAATGAGGTACATCTTAAACCTTCATATCAAGTGTTCATGTGGAATATTATGGTATGTTGTGTGTAATTTGTTATGCGTCATGGTGTGTGTGGGTATGTATTAAATACAAGGTGGGCGGCAAGTGTTTGCATAGGAGAGAGAGAGTTTATGTATGTGAACATGTCTTGTTTTATTGCTCTTTGCCTGTGTAAATATATTTTGTGTGGAATGCCAAAAGAGATATTTAGCTAAATGTCATAAGTTGCTTTTTTACATACAGTGGAAGTGGATGGGAACTGCAGCTCTCAAACTCCTATAGAACAAAAAAGTATAATTTCATGTGTACATTTCACAGATTAACTAAACTCAGCAATAAAAAGAAACGTCCTTTTTTCAGCATCCTGTATTTGAAAGACAATTTTGTAGAATCCAAATAGGCTTTACAGGTCTTAATTGGAAAGTGTTTGTTTTTCATGCTTGTTTAAAAAAAACATAGACAATTTTTGCACACGCACCTGACAATTAAACCGTTTACAGGCAGTAGACAATTAAAGTCACAGTTCCAATAATTTAGGACATTAAAGAGACCTTTCTACTGAAAAACACTAGGAGAACGATGCTCAGGGTTCCTGATCACCTGCATTAACTTGCCATAGAACTGCTGCAGTAGGCATGAGGACTGCAGAAGTAAACGGAGCAAAAAACTGTAATGTAAAGGGGCTTTCGCAGTGGGTAGTTTTAGGAACTTAGTTATAGGAACTAGACATTAGGGCGGTCCCCTGGAAAGAGCAGAAAGGAGGGCTAAGAGATGAAATCTCCTACAACAACTTGTAGTGCTACATAGCATTGAGTGTGAGAAAAGAACACAATGGCGCAGACAAAGGTGACAGTTAAATGCCATAAACATTAGCTTTTAAAAAATGGCTGGTGCTGTTTTGTATGGCATGCGTTCAACCAATCAGCATACACTTAAGTCACTGGTAGTTCCTATTGTGCTGAGTTAGACCCATAGACTGTAAAAAAATATGGACGTAGTGTCCGTGACGTCACCCGTAGGTTTCTGAAGAGCATTTCTGAAGCCCAAAGTGGGCGGAGCTGGCCTTTGCCATCTTGGCAGCGTGTCATTCCCAAATAACTGAAAATGGGCATAGAGGCAGGACTAGCTGAGGTGACGTGATGGCTGACAGACAGCAGACAAACGGCTAGTAGTGACAGCAGCGGCAATCCACCTGTCACTCAAGTGGCCATGCTCTTAATTATGCAGAACTTTAAGGCTGAATAAAATTTAAACGGATGAGTTATAAAACAATTCACCCCCCCTCACAGTTACGAAGGGCAAAATTAGCTACAGACCAAAACCACTTTTTGTACCAGGCTGAAGACACTTTTTTTTCTGCTGTAAAGTTGGGCATATTAACATGGGATTGACTCTCTTTTGGAATCTGTCTCTAGCGGCCAGTTGATGAATTTCAGTTTAAGTCACTTCTGTGTTGGTTTCAAGAGAGACACCAGAAGATTTCCACTTGATTAGACCCTACTCTGAAGTAGGAGCTAATTTAGTTTTTCCAAAAGGCGTTCCTATAACTAAATTCATTCCCAGTTCCTGCGGTATGAAAACGCCAAAAAGTGGATGCTTCCGCCAATAGTTCTAGGAACTATGAAAACACTCCTTCAGTGTGAAAGCCCCTTAAGACACGATGAAAGTGGGAGGATGTTCATTTTCTTTTTTTGCTGAGTATGTTTCTTTGAGTCAAGTGATTTAAAGGAGCCATATGTAAAAATTGAGGTAAAAATATCCAAAAAATGAGCTACACGTATCAAAAGAATGAGAAGAAATAAGTGCAATGATGTCATTAAAAAAATGACAAGTTATAGTGCTGCCGAGATATAAACCTGAATTAGCATGCTAAATTACTAGCCCCGGCCGGTGTCTAATACCAGTTTCGGCCATGGGAGGCGGTATGCGGGCAACATACATAACCACCAGCCAAACTGCAACACACGAATAACTCGCACGGCATCTCTTTAATCTCTAAAAATCTCCAAATGCTCCACGTGAAACTGCGGTCTTACTATAGTGTCAATTGATTTGATTAATATGCGCGAGGGAGAGAGAGCAGGACCGCGCTCGTGTTGTTTGTAGACGTGAGAGTGCGCGCGCGGCCGAGCTCTCTCTCTCTCTCTGCTCGTAATGCGCCCTGTCAAGCGCAGCGGCAGCAGTCATTCTATTCTACGTCCCTCACCGATCAAAATAGGCTTTGGCGGGACAAAGCGGACTATTTGACGGTTTTAGAAGATTAACAACCTGAAACTAAAAAACAGACTAGAGTAGGCCAACTTTCTGGAGGTATACTGCCCCTATCTGGTATGGAATATGTGGAGTATGAATTGATTTTTTGACATAAGGCACCTTTAACCTTTGAAATTGATTGAAATTTTCCCTAAATTGTTCCCTCTTTCTTTTTCCAGGCTCTTTGAAACGACTCCTTTAGGAAGTATATTAAACCGTTTCTCTTCAGATACCAATACGATAGATCAGGTAGGATGTTACGATACCCAAATCGTAAAATGTTTGTGTGTTCCAGCATTACTCACTTGATGACTATCAAACACAGCATTTAGTAATAGATTTTTATTTCTATCTATTTATGTTTCAGCACATTCCCGCTACCCTGGAGTGTTTGAGTCGCTCCACGCTGCTGTGTGTGTCGGCTCTGGGTGTGATCTCATACGTCACGCCGGTTTTCCTCATTGTACTAGCACCACTGGCCATCACCTGCTACTTCATCCAGAAATACTTCAGAGTCGCTTCAAAGTAACCAATCTGATTAATTTATCACTTATCTGAAGACATTTACTTTTCCATTGCAACCACAGTATTGCATATACGTCTCCATTACTACATTGCAACTTTTTGTCCAGATTTGTTTTGTTGTTGTATATTAAGAAATATGCCTTTATAGCAACAAATTTATCCTGAATACTAAGAGATATTTCACCCAAAAATGAAAATTCTCTAAACATTTACTCTCCCACAACCCAGAAGTATGACTTACTTTCTTCAGATGAACACAAAGATTTTTTAGAATAATAATCCATCTGTGTGTCTGTATGATGCAAGTCAATGGGCTCCCAAAAGTTGACGGTCAAAACAGCACAAACAACCATCATGATGGTAATACCTACAACCCCAGTGGCTTCTGAAACGAAACAAATAAAATATGAATACTCTATACTTTTTTACAACAGTTAGCTAGAAGTAATGGTTTGTAGTGTATATACAGTATATATACAGAATATATAGCAATAGCAACTTAGCTTTGAAAGCATAAGATCCCACCCTCACTTCAGAGCCATGCCTCCTTCAAAACAGATGAACACACACAGCCAGAACAGAGTCTACAAAGCGTCACGAGACGCCGTTAAATTACCTCATTTCTCAAAACATGTAACATTACAATAATAACTAACATAAACAACTCAGAGAGCTCTGACACTGTGTCTACAGCAGACACCACAATTGTCGAGGCTGTCAACACTAGATGCGACGACAAGGGACCGTTGCAAATCAATTTGTTCTTAGCTCAGGCGCTTGAAGCACAGAAATATATAGATGCCTCACTATCAGACGTTTCTATGGGCTGCTATACATAATCTATACATATTGGAATGGTCAAAGCCGGTCCCTCAACACTCAAGAGCAAGTTGACTGTGCGTCTACAACCATAGTTAGATGCATGTATAAATATCTATATCTGCAATAGACTCCAGCTGATGGTTTTGCGAAGGCGTCAGCTAACATGATATATATATATATATATATATATATATATATATTAGTGCTGGGCAACGATTAAAATTTTTAATCACGATTAATCGCATGGTTTTCTTGCGATTAATCGCGATTAATCGCATTGTTATGCGCAAAATTGAATAATGACTTCTAAAGTAGTGTATTGCGCACTTTTGATTTAAATGTACTGCTATATACACAAAAGTGCAATAACTTTAAACAAATAAGGTGCTTTTATACCAGCAGTATTCCCTTTACACAGTAATCTCAAATCTCAACTTAAACATTAATGTAATCAAATCAAATATTTAAACAAAGCTATTTGCCACTGCCAGGGCATTACCTTTTATCTAGTTTGTTAAAACGAGTCCAGTTTTCTTGTTTTTTTTCTGAACAGGTATCAACAGGTATCTTTTATCAGGGAGCAGCAGAAACAGTCTATGTAGTAGTCAGAGGTCATGATCACTACTATATAAGTCGACCAACGTTACTTATACAGGGTTTCCGCGGGGTCTTAAAAAGTCTTAAAAAGTCTAAAATTCTGGACTTTAAATTTAAGGCCTTAAAAAGTCTTTAAAACGGCCAGATTTTCATCCTAGGTCTTAAATTTAATTTAGTCAAGTCTAAAAAAGTGTCTCGTTCATTTCCAGAAACGCTGGCCGCAGGAAGTTATTACAAGGTAGCAAAAAAGTATCGAGCTGTAGCCTACAAAGCGGAGCTCTAGAGCAGGGGTCTCCAACACGTCGCTTGCGTGCTCCAGTAGCTCGTGGCTTGATATGAGCTAGCTCGCCAGAGGCCGTTCACATATCGCGTCTTTTCCGCGCTCAAGTTTGTTCAAGTGTAGGCGCGCGGCAAGCACGCTCATAATTGAAGCGACGCGTTAATTTTTTTTACCAGGTGCAACGAGATGGAAAAAATCTAAACTTTTCAGAATGCCGCAAATGCACACACCGTAGGTCATGTGACAGGAACCAACCAATCACCCCTTTCCATAACAACATTGAAAGCTCCGTCAACATGAAGGATGGGGGGTTCACCCAAACACTACTAATAAATATAAGCTAATGTGTAAATGTCAGTAATTTATCTTTTTGACTCATTCTTTTTATAAAAAAAATATTTAAAGGCTGAAATATGAGGTTTATCTTTGTATAAAACCTTTTTTTGTCAACTTTATTTGAACTTGTACATGTTAGTAGATGACATGTTGCAAGACACTCTTTTAAAATCTAGCCATCATTTTTAATGGTATTTTAATGTTTATGTAAACAAAAAGTGCATATTGATGCTAATCAATTTATTTGCTGTTTTTCGACGTAAAACTAGTTGAATTGACTTCATTCTGTAGTATTAGTACTTTTTGAACAGGATTCTGTGATAACCTTGATAATTTTGGTCACTTTAATCATCTCATCATTTCCTCTCTACTTATGATCGACTATGATCAACTAAAATCAACAATAATTGTGTTTTTACAGTATAATTTACAAAAGTACAATTTTACATAAAAAAACTACCTCTCCTTCTCTCACACACACATGGATGGATGGATGGATGGATGGATGGATGGATGGATGGATGGATGGATGGATACTCTAATGATCCCGAGGTTAACTATCTATCTAACTTGGATAATGCGTCGTGTAGGTCTTAAATTTCAATCTTAATGGTCTTAAAATGTCTTAAAAAGGTCTTAAATTTGACTTACTGAAACCTGCAGAAACCCTGTTATAGTAGCTTAGGTTTGGTCATGCCATGGTTTCCCACGTAAGATTACATTAAACAGAGTAAAAAAAACAATTTATACTTTATACTTACGCTGTGGCTGTGTAGCGCACGTACACTTCGGCGTACCCTGACGTGCACCTCTCCAAAAATGTAACGTCAATTCTACGTGTACCGCAAGCGCTGTGATTGCTACAACCGCTCCCCGGGTTTCACATGCTCCCTCTGCATGTGTAATTGCGCGTCAACGCGGACAACGACGCAGAGATATAAATGAAAACCAACGCGTAGTCTATAGCGTATTGTCTTCGGCGTAAGTCCGACGCATTAGTATAAATCAGCCAAGAGTGAGGTGAAGTGGTCGAGCACAAGGTGCAGCGACAAGCGGGTGCGTTCCTGTGAAACTGTTGCGGTCATGCTCGCCGCAAGCACGCGCCCGCACCCGCTCGTTGCCGAAGTTGAATTGTCTATAACTTTTTATAAAGGACGCGCAGCACAAATCATTAGAAGAGAGACTGATCCTCGGCTCGCTGTTAGTGAGTTTCCAGAATCTAAATAGTTATTATCTATAGGTTTTATAGGTAATATCCATAGAGCGCCTGTCATTCACTCGCGGAGCGCAACCCTTTAACTGTTCACCAGAGAGAACCTGCCTCTCTCCACTGCTTGTTTGGGTGGGTTATTTGCTGGCTGACCAACATCCCACCCCTCCTGTGATCATGGTTTGACTGTAGGCCTATGTGTATTCAGAGCCAGTGAGCAACGGACTTTCAAAATAATAATAATAAAAAAAAACTGCGTTAACGTGCGATAAAAAAATTGTCGGCATTAATTAATAAATGCGTTAACGCGATAATAACGCGTTAACTTGCCCAGCCCTAATATATATATATATATATATATATATATATATATATATATATATATATATATATAATCCTATTTTTTTCACTTCATATAGACTTAAAGAGGTGGGTTTTTTCCCTAAAAATCTTAATTTGTATTTATCTGAAAAACGTGTCCTTTCCCAATGCCATCATCAAAAGACATGTCCTTTGATGATGGCATGAGGGTGAGTAGATGAGAATTTTATTTTCTATTGAGATGTTTAGTGTTAGTGACCTGTGTGCTTGTATTTCCAGAGATCTCCAGCAGCTAGAAGACAGCACACAGCTTCCTCTGCTCTCACACTTCTCTGAGACAGTAGAGGGGCTCACAACCATCAGAGCCTTTAGGTGGGCAAAACGATGGGTTTGAGTGCTTTATTTGCTCATCTGTTGACAGTGGCAGTCACTCTGGATGGGAGCATCTGCTAAATGCCTTCCATATAAATGTATTAAACAGATTCTCCTTGTATTTTCCCTCTTAGGTATGAGCCTAGATTCAGACAGAGACTTCTAGAGTTCACAGATGCCAATAACATGGCCTCTCTCTTCCTCACAGCGGCAAACCGCTGGCTGGAGGTTCGAATGGTGAGTTTATAAGCCACACAAGTCAGTTACTATATCACACTGGAGGAACCTTTTCATAGTTCCTAGAACTATTGGCGGAAGTACCCATTTTGTGGCGTGTTCGCACCGCAGGAACTCCTTTTGGAGGAACTAATTTAGCTCCTACTTCAGAGTAGTGTCTAAACCAGCACTAAAGGAACTACCAGTGACGTTAGTGAACGCTGATGGGCCGAACACACGCAAAATATCAACAGCCTTTTAACACTTACACGAAAATCCAACGCAATTTTAAGGGGACAAACGAAACATAATTATGTATTTCTGCTCAGCTAGCAACACTGGACATCATCCACACGGCATACGCTAATACATTTTCATATTTTCTATGTATAACAGTTCTATCTAATAACATATTAGACAAGACTGTTAGACAGATCGTTAACTAATTAACACGGAGAATGAAAGCCCTGTGTGCTCAGGCTCTGGCGTTCTCAGCGATGTCAAAATAAAAGTCACATCAACAAGCGCGGCTAACGTCACTTCAGAGATCCTACTGTCTGTGCGAATGCAACCAGGAAAATGTTCCTAAGGGAGCCATTAGTTCTCGGGGAACCACCCTGGTGGCTAATTCCTAGAACTAAGTTCCTAGAACTACCCGGTGCGAAAGCCCCTTATGTGTGACATCTGTAGAGTTGGTTCTGTAGAGTTGGTACTGTTTGTTCCAGTTAAAAATCTTTTTATTTGATCAAATACTAGCAAAAATAGATTTTACTTCCTGAACGACTAAACAGTAAAGGCCATTGCACACTGAGTCCGAAATTTTCGTATGCGTTTTTTCGTGTTCGTCAGCCTAAAAATTCGTCACGCACAGAAACCTTGCACACTGAGTCCGATGCATATTTATTAACACTTTGCGGAAAAAAACGCAAAAAATACTAAATGTATTCGTCAAGCAGTGAGGGTGATTTTGTTGCCCTCTCTCTTCTTAAAAAGAGAAAAAGAAAGAGGAAATATTGGGTCCATCCAATCCTGAGATTGAGCCGAGAGGAATGAGAGTTTCAGCTCCTTATCAAGGAGTTGCGAAATTATCCCGAGCGATTCAAAATTTAAGAATGTCAGTGGAACAGTTTGATGCTTTGCTAGCAATACTGGAGCCACATATTAAAAAGACCACCACCAAAAAAGACACGCACACACACACACACACAAAATTATATTTGTAAATAATTGGAATCTGTTTTGGGAGCGACCAAGGCTCTTCCGCGCTGATGGCTCACACCCAAGTAGAATTGGGGCAGATCTTCTGTCGGATAACATCTCCAAGATGTTAAAAACCATTTGACTAGTAACCAAAAATCCAAATCACAGTCTCTACTGCACCAGTTTAATAGATATTAATACTAGTGTAGAACATTCCATAGAAACTGTGTCTATTCCTCGTTTACTAAGATCAAATAATAAATACAATTATTATAATTGTATTTATTGTAATTGTATATTATAAATACTGCGGGATCTAGAAAAAATCTAATTTTTATTAAAACAAAAAATCTTGCTATTAGTGAACAAAGTGAACTTCTTGGGGGGCAGTCATGGCCTAATGGTAACAGAGTTGGACTAGTGACCCAAAGGTTGCTGGTTCGATTCCAGTACCGGCAGGAATATGACCGAGGTGTCCTTGAGCAAGGCACCTAACCCCCAATCGCTCCCCGGGCGCCACTCAAGGCTGCCCGCTGCTCCGGGTGTGTGTATCCACGTTTGCAGTGTGTGTGTGTTCACTACTTACTACTCTGCTCCTAATGTGTGTGCACTTACTTGGATGGGTTAAATGCAGAGGACAAATTCCAAGTATGGGTTACCGTACTTGGCCATCACGTGTCACTTTCACTTTCACTTTTCACTTTCACAAAAACAATTTCTAAATCTAGGTCTTCTAAACATTAGATCGCTCACACCTAAGGCGGTTATTGTAAATGAAATGGTCACAGATAATAATTTCGATGTTCTGTGCCTTACTGAAACCTGGCTTAAACCAAATGATTA
The DNA here is from genome assembly GCA_026230005.1 of Gila orcuttii. Lineage (NCBI taxonomy): Eukaryota > Metazoa > Chordata > Actinopteri > Cypriniformes > Leuciscidae > Gila > Gila orcuttii. The sequence goes on from JAPDVR010000025.1 coordinate 21,406,181, forward strand.
TTTCGGTCTAAATGAGTCTACTCCGCCAGGATACTGTTATAAGCATGAGCCCCGTCTGATCGGTCGTGGCGGCGGTGTTGCAACAATCTACAGAGATATCCTTAATGTTACTCAGAAAACTCATCATAGGTTTAATTCGTTTTAAGTGCTTGTGCTAAATGTTACGCTCTTAGATGTAAGAAAAAAATCCCTATTATCTCTAGCATTGGCTACCGTATATAGACCTCCAGGGCCTTACGCCAATTTCCTAAAAGAGTTTGCTGACTTTCTATCAGATCTTTTGGTCAACGTCGATAAAGCATTAATTGTTGGAGAATTTAACATACACGTAGATAATTTAAATGATGCGTTAGGGGCTGCGTTTACAGATTTAATAAACTCCTTCGGGGTCAAGCAAAAGTCACCGGACCAACTCATCGTCTTAATCATACACTCGATTTAATTATATCATATGGAACCGATCCAACCGATATAGATATCATTCCACAAAGTGATGATGTCACTGACCACTACTTGGTAACTTGCATATTACGCACTGCTGTAATATGTCATGCTGCGCCACGTTATCGACCAGGTAGAACAATTCGTCCATCCACCATAGATCATTTCTCAAATAGCTTATCTGATCTGTCTCAGCTGCTGCCTGAACCCAAACAAACAGATGAATTAGACGAACTAACTAGCACTATGAGCACCATTCTCTCTAGAACATTGGATATTGTTGCACCCATTAGATTAAAAAAGGTCAGAGAAAAAAGTATAGCACCATGGTACAATAATACTATGTATGTTTTAAAGAGAGAAACCTGTAATTTAGAGCGTAAATGGAAAAAAACTAATTTAGAGGTCTTTAGAATCGCGTGGAAAGACAGTATGTCGCTTTATAAAAAGGCACTTAAAACGGCCAGGGCTGAGCACCTCAGCAAATTAATAGAAAAAAACCGAAATAATCCAAGGTTTTTATTTAATACCGTGGCTAGACTAACAAATAAACAGACGTCGTCTGAACAAAATACCTCGTTACAGTTTAGTAGTAATAATTTCATGAACTTCTTCACCGAGAAAATTGAAAGCATCAGAATCAAAATCGTAAACGTTCGATCTTTGCTCGCGCCTTATAATTCGGCCGCAATTATCACCCCACAAGGACAATTACAATGCTTTACAACCATAGAACAAAAAGAGTTAAATAAACGTATCACTTCATCTAAAACAACAACATGTTTATTAGATCCTATACCAACTGAACTACTGAAAGAAGTGTTACCTATAGTGGAAGAGCCTCTTCTCAATATTATTAACTCATCTTTATCTTTAGGTCATGTTCCAAGAACGTTCAAGCTGGCAGTTATAAAACCTCTTATTAAGAAACCACAATTAGATCCAAATAACCTAGCAAATTACAGACCCATTTCGAATCTTCCATTTATGTAAAAAATATTAGAAAAAGTTGTGTCCGCTCAACTCGGCTCTTTCTTGCAAGAAAACGACATCTATGAAAAGTTTCAGTCTGGATTCAGGCCACATCATAGCACTGAAACTGCACTTGTTAGAATCACAAATGATTTACTTTTAGCTTCGGACCAAGGCTGTATCTCAGTACTAGTTTTACTTGATCTTAGTGCTGCGTTCGATACTATAGATCACACAATACCCTTAGAGTGACTACAAAATTACACTGGTGTTCAAGGACAAGCATTAAGCTGGTTCAGGTCATACTTATCTGACCGCTACCATTTCGTCTACTTAAATGGAGAAAAATCGATTATAACTTCGGCAAACTATGGAGTGCCGCAGGGATCTGTGTTAGGCCCTTTATTATTCTCAATATATATGCTGCCACTTGGTAATATTCTAAGGAAACATGGAATTAGTTTCCATTGTTATGCTGATGACACTCAAATATATATTTCATCACGGCCAGATGAATACGCTAAATTATCCAAATTGACAGATTGTGTTAAAGATATAAAAGATTGGATGACGCGTAATTTTCTTTTATTAAATCCAGACAAGACAGAGGTAATACTTATCGGTTCTAAAAACCGTCCACAAAACCTTTCACAGCACGACTTTAACATAGTAGGATGCCCTTTTACTTTATCCGCTACAGTAAAAGACCTGGGTGTGACTGCAACCTGTCTTTTGAAAAGCATATTTCATATGTTACAAAAACTGCCTTTTTCCACCTTAGAAACATTGATAAGCTACGTAATATGCTGTCAGTCTCTGATGCAGAAAAGTTAGTTCATGCATTCATGACCTCGAGACTAGATTACTGTAATGCTTTATTAGCTGATTGTCCTGCATCTTCAATAAACAAGCTACAGTTAGTCCAAAATGCAGCCGCTAGAGTTCTTACTAGATCAAGAAAATATGATCATATAACACCGATTTTATCATCACTTCATTGGTTACCTATAAAGTTCCGTATTAAATACAAGGTATTGCTTTTGACTTATAAAGCTCTAAATGCTTTAGCTCCAGTCTATTTAACGGATCTTCTATCGCCTTACAATCCATCGCGCTCTTTAAGGTCACTAAATTCGAGGCTTCTGGTCATTCCTAGGATATCCAGATCCACCAAAGGAGGCAGAGCATTTTCACATTTAGCTCCGAAGCTCTGGAATAGCCTTCCTGATATTGTTCGTAGCTCAGACTCGCTCTCCCAGTTTAAAACTAGACTGAAGACGCATCTATTTAGCCAGGCATTCATATAAATTTTTTATCTTACAGTTACTGTAAATTCGGCCTCTAGTTCATAAACGCCAGAGGAGAACTGGCCCCCGACTGAGCCTGGGTTCTCCCAAGGTTTTTTTTTCTCCATTGGGTCATCTGATGGGGTGTTAGGACACCATTAGGTCACTGGATGGAGTTTTTCGGTTCCTTGCCACTGTTGCCTTTGGCTTGCTCAGTTGGGGATATTCAAATTAATTAACCAATCATACCATTGATCAGCTCTACCAAACTTGGATGTCTTTTTTCCAGTAATAAACAAACATTGTTAAGTTGTTTTGATTGATACTGTGAAGCAGCTTTGATACAATCTGTATTGTGAAAAGGGCTGTATAAATATATTTGACTTGACTATTTGACTTGACATACACACACGGCCGGCAGAAACGCTGGGCAGACAGAACAGCTGTATACAGGTTTGTTTATCATACAGTACTTTGTGCTGCGAGACGAAGTGTATCAACTTGTCAGATGCCATTCTGGATTTTGTCGTTTGCTTGTACGGTGGCTCTGAATTGTCAAAAAAACTCTCAAAATGCTGGCTGTGGATGCGAAAAACGCAGAAAATCGAACCCGATACGAATTTGTTTATGAGGGACGAAAGTTTCGGAGGCAGGGCGCAAGCGTGATTGACATAACGTGAGGTCGATTTTTTTTTTTTTACGTGAGAAAATTTCGGATGCGAATTTCGGACTCATTGTGCAATGGCCTTAATGCTTATACTATTGTATCCCTTGTGCAGGAGTACATTGGGGCCTTTATTGTCCTAATAGCAGCTGTGGCCTCCATCACAAACTCCCAGTACAATCATCTGTCCACTGGGCTGGTGGGGCTGGGACTCACATACGCCCTCATGGCAAGACCACACACACACACATACATCTAACTTTCTACATGCTGATCTTCAGCAATATTGGACAACTTCTGTTTCTATATTTTATCTCTCAGGTGTCCAACTACCTGAACTGGATGGTGCGTAATCTGGCAGACATGGAGGTGCAGCTGGGAGCTGTGAAGAGAATAAAAGCTCTTCTGAAGACAGAACCTGAAAACTACGAGGGTCTGCTGTGTGAGTATCAGTAAACGCATTAAGGGTTTTCTGTTAGAACGGTGTCGTGTAAGCGGCCCCTAAGTAAATAACTAATGATCTTTGCAACGGAAGTGAATCAATCAAAACTAACTTTAGCTGGACAATAACTTTATTCTAGAGCTGCTGTAAAGCCAAAACAATCTCTGTTACTTTAATTTCCTATTATCACTGTAAAGCTGCTTTGAAACAATCTATATTGTTAAAAGCGCTGTATAAATTAAGGTGACTGGACTTGATTTAAACACAGGAAAAGAAGTAGACAAATCTACTATATCCAGTGTTCTCACATTCTGTCCATCTTTCTCTGAATATCGTACGCCTCTTATCTCTTTGGTTAAATGTTTCTCTCTCAGCCGCGTCTCAGCTTCCAGAAGGTTGGCCTCAGCGGGGTGAGATTCAGATCCAGAATCTGAGCGTGAGGTACGACAGCACCCTGAAGCCTGTCCTCAAACAGGTCAATGCTCACATCAGCCCAGGACAAAAGGTACAATTATACATATATTTAAGAAAGTACATTTTCTTAAGAAAGTTAAATAATTATATTCAACTTATTTAAATATAAAGAGGGTATGCACAGTAGGCGGAGTCACTGCGGTTACACCCACTGAGTGGCATTGAATGCCGCAAAAGAGCTGTGCGAATGACTATACAAATAGATTTAACAAGAAATCTGAGCTATCTTTTTACAGGTTGCTGAAAGTTACAGAATCCCTAGAACCCCAGATCACTGCCATTCGCAGAAACAACTGGAATCCAGGCAGCGAAACATGGATTTACAGCAGTTCAAGAATAAAGTTATTGTCCAGCTAAAGTTAGTTTTGATTGATTCACTTCCGTTGCAAAGATTATTAGTTATTTACCCTTAATGCTCTCCGGCCTGCTCATTTCCCCAACAACAGTGCCTGGTGGTTCGAGACCGCAAACCTTGAAATAGGTTCCAAGTTGCAAGAGTTGACTTTCACGCGTCAGTTTCATACGTCATAATTTTAATTTTAATTTGGCCTAATGCCTTAGTGCTTTAACAAGTTTTAGGGCTGCTCGATGACAGATTTAGATCTACCTATATTGTATTTATAGTGTTGTCTAGCAGGTAAAGCATTCACAGGCTTTGCTTGTATTCCAGGGGGTCAAAATCAGGTACATAAAAATGACAGAAAACCTGATTCTTGGCCTCATGTCAATGTCCATGGACCACCTCTTCGGTGAGGTGTGAGGATCACTGTCGAGTCCAACTCCCTCGAGTCGAGTCAAACTACAGTTTCCCCTATTAAAGCCAGTTATGTTGCAAGATGTTTTGTCCTGGTGGGAAAGTGACGTCAATGCATACCCTCTATATACACACAAAGGAAATTATTATTTTGATTACGTATTGTTAAAGGTTACCCAAAAACCCTTTACTTTTTGTTGATCTGTTACAGCTTGGAATCTGTGGTAGAACAGGAAGTGGCAAGTCATCTTTCTCATTGGCCTTTTTCCGGATGGTGGACACGTTTGAGGGTGACTCCCATTTTTTTTGATCAAGGCCAAGCTAATATAATTTAATTTACAGAGTATAATATAAGCCTCTATACTCCAACAGGGCGAATAATCATTGATGACATCGATATAGCAAAGATGCCTCTTCAGACGCTGAGATCGCGCTTCTCCATTATTCTACAAGATCCCTTCTTATTCAGCGGAACCATCCGGTGCGTCTCTTGAAACCGAATACTGCATGAGTGAATAAAATTCTCTTAAATGTCCTAGACAATTTATTTATTTACAATAAAAAATATATATACTTTTGATCAACATTATCAGTTTAAATTTGACACTTGACATGTGATTTCATAAGCCAAACTCCCCCAGATTTACATTATGAATGGATGACATACAAGCATTCATATATTATTAATCATTGCTGTTTTCTCTCTGAATCTACCATAGCTCTTGTACTGTTTCAGTGTTTTTAGAAGCCCCAGAACACATCAGAATGGGCTGTAGAGATGAAGGATTTCTGGGGCAAACTGGATTGATAATGAGAAGTTCTATACTATCTCATTTTCTTGTGTTCAGTTTTAATCTAGATCCAGAGATGAAGGCCACAGACAGCATGTTGTGGGAGGCGTTAGAAATAGCACAACTCAAACCAGTAGTTAAAACCCTGCCTGGAGGACTAGGTAAGACATGATCAAAAATGATTAGAGAATGATAGAAATCACGTTAAAGGGATACTCCACCGGTTTTTCATATTAAACTATGTTATTCCCTTAACTAAGACGAGTTGATACATACCTCTCTCGTCTCAGTGCGTGCACTAAATCGCTCTGTCTTGCGGTGAAACTTTGTTAGCACTTAGCTTAGCCCAGTTCATTCAATAGGATCCAAGCAGAGAAGCGACCAAACACCTCCACGTTTTCCCTATTTAAAGTTACCCTATTTACAGTTACTCGAGTAGTGTAACTCGACCTAGGACGGTGACACAAAATAAAACGTTGCGCTTTTCTAAGCGTGTAAAATGGATAACTATATTGTATGGCGGAATACCATAGCAAGTGCTTGGGAGCACTTCGACTCGGGGCAGTAATATCATCACTCGTGAAAAATCCTCTCTCCCGCTCCCTATTTTACCGAGTGATGATATTACACTGATGATATTACACTATATTAGTAGTTAAACTACTCTAGTAACTGTATTTAAATAGGGAAAACGTGGAGGTGTTTGGTCGCTTCTCTGCTTGGATCCTATTGAATGAACTGGGCTAAGCTAAGTGCTAACAAAGTTTCGCCGCAAGACAGAGCGATTTAGTGCACGCACTGAGACGAGAGAGGTATGTATCAACTCGTCTTAGTTAAGGGAATAACATAGTTTAATATGAAAAACTGGTGGAGTATCCCTTTAAAGGGATAGTTGGGAAAAAAATGAAAAATCTGTCAATCTAATCACTCTCATATCATTCCAGTCACTATATTGTCACTATAAGGAAAGTCTATATGGGCATCAGTGTTCGTACAGGTTTGGAATGATATAGTGGCTTTAACCCTATCATATTTTTTCAATGGAACAGTTTATTGAATGTTTTGACAAAAAAAATATGCCACCTTTTCTGAGTATCATCAGGTTTTTGTCTCCTATAGTATGAGCTCCATATTCTCACTGAGGAAAAAAATATTTGGTGAATATTGAACAATTTGCAATTCGGTGCTGTTGCTGATGTTTACAGGTCCTTCTCAAAAAATTAGCATATTGTGATAAAGTTAATTATTTTCCATAATATAATGATAAAAATTAAACTTTCATATATTTTAGATTCATTGCACACCAACTGAAATATTTCAGGTCTTTTATTGTTTTAATACTGATGATTTTGGCATACAGCTCATGAAAACCCAAAATTCCTGTCTCAAAAAATTTGCATATCATGAAAAGGTTCTCTAAACGAGCTATTAACCTAATCATCTGAATCAACTAATTAACTCTAAACACCTGCAAAAGATTCCTGAGGCTTTTAAAAACTCCCAGCCTGTTTCATTACTCAAAACCGCAATCATGGGTAAGACTGCCGACCTGACTGCTGTCCAGAAGGCTATCATTGACACCCTCAAGCAAGAGGGTAAGACACAGAAAGAAATTTCTGAACAAATAGGCTGTTCCCAGAGTGCTGTATCAAGGCACCTCAGTGGGAAGTCTGTGGGAAGGAAAAAGTGTGGAAAAAAACGCTGCACAACGAGAAGAGGTGACCGGACCCTGAGGAAGATTGTGGAGAAGGACCGATTCCAGACCTTGGGGGACCTGCGGAAGCAGTGGACTGAGTCTGGAGTAGAAACATCCAGAGCCACCGTGCACAGGCGTGTGCAGGAAATGGGCTACAGGTGCCGCATTCCCCAGGTCAAGCCACTTTTGAACCAGAAACAGCGGCAGAAGCACCTGACCTGGGCTACAGATAAGCAGCACTGGAGTATCCACAGTCAGTGATGGTCTGGGGTGCCATGTCAGCTGCTGGTGTTGGTCCACTGTGTTTTATCAAGGGAAGGGTCAATGCAGCTAGCTATCAGGAGATTTTGGAGCACTTCATGCTTCCATCTGCTGAAAAGCTTTATGGAGATGAAGATTTCATTTTTCAGCACGACCTGGCACCTGCTCACAGTGACAAAACCACTGGTAAATGGTTTACTGACCATGGTATTACTGTGCTCCAGTAACGTGCGGTGAAATCTTGTCATGGTAGGCTGTGACCTATCAATGTGGCATATATGTTCATATATTCATTCAGTTAATGTAGCAACCCAAATTCATATCAGGCATCATCACATCGCTGCCTGCATACAGCAAAGTCAGTCATATGTGAGGCTAATGCACAATCAAATCTAATAATCAAATTAATGGACACATCTATCTTATGACTTATACAACAAACAAATGTTTTGTGCGGGACACAGTAAGAGAGGGAGGCGGCGCGTTGTCAGCGAACCGACAAGCAGCCTAGTCACTCCTTCAAAATGCGCAAACGCGCACAGACAGCCACACACACACTATTGGTCTGGTCACTCTGGTGACGGTGCACCAGGATTTGAATAGGCTACAGTCAGAAAACATTGTGTCAGCAGTACAGCTTTAAAGTACAAAAACAGCTTAAATTCGCTCCTACAAACTGCGCTATAGGCGCACACACCGACACGCAATGAGCGTCTGGCGACGGCGCACCAGGATTTTAAAAAAAGAGAACTACAAAACAGCATTTTAACCCTTACGAAATGCACCATAATCGCACAGATAGACCTACAGTACAAATGTGGCAGAGGTGACGGCGCACCAGGGTATGGAAGAGAGAACATTTTGGTGTCAGCGCACAGAAGGCCTATAGCCCACCATCAGACAACACACACAAGGCACAAAGAGGCACAGCTAACCTCTGCCTCAATGGCCATGGCCTTGAATTTTCTGCATGAAACAATGATTTTTAGGAGCAAACAATGGCAAAAGGAGTATATTATATGTGTATTCCTGATAAATTTTGTTACAAAAATTAATATCTGGAAAAAAATAAATGCAATTAATAATGTGGTGAATTAATAAAGCTCTTGGAATTAATAAATGTAATGTCAACATTTCCTTTGGTGAGGCACTGCCTACCCTGCCTACCCTGACCGCACGTCCCTGCTGTGCTCAATTGGCCTGCCAACTCTCCTGACCTGAACCCCATAGAGAATCTGTGGGATATTGTGAAGAGAAAGTTGAGAGACGCAAGACCCAACACTCTGGATGAGCTTAAGGCCGCTATCGAAGCATCCTGGGCCTCCATAACACCTCAGCAGTGCCACAGGCTGATTGCCTCCATGCCACGCCGCAATTTCTTTCTGTGTATTACCCTCTTGCTTGAGGGTGTCAATGATCGCCTTCTGGACAGCAGTCAGGTCGGCAGTCTTACCCATAATTGCGGTTTTGAGTAATGAAACAGGCTGGGAGTTTTTAAAAGCATCAGGAATCTTTTGCAGGTGTTTAGAGTTAATTAGTTGATTCAGATGATTAGGTTAATAGCTCGTTTAGAGAACCTTTTCATGATATGCTAATTTTTTGAGATAGGAATTTTGGGTTTTCATGAGCTTTATGACAAAATCATCAGTATTAAAACAATAAAAGACCTGAAATATTTCAGTTGGTGTGCAATGAATCTAAAATATATGAAAGTTTAATTTTTATCATTACATTATGGAAAATAATGAACTTTATCACAATATGCAAATTTTTTGAGAAGGAGCTGTATATGGCCAAAAAGTAATAAATTCTGATCATTTTTAATGTAAATGAGATCTTTAAAAGTAGTACTTCCATAAAATGCATAGATATCAGTTGTCACTCTATATCTCCCAATGTCTTAATATAATGATATTTAAATGTTTTTTTTTATGATCAAAGCTCTGTAGTTTTTGTGCAATGCAATACAATGATGATTGACAGATGTACAAATAAACGTTCCACAAAAGCCTGATGTATCATATTTGATACTCACATTTTAACATGATTTAAAAAAAAAATTATAATAATTATATATATAGACAAGGATAACCAAGTATGGATTTGCTTCAGCCCAGTAAGTGTTCTCCTTAAAATCTGAAAACAACTTTTATATTGTTAGTAATATTTCCTTTATTATAAACGTTTTCAAAGCAAAAGACACATGAATGATGACCTGAGGAGGGATGTTTTTAGAATGATACTTTAAAAGGCCTTTTACTTGCTAAAAATAGAAACTAACAATTAGACGACAGTAGGCTTGTGTACAACAGAAGAATAAAGGTTTTGATCATGTTAGGTCATTTAGAGGCCTTAAAATTGTGTGTATCAAATATGATACAGTAGGCTTTAAGGCATGTTCACACCAAGAACAATAACTATATTAGCGTCCACAATATATACATGCACAATAATGTTCCGTTTATTATAAAGTATGTGCTGTCTTCTGCCACTTTAAATGCTCAAACTCTTTAAAGTCTTTTGGATTCTGATTGGCTCTCAATGTTTTTATTGTTCATTAACTGGACAAAAATTGTCCTGTAAGTGATTCTAACAATAATTGTCCTCTGTGTTGTTATCTTTATGGTTGCGGTGTGGACTTCCCTATTCTCATAGAATTAGAACGATTATTAAAACTTTATATTTATATAGTTATAGCTACCATCCTTGGTGTGAACAGGCCTTTTTAAGGTTAAGGTTTAATTTTAAACAAAAATCTAAAAATATGATTGATGATACTTTTTCCTTGCATTTCAGATGCTATAATAACCGAGGGTGGGGAGAACTTCAGCCAGGGGCAGCGTCAGCTGTTCTGTCTGGCTCGCGCATTTGTGCGGAAGAGCAGTATTCTGATTATGGACGAGGCGACTGCTTCAATAGACATGGCTACGGTGTGTGTGTGTGTGTGTGTGTGTGTGTGTTTAGAAGTACAATAGAGAGTAAGAGAGTCTAAGAGGTAGAAGGAAACCCCCCCCGGGCCACGACCTCGATTCACTTCTCACTATTCTCAAACACTCTTCTCCTCCGACTGCTCCTCTGCCTTCATCTCTCCGGAGTAAATGAACCGTGGCTGTGCTAAATGCACTGGCTGGGTTTTTATAGAGGAATGGACACATAGTGAGGGACAATTTGATAGATTCAAAATAAAAAGGAAAGCATGCATCCGTGTGAAAAGTACAGGTGTTTCTGAAAAATGCCATACCAGCTTGAATGTAAACCAGGGGTTTTCAAAGTCAAATTACATATACACAGATTCTTAATAACGCTATGGAAGATATTCAGTCAAGGGCAGTGAATGATTTTCTTTTCTTTTGTTGTTTGATTAACATTAATGACTGGCTTATATGAGGCTGCTGTCACTTCAAGAGCGTATGCATAAAATGAAAATTTCACACAACTGTTTAATTTCACTTTAGACATAACCAGACATTTTGTTGGTTTATTGTAATTTTAATTACTCATCAAAACGTACGTCCCGCTCTTTCTTCTCATTCGTCCATGTTTCTTTGCTGCTCTATCGTGTTTAAGCAGTCCTGCGCTTTATGGAAATATTTACATACAGATAAACTATATATTGATTGACATTGTCATGTCGCCCAGCTCTAGCCCCACACTTATATATATATAATATAACATACATTTTATATAATTTTTAACTTTATTATTTTAATTTACATTAGAATATAATGTAAATCATTTTTTAATAATAAATTATATATAAAATAAAAATTGTAATTATTAAAATAATATAATATAGTGCCCTTTTTAATAGATTGTGTTAACAAGTTTGAAATTATACAACTTTTTTTTAATGGAAATTATATTTAATGTAGCCATTTTTCTGCCATTTCTATAATATTATATAATGATAAATATATAGGTAATTAAATAGGTAAGGTTATAATGTTTGTAATTATAAATAAATAGTATATATATATATATATATATATATATAGGTTTATAGTTTATTATATTTTATATTATATTATATTAATGCTCTTTTTTTTAATAGGAGAGCATTCTACAGAAAGTTGTGATGACTGCCTTCGCCGACAGAACTGTGGTCACCATCGCCGTAAGTCTAGCTGTGTTTAAAGCCCAACAGCAGGACGACCATTCAATGCTTTTAATGATTAAGAGGCATTTAAGTCCGATCAAACAAGCTCTCAGCCATTTAACATCATTATGTGTGTGTGTTTTTCCACAGCATCGTGTGCACACCATCCTGAATGCAGACCTGGTGATTGTGATGAAGAGAGGAGTCATTCTGGAGTTTGATAAACCAGAAGTTCTCCTGAATCAAGAGGACAGTGTGTTTGCGTCGTTCGTGCGAGCCGACAAATGAGTCCGGAGACCCTCTACTGAAAGTGCACTTGTACCGTGAATTATAAATTATTTATAACTGTATTTATCATAATCACATTTGTAAATAAAATCTTAAACATTTATTAATAAAAATATAAAAACAACCTGTATGCCTTTTTTTTATCTTTCCGTTTTTTTTTTTAATTATATAAAAAATTACAGATTTTTATATAGATTATATATTAATAATAAATTATATATTATAATTTAAACAATAAATCATATTATTTTTATATCCTAAGGTGGACTAATAGCAATATGACTAAATAAATATTTATAGTTCATCTTGTATAGTTAACCATACATCACAACATATACAATATAGAATTATTCACTATACAGCCCTAAATATTTTTTTTTTTACTGTTAATGAAGAGTGAAGTATAGCACAGTATGGTATAGTAGGCTAGGAAATGAATCGCTATTTTATACTGTAGTTTGTAGTCTTTAAAAGCTAAATGTGTTGCTAATTGACAGTTAATTAGTATAGTCTAGTAAGCTATGTAGTTCAGTTATAGTATAGGTTATTATATAACATCGGTTAGTGTAGTTTGTCTCATGCAAACTTGCACTCACACACTGATTTTTATTGTTAATGCAGAGTGTAACAATATATTAACAAGCTATAGTAGAGAACAGCTTTGTGTCTATAATATGGTATTATAATCTTTTAAATATAAAAATAAAAAAATGCAATTAAAAAATGTGGGTTAAATTTTATTTTAATGTGTCCCTGTTACAGTGTAATTATACATTTAAGTATTTAGTAATATTAATTAATTACATGTACAGTAATTACTATAGGGTTATAGGAATAGAGTTTGGTTTAGGGTTAGTTGCATGCAATTATGCCTAATTATATAGTTATTACTATAGTAAGTACAGTAACGTGTAACAAGGACACCTTAAAATAGTGTTACCGAAGTTAGAAATAAATAAAAAATGCTCTTTTTAATAGGTAAAAAGTTATATTGGTAATGCAGAGTAAAATGTAGCAGGCTATAGTATACTACAGCATTGCTGTCTAGTATAGTGTGTCTCTTTAGAACTGGTGCCCTAACTATGACATAAGTATAGAAGTGTAGTAGCCTACAGTAGCCCATGTCTTTTAATTGTTACCCGCAGAGTGGGTTCTCTTCTCACTGTGGTAAAGTTCGCGTTTAGCACGCATGCCCTGTGCTGAATGAGTCTTTCTGAAGTCACATCTGAGGATGTGCGAGAAAATATCGGGTTGCAGTTGACTGGCAGCGGCAGCCGGATCACTAAAATTGTCGTCTTCCCACGGGACCTCCTATACCCTCATGTGAGCGCGTGAACGGACACCGAGCGCGGCGCGCGCTGAAGATGAGCGCACTTGTCATGTTACAACTTAATAGCGCAGCCGCGAAACTGTAGTATGGACCAGCGATGTTGTCCAGAAAAGGACTCATTCCCGATGACTATTTATTGACTCGGTTGGCGGAGAATGTGTTACAGCCCAAATATAAGACTAAATCGTGGAAGGCGCGATTCGTCGCCAAGAACGGAACGTGCAACGTCGCACACACGAACATACGCGAACAAGGACGGTTTCTACAAGACGTTTTCACCACTCTAGTGGATCTAAAATGGCTTCACACTCTGGTGATCTTCACTATGTCCTTCCTTTGCAGTTGGCTATTGTTCGGGATGGTCTGGTGGCTCATCGCCTTCGCGCACGGAGACCTGGACCCGAAAGGTGACGACTTTGTCCCGTGTGTAACGGACATCCACTCGTTCTCCTCAGCCTTTCTGTTCTCCATTGAAGTCCAAGTGACCATCGGTTTTGGCGGACGGATGGTCACTGAGGAGTGCCTATCGGCCATCGTGATACTGATCATTCAAAACATAGTCGGTTTGCTGATCAATGCCATCATGTTAGGATGCATCTTCATGAAAACCGCGCAAGCAAACCGGCGAGCGGAAACGCTCATCTTCAGCAAACACGCGGTTATAACCGTCAGAAACAACAAGCTGTGCTTCATGTTTCGCCTCGGGGACTTGAGGAAGAGCATGATCATCAGTGCCGCCATCCACATGCAGGTGGTGCGGAAAACCGTCACCAATGAAGGCGAGATGGTGCCTTTGGATCAGATAGACATCCAGATGGACAACCCGGTGGGCACCAACAGCATCTTTCTGGTGTCACCCCTCATCATCTGTCACGTTATTGACAAAAACAGCCCGCTCTATGATCTATCGGCGGCTGATCTGCAGCACGAGGACATTGAGGTGGTCGTCGTACTAGAGGGGGTTGTGGAGACCACCGGCATCACCACACAAGCGCGGACCTCTTACCTGTCCGAGGAGATATTATGGGGTCAGAGGTTTGTGCCTACGGTGTCTCAAGAAGATGGGATGTATGCTGTGGACTATTCTAAGTTTGGGAACACCATTAAAGTGTCCACGCCGAGCTGCAGCGCGCGAGCTCTGGATGAGGCGGGAGGATTGGAGAGGTTTAAACTGCAGGAGTCCAACAGAACAGGCGCATCAGTGAGGAGAAGAATCAAGATCAGCACACCAAAGAAACACGAATCTGTTGTGTCGTTAACCTCCTGAGACGTTTTATTATTATTTATTTCAAACAACTGTATTGGAATAAAAAGTATGACATCCAAATAGCTATTTATAAAAACAAAACGGTGTCCATATGTCCACTGCAGTGGACAAAAATAATTTGGTATATGGTATGTATAGTAAAAAAATAAATAAAAAAAACACTAGAGATATTATATTCATATTATATAATATTTTCGTTTGGATTCAAGAAATACGGATGTACTGTTGCAACTACGTTTTTTCTTTATATTAATGACCTCTTATTGAGAAATATGCACGTTTGAATTTAGGTCTCAGGGAACTGAATGACTATGCAAATGAAGAAGCGCATGACGTTTAATACAATCCCTGTTTTATGCCTTGTTATAAATAAACCAGCTTGTTTGTATTGAATTGCTTTGTAGTGCACTGAACAGCCCTTACATTATAGCTACAGTATAGCTAAAGGTTTACCCCTTTGAATATTAATGGATTAGGCCCACATGTCGGTGCTGTGAATCCTACTCTGATTTACCAAAATATAATTAGCGCATGACTATGTTGCGTGGCAACCGTCCTGAAGTGACTCGGGAGTCACTTATCTTAATCAATATTCATGAGCCAAGGTCCGCCCTAGAATGAGTACATTTGTGTCATGCATGCGTAACAGCGCCTTACTTGAGAAATGCTTCCACCTTGTGGCCTAGTATTAGATCTGAAGTTGACCCACATATCTTCTGGGCCCAGTTGTAAAAAAGTAATCTGATCGGATTGGATTTTTTTTTTTAATATGGGTTAAAAAAAAGAATTCTGAATTTGGATTATATCACAGAATCCAATCTTGTTTTTGATCCCAGCAGAAGGGTGGATTTCAGGAACAAATATGTAAGTAAAACTTTAAAATTGGCAAAAAAAAAAAATCATAATAATAATTTGTATCATGTGCAAAATAAAAATATAAATGTGTATAATCTACAATATATGCACATTTATATCTTTCTTTTGCTACTAATTAGTTTAAACCGTTAACGTAACAAAGCACATTAGGCTACCTATTATGCTTTTCAGTACAGTAAAGAAAAAAAAAAGATACCATAAAGGCACCATAAAATAATTCTCCAATCAGCTGTCAATACCAAACAAAAATAATATATTTAATTGAAAGTATTTTTTAATCACTGCAAATTACATTGGCACAATCCTCAGAGATGAAAAAGTCAAAAGTATGGTTTCTGACAAATTAATCCCTTATTGATTGTGTATTTTTTTTTTGTTGTGGCTCACATGAGTACGGTGGTTGAGAGAGCTCAACACACCTAAACTGAAGAAAACATCTTCATCAGTTTGACAACACGTGCTGCAAATATTCACAACACAACCAAATACAGAAACACCCTGCAAATATTCCCAATGCAACCAAATACAGAAACGCCCTGCAAATACTCACAATGCAACAAAATACAGAAACGCCCTGGAAATACTCACAATACAACCAAATACAGAAACACCCTGCAAATACTCACAATGCAACAAAATACAGAAACGCCCTGCAAATACTCACAATGCAACAAAATACAGAAACGCCCTGGAAATATACACAACGCAACCAAATACAGAACCACACTGCATCTTCATCAGTTTGACAACATGTGCTGCAAATACTCACAACACAAACAAATACAGAAACGCCCTGCAAATACTCACAACGCAACCAGACACAGAAACGTGCTGCAAATACTCACAACACAACCAAATACAGAAACACCCTGCAAATATTCCCAATGCAACCAAATACAGAAATGTGCTGCAAATACTCACAACGCAACCAAATACAGAAACACACTGCAAATACTCACAACACAACCAAATACAGAAACACACTGCAAATACTCACAACGCAACCAAATACAGAAACACACTGCAAATACTCACAACACAACCAAATACAGAAACACACTGCAAATACTCACAACGCAACCAAATACAGAAACACACTGCAAATACTCACAACACAACCAAATACAGAAACACACTGCAAATACTCACAACGCAACCAAATACAGAAACACACTGCAAATACTCACAACACAACCAAATACAGAAACACCCTGCAAATATTCCCAATGCAACCAAATACAGAAATGTGCTGCAAATACTCACAACGCAACCAAATACAGAAACACACTGCAAATACTCACAACACAACCAAATACAGAAACACACTGCAAATACTCACAACGCAACCAAATACAGAAACACACTGCAAATACTCACAACGCAACCAAATACAGAAACACACTGCAAATACTCACAACGCAACCAAATACAGAAACACACTGCAAATACTCACAACACAACCAAATACAGAAACACACTGCAAATACTCACAACACAACCAAATACAGAAACACACTGCAAATACTCACAACACAACCAAATACAGAAACACACTGCAAATACTCACAACGCAACCAAATACAGAAACACACTGCAAATACTCACAACACAACCAAATACAGAAACACCCTGCAAATATTCCCAATGCAACCAAATACAGAAATGTGCTGCAAATACTCAACGCAACCAAATACAGAAACACACTGCAAATACTCACAACGCAACCAAATACAGAAACACACTGCAAATACTCACAACACAACCAAATACAGAAACACACTGCAAATACTCACAACGCAACCAAATACAGAAACACACTACAAATACTCACAACGCAACCAAATACAGAAACACACTGCAAATACTCACAACGCAACCAAATACAGAAACACACTGCAAATACTCACAACACAACCAAATACAGAAATACACTGCAAATACTCACAACACAACCAAATACAGAAACACACTGCAAATACTCACAACACAACCAAATACAGAAACACACTGCAAATACTCACAACGCAACCAAATACAGAAACACACTGCAAATACTCACAACACAACCAAATACAGAAACACACTGCAAATACTCACAACGCAACCAAATGCAGAAACACACTGCAAATACTCACAACACAACCAAATACAGAAACACACTGCAAATACTCACAACGCAACCAAATACAGAAACACACTGCAAATACTCACAACACAACCAAATACAGAAACACACTGCAAATACTCACAACGCAGCCAAATACAGAAACACACTGCAAATACTCACAACACAACCAAATACAGAAACACACTGCAAATACTCACAACGCAGCCAAATACAGAAACACACTGCAAATACTCACAACACAACCAAATACAGAAACACACTGCAAATACTCACAACACAACCAAATACAGAAACACACTGCAAATACTCACAACGCAACCAAATACAGAAACACACTGCAAATACTCACAACACAACCAAATACAGAAACACACTGCAAATACTCACAACGCAGCCAAATACAGAAACACACTGCAAATACTCACAACACAACCAAATACAGAAACACACTGCAAATACTCACAACGCAACCAAATACAGAAACACACTGCAAATACTCACAACGCAACCAAATACAGAAACACACTGCAAATACTCACAACACAACCAAATACAGAAACACACTGCAAATACTCACAACGCAACCAAATACAGAAACACACTGCAAATACTCACAACACAACCAAATACAGAAACGCCCTGCAAATACTCACAATGCAACAAAATACAGAAACGCCCTGGAAATACTCACAACACAACCAAATACAGAAACACCCTGCAAATACTCACAATGCAACAAAATACAGAAACGCCCTGCAAATACTCACAATGCAACAAAATACAGAAACGCCCTGGAAATATACACAACGCAACCAAATACAGAACCACACTGCATCTTCATCAGTTTGACAACATGTGCTGCAAATACTCACAACACAAACAAATACAGAAACGCCCTGCAAATACTCACAACGCAACCAGACACAGAAACGTGCTGCAAATACTCACAACACAACCAAATACAGAAACACGCTGCAAATACTCAAAATATGATTGTTTTAAGGAAATTGAAAATGGAAGGGGATGTTTGTTTGTTCATGTTTTTTTTTTCTCCAAATAAAACATTTAAAGTGATCCGCATTCTTCTACCTGTTGTTGTTTACAGCAGCCTACATTGTGAAATGTAAGACCATTTGGAGCACTGCTAATCCAGATTTGATAAACTGAAAAAGTGTGTATCTGGATCAGGATGATCCAATCCTATTTTGCTTTGAAAAACCAGCACAAAATTAAAATGGAGTACCTGTTCCTGGAGAGTAAAAATGGGATTTCCAAATCTAGATAATTCTGATCCAGATTAAAAGTTTTGAACAACTGGGCCCTGGGTATCGAGATGCCTGCAGGTCGGAGTAATGGTCGTGCCGAAACGTCAGTGAAAGCTGGTAAATTGTGGGTTAGGGGTTAGATTCTGTTGTAGTGTTGTGTACTTTTCAACCTGAACCTCAAATAACAGGAGTCAGAGTCTGTCAATAGTTGATTAGAGAACATGGAAGTTGAAAGAAAATATTCAGTGGTTGAAAATTGCTAAAACAACTTTTACTATGCAAATGCATGCAAATGAAAATCTTAACAAATTATAAAGAATACCCCCCAAAAAAAACATATACCAAAATGTATTTAAAAATTAAGTTTATTTCATGATAGTAAGCATACTACATATCCATTACCATATTTACTGACATATCACTTGATTAATTAAACTTTATTTGTAGTACTTCTTTATTACACAATGCACATTTCTTAATATTAAGCCTAAAATGTGTTTTAATGTCAGTATTAGTAAGGATAATAGGATTTCTGTATAATATCAGTCGTTAAATGCAAGATATTTAAAGTGTACCTAAAGTATACATTTTAGCACAATCAAATATACTTAAGAATATCTTTAGTTGAACCTCAGCACTATTTCTGGATAACTAAAGTGCATTAAGTACATAATTAGTTGTTCCAATTTAGCAGACTTGAAGTAGCCTAAACCAATTGAATTTAGTATATCAAAAGTAAAATTGCAGGGTATTTATATTAAGTACATAAATAAGTAATGGATTTGTAGTATACTTAACATAAAATAAGTGAAGGCTTTGAGGTGTTTTTCATTCAGGGAGTCATCAGCAATACCTGCAATAATATAACACAAAAGCTTCTTAAAGGGGTGGTAAAACATGATTTCACTTTTCTAATTTTAGTTAGTGTGTAATGCTGCTGTTTGGGCATAAACAACATCTACAAAGTTACAGCGCTCAAAGTTCAAAGCAAAGGAAGATATTTGCTTTTAAAGAAATCAATTTCTAAGGACTACAGCAAACGGTCGGTAGGGACTACACAACATTCCTCCAGGGTTGCTGACGTCACTAACCCCACTAAACCCCTCCTCCGAGAATACGAAATAAGGGGGGCGAGGCCATTTTATATTGCTTTGAAGAAGAGTTGTTGTGGTATAGTATGCTGGAGTGTTGCCGCAATGCCGTCGAAAAGCTGTTATTTTCATCCGGATTGCAGGTCCACTTTGTTCAGCCTTCCTAGGGTCGCGGGAGTTAGGGATCAATGGTTAATTATTACCCAAATCTAGCTCTCTGTACTGCACATTTTACGGAGGAAATCTTCCACAATCTTGGCGAGTTCAATGCAGGATTCGCACAACGGCTTGTCCTGAAAGATGGAGCAGTTCCAACTTTAAGAACAGAAGCTGTTGTTTACGGGCCACAACCTGTAAGTATGATTTATTTTTCGTCGCTGTGTTTTCCAGTAATAGTTTGTATTGTTACTTGTACGTTGTAGCAAGGAAGTAAACAAATGACAACGTTGTTTGGCTCTGTAAACCAGTTAAATGCTCATTCATACTTATCGTTATCCGTCAAACACCTAACGTTACAAACTTTTTTTTAATCTCAACAGCGAACTTGGAATTAGTGTAAATTATTCTTTGATTAGAGCTTTTATGTATTGTTTATCTACATGCTTGTTTATCTACAGGCATGCTAAACATGGTTCTGTGTTTGATTTGGCTACTGTAGTAAAGCCAATGTTTAGTGTTCGTTTTGGGTTAATAGTTCTGGCGACAGATATTTGGCTACAATCGTTCTAAAAATACAGAAGTAACGGTGCCATACAGTCAGAAACGATCACTATAGATCCGCAGTCTTTACTAAAAAAAAATCCCTTTGAGGACTGTAGTATAATTTGTTAGACCCATTATATATAATTCTTGTTTATGAAGCTTATTTTTTGTAATACTATAATAATTAGTACAATTAAATAACAGTGCATCTAAAAGGTAATGAGACAACAAAAAACGAACCTTTCTGAAACGTCGTTTAACAGCCGTTCTTGAACAGGTTCTGCTCGATCATCTTCACTAACATTCTCTGGGTCCGATTCGGGCTCAAATTGGTATTGTTTTATTGACGCCATCGTTTATAATACACCAAAGCACAAACTACCGGTAAAGGTACGGGGCGTGACGTTTCCGGAAAACGTGCACTAGTCGGTTAGCGAATCACAACACACTGGGCCAGCTAACCAACCTGAGCCCATTGCGTAGTTTTGAGGGACTGGCTTCATAGAACCCGGAAACCATCAGACCGTTTTTACAAGAAGGGACAGAGCAGTGTAGAATAAAGGTAAAATATATGAAAAATAATGCAATTTTTTAAAAACGAAGCATGAACACATGTTACAGTGCACCCCACAAACACAATCAAGCCTTTGAAAAAATGTGTTTTACACCCCTTTAAGAAAATATTTGAGTCACACCTCAGCCGCTTTTCCATTACCCTTCAAATTGCGCAAATTGAAAATACGCCCAATGGAAACTCCCATTTATCGCAAAAAAAAGTTTTTACACTCGCACTAGGTGGTTTTTCCAGGCAATTTGAAAAATAAACATTTCGCAAAACTGCAATGGAAACAGTTTTTGCGCATTTACAGGTCACCTGACGTAGAAGGGACGGTATGTTTGGACAGAATACGAGACAAAGAGTTCTTTATTACATTCATAAAAGACAAAATAATTACATGAATACTGGATTCTAAACCTCAAAGAAATGTCACAATCAAGACCTCGAAACAGATATGAGGGAGAAACACCCAGAAACACCAGCCGCTCACGGGTCTTTCCTTACCATTAATGCTTGGATAACACACATACGTCTCCTTCGATTAATAATAATGGCCAGTGCGGTGGCTGGGATATCCTTAAACCTATAACAACATCCATCGCCATGATTTTGGAAAAGACTTTATCGCAAGAGGAAAAATTACGTTTTAGTCGCATAACATCGGTTAATGGAAACGCCGTCATTTCGCAATAGGTTTTTGTCGACATCTAGAAGAAAAAAATCGCAAAAGTTTTGCGCAAAATCACAAATTTACACTTTTTTTCTTTTTTAGATCTACATGTTCTTTGAACAAAGTTTGTTCTAGTAGACTAATTTAGACTAATGCAGACACATGCACAAACTACTGAGTCAAACAGAAAGTGGATTGAGCTGTGATCAATCACAGAGTGGCATTGTTTCGTATTGTCCTTTTTGATTGTTTTAATAAACCTGTTTTTGCTTCTTTTGTCTAATTGTTACAACCTACACCGGTAGTGGGGCAGATTGCAACAACAGCACACCATGTAGGCCTATTTGACATCAACTTATAAGGGCTGTGATATTGTTGCAGAGGTTTGAATTGGCGCCTTTCTTAGTAAACAAATGTGGGTACTTTGTATAAAAGTTTGAGCACTCTAGCTCAAATTCAGTGAGTTACAGATGGTAAAGCAAAAAGTGTTACAAACATAACGTTACCCGGTATCCTATCCTCTTGTGCAGTTTGAATAGATCATGAACGTGCTCCTCCTGAACTGAAAACATTCCTTTCTATTAAAAAAAGTTTTTTTTTTTAGAATGTTTGGATAATACAAGAGTAAAAAATATAATTCATATGTAATACAGTGCATTTTTTTTTTTAGCAAAATGCTCCCATCTAGAGTTGGCTTTTCTGAGGTAAAATGTAGCTTGACCTATTGTTCTCAAGCTGTTTTATTGATGTCTGTCTGCAGTTAAAACACTGATTGGGCGAATATGATGACATTCGTGATTCGTTTAGGTTGTACTGTACCTTTTAATATACCTTTTTTGTGTTCATTCATGTTTGCTTCGTACTATAACTAGTGGTAAAGAGGAAGAGATTATCAGTTCACATGCCACTTGAAATGAGGCGCTAAAGCGATCTGCTACGACATTAAAGAGACACGAAATATATTGTAGCCTATTTATTGATTGAATTTCTTTAAAAAAGACAAAATTTGAAAGCTGAGACTTTGTTTCACAACTGATGTTACCTGTTGTTGCCTGTCTTCTTTGCTCCTCCGTGTATTTTTCACTGCTTGTGGACACCTGGACACTGATGTGTGGCGATCACGTGAGAACAGTGTCAATTATGTGAGTCTGAATGTTAGAGGTGGGCGGATCGATCCTGAAGTATCGATACTTCGATACTGACGTGGTATCGAAAAGGATCGATCCTCACATAAAAATATCAATCCAAATGTGTATTTTTTTTACCAGTTATTTTTTATTAATTTAGCACGCAATTCAGTGCGTAAAATAAGCTTCAAAGTGGAAAAATAAGCAAATGTTAGTGGGTAATTGTGTAGGATAGAACTTTTTCTCCTAGGCTGCGTTCGGAATCGCATACTTCCCTACTATATAGTAGGCGAAAAGAGTAGGCGAGCGAAAAAGTACGTTCGAATCCTCAGTATTCATAAAAGAGTAGGCGAGAATTACCTGTTGACGTACTAATTATCGCGAGATTTGGACGATAGTGCGTTCGAATATGCCTACTTTCCTACTATATAGTAGGCGAAAACAGTACGTGAGGGAAGCAGTACGTTCGAAACATCAGTATTCCTAAAAGAGTAGGCGAGAAGTTCCCGGATGATCTCCTGCTTTCGCCCAGACATTTGAGTGTTTTTCAGCTTGTACTCATCTATCCCAGGAGGCCACGCGAGAGCATACGTCATTATCAAACATTTTGGAGATCAGCGATGCCGGGGGTTTTCAAATGTGAGTAAACGCGGTTCCTTATGTGTTAAACTACTATAGAGTAAACGTTTTAAATGTTGAAGGTGTAAAGTAGTCAGTTAGTTGTGATTTTGCTGTAAAAACATGTTTTGTATAGCTAGCTAACAGGGGAGCTCTAAGCACACGTAACGTATCTAAAGTGGATTTACATAACCATATACATCTTAAACACGCTTATTTAAAATGTCTATTTACATCTGAAAGGAAAATATTGTAAGTATTGGCATATTGCAGATGAGCACATGAAAAAGACATCTGAGTGATGTATGTGTGGCATTATTATAAGATAACGTTAATTCACTGTTGTCAACACTGTTGACATTAGACAAATGTGCTGTAAATAAACAAATCTATAAAGTAACAAAACATGTTTTTATTCAGACTGGTGTGAGCACTGAGGATGAGGAGCCCAGAGCTGAATCCTGGAAACGGTGCCATATGTGTCCCTCCATCTCTCCATCTGCCCTTATTGCCTCAGATTGTGAAGCGCAGCGCAGCAACAAGCTCCGGCACGAAGGCACGGTCACCTCTGGTGAATTCATCAGAGTAAAGCCGCAGAATGGGAACCGCTGTGTTGAGATGGCAGTAGGATGTGGGCTTCAGCGCCTGTAAATACATGCTTGTTTGAATAAAGCTTTGTTTCATGTGTTGTTGAATTGTATATGCATTTGTTTATTGTGTGATGGTTACTTTTATATGTTCTTTTACTCATTTATACATGTTTCGATTGTTGTCAGTATATAAAATATAATTATTTAATGTATGCATTAATTCATTGCTTGACTGACAGTTGAGATGTTCACGCGTGTATTCACGAATAACTCATATGACAAAAAATATATTTTGCTTGTTTTATTAAGTTATATAACTTTTAGTATATAAAAAAGTAGTAGGCCTATAATTAAGTATTGGTCAGCATTTAATATTATTTTGTTTAAGTTTTGGGTGGGCTAACAATGCAATTCATTCTGAGGAGCGATACTTACAATTTCCTAGTATAAAGTCAACAGTTTTCTCCAAAGGAGAGATCTCCGAGCAGCTGCACGTCTCCTTGTGCAGACATTACAAACGCCGAGGAAAACTGTTCTAGGTTGTGCTGTCGAGTTACTGATGTCATGAAGTGTTAGTGCATCTGTCGCTCATATAATTTAAACTTATAAACTTATTACATAAAGATCATGGAAAGATACCATAGTGTATCTAACAATGAACAATCATAATGACAAAACAGAAAACAAAGATCATTGGTTTGTGTACATCATAATATGATATTTATACACAGGAAAAAATAACAATAACAAGGCTAAATATCTTTAAATAGTTCTTCATAATACATTAAAAATTGTTTTGATGTTATAAGTCTGAGGGATGAAACGAGAGGTAAATTCATCAAGAAAAGAGGAAAACTTAAAGGAGAAACGTTATGGGTATAAAATAAAGAAATTAACAACATATTCAAGAGATGACGATTTTGGGGTTTCTTAAAAAAAATATCGTCATAAGGATAAAACTGTTGGTCACATTAGTAGGGTTTAAAATATAACAACTTAAATCAACCCTAAATGTATTCACAAAATAAATTGGCAGCTGTTTCTTCAACAATACCACAAAATGAGCAAGTTTCATAAATATCAAGATATTTACAGATAGATGAATTAAACGTGTCGTTCATCTTTTAAGTTGTTGCGCTTGTGATAACGCGTCGTAGGTCACATGATAACGTCAACATGGCGGATGATGTCCGGAACGCATTTCATACTCAACGAGATTTGGCTATAAAGTACCTACTCTTTTAGCGCTCGTTAAGTAAGTACTCACTGAAATTAAGTACCTACTCATTGAGTATGCGATTCCGAACGCAGCCTTAGTCATCTGTATACAAGACGAAACCAATCAATCACAGAGAGCGTTCGATGCTGGTGCTTCACTGAGCTCACAGGCCCAGTGCGTTTGGGAAACGAAGCCTTGCTTAGATGACAGAGAAACAATCGGGAGTTATTTCGCAATAAACAAACCACAAGTGTACGTAAAGGTTCAAAATGTTGACGTCAGTAAGATTTTTTTAATGAAATTAATATTTTTATTCAACAAGGATCGATGCATTAAATTGATCAAAGGGTTTTACACTGTTAAAAAATATATACTTCATATAAATGCTGTTCTTTCAACTTTGTTCATCAAATAATTCTGCATAAAATGTATCATGGTTTCCACAAAAATATGAAACTGTTTTCAACATTGATAATAATATGAAGTGTTTCCTGAGCAGCAAATCAGCATATTAAAATGACTGGAGTAATGATGCCGAAAATTCAGCTTTGATCACATGAATAAATTACAGTTTACTATGGCAAAGAAAACAGATAGCCTATGTATGTATTTTTGATCAAATAAATGCAGAAGAGAATTAAAAATCTTACAGACCCCAAACTTTTGAACAGTAGGCTAGAGTACAATAGTACATTTACTATAATTAGGGTAGTTTTGTAAAAGTCACTGACTAATTACAGGCGAGTTGAGAGCACAAATCACAAAATATTTAGTAGTCATGAAAACGTATTCAGATTTAGCATATTAATGATGCATTCACCTCATAAATCATGACACACTGCTCTAGCACAGGAAAGTGCATACAAGTTCAAGTGCTTGCTTTTAAAATGAAAAAGTATTGGTATCGGTATCGATATCGGCGTTACTGGCCCTGTATTTACTTGGTATTGGATCGATATCGAAATTTTCAGTATCTCCCACCCATACTGAATGTGTGAGTTGGCAGCCCTGCTTTAAGATCATAGTCTCTGCACTGCCATCTATCGACGTGGATCAGAATGATCGCGTCTCTGAGTTTTCACTTAAAGGGATAGTTCACCCAAAAATGAAAATTAGCCCATGATTTACTCACCCTCAAGTCATCCTAGGTGTATATGACATTTTTCTCTCAGACGAATACAATCGGAGCTATATTAAAAAATGTCCTGGCTCTTCCAAGCTTTATAATGGCATTGAACGTGTCTGTTTTGAAGTCCATAAAAGTGCATCTATCCATCATAAAAGTGCTCCACAAGGCTCTGGGGGGTTAATAAAGGCCTTCTGAAGTGAAGCGATGCGTTTGTGAAAAGAAAAATATGAATATTTAACACGTTACAAAGTAAAATTCTAGCTTCCGGCCAAACGACAATTCTCAGTCTTTACACCTAAAGCTCAACTTACGAAACTTGTGACGTCGGAAGTAGCGTAGTGCGTCATGGCGTAGCGCAAATATCAGCAGTACGTCGCATTACTCGCATAAGTTGCGCTTTAGGCGTAAGTGCAATCCGTATGTTAATTTGGCCAGAAGCTAGTTATTTTACTTTATAAAGTTTTAAATATGGATATTTTCCTTACGCATTGCTTCACTTGAGAAGGCCTTTATTAACCCCCCCGGAGCAGTGTGGAGCACCTTTATCATGGATAGATGCATGGTGCATAGATGCTTTTATAGACTTCAAAACAGAAATGGCCATTCACTGCCATTATAAAGCTTGGAAGAGCCAGAACATTTTTTATATAACTCCAATTGTATTCGTCATATACAAGAATGTCATATACACCTGGGATGACTTGAGGGTGAGTAAATCATGGGCTAATTTTCATTTTTGGGTGAACTATCCCTTTAACTTCGTAATTTTTTTGTATTCTTAATGACAAAAGGCATCTTATCTTATAGCTTATATTCCTATATCTTATCACCTATCAATGAAATCAAATCAAATCTTTCTAAATGCCGTAATGATGTTTACGCACGGTTTAAGTCTGTCTTTCTGTCTTCTTCTGCTGGCAGTCTGAACATAATCTTAAATGACTCTTCACAAAACAATTTCTTCATGTGTGTACGTTTCAAATCTGAACTAACCTCACCAAATTCCCAAGGATGCCGATTCACCGAGGACTCTTTCCATTCACCTGAACATTAATGAAGTAAACGCAACACAGAGGTAAAGTGGCATTTCTTGTTTTTATTTGATTATGTTTTGCAGAGCCAAAAATATTAAGTGGCTTTTAACTTAGATAATTAAAATACATAAAAAGAAAGCAAGAACAGAAGAACTCTGCAAATAGATAAAAAAGTAAAAATAAATTAATTAAGGAGGAGATATGCTCTCTCACTAAAGGCAATTATTGTGATTTCTTTTATATATTTATATAGTTACAATCTATTTCTTGGGGGGGGGGGGGGTTAATGTGCCTTTTCTGCCACAATATTCATGACCTCTTATGTAAAAAAAAAAAAAAGAAAGATAAAAAGTGAAATAAAAAAATAATGGAGGATGTGCTCTCTCATCAATACAACTCAGCAAGTCAACTGCCATGCAACAATTATTTGTCCCTGTCTGCATCATCTCTCCGAGCGAGCAGACATTGCAGATATCCCAGACAGCAACATAGTGTCGGCCCAGATTCGGCCCACATCTGGGCCGTGTGGAATCCACGTGTACCAGATGTGGGCCGGATCTGGGCCGACACTATGTTGCAGTCGGGGTAGTATCCTTGTCAGAAACCTACAAAGCAAGTCCAGACTTTCTCTAAAGCATCATTCAAACCATCATACCCTTTTTACATAATCTTGAAAGGCTAAAGAATACAGTTTTGAACCACTGGAAATTATTTAGTTAACGTATAGGAAAATGGACAATGAATGATGGCTGGAATATGAAAGAGAAAGGTGAAATAAGGCTGCAGAGATCATAAACAGTCAATCGGTGCGTGACGTCACTCCCTCCACAAGAGGGAGCCAGAGGTCAAGGATCATTTTCTAAACAGTGTTGCATATAAACAAACAATACCATAGCTATATATCTAAGGCACCGATGAGAGCCCAGCTGAAATACCATTCCCTAAAAGAAAACAAAACCTCCAAAGGGCTTATGCACAAAAATAATAATAAAAAGCAAATTAAAATATAAAATGTTCCTATATAAATGATAATGTTGACAGATTGTTTGTCCTGTTAAACATTCACACCAATCTGTGCTGGTACAGGAACTGCAGACCAGCGGTCCCCCGTCCCATCCTTTTGATCAGTTCACATTAACACGGTGAGGGAAAAGTGATGGAGGGGCCAGTCCAAGGAGGCCTCCCGCGTTTCTTTTCTGTTATCTTCCTCCGAGGAGTTCTGTCAGGTCTGCTATTGGCTCATCTCTCGGTCACGTGATTGTGTGGGAGGGGGGGCAGGGGGGCGCACAGCACCTCCGACAGGTCGTCCATGATGCAGGTCTCCTTGGGGTCGATCAGGTTGAATTCCCTGACGAAGACGATGAAATGTGCGTACAGTGTGTTCAAGTGTCCCTGCAGCTCCAGAGCCACGGTCTCTTTAAAGTGCGACCAGTAAATGTGTGCCAACACGTGGAACAGGTACCGGCACACCTTCTTCACCAGGGACTCGAACGAGTTGGGAAAGGCTTTGCCTGAAAGGAAATTGAGATAGTTAGCATTTGTTTTATTGATTTTATTGCATGTTTAATTATTATTTAATCAAATTAAATCAAAATAAATTCAGAATAAAAGTAAGTAAAGCATTATACACATTATTTTTAAATATAAATATTCATTTTTTTTTATTTAAATATCAAACCCGGCTAGGATTTAAAAAATAATCATTATATTATTTATAATGATTTTTCATTCCTTATAAAAGGTTTATTTTTACTTTAAAAACAGCTGTTTATAAACATTATTAAAATAAATAATTCTGTTTTATTAATTTACAAATGTTAATAATGTTTATTGTTTGCAAATAAATCAATTGTTAGGAAATAAGGAAATCTACTAGGATTAATAAGAAATCTAGGCTAATTAAGTTATTATCATTGTATTATTTATAATATTTTTTATTCTGTACAAACGTTTATTTTACTTTGACAACAGCTATTTCGTTCGAGAGAAAAAAGTAAATAAAAACTTAAAATAATCAGGTTTATTTAAAACTCAAAGGATTCATTTCATTTATTGTTTGAAATTAAATCAAACTGTCAGTGAATTAAAATAATAAATAAAGCATTACATATTTACATAAAATTAATAGTTTAAATAATATATATTATACTAGGACAACAAATAAAGGTAACACTTTATTTTACAGTGCCCTTGTTACACATGTATTTACTGTAGTAATAACTATAAATTATGCACAATTACATCCAACTAACCCTAAACCAACTCCTAATTCTAATCCTAGAGTAAATACATGTAGTTAATTATTATTACACAGTACTTAAATGCATAATTACACTGTAAAATGGACACCTTAAACCAAAAATTTGAATTGTTCTCATTATTAAATTACTTACATAACATACATTACTTACATTGCATTACACAAAATAATACTTTTTATAAATCTAATATATATTTTTTAATTCCTTATAAAGGGATCGTTTGTACTATGAGCCCATTCTATTATACATGGCTATTTCTTGCAAGACAAAAATGTAAATCAAGGAGAAAGCTCAGATCAGTTATTTTCACAAAGCTCATTCTACTCTATGAACACTAGAGGCCGACACTGATCTAAGGGCTTTTACTTCGAACTTTGAAATCTCAAACCGTGTAGTTCTCTAGTATGACTGCTAGAGGGCAGTAATTATACACACCATATTTTGTGGGAAAGATTTCTTCGTCCGTCACTAATTTCTGCACGAAAGTCATAACGAGGTCAATATACTGAGGCGCTGTGCACTTCGTCTTCTTCCCCCTTTCATCATACCAGTAGTATATTCTGTGAAAAAGACAACAAACTAAAATTAAAATTCACTTCTTTTGAGTCACATTTCCAGCACATTAGGACAAAGTGAACAACAGTTTACGGTTTAAAACAACTGGAATGTGGCTACTATCACATTTTTTAAGGAGGATTGCTCAGTTTGGGAGGGTAGCGTGGGGGGGGGGGGGGATGGGGCTGTAGACATTACAAATCTCTTGGAATGCAAACTGTCCGCATAACTGACCGTACAGCATGCAGGGACCCAGTGACCTGATGCATTCAACGCATGAGCAAACATGAACGTGAACCAAACGGATGAAATAAAGATCACTCGTTTAAAGGGATAGTTCACCCAAAAATGTAAAAACTGTCATTAATACTCTCTCATGTCGTACCAAACCCATAAGACTTTGTGTTTCGCAAACAAAGCACTCGCGTCACTTCATAAAATGGAGGTTAAACCACTTGTCTCACATCATTTTATAATGTCTTTACTACATTTCTGGGGCTTGAAAGTGGTAGTTGCGTAGCTGTCAATGGAGGGACAGAAATCGCTTAGATTTCATCAAAAATCTCTCCATTTTTGTTCCGAAGATGAACGGAAGTCTTACGGGTTTGGAACGACATGAGGGTGAGTAACTGATGACATAATTTTTGGGTGAACTATCCCTTTAAGTGAAATAACGGTAAATGTAACTAAAGTGGATTTAGCGTGTAACACAGGCACCAGCAAGTTTCTCAATGTTCCTCAACATCTACAAATGACACTGTCGAGTTACAGATTCATTTCCAAGTGGAAATGGCGGCAGTTAATTTCATAAAACCTACCTGTACAAAACTACATGCATTACAGGAGAATTGTCAGTTTTTATTACGTTACAAAAATTTTCACCAGTGTTTTTTAAAACAGTTGTTTGTTTAATAAAATCAAGTGGAGGAAACTACGTTTTAAACATTTTTGGAATAAAATGGCCAAATTATTTGTTTTTTAAAGGCAAATTTTATAGCTAGCATTTTATGTTTCCTAAATAAAAAAAAACAACAAAAAAAACTAAATACTAATAAAAACAATTTGTTTGTTTTTTTATCAAAATTTCCACATAAAAAAATATGCTTTTCACAAATTATGTTTACCTTAAGTTCCTTACAGATCACTTCTCACATTTTAAATCAAGCTAAAATTGTCTTACTGGTAAAATATATATATATTAGGGGTGGCACGGTTCACAAAACCCACGGTTCGGTTCGTATCACGTTTTAAGGGTCACGTTTTTCGGTTCTGTACGGTTCTTGTTGTTATTTTTTCTTTTAATCTTTAACACTCCAGAAATGTACTTCAGCATATGATATAGGCTATAGCTTAATTATCCACAATTCAGGATACAGTATTAAAAAAAAATGTATATCATGCAATCATGCACAAACTGAATTTGACTTGACTTTATTGAGACCATATCTGAGGAAAGCTAGGTGACATTTTGATACAGCAAGAAAGACATTGATGAAATGCTTTTGTTTATTTGGCAAAAAAGGAGAATGTGTATTGCTATCTCTACAGGGACTTATAAACATTTTGTAAGAGCTACACTGAAGTTGACAGTTTGATAAATGCAAGTTAATTTTAATCTTTGTGTGCTAAAAATGCATATCTTTTAATAGAAAAAGAGAGGAACTCTTAAAGCACTATCTTTTAAATAAGTCAAAATATGTTACACATAATTGCCTATAATGAGGCTATAACAATAGCAAAGGCATAACCATAAAGTGAAACATAAGTTCAACCTCAACACAAACAGTATCAACAATGCTTCTATTCCCTGAGAGTGAGGATACATTTTTTTCACTTGAAATTAAAGTGCAGTATTTGGAAACATATGACTGGAGTTCTTATCTAAACTTGGTGTCACTGTATATATTTAAATATCATAGGTAACATGAAATCCAAAATGTTCCCCTCGGACTTATACGACGCTGGCGCATCCTCCAACTCCGGTTAGCCTTCCTTATATCTCCCACTTGCCATTTCTATACGTGACGAGACCTGCAGCACTCCATACTCCACTTTTACTGTCTATAGGCTTGTTCGACTTGAACCGGCGCTGCACAGACCGATCGGTTTATGACATCAAAGTACCGCGAGAGTGATTGAAAAGCATACAGAGCCGTTGCTCTCGCGGTACTTTGATGTTATTCATCGGTCGGTCTGTGCAGCGCCGGTTCAAGTCGAACAAGCCTCATATGCATGTCCATTGTCATGTCCACACATGACATTTCTTATTTCGCGCGAAAAGTAAACACACTGTCTGAGGTCACGGGCACGAGGTTACACTGCGCATGCGTCGAACCGTGCGACGCACACACGCACCGAACCGAGACAAGCGAACCGAACGGTTCGGATGTTTTTTCATGTACCGTGCCACGCCTAATATATATATATATATATATATATATATAAAAATTAATATTTGATAAAATTTTTGATTATTAGAAGCAAAACTGTAACTGAGGGACTGTCATAATTTCTGTAAAAATATAAATATCTGCAAAAGAAATATACAATTTTGAACAGTTCAGATTATCATAGTTAAATCAAGTTTTTTCATTGTTTAAGATTGAAAGTCTCGGACAATAAGACATTTATGCATAAAAAGAATTTGAAAATAATAAAAAATAATAGCCTAAATGTAGTATAAAGAGACAGAGAGAGAGAGAGAAAAAAACAACCCCTGTGTCCATGACTGAAGAAACCCAATAATCATACTAATAAAATACCTCAGCATATAACCACATAACTGGCCTAAATCACAAATAAAAACCAAATCAGAAACAAGTTGAACATCAGGTCTATTTGCCCATCATTTTCAACCCTTTCCTCCCATCAGTAATTGATTTATCAATTGAAAAGCTGGCAGTGACTGAAAATAAAGCTTGTGTTTTGAGCGCACCCATACTTGCCCTCCGTGGTATGCCTGGGGCGACTGCGCAATTGTTAGTGTTCTGTGTGTTGGTAATTCTTGTCCATGAATAGTCAAGCATGTGGTTCTACGGGTCAGTGTGTAAATGAGGAGTTTAGCGTCTCACACCCAGGACTCGCTCCGGCGTAACAGGGCAAACGAGTTGAGCAAAGATTGTAAAAGTCAACATGGTTACATGTGGGACTGTGTACAGTCTTTCTGATCGAGTGATTCTACAATTGGGGCATTTTTTGAATGCTTCGTTTTCAAACTGTTTTGCGATCAGTGTTAAATGGTTCTTATTATGCTTTTTTACATATTTTACATTCTTTAGTTGCTGTTTGAGCATGAAAAAGGTCTGCAAAGTTACAAATTACAGTAACTCCAGCAGGAGTTATTCTCTATATCAGTGTCACTGTTTCTGAACTCCCTGAAACGCCTCCATTATAGTCTTGTGTTTGTTCCCGTCAGAAAACTTGTCACAATAATATTCCTCATTTAAATAATTCCCGCTTTAGGCATACGCATAATAAAGCATATGAGGCCTGGTTGAGGTGCGTTAGTTGTGTTGAAAAGGGCTGTTATGGTCAGGGGTGCAACGTTTCCCAAACACGCTCGAAAAGCTTGACCAATCACAACACACTGGTCCAGTTGACCAATCAGAGCGCATTGTGCTTTACTCATAGAGACAGGAACTAAACAGAGATTACTGACAGACTGGGAAGAGTGGAGCTGCAACACTGTTAATATGTAATGAATAATGTGTTTTTAGAACATTTTTGAATGTGAAAACCTATTCTAGTCAACCCCAAAACAACATCAAGACTTTGAAAAAAGACATAGGTGTCCTTTAAAACCTTTATCAATTTGAAATGGATTTTGGTATAATGTATGATGGTGGATTATTGATATTGTGTGTGACTGTTATGGTGTTTTTCCACTTATCCTGAGAAAACGTTCAATAAGTCAATTAACTGTGTGAAGAAATACTCAATTACTGAGCATTTTTGTAATTTCATTAAAAATTCTTAAAATGGATGACATTTCTCACTATCTGGCAGAGATGTATGTCACATCTCATTTCCATCACAATCGAGCTTAGAGGATTTTAGAGAAAAACTGAATTTCTATAAAATAGTTTGTGTGGTGGAAAGGACAGCAGTGTTGGGGACAGCAAATCTGTGTTACAGTAACATTACAAATTCTTCAAATAAACACAAATTAATTTAAATATTATTATAGGTTAATACTTGTTATTAAAAATAAATATAACATAAATATTAGGGATGTCCCGATCCGATCCACAGCATCGGTATCGTGCCGATACTGGCCCAGAACGCTAGATCGGAGATCGGAGGGGAGAAAAAATATGATCCGATACCTATCCAACAATGCTTGAATATAGCATTTCCCTTGCTGCGACATCCAATTAAGCGGCGCATATTGGGCGTTTTTTTGTGCAGCTTTTGGTGTGCATACAGTTCAAATTAAAATGTTGGTGTTCAACTTTGCGTTTTAAAAATACAACAACCGTGAATTTTTCGTTTTACGGGTTAAAAAGGAAAAAGGAATGGACGCAAAAGTACACGGACCAATGGGTAATTTTAAAGCTTGTTAATGATTAACTTTAAACCTGTTGGTAGCTTAAGTAGCCTACTGAAGTAGCCTGCCTGCCTGTATTTTTTTTTTTTTTTTTTTTAATAAAGGGTGGCAGTCTTTCATAATTAACTGTTGTTGTGGACTATATACTGGAGAAGTATTTGTTCTCCATTTGAGTGAGATGTTTTTAGGTTGCTAATTGAGCAAAGTGCTTCCATATATTTTATTAGGCCTAGTATTAGTTCAAGAATAAAATAGAATAAAATAAAAATATCGGATTAATATTGGTATCGCAAATAGCCAAAGCTGCGGTATCGGTATCGGAAGTGAAAAAGAGGTATCGGGACATCCCTAATAAATATAATATAATAATATTTTTGTTAAGAAGATGAACGACATGAGGGTGTATATACATAGTGGAGGTTAATATATATTGTGGAGGGTGTATATATATATATATATATATATATATATATATATATATATATATATATATAGGGTATATATATAGTGCTTAGCATAAGTAAATACACCCATGCTAAAATAAAAAATCCTCTTTTGGAAATTGATCTTAATGCCTTAATTTAAAAAATTAGGAAAAATCCAATCTTTAAGGACACAATTTTCTTTTGTGAATGAATAATGCATCGTAAATAAATAAATGTTCTTCCTTAAAATACAGGGTGCATAAGTCAGGACACCCCTATGTTAAATTCCCATAGAGGCAGGCAGATTTTTATTTTTAAAGGCCAGTTATTTCATGGATCCAGGATACTATGCATCCTGATAAAGTTCCCTTGGCCTGTGGAATTAAAATATCCCCACATCATCACATTCCCTTCACCATACCTAGAGATTGGCATGGTTTTATTTCAGTTAGCCTAATAGCTGGTTTGATTTGCACTGAGAGATGATCTTATGAAAAGTACTCCCATTGCAATCTCTAGGTGCCAATTTTTTTTGTTATTTAAGTTAATAGGTAAAATACATACTGTTCTCTGAATTTTCTGAATACTTGTGATATAGTATAGAGCAGTTATTAAAAGTCTAGGTAAGGAGAAATTGCAAAATTTATTCTAGGAAATTGAAATCACAATATTTTACTCTTTACTCTTAAAAATGAGTAAAATGTAAGTATTACTTTTACAGAGTTGGTCAAGAGACTAAAGCTGTAAGGTAAATGTTGTCACACGTAATTCTTTAACTGCTCTTTTGAAACACCCATTCAGCCTGTGAGAACGTTTAACTAAAGGCTTTTAAGGTCATTTAATTCGTTCCACCTCAAACAAACTTACAAAACCTCTAATTCTGAGAATAGTTCCCTTGTATTCTCATTCAAAGCAAACAAGCACTGGCTTTGGTAAAATGTGTGTCAGCTTTCATTCCAGTCATGCATTAACCCGAATCAGACCTACAAACCCAGATTCTTTCAAAGCCCGATCCGGGATGTGGCCTTCAAATGGAAAACATTGTGAATATGAGAAATACCTGATCCAGCAGCAGTTCTCGTAAAAAGGAGGTTTCTGAT
Organism: Gila orcuttii; assembly: GCA_026230005.1. Classification (NCBI taxonomy): domain Eukaryota; kingdom Metazoa; phylum Chordata; class Actinopteri; order Cypriniformes; family Leuciscidae; genus Gila; species Gila orcuttii. The sequence goes on from JAPDVR010000025.1 coordinate 21,442,838, forward strand.
TCTCGCCCCAGGACAAGTCTACAGGAAGAAAGAGCTAGAAAGACAGACGAAACAGAGAAAGAGGAATGAAAATGAAAGGACTTACGTATTACAGGCCGTCATGGCTTGACATGTGTCCCCTGTGCAGAACTCTGAGATTGTGCTATACTGCAGATTTATGAGATTGAAGAAGGTTGTTGCTGCAAAGGACAAAAGAAAAAACATTCAGAGAAGTTGTGACAAGACATTCACTGATATTTCATAATCACTAAAGCTGAAGAGCTTCCTATGAAGGCAGAGTTTTATGGCATCACAGTCATAGCATGAAGTCTGTTCAAAAACGTAGCAAATTAATCATGGTGCCTCATAAAATGCCTCATTTTAGCAGGAAATCCCGAAATGTATTGTGATAACCTTAGTGAAAAAAAATTCAAGTTGGTGGATGAGGCAAGCGAAATGTTGATTATAAATAATTCATATAAATAAATAAAAGACTAAAAATGCAGCATTCTGCTGCCAACACTATAAAACACTATAGACTGAACACGTAATACGCATGTGCATGACTTCATTGTCTTCAGAGATTCGCGTTTTTGTTGTTTTGTAATAAATATTGGAGAACAATTGAATATGAAGTCTTCTGATAAATCTTCTGCTGAAAAACCTTCTTCTGAAAACTCCCCAGAAACTGTATATATTAAAGACTGGCTGAATGCATTGAGTGTATCAGATGAAGATGACTTGGAAATTAGACATGTTAATGTCACAGACAAGGTTAAGATTTCTATGGACAATCTTATAGTTGAACACCTCGAGAGAGACAACACGAAGAGAGATCGTAAGACGGAGAAGAAGGAGAGAAAGGCACTGGCAAGATCTTCCACTAAGGCTCAAATTCCTCGAGACGAACTGATTCATTGTGCACAGCAGTTAATAAAGATTATCAAACAAGCTGAACGATTAAATAAAAAGATAATACGCATTGCAAACAGTATTATGGTTGAAAATGAAATAAAAAGTTCAGATGAAGATGTGTTGAATTTACAGGGCAAGCTCAAACCACTTAAAGCCTAGTTTGGGCTTGGCCTGCGAATTTAGGGGTCATTATTAGAAATGTATTTGTGTGTGGGTAGCTATACTAACATGATACGAGGTGGTTGAGGCCACATGCGTTTTGAAAAAGGGAACTTTGAAAAATGTGTTTTGAAAAAGGGAACTTTGAACATCATTTGCCCCAGACATGGAGAAGGTGTGAAGCCGGAGAAAGGTCAAGGGGGCTACGATAGGAATTTACCATACAAAGCTTTTATGTATGTGCTGCTTAAAATGAGTGTGAAAGAAAATTAGAATATGTGCTTTTGCAAGCTTATGATAATAAAGGACTAGGATAAGTCCAGAGTTTTACCATATAAGGGAATTTTATCTGCACTATAATGACAGCCGATAGTTGGAGGGCGGCCCTTAAGAACAAGGTTGATATAAAAAGGAGGGTAGAACTATTTTTCGGGGCCGCACCTCGGGTGAAGACTTTTACGTGTTTCTGTTATTTTTGCCTTTCGTCTTTTAATTTTTATCTTTGTATTATTCTAAATCTTTTTAAATAAAACTAAATCATGTTGTGATGATTCGTAAAACCTTTTAAATAAGACTGAGTAATTTTTCTCTAACAATAATTCAAGAATTTTTGTAATGAAATATTAATACTAGCAAACGCCACAAGGTACCAACCCTAGACTGAACTGACTGGAGGCCCCGCCGAGGACCCGGATAGACATCCCACTTCTATAATTCAGAGGTAAGGGCAATATTTGATTGCAGAGGATTATGGAATTGTTTTAGAAGTATCTAGTGGTTACAGCGGGATAGAAATACAACAGTTTACACAGAGACCCTTTTTTTAAAAACTGAAACACTTTAAACGTTTTGTTTTCAGGCACCCGAAACGCCGTTGTCGTGTAAACAAACGCCCAAAACGCATAGAAAGTTTTACGTTTTAGTTAACATTTACGTTGACATGTAAACAGACCCTTAGTTAACATGCAGTATTTTGTAACACTTTTTTCAAACATTTCCTTTTTAACAGGAAATAAAATTTGGTTCATAATTGAAATGAATTGGTTCATAATGAAATTTGTTTGTACTGTTTTTTTTTTTTATACAACTATCCTGTAGTTAGCTAAGCAAAAATGCTAACATCAAACGTAAACGGCTTATTGCTTGGCGGGTGAAAATCACTAGACCAATTACTTAAGTTTTACGTTTTTTTATGTGTATACGTACAAACACGTAGCAGACATTTGATAGAGTGCGCGAACACAGGCGCTCTAGAAATGTTCATCTTTGTCCAGTGTCTGCAGTATTTTTCTCCAGAAGTTATGACCGATGATAATGTCTTTGTATTCTTTTAGTAAAGTTGCGGCTCTCACAACCCCCTCACAGAAGAGATTGTCAATGTGGGCGTCTGCTGTTGTTGCAGTCTCCGGTATTTTGTTGTTGTTCCATCTCATTAATTTCACAAATAATTTGGTTCATAATTAAAGGAATAGTTCAATTAAAAATGAAAATTCTGTCATCATTTACTCAACCTCAAGTTGTTTCAAACCTGTATGAATTTCTTTCTTCTGCTGAACACAAAGGAAGTTATTTTGAAGAGTAACAAAATAGTTAATGGACCCCATTGACTTCCATAGAAAAAAAATACTATTGAAGTCAATGGGGCAATTGTTTGGTAAATGATGACAGAATTTTCATTTTGAAGTGAACTATTCCTTAAAATTCTCTCTTTTCACAGCAATAACAATTTAAGAAGGTAGTGCTCTGAAATTACTTTGTGTACTTTGCACACACACACCAAAATGCGACCGATTTCCAAACTCCTGACTGACGGAAGGTTATTTTTGAAGACGGACAAAGACTCTCAGCCTCAAAATACAGGGCAAACACTCATAACAACTATAATGTTTGGTTAGGAACTCACTGTTGCTGGCGAGCCATTCGTTGAGGTCTATCTCTCTGGTGGGAAGCGCCACCAAATCTTTCAGGTTGATGTCCATGACCCGCACTTTTGTGTACTCTGGCTCCAAGTAGTGCTTCTTATCTTCAGCGGGTGCTTTCTTTCCATTGGGCTTCGTTTTGGATTTCCTGTAAGACGGGAGAAGAGAGACACGTTAAGATGAGACACACAGAGAGGAACAAAGGTGAAGTGCGTTTTTCTCGTTGTCAGTAGCGGTACCAAATGCACAAGTGGTTTTCAAACATTAAAAAATTACATATGGAGTAACTACTAAACTAATTTTCTTACACCTTACATATATGTGAGGTGTACACATCTTATTTATTACATTTTAAAATGCATTATTTAACTACTTTTTTACAAACATTATGAAATGCTTATTCATAGATATGAGTTTTTGGGGATTCACACATGACATTTTGAACTGAACTAAGATAGCCCTGTAATAAAAAAAGTAAAATTATCTTATATTTTAAGAGCATTTTTGACTAAGATTTTCAAAATGTGATAGCCTAGACCACAAACATGAGGACAAAAAATCCTAGATTTAACTGTTTTGCTCCTATAGTGTGTGGTGTGCCATGGTGTGACAAAGACAGCACACCACACATTAACAGATTTTCAACCAGAGTCTCGACTGTGAACACAGGAAATCTTGCAAAATCTCACGAGACTTCAGAATAAGCATTGCGGACAATATGCAGGAAGAAATTGCGATGATAGTGTTTGGAATGATTTTGATGGAAAAAAAAGAAATGGGTTTGGGTGTAGTCTTGGAGATGGCGGGAATTTAGTGAACTTCTCAGATAAAGATTGTGGTAATGCACACACACTGTCTCTCTCCCCTTACAAAAATGTATCATGTTTTTTACTACAAATAAAAAATGGATATTGTAGTTAAACCATGATAACCACAAATTAACCATAGTTTTGCTAAAAACATTTCTAGTCTAGCTATAGCATTTCTCTCTCTATATATATATATATATATATATATATATATATATATATATATATATATATATATATATATATATACACATACATACATACATATATATACATATATCTGATAGAACCGTCAAGATAATCGGGACATAACTAGGATTGTCGGAAGGGGTTTAGAAACAAAATTAGAAATGAAAAAAAAGTTTAAATTTGTAAATCATAAAAACAGGCTTAACATTTTTTTTTTTAGTTTAAAAGAGGCCATTCAAGTAATTGGATATGTAAACCACATAGATAAAATTAATCGACCCAGACAAGAAAGTGTAAGAACTTCCAAGGATTTTGAAAAAAACTTGGTCCCAAAGTGGTCCTACATCTCCACTTCTTTGGAGTAAACCACATTTCTTGTCTGTTTCAAACTCCTGTGTCAAAACAGACTTCCAGTGCTAGTTTTAACATGTAAATGCCAGAATCGCATTGCTGTGGCAGATCCCGCAGCTGGTTGGGACAAAGGTTATAGGGGTCATTAAACAGCTAATAACAAGAGTACAGGCAAGGACGGGTTATAAAGAATTTACATCCTTTCCTTGCGCTCGCTTCGACCCCTATTTGTTTTTTTATGTTTATGTGAACAAATTAGGTAGAGTTTCTCTTTACTGCTCGTTCCTTTTAACACTTTTCTTCCTTGCAGCCTTAAATCAGTGTTTTGCTTCGGACAAAGGAATCAAATTTATTGCTCACCCACCAACTTGATTTCCTGTTCAAGTCTCTCAGCACTGTAAACATTCCCTCATTTTCCCAACCTCAAGTTTCTGACCACCTTCACCATTTCCTCTTTTCCACACACAACACTCCATCATCGGAGCAGGAAGAGGACTTATCGCAGACACCAAAGTCCATAAACAGTGTTTTTAAAACTGAAGCCAAGACAAAAGGAATGGTTTGTGAGATTAGCAGGATTCTGGATTGCTTCCGAGTGGGAAAGATCTTATCATCCATATCAAGGTCTTGAATTGACTCGTGTCAAAGGTCTAAAAGGGTTAATCGTGGAGCATGGTCTGATCAAACATCATTGGAGCGTGGGAAGTCTGGTAAACTTCAACTTTAGTTGCATGTCATTCCATTTAAAGACACAGGATTAGTGTTCTGGGTAAAACAGGAAATAGAATGAAGATAAATCACCAAGGGAATTCACACTATGAGCTAATTTACTGCTTGTGGTCAAAGATACTGAAAAATTCTAAAAATTAAGGAATAGACAAAACAAAAAAAAGAGGTTATTTCTTGTTCCTCGTTCAACAAACGAACTGCCTTATAACAATAAGCCGCCTCATTATTACATTGAGCCAATAAACTCATTCTGCACGTGTGCCATGAACATTGATACCTGAATGATCAGGATATGACGAATGACATCCAACAGTCTTACACTGAAGAATGGACCCAAACCATATAGAAACCAGAATAGCAGAGACCTAGCAGAGGGATAACGTACTAGCAACCACCCAGAAACTAGCATCATTACCACTCTTACGGCAATTCGTTAACACTTTACATATTAGTGAATGGATGGCTAATGTATAAATTTGTATGAATCTCAGTATGTTTTTATATGATCTTGCTTATACGTCCCACAGACGGATAGGGTGTAGGGTGTTTTCTAAAAAAAAATTATGTTTTCTGTATAATCCACATCATACAAATAAATGCAAAATTGGCACATAGTAAAATAGCCTAGTTGAAACAGCCGGTTCATGAAATTTTTCTAAACTGGCATGAGCTACCCTTTCCATATTTCAAATGAAATTGGTAACACTTTATTTTGAAGGTCCCCTTTAGACATTCTGTTGACTAAGTAACGTTGCACCTACATGTTAACTAACTCTCACTAGAATATTAGTAGACAGTTTAATATCTGCCAACTCTATTTTTAAGCTCCCCAACTGACATTCTACTGACAATAAGTAACTTTTCAAGTTAATTTATTCTACTAACCCTTACCCTACCAGTCTACTGATTCTCTACTAACACTCTAAAGAGAGTTAGTGGACATGTATGTACATGTTACCTCAAGTCAACAGAATATTTAAAGGGAACCATCAAAATAAAGTGAAACCAATTTATTATCAAAGACCCTGCACAACTGATCTAGGATCAGCATAAAGGATAAACACTAAAGGATCAACCATTATCAAGTGAAAGTGAAGTCAGCAAGAAGGCAGCTGTCAGGTCCATCGAAGAATATGAACTCAAGGCTTGAGTCCAGCTGGAAGATCCGAACATCTCCAGGAATCTTTGATGGGTCAGGGCAGCTGAGCTCAAACTTTCCGCAAAACACATCCCTCCGCTGACTAATAAAGGACACATTTTAATGTCCAGAATTTAATAGAAAGAGAATACGATTTCTTGAAGGTTACATACGTACACTCCAAGGCTACAGCTAGTCCAAATGCAGAGTTCATACCAGGTCAAGAAAATATAATCATGTAACCCCAATTTGATCATCTCTACACTGGTGGGTAAGTGTACAATAAGCCCTACTCTTTAAGCCCACTTTCAACTCTGAAGTCAAATTGAAAAAAGAGAAAATAATATTTTATGCTGCTCATTATTGTAACCAATCCAGTGATTTGTTACTTCCCTGGCTTTTTTAATTGCATACCAATCACATTTGGCAATGAGAGAGCTCCACTCATGTGCATGCTGTATCAGGGGACCTCACACAAAGTCACCCCAAAACTTTGGCGTTACGGGACCCTTCAGAAATCAACACATTGCTGCAATTTTCAGCCATTTCTTTGGTAACTACATTGATATTATGTCAAATAAGAGATACATGTATTGTTTATTGTGTATGAACAAATAGTACTTTATCATTTTATATCATTTTCCTTTAAATGGAAAGATGAGTTTTATTAGCTTGTGTTCAAAGCTTATCTCTAGGTCAAACCATTAGCCTTATGGAAAGACAGACTGCCAAATAATTAAGCATGTGAACTGCAAACATTAATGTTTTGTGATATATTTTACATTAATTTACAAATAAATAGGCCTACATCATAAATTGTTTTGGAGAAAAGATTATTTTCATAAATTAACTTTTTTTTTTAAGATGGGCTTAAATGGTACAGTGCCACAAAATGCATGCAAACTATAGCCAACATAAGCTAACCTTGAATTAAAAAAATAAAAAAATAACATTTCTCAATGTGGGCACAATGAAAATTACTATGATACTTAATCTACAGTATATTTAAGCTCCATGCATGTATTTGTAAACATATCTTACATTTTTAAAGGAAAACATTGTCTTTTTTCACCATTACGCACTGTGGAACCATTTAAGCCCTTATGTTTCCATGAGGAATCCCTCTGATTGCAAACTTTGATACATTTTCTAAAAGTGTTTAATGATAACATTTCTTTGTGTGCTTTTACCTTATTAACCTTACCTTACTTACTACCTTAATTTACTACTATATTTAGATAGGCCTACAAATTACACACATTCATTCAAATGAGATAGAGGCCGTTTTGTCCTAAAGTCCCTTATACCGGGTGTAACTCGGGACTGGGAGCCAAGCCGACCTAAGGCTCCAGACTCCCGGCGTGGGGGGCCCACTAGGAGACCTCCCTAAGCCCAGAGTATGGAGCCCCAACTCGGCTTGGCTCCCGAGATACACCCGGTCAAATTTCCAGCTTGACTCCAGCTACAACTCCAGTCAAGCCGACTTCAGGCTCCAGCCCACCGGCCAATAACACCAACCCATCCCACTTAGGGCTCTAATCAAACATTAGTAAAAAGGACATTTTTTAATACTTCCCTGTCACTGAATAAATGGATGTTTTACTTCTTTAAAATCAATTAATTTTTATATTTTGTGAATCAATGATTATGTGAGCTTATTTGGAACGCATGCGGGCTTAAATGGTGCCAAAGTACCAATTAAGCCCATGCCAGACTTCTGACTTTATTCCTAAAATATCTTAATTTTATATTCTAAAATGTACATCAACTAATTAATACATTTTCAAATGAGAGATAAATCTTGCACTTTAACAAATTATGTTTCTTATAAACCATGTCAATATCTATGAAAAAAACCTAGACTTAGATTTTAGTGGACTTAATAGGTACACTTACCCATACCTTTTATTAGACCTACCTATTAAGTTCTGTATCGATTACAAATACAAAGTATTGCTACTGACCTATAAAGTTGAGCTTCCATAGGAATGAACTGAAAACGACCCATGCCAGTGGACACGCACCATTATGAATGCCCATGCTAATTAACACTAATTAATTAGGTGGGGATTGCTTGAATGGTGGATTCATTATTACTCTTAATGAAAAACACATCTAGAAAAACACAAATAATCATTTGCTATCATTTGCCATATTAGCATTGTGTTTAAATGCTTAATATTGCCAAATAGGCACTTTTACATTTCACTTTGAAACCAAATCTTCTGCCATCGTCTTGTCAGTCAGCTCGCCTCGCTCTAGTGATAAATGAAATCTGACTCCTGCTGCTGATCTGTGCTGCGAATCTTGTACGACTCAAGCTACATTCAGCAGAAGATGCATTTAGTTTTTAATTGTAGTGTCTATTCTCTAACTGAACTAAATAATTTTTATTATTATAAAAAATCCAAACGACGGTGGGAGGCGGTGCCGCGGTGGGCAAGTGATGTAACCGGTGTTACGGCTCAACACCAGTAACATCGACTATCGCAGCAAGCCTAATTTAGATTAAAGACACCTCTCTTTAGCCATGCATTCCCATAATACATCTCGTAACCTTGTGCTCCAATTATATTATATCAAAGGCACATGACTATCTATTGCTTGAAATGTTATGAACAGCAGCTACACTAGAAACAGAAAAGCAAATGAGTAATAATTAGAGATTACATCAGCTCCAGTTTGGATCCAGCCTTATTTGGGAGTAACAACTACACGTAAATGTTGGATTGACTTTCCCAAAATTCAATCAGTCACTCCTGAACAAACAACATTAACACAGTAAACATTATAGACATGGGCGTAGAATACTTTAATAAAACGTAAATTCATCCCTCACACTTTTTTTGGGGCAAATTTGTTCACATAAAGATTTTCATGGGCCAATGTAAATAGATTCAAATTCAAAGAGACAAGATAGTCTAAGCCTGAATGTTTTATTCTTATCTAAAAAGAGTTGATGTGAACATTATGGCTCGCTAAACACTCTCATGCGAAATATGTTTCATTGAAACTTGAAGCCGGAGGGCGCTCTCTCGCAGAAACTGAGGGTGCGTCTCAATCATCTTCCTAGTTCAGTAGTCAGGGCACTGATCAGGGAGTCTGCCATTTTAAGGGCTGTCAACTGCAAAGTCCTTCCAGTGCACTGAAATGTTCGCTCCCTAAAAAGTCCCATAATGCACTGTGAAAAACATGGAGCATCGATGCTCACTATGTTCCCAAGCAAAGTAGACTTATTTGCTTATAAGTCAAAACACGAGCAACCAAACTCACAAGTGGAGTGGCCCCATATTTAACTGTAGTGTGAACACCACCAAAGTGGAGCCAAGAATGGTTTGTCTGTAAAACTATGTTTAACACGTGAGTTTAGTGTTTGGTTCACAAACACAGATGGTTTTGTGCTGCTGAGTGGATGATACAGGTCTTTGGTTGAAACCTTGGCTTGGTTTGAGAGTTTGAAAACTACAATGCCTTTTATGGCAAAGATATCTACGGGAAACTGCTCTGAGTGGGCATGAAGTGTGTGTGTGTAACAGGAGGGCCCGCTGGCAGCTAGAAAGTTTTTCTTTCTCCTAAAATAACTAGCTAATGGCTTGAGAATTTGTCCTGCACCACATAATTCACAAAAACAGTGCTTCCTGGAAAATTCCGAAACCCAGGGAAGGCTAAAATAAAACAATGTGCGTTCAGATTTTTGGTTGCACAAACTGTTTCTTCATGTAAAAAACAACTGACATAACAGTGTTCTGGATCCTCAAATGCATTCCTCTCCATAGATTTTTTTGGTTTTATCAAAATCAGTCAGGAGACACAATTGACCTCTTGACATTCATTTTAAAATATTAAACAATAGAGATGTTTGTCTAACACACAATGTGTGTTTGTTGGACGTGTCTTAAACCATGTGAAACATTCTCTTGTTTTCCTCAAAGGTTTGAAATGAATAAGGTTCACAAGCTCTTTAGGGACTGAAGCAATTAAACACTTAACTACAGTGCCAAGTAAACATCTAAAAGCAATTATTAAATGCAGTGCGCTGTTCAGAATCTCAAAGATGAACTATGCATGAGGCTTGACATTATGCAACACACTGTGCAAATTCTCATCCAGCATCTGTAGCAGCCAAAACATCTAAACATCCCTAAATCATTCTGACTCAAACTAAACTTTAGAGAACAGGGCTGGAAACTTCAAAGTTTCCATATGCATATTAAATCTACAATCTGGAAATCAGTAAACATCAGTAAAACAATCCAGCATCTATCTGCATTGTATCTATATCTATATCTATATATATATATATATTACTGCTGGACAACGATTAATCACATCCAAAATAAAAGTTTGTGTTTACATAATATATGTGTGTGTACTCTGTATAATTTTGTGTGTATACACACACACATATGTATATATTTAAGAAATATTTGCATGCATTTACTGTATATATATTTATATATCATTTATATTATATATAAATAACATTTTTTTCTTAAATATCATGTGTGTGTATTTATATACAAAATAATTATACACAGTACACACACATATATTATGTAAACACAAACTTTTATTTTGGATGTGATTAATCGTTGCCCGGCACTAAATAATGCAAGCACCAAAATTGGCATATAGTTCTTGCAGTAGTCTTGATTAATGTAACATCACAATTTAAAAAATTTAAACTTGTCAGGATTCATTTATATTTGCTTCAAATTATTTTTTATAGCATTTATAATTGTTTCAAACAAACCTGGTGACCTTTAGCATTAATGCAAAGTAAACTTGCTGGTCTTTGGATGAGTGTGTCAAGCCAAGTTTGTACTACCTGATTCTTCTAGGTATGAAGAGTGTGTTAAGAGCCATTGAGATGACAGTATTGTGTTAAACAGCACCAGCATCACAACAGAGAGGTGGGGTAGAGGGTGCTTTGTAAGCCATCCCTCACTCACACACTTAAAATACTGTTTTACCCATTCTATCATATTAAAAGCATGCTAATGTTTAAATGCAGTTATATACAACAATAATGAAAGTGTCATTTCATTTTTTGGCTCCCAAAGAGGCAAAACATGGCACAAAATACTCAAAACTTACAAGCCTACAGCATCACTGCTTCAAATCACATCTGTCCGTCTGTCTGTCTATCTATCAATGATGTTTTATCCCACTAAGTACTCATCTATATTTCACGAGAATAATTACCTAGTCACTAGGTCCTGGTGCAAGGGCACGAATATTTCGAACAATTTTAATGAACGGTTCATGTTTGCTCATGAAAGTATATGAGACACGTAGCCTAATATTTCTCAACCAATCTGATATCTGAGATCGTATTATTCGCGCGTGCGTTTCATGGTGTGCTAATAATAAATTCCCATAACAAATGTCCTATAGCGTAAAATGTTTGTGTCAGTAACATCATTTTAAATCTTAAGATTCTTATAGCCCGTGTAGCTATATATATATATATATATATATATATATATATATACACACACACATGTAAATAGTGTATAGCTACATTATTCATTAGGCTAATTAACTTAATATTGTTAATTTGTTTATTATATAGCACATATTTATGTTTAATCAGCTTGCCGAAACATACACATCTAACAGATTGATACAAACAAAACAAAAAATAGCAAAGCCACGTTACCTTAAAACTTTACCAACAGCCTGAAGAACCATCTTGCAACTTAATCCGTTTCTGGGAGTTTTCTGCGAGTGCATATCCGAAGAGCTAACAACAAAAATGGACTGAGAGTCCAAAGTGTTTTGAACTGACCGGTCTTTCCCTTTCCCTTCCGTGGATGTTTTCAAAGAATATGCAGGTACTCAGTGCATCTAAAGTTCTTGCTTCAAAGTTCTCGTTCTACCAAATGACAGCCAATCAGAACAGTCCATGGGCGGGGCATGAAATGTTAACACCAAAACGACAGCCAATCATACGCACGCATGGGCAGGGCTGCACTACATGCAGTTTAGTTTGTAGATCTACTCTGTTGATCCTCTCAGTGCGTTTTATATTCTTGCCAATGTGGTCTAACCATCTTCCGAATGACGTTCCTTCTTTATAATGACGTTCATTCTTTATAACTACATTTAAGACGAAACATTTAGCCTTATTTCAAGACATTCTGAGGTAACATGACAATGCACAACTTGTTTTGTCTTTGTTCTGGTTTGTTCAGAAAATAAATCCTTCATAAGAGCTACAATACCACTACCACATTTAAAATAGTTTATATTTATTTAATATTTCGGATAATTCCAAACTCAAAGCCAAACATATAGGCTAAAGGGTCCAAGTAATGTTTTAAAGGTTAAACAACATAAGAAAATCTATAAAAAAGTGCCTGACACTGACTGAACCGTGTCAGAAGCCACACAAATTCCAGTAAGAAGAGCAGAGAGAAAGTGTTTAAACGTTACTTTGACTGCTGATAGTGAAACAAAATTATTTATTATTTAGCTATAGAAATTATTGAGTATTTAGGGGTGACTAGTAGCTATAGGCTACTTTACAAAAGAAATGTAGAAAAAAATGGATGCGCAAACCGTCTTGTCTCTTTTACTGCCTCTGAATAGAGAAAAGATAATACACAGAAAGATCTTGTCTTGCTGACTATGAAGTGAAAAAAGTCTTTATTTATACCTCACTGGAATGATATTTATATAATACAGTTGTTACAAAAACAATTTCATAATTGGAATCTTGTGTCTTCAATGAAAGCCAAAAGGAAAATATTTAATCTAGAAGTTAGTGAATCATAAAACCACAAAAGAAGCAGTGTTGGTCTGACATACTCTGACGACAGACAATGAGTAATATTACCACATTTAGAAAGTTCCTTAAGGTTTTTTAAAAAATAGCATATTAACTCAGTAATCTTCACATATTGCGCAAGAGAATCTTTTGGAAAAATACAGAAGTGGCTGGTCTTGCATAGTTAAATGTTATCTGTCAGCTGAGGCCCAAAAAAAAACCTCTGTCCGATCCCACACACTTCACGAGATGTTTACTGACTACCTGATTCACGACAACTGAAACAACATAGCAGCATCTGCCGTGTCTGATAACACAATTAAGTCACTGATTTACAGGATGCGCTTCAGACTTTACTTTAAATCTTAGGCATTTAGTCATGTTCACATGTGTCCAACTACCAACGGAACATATGTACTGTATGATGAGATATCATGTTTGAGACAAGGCCAGTGTGAGTAAACAAATGTTACTCATCATTAATCTCATTCAATGAGAGCAGGCCAGGTTAAAAAATAAAATATAATTGAGTAAAAAGGAGTGAAATCTTTAAATCAGCCAGAACTTTTTCCCCAAGCTTGATCATACGATTGGTCACAAGGCTGGCTCGACTTGTTCGGTGAGAAAGTCAACGAACATTCCTCTTAGACAAAGCAAACAGAAAAAAAATCCTCTCAGACACAGCACATTAGGCCCGGAGCTAAAGCATCCAGCAGATGAGTAATCCAGCCCTCCTGAAAGGCCGAGGGCGACATGAGATGAACAAGATAGATAAGAACCTACCCACATGTTGCAGTCGGAGAAAAGACGTTAAACGCTGACAGAATCGCTCAACACTTGATTGCTAGTTTCAATTCAAAGTGGCTCAAGGATCATGTGTGGAGGAGTTCATCCTTCTTCAATCATTGTTGATGATCTGGACTGGAGCGTTTCAACCGTTTCATTCTAGGCATTATACAAATCATGAGATGCAATACTTCCAAAACAAGATCTATTTTTGTTCTGGTCAGCAATAGTTCAATAGTTCAAAAGTAAGTATTTGTTTCTTTATTCTTGGTATGAATTTTCCATGTTTTATTAGCAAAGTACATCTGTCAAATAATTTGTTAAAACACCATGAGTTGTCCTTCTACTCATCACCCCTGCTGTCCTGAAGAGATTTTGGAAGTTGGCCATCATTAACATGGTCATGCATCCTATCACACATTCCTGCAGAGGAGCGACTGCATGCACCAGCACACTCTGCTCTCGGCTAACAAAACACACGGCAGGGAGCAATGAAAGCAAGAGGGATCTTGCTAGTGAGATTTCATTTCTTTTTTGGCTGCAATATACGCAGAATTCGTACAAATTCCAGGAAGGTTTACAATTGGATTCTGTGCAAGTGTGACATCACTATGCCCATTTACAAACGAAAAAAAAAAAGGTTATAAGACGCTTCCCAGGTACTATGAAACAGAAAATGCTCATGTAATGTTAAAAGGCCAAAAAGAAAGGGAGCAAAACAGAAAATGAAGGAAACAGCGAGACGTGTTGTAGCATGTTCAAAAGGCTTCACCGCACACGCAGCATTCCTGCGGTTGAAGGATTCAGCTTTAGTTTGAGAATCTAGATACAGGACAAACAAAAGTACAAACGTATCCCGAAGTCTCGACAGATTAAATCAAAGTCTCAAAATAGTTGGTAGTTGCAGTTCTAACTTGTATGTATCCAAAGCAATTGTGCAAAAACTGTCCAACAAAACCCCAGAATCTACACAGAGTGATACAGTTTCACTTGATAACGTTATTACCAATTCATCAATGAACAGTAATCAACTGCTTGGTGTCCATTCCAAAATCAACAAATACACATTTCTGATTTAAACATTTTAAGAGATTGTTGTGTAAATAGTGTGTAAAATAAGAGTTAATATAAATTCATCAGTGTTTATAAAATCAGCATTTGGTCTTTTCCACCATCAAATGTTTAGTTAACAAGTTAATTATTTAATACATTTTTTAGCAAACGTCAAAATGAATATCCATTTTCATCTGGAATGTTGTGATGCCAAAATTCACTTAGCATCTAGCACTTAAAATGACTGGTTTTAGTTTCTATTGTATTTATTAAGCCAAATTAATAAATAATTTTAATTCTGGTAAATTTAAATTAGGTAAAGATAAATTTGGTCATTCATTTTTTGGTCAGCTTGTCACATCAGCCACAATCCCTATCAATATTGGTAATTAAAAACAGGTTTAATCATGCTACCATTTGTCACCTTCAGTTACCATCAATTACAGTGATTTAAATAAATAGTCATTATGATTTCAAGTGGAGTAGGGGGGTTATAGACTTAAAGATGGGATACAGCTGTTAATCCATAGCAACATCAATTAAAAAAACAAAAAAATAAAGCAGTGGAAAGAACTGGCTTTATTCAGCTTGTGAAAGAGCTTCTGAATGTTGGTAATTATGGAGGCAGAGCCTTTGATCCTTGGATTCGGGGGTAGGAAAAGCTAATCAAGGTCTTTGTTCTGAGAATAAAGAGATGAAAGATGATGAGACAAGCTTCATTAGTGTGGACAGACATTATGTAAAGTAATGAGGTATACATGAATAGTAACGCGTACAGACACACATAAGAAATGGATGACAAGTTCCAGCAAAGATTTAAAAAGATCATGAGCAAAAATAGCTATGGGCTGAAAAAAAAAAAAAAAACAGTAAAGAAATGAAAAGGCAAGACGACCATGTGATGCAAAATTGCACTGGTTAAAACACAAGCTCCATCTGAAAGCACAAAGAGTTTCAAAGAGTGAATGGCAGTCTAGTTTTTACAACAAGAACTTCACTGCCTCCTACTGGAGAAATACATCGGTACATCAACCAAGTGGCCAAGTGATTGGTTAGCAATCCAGTCAGCCCCTACTGGTAAATGTTGTAACTACACCATCTGTAAAAAGTATTTTTCTCCATTGACAGCCATTCAAAAGTAGTTTCTCCAGGCACTATAGTCATTGACGTCAGGAAGGATTCCTTTACTTACTTACAGCACTTTGCCGCATGCCTCGAACCTCTAGAGGTTAAAATCAAGTTAAAAAATTAATTCTTGCATCATTAAGCAAAACCTGAACTTTTACTTGTGCTTAAACAAAAGTATTTTCTTCAATATGTACTATATGGCACAGAGAATGACAAAGACATGTTTTTAATGACCTTTTGGGTATGTCAATATTTTTGTAAACAGAAGCACGGAAGGGCCAGGACAGAGGATCGTCATGACTTTGGGATGTATGTAAAGGTCCAGTAAAGAAAGACCTTTGTGCACGAAGGCCGAATAAAGCTGACTGCTTAGCTGCGGGATGCGATGTTTGTACATGAAACATGCTTAAGACAACGATACAATTGTGCTACTGAATTCAATTCAATGAATTCAATTTTTTTTTTTTTTACCAGGTTGGTGAGGGGTGCAAGAAAAGGAAACACTCTCTCAGACAGCGACTAATGCGTATTGACCCTAATGGGGTCAAATGCCAAACAGTAAGGACTTTCTGATAACAGCAGTGCTCAATTGATTGTACTACAAATCTGCAAGTCGAGCTTGAGGACATGTACTCCAGCTGTTTTCCGTGCTATTTTAGGCGAATCACTCTGTGGTTATGTTCCGGTCCCAATTCCTTTTTGGCAAGTAAATTTCTACAACCACCCAGGAACCGTAATTTGGCCCTTAAGTGCCCTCAGATGCTCATTTCCTGAACCCTATCCTGATTCTACTTAAGCAGGTCTTCCACTACCATAGACATTTTTCCGGTGTTTACATAAACATCTCCATCCAGCCTCACAAAGATGAACTGGAGATTCATTCAAAGCTTACCAATTTGTACACATATTTATCATACTCTTCATTTTTTTTTTTTTTTATAACAAGTCTCTTGTTGCCACAGTGCTCAGTTGACATACTCAATGAAACAACCTCAGAATAACTGGGATAGAGAGTCTACTTAAAACAAAGCATTGTCATGTGAAAGGCTCTGTGTGTGAGGCTGATGGAAACTGTTATCCTCCAAGTAGCTTAGGTACCTCTGGGAGGGAGGTAGTTTCGAAGAAACTCATCCAGCCAGGCCTCAGAGCCCATTGGTTTCATCCCTGAGGATGCTGAATCCACAACAACAGAATGTTGTGGTTCAGAGCTTCACATCCTGGAAGCCGATACCAGGTGAACATTAAAATAGCTTTCCTAGTCATGACAAACCCAATGCTGGTCTGGCCAACCATTTTCAGAAGTTTCAATTCTTAAAACTCAAGACTGACATGCTTTCCATGTGAAAAACATAGAACGGAAGTGCAGAGGACTACATGCTTCGGAAGGAAGCAAACCTTTTATGCTTACCTGTCCTGATTACTTATGCCTCTCATTCTCAGATCTGAACAGCAAAATGGAAAGAATGACCATCAGACTTTTGTCAGATCACCATAAAAAGCGGTCTAACACACATACAAATCTATCCAGCTGGTCTCTTTATTGAGTGATAATCTCCATAATCATAAAATGGATTCAGTGACTAACCAGAGTTCAACGAATATCTGAAATCTGACACAACTTGGAGAACAAAGGGAAATGTACAGGTGTGCTCAAAGATATTGCTTTTTTTTGCCCAGAGGTCTCTCAAACAAAACTCTTGAACATCTTTCAAAGATTTGATGACCTTTAGAAACTTTTGTGATTCGATCTGGGAACTCAGTTTCCTGACAGAAAGATAGAAACCTGCGCACTTTGACTCTCCAACTGTGTAGACACCATCCAATCTGTGAAACTGTAGATGCCATTTAATCTGTGAAACTGTGTAGACACCATACAATCACACTGGAACTGGTGATTTTAGCCAGTTCTTACCATTTGTGTACAACAGGCATTCGACGGTTAGTGAGTCGTCCATAGGCACAACATCTGAAGCCAAAACTATATTCTACAAAAGGTAGGATTGTCTGTTATAAGCACAGGGTCCAATGTATGATTGCTGAAGCACTCTGTGCAAAACTGCCACATTAAACAAAGATCACTCCTTTTGAAAAAGAAATGGTTCAAAAGAGGTCATTTATAAAACTGGACCAAACAACCCTGAATGAAGGCACCATCTATCCTCTATATACGCCATCGTAACATCTCTTCAAAGAATTTCACTCATCCAGTTTACACCTCCAAATAGGTAACTCCCATGATGATAAAAAAATCCCTTGATGTCAAGATGTGTAAATGGGGTTAAATGTTGAGAACTAACCTTTAAAACGTATGCATGATGTAACCTTGACGCACATATGCAACTAAATGGGTCCATCAGAGTGCAAGCATACCTGAACAAGCGAGGCCCCGAGGCATTTCCAACTGGATGACGTCACAGCTGTGACCTCTGGATGTTACGTAATAGGAACCTGCTGTGATGAGCAATACTGCGTTCCTCCTTGTAATTCTCCTACAACAAGAAGCTCTTGTCTGCTAAATATAGAAAGGCTTATCACTGCAAAAAAAACATCACTCCCGTTATGAGATGTGAACATTATCAAGCTAAGGGAGTGGTGAGGACTTCTGTGGACTTGTGGAAATCTAACCTCCCTCAATTTCACCACAACTTATCACAGATAATTAAAAAAAAGTAATGAAAGGGTCATATCTGTCAAGAATGAACAACGTCTATAAGGTAATTAAACGAGTACTGGGAGAGGTGGACATGTGGCTTGCATAGTACAGCCAAAACAGATTATGCCCTACACCACTTAAACATTAATTTATTCTTCGCTGATGTGATTAGGTGTCAAACGGCTGGATGTGGGCAGAGTCTCCAGTGGAGGTGGGAATGAATGGAGTGACCTTGGGTGCTGATGCTGATTAAGCATTATCAGGTGCTCACGCTGCAGCTCGGGATGCTGAGGAAGAGCAAGAGTGGCATCGCTGCAACCCGATCTATCGCAGTGGGAGGAGGCGCTTACATAATTTCCACACAAGAGACGGAAGGGGGCATGACAGTGGGGAATTGGGAGGTCTGAAGGGGCTACAGACAATATGACAACATTATTCAATGCTGACAACATACAACAATATGGTGGATAAATATATCTGATCATAAA
The DNA here is from genome assembly GCA_026230005.1 of Gila orcuttii. NCBI lineage: Eukaryota > Metazoa > Chordata > Actinopteri > Cypriniformes > Leuciscidae > Gila > Gila orcuttii. The sequence goes on from JAPDVR010000025.1 coordinate 21,461,906, forward strand.
TGCACTGCCAATTTATTGCTAAAACTTGTTAAAGACAATTAAATTGTACAATCTATCTAGTATATCCTACCTTTTGAGTAATTATTTTATAGCTGATATGATGGCTAAAAGATACAAATCTTTAAAGTCCTCCTGTATTTAATAATTGTATCCCTTAAATCTCATCTTTGATCACCAAAATGACTTATTTAAACGTTTTTTCCTTTTAATTTTTTCCTAAGAAAAATTCTTCATGCCTTAAAATAGCTTGAATGTAACTACACCCTTGCCTCATTTAGTATAGCAGTTCTATGAACGCAGTTCAAATGAGCCCCGCCTTCACTCACTCACAGCAGCTCAGAGATCCACTTGTTGACGATCACACGTTGACGTGGTTACAAGGTAGTTTGTGATGTCAGAAACACCAGTGATTTCAAACCAAGTTTTTGAGACTGTCTTTGGTTCACTGCAGTTTTAAGGAGAAAATACTCAGCAATTTTCTTTTGACCTATGCATTTGTACATGGTTCGTCTTAAAGCATATTAAAACACCACATAAACATATAAACAACATTAATTTTCACCACAGGGTGACTTTAAGGTTTTACCCATTTTAATAGGATTTAGACTAAATATATAATCTAGAATTTAGTGTTTTTAGGTGACATCACAAATAAATAAAAAAATGGGTTTAGTACAGTACAGTTTAGTTCTTCTGAAACCTGGCTTAGAAAAAGAATTGAGTGTGAAATTAAGAACAGTTGACTGGAATTAATCAGCATACAAAATCAGACTGAAGATTAAAAAAAAACTACTACTAGACAAAAGCAACATGGCTACCAATATATTGTGCATTCTTTTTAATTTAAATACAATCCAAATTTCCACCTTAAACAGTTACTTAGAAGTGGGACCCTAAATGAAGTATTCCTAATTTTATTCAAAAGAAAACCTCTAAAATCTTGAAAATAGACCTTAGCTTCCCAAGACATGATTGTCATAAGAGATTGGCTCGAAGATAGAGAAGAATGCAGACACAGTCCAATCAAAGCACATCAGATTAAATAGACGACGCAGTCAGATGGCATAGCAGATAACAACATACTCCAAAACCAGACAGCACTGGAATATTTTTTAACTTCTTACACTTCCATGAAAAATCTTACACCCCATTTTGACCACCTTTGAGGAAGCACCAAATGGAAAACTACCATCACTAAACAAATCAGTTTACACGATCACAAACAGGATGCGATTACAGATTGTGAGAGTTGGACTTCGCTTATAAACAACTTTAGCAACACTATATTTGATACAGCGTGAACTTTGCAAGGATGCATTGCAAGGTCACATAACAGTTTCCATCTACACACAGCTCATTAGTGCAGTTATTGCAACTTAAGAATAACTTTGATATAAGCTGTTATCTAAACATCAGACACTATCCAGAGGCTAAACAGTTTTTGCGGAAAGCAGGTGTGTCTAAAACCAACATCCCTGAGAACAGTTGCGATTGACAACGTAAACCTGAAAGACTAAACAACACCACCTGACGGCAGTGTTATAAAACAAAACAGTGTTTGGATACTGCACTAAGTGAACTCCTTACACACCGGACAGCCAAAAACATTTCGCCGCAGAAGACAAAATAAACTGCCAGATCAAGCAGATCGTGATGGTTTTCTAGCTTTCCAAGCGTTAACATTAACTGTGAATAAACACAATATCTAAAAGGAGATGGAAACATGAAGGAAAAATGAAGAGGGTAGAAGAAAGAATAGGGTATCATCGGAAAAAAACAAACTCAACCTTTTAATCAGATACATCTGGGACTTTTCACTTTGGACGGCATCCTTGAAAAACCATGGAACTTCAGAGATTTGTTATATATAGCAGTACCGCAGTAAAATAAAACTACAACCACATGTAAAGGGAAAAAAGGAAACAGCATCTCTCAAGCCTTCCATGTGAAGAGCATGCTTTGGTCTGTTAACATTCACTAACTTTCAAACAGCCCCCTTGCTTAACTTTCCAAATTGAGGTAGAGGTTAAAACTAACATTGGAAAGGGCAAAGTCTGCCCTTAGCTGTAGGGAAAAAGCAAGTTGGGAACACAGTGTCCAAACCAACATCGGTCTGCAGCCCCCACACAGTACAAGCTGCATTGATTTTAAACTTCAGCTATCTGCTCTTTCTCTTGCTGAAGGTTCTCATCGTACAACATCATGCTTGATCTCTGCATAACCTGGCACAGCTTCAAGAACATCCACAACTCCAAGGCAGTGGTGGAAAGAAACACGCGGAAGAAGATGATAAAACATCCCAAAACTGGTACCTGTAAAAGAAGCAGTCACAACACACTAGAACCCCCATGCAGCTTGTGAAGTCGGCAATCAGATTGTCCTGTCCTCTGTTGTGCTGCCTTTAAGATGTACTACAGGTGAGTGGTATCCGTTAGAGCGGGAACTCTTGGCATAGCATCCTCACAGATCTGCAGTGGAGCCCCAAACTGTTTCTCCCTCACACTTTCAGACTCCCTCTCCTGTTTCCCGATCTGTTTTCAGTTGCTGGACTGCACACAGTTGGGGCTTTGTTAGGTAGCGATTTCCCTTGCCGCGGTGCAGACAGAACAACACTTCAGTCAGCAAACAAATACAAGCGTCCGCAGCAGGCGAGCACAGCGCATACAGTCGCTCAGCACTTGTGTGTTCCTCTCTGATGATACCCTCAGTTTCCCCCCTCCCATCTTCTCTCTCTCTCTCATTCTGTCGCCGTCTCTCTCCCTTTCCTCCCAGTCTCACTCTCCCGTTGGCTCTGACTTTGAGGCGGGAGCGTCGGGTTGGCAAATAGACTTGCTGCAAACCGATGACGGCCCACTGCAGGAATATTCTGAGCCAGGAATTTTTTAAGGGCCCAAACAGCCCCTGCAAATGGTGCTGTTTCTTTCCAGGAAAACTTTCTCCACTCTCAAAAATAAAAAATGATAAAAAATACTCTCTGCATGGTTAAGTACCTCAAGATAAGAGACCAATGTGGGGGAATGACTCTGGAAGCAAAGCTATTAACAAACATAAATAGGCTACTTTTAGGGCATAAAGAGTTACAGGGAAACAGAAAAAGAATGACTTTCTCTTACTTAAAAAATAAAATCAAAGAAAGTGATTTCTGCTACTCTAGCAAAAAAAAAAAAAAAAAAAGATGATCTATTCGAAGCTGAATCCTAAACATTACCCGTCTCTCATTGTTCAGACAAACAATTAGTGAACAATTAGCGAAACAATTATTCCCGGTTGACAGAGCCGTATGCCGATTGGCTAATATGTGCTGTCTGATTTTGGTTTTCTGTTTACAGAGCTTAGAGTTATCAACAAGACAGTGTTATTTCTCAGCAGTAGGGGAGGGCGATATACCGGTAGACATGATTAACTGGTAGAAATTTGTCTACCGGTAGAGATTTTGGACTATCGTCACTATCGCGGTTACGCTCACGTGATTTTGCCACTCTGTGCCTTCTCGAAAGCTTATCGTTTGCATCCGTTTTTCAGCCTTACAGTGTAAAAACAAGTGATCTAAGCGCTTTTGCTGTTTACACGGAGACCGTTTTGAAATACTTGCACTTTAAAACCCATTTTCAGAAGTTTCTGTTTCCAGACACCCAAAACGCCGTTGTAGTGTAAATGAAAGGCCAAAAGTTTTACATTTTTAGTTTTTAAGCGGTGTCGTGTAAACAGCCCTTGAGAGCACGCGGCACGCCTGAAACACGCGCACATGAAGCCTCTGCTCATACAGTGTGTGAGTGCTGAACTTAGCGCCTGGACTGGAGTTCTTTTTAGTGCCTTGCTGGGCTTGAACAGTCATATACACACATGTAAATGTCAAAATGCCCGTCTTTTCAAGTAACCTCATAAACAGTTGTTTATGCTTTCTTTCTCAATTATTTACGTTCTCTTTAGTCATGACTAAAGTGAACGTAAATAATTGAGAAAGAAAGCGCATGTGTATCTGTATATTAGATCAGTGCATTCGCTCTTAAAGTGACAGCAGTCTAATAAATTTGCTTTGTTCTATTGTAGTTTTTTGTCATATATTTTGTTATATAAGATAACTATTTTTCACCCCAAAAAATTATGCTGACATTTACCTACACATTCCAAACCATTTTTTTTCCTCCATGTAAAAGAAAAGGAGAAATTTTGAATAATGTTTATGTAGCTCTTTATCATACGACATAGTTAAAGGCAACCATGTATGTCAGGCTCCGAATAGGAAAAATATCACAATAAAAGCACCACTAAAGAGGTCTATGTGAACTGTTCACTTTATTCCAAGTCCTCTGGCAAACAGACCGATATGTACATTGCTATTCATTGATAGTCTTCCCTTCCATCGATGAACAGAATGTCATGTGTCCACACCAGCTTTGAAGTCAGTAAATACGGTCAACAGCGGCTCAACTGTACTTGCTCGACAGACAAGAACAAATATAATTTTTGGACTTTATGGAGTAAGGACTTGACAGAATTTTGTCAATACAAGATATTGACCAAAAATTGATGCAGCTCCTGATGGAGGTAAATGTTGTGATGTTATTTCTATCAAGAGGTGCATCATTTTTTGGTTAAGATTAAGATCTTGTATTGTCAATGCAAGAGTCCAGCACTCTGTAAAGTCTCCTCCAGCACATCCCAAAGACTTTCAATGAATTTACGGTCTGGACTCAGAGGTGCCAATTCATGTGTGAAAATGATTCTTCATGCTCCCTATCAACCATTCTTTCACAATTTGAGCTTGATGAATTTTGACAATGTCATCCTGGAATATGGCCATGATGTGTCTTCATGGTTTTTTAAGATATGAAAGGTTACACACTCCATCAGTTAGGGTTAGAAAAACTATTGCCAAACATATAGCAAGCTAGAAACACAATCACAGCAATAATGGACTCTTAAGCATTTGCCCATTTAAATCCAAACAGATATTGTTTCAGTAAACTGTCATTGCATGGGGGGTGGGGGGTCACAAAAATGAAACCCTCTTTTTGTGTTCCACTGAAAAAATAAATGCATTCAGGTTTGGTGACTAGAAAAATGACAATTATCTTTGGGATAATCTATCCCATTTATGAAGTCAGTTTAATAATAAACAAACACATCACCTACATAATAGGCTATGTGGCTTTCTTAAAAATACTAATGAGAGAAAATAAGAGAAAATTACCATCACCTTATAAAGTTATACAGAAAATGATATTTTTGTAGCAAATAGCACATTATATTCAACACAAATAAAAAAAAAAGCTCATTGCAAGCGGTCTCTTGTTTCTGTAGCCTATAGCCTACATGTAAATATGCATACAGACGATCAATTACCTAACCACAGAAAAAAATTACGTCACCCATTGTGTCAATCTAAAACCACTGAGAGGAGCTATACCTCAAGCCTCAGTTTTCAATCTTAACTCTCTCTGCATAAAGCCGTGACCACAGTGATCTTCTCCCGGACTCGATGACGTTATTCCTAGCAGAACAAAGTGATTACGGAGCAGAAGCTCTGGAAACTAACAGCGCCCGAGCTGTGATAAGAACCTTCCCTTTGTACGGGAAAAGCTGCAGAGAATAAAACTGTTTTCTTCCAGACCTGGCCAGGAAGAATTAACATTTTTTGGGGAACACAGTGAGAAATCCTAATGAGCAGAGAAAGTGCATGTGTCTTGTGTCCTAATGATCTGACAATGAATGGACTGGTCACTCAGAGCCTTTTGCTGGACTCACTGAATCCAAAGAATAACAATTGAGGGGAGGCAATAGGAACGAATGATGCAATGCATTCGTTTCGGTTCTCTCTCAATGAAAATGGGGGGAAAAGAAACACCCCTCCCTTCTAAAAGCAGGATGTACAGGTTTACTGGTTTATTTCACAGAAATTAAATTAAATTGCTCGTTAGAAGCAAACGTAAACGTTTAACAACTTCAGTTCTTGACAGTTCGCGTGTTGCTGCTAGCGTGCGTAGGCTACTCATTAAACATGATAAAACAAAGGTGTTCGTTATGACATAGTCAATTTAAACTTTTTTTTTTAAAAGAGTCTCGTTCAGTGGAAACGCGGACTATTCAAACGCCCTGCGTGACCTTACGGAAGCGCTCAATGTAACACATGTGGCTTTAGCGGAATGGAACGTAACAATTACATTCCAACGCGAAACGGTTGTCATGAATTTAAAAACACAAAAGAAGCGAATTCAAAATTCCGTGAGAAAAACAAAGGAATCAATGAAAGAATGATTATACCAGGTCGATATTTAAATTGCTTACCTATTTAAGGTGTACGAACCGTTCCGTTTGAATCTCATTTTGGATGATAAAAGTTTGACGATTAAATCCAGAACTGTAAAATAAGCAGACTGCTATGTTACAGAAAGCTGCTGAAACACAAAGAGAGGGGAGTCCTGAGTATGAGACCGCCTCTAATGTCCGTTTGTCTAAGTAGGACTGTCTTAAAATCAGACAGGGGGATGAGAAGGAGATTAACAACATTTTCATTGTGTGCCTGTGAAGTTATTTATGGCAACAAAACGTTATGTTTTGTCTGAGTTACGTTCTTTTGGCGAAACTGCGGCATGGATGGAGGGTGTTTGATTGCATTCGGAAACCTGGCAAACAAACGAGCGTTTCCAGGCAGACGAATGTTTAAAATTAAGTTTAAATATGCTGCCAAATGTGTGTGTGTGTGTGTGTGTGTGTGTGTGTGTGTGTGGGTAGAGCGAGAGAGAAAGAAACATGTTTGAGTCATTCCACCAACTTCCATTAATTTATCTGGTTTCAAACAGTGAGCTCAAATGATCCTCTTATAACGTTCCGCTGTTTCCCAAAGCATATATCAGGACGAGAAGAGCTAAAAATAACCATAATGATATACTTTAGGATCTCGACCATGAGACCCCACCCAATACAGCAACACTAGTTCCACTTAGTGCCAGACTAAAAATAGAACCAGACCAAAAGTGAGAGCAGTAGCTACAGCTCTGAAAGCAACATGTATCCAGGGGAAATTATTAAGTGAGCTAAATCAAGCCCTTTAATACAATAAAACTAATTCATCTACAAATTGTCCTCTAATGGACAGATATGGTTTGGTCTCTCTTTCAAATTTATGTTTTTTTGGCTAATTAGCCAAAAATGTATCCATATTTTTTAAAAGAACAAATCTCCATAACACATTAAGTTTGTAGAAAAAACGTTGCTGCCCAATTTAAGTTATTCAACTTCATTAAACGGACTTCAAATATGAGTTGAATCTTATAACTTAACTTTTTTTGATGAGTTAAAGCAATGTTAAAACACATGTTGTCATAATTAATTGATAATTTATTTATTTTTTTACAGTGAGGGCAATGTTGTGCACCCTGGATCTTGGTCACTTTTTTAAATTTCTGGTTTCACGATTAAAAGGGTCACGGAATAAAATAAGAAATCTATTTTCTAATACATTTAATATTTGAGTATGAATGACCAAAATAGATATGTCTTCATACACACATTAGGGTCTTACTCTTAGAAAAAATATATATGACATTACAAAAAGTAGCTTTAGAAATAAATATTTTTATTTGATTCAACATAGAATTTATTACAAATAAACTTTTAGGCTTAAACAGCTTTTATATACAGGTGAAACTCGAAAAATTTGAATATCATGCAAAACTTCATGTATTTCTGTAATTCAGATTAAAAGGTGAAACTAATATATTTAGTAGGCTATATACATAAGCATGATTGTACTTTTCAGAGGGCCGACATTTCTGTATTTAAAATCCTTTTTTTTATTGATTTCATGTAATATTCTAATTTTTTGAGATTTTGAATTTGGGGTTTTCATAAGCTGTAAGCCATAATCATCAAAATGATAACTTTTGCATGATATTCTAATTTTTAGAGTATCACCTGTATATACAGTATATACCCAAAAATGAAAATGCTGTCATCATTTACTCACCCTCAAGTTGTTCCAAACCTGTATGAATTTATTTTATCTGAACACAAAAGAAGATATTTTGAAGAATGTGGGTAACCAAATATGGCCCCTTATTTTATGGAAGTCAACGTGGTCCATCAACTGTCTGGTTATCGACATTCTTCAAAATATCTTCTTTTGTGTTCAGCAGAGGAAAGAAACTCATACAGGTTTGGAACAACTTGAGGGTGAGAAAATGATGACAGCATTTTCATTTTTGGGTGAACTATCCCTTTAAATATAGTCACACAAATCGGCTTACAAATGGAACAACATCCTCCATTAAATAAAACATTGAAGCAGTGATGTTTTCTTTCCTATTTGTTGTACTGGACACATGAAATTCATCCCATGTGTGGTTACGTTTAATTTCTTTGAATTGTCCTTCAGTGAATTCCTCTTCCTGTCATACTAATTCAAATTCCCACTCATCATCCCGTGGGGTGTGGTGAAATCGATTCAAATGCACACTCTTGAATTAAAGAGTAGCCAGTTCTTTCTTACATTCTCAGTCTTACCCGACCCTGCAGTATGATACAGAATATGATGAATGTGTTTCTCTCTGTGTAAGTCTCTTGCAGAGAGCTTGGCTGGCAGGACCATCATTATAATTACAGCAAGCTGGCAGAGTCCTGCGGGATCGATCCCTGCGGCTGCAGAAAGAGTTATGCAATCCTCAGCGAGAACCATCAGTGCACCAGGACAAGCCAGCCGTACAGTCCTGGGACAGACTGCTGTTTACTGTGGACACACACACACACACACACACACCACATTCCAGTTTCAGAAGTGGCTGAAACTTACACTGTAAAAAAAATGTTCTGGATTTTAACGGTAAAATACTGTAAAAATGCTACGGTGATAAACTGTAAACAGAAAGTTTCTGTAATATATACGGTGAATGTGATAGATCTAACCGTACATTTAATGTAATTTTACAGTTTTTGGAAATGAAAAAGAAAAGTCATTGTATAATTTACAGTAAAAAAACGTAAATTGACATTTCCACAATTCCCTGTTTCTTCATAGTTTTTGTTTTCTCTAATCAGTTGTGTACATTAGGTTTTAATGTTACATTTAATGCTGTTAAATTAATGTTTATTGCATTTTTAAATTTTCATGTGTATTACCATGATGGTGTTTAATGTTTGTGTGAATGACACTGTGCAGGTTCTATATATAAGTATAACTATCTCAGCTTGTGGAAAAGCTGCTTGTGATGAGCTTTGATTCATCATGTGACTCTCATCACCACTGAGATTGGTGGTTGTATAGTACTTCAATAGATCGGTAAATTAACATTATATTAGACAATGAATTAAGTTTTTTTTTGCTGTACATTTAATTTAAGTCTGTAAAACCTCAAATGTTGCTACTGTATTTTTGACGGTAGATTTGCTGCCAGTTTTCTTTTTACCATAAATGTACCATATTTTTTTTTACATTGTATAAAGCTATATACACTCTAATATAATAAGTTGTGATGCATAAAACTGGTTTAGTTTAAATTAAAAATTTAAAATGATTAATAAAAAGTAAACGTCGAAAACATGTAATTTAAAATTACTAAGTAAAAGTCTATTTTTTACTCTGTCTCTGGGTAACAGGGCTGTTTTGGCAGAACTTATGCTTAATATCATTTTAGAGACGGATTTGGGAAACTTTGCCTGCCAGACTGTTACAAAACTCAAGTGCAAGTCTCCCTCATGCACCATCCATCATTAGGGTATAAGGAAAATGTCAGATTCTAGAACAAGTTGGAAGACCAAGAAAAATCTCAGAGGAGAATAAAGTCAAAACTTCCATCATAAAATAAAAACAGCCAACAGCACTCAAATTTTTTTTTTTTTTTAACAAACACAAAATAACTAGTCTAGCTCAAAGGGCTTACAGATCAAGACTTAAATACTGAAATAATGATTTATTGTAGTAGCTTTTCTGAAACTAAGTAAACTTTTAAAGATGGCTAGCAATCATGCCAATTTAATTTTTACTACAATTTGTTTACATTTTTATATTTTCATTATTTCATATATGTATGTTTACAAATGATCATTAAGACATACATTTAATAATTAAGATAATACATTTTAATGTATTTTTTACATAATACATAAAACTTAACAATATTAATTTTTCACTTTTTTAAATAATCTGAACAGACAACTTAACAAAAAAAAAAAAACATGTAGCAAACTGGTTCTGACAAAATGTTAATTGCTGCAGTCTATTTTAAAATTAATTTGAATTAATAATTTTTTTAATCGGTTTTAATGAATGAACAACAAAACTGAATAACAGTTCAATAAGTTAATATTGTGTTATATTTTAGACACAATATTGTCTGCTTTTGCTAAAATTTTCCAATACAAATATTACTTATAAAGCCAGAGCAGAACTGTAGTGCATTTCCGAACAACACACAGCGATGTTTCGTTTCTGAATGAATCTGTGTTTTAAGCGAATCAGTCAGGTGAACCAATGATTCAATGGCCCATTCATAAAGAGAGCCATTTACTTCATTCCTGAATGAATCAGCCGTTTGGACGAATCAAATGAATGAATGACTCAATAACTTTAACTTTTTTCAATTAGACATTTACCGCCACCTACTGGCAGTTTTAGTTTTTTATAAAAAATTATTTAATATTTCGGGGATAGCTTGCCCAAAAATGAAAATTTAGTTTATTTATATTTACTCATGTTGTTTCAAATATGTGTGGCTTTCTTTCTTTTGCGGAACATATAAGATGATATTTTGAAGAATGTTGGTAACCAAATTTTTTTGGTCTGTAAATATATCTAAATACCAATTAAGATGCAGCTTTTTTTTTTCCAAGATTTGCGATTAATCGGCACATTCAATTCATTAGACTAAAATGTTTAATCGCTTGACAGCCCTATATTTGATAACGTTTTTTTTTTTATTTGATCATATTTTAAAAATGTAATTTATTCTTGTGATGCAAAAATTAATTTTCAGCATCATTACTCCAATCGTCAGTGTCACATGATCCTTCTGAAATCAAAAATCTAATTTGCTGCTCAAGAAACATTTCTGATTATTATCAGTTAAAAACAGTTGTGCACATTTTTGAAAATTCACTTTGATGAATAGAAAGTTCAAAAGAACAGCATTTATATGAAATAGAATCTTTTGTAACATTATAAATGTCTTTAATGTAACTTTTGATCAATTTAATGCATCCTTGCTGAATAAAAGTATGAATTTCTTTAGTTTCTTTCCAAATTCTTTTTATTTCTGACCCCAAACATTTGAACGGCAGTGTTTAATGTTACAAAAGCTTTCTATTTCATATAAATGCTGTTCTTTTGAACTTTCTATTCATCTCAGAATCCTGAATATTTTGTTTTCAAAACAAACTGTTTTGAAAACAACTGTTTTCAACATTGATAATAATAAGAAATGTTTATTGAGCAGCAAATCATCATATTATAATGATTTCTGAAGGATCATGTGACACTGAAGACTGGAGTAATGATGCTGAAAATTCAGCTTTGCCATCACATGAATAAATCATAATTTAAAATGTATTAAAACAGAAAACACTTATTTTAAATTGTAATAATATTTCACAATATTGCTGGGAAAATAGCAATGTTTTTTCAACTTATTTTTAAGTAAATAAATGCATCCTTGATGAGCAGAAGAGACTTTGAAAACATTACAAATCTTACTGATCCCAAACTTGAAAGGCAGTGTATATACATTACATATATCATATGTATGTTTGTGTGTGTGTGTGTGTGTCTGTCTGTCTGTGTGTGTGTATTAAGCTATTGAAGGAGATGCTTCCAGAGGTCATAGATCCTCTTCTTAATATCATTAATTAATCTTTGTCATTAGGATACGTACTAAAAACTTTTAAGCTGGCTATGATTAAACCGCTTGTTAAATTGTCATATTATTAGGCTGCATAAATTAGGTCAGCCGGAACCGGGAACACTTCCTATAACACCTGATGTACTCGCTACATCATAAAAATAATGGCATCTACGCTAATTTTATTCTTCCTGTTTATTCCGAGTTTTACTGTAATCAGCCGGATCCGGGCCGTATCCAGATTAGATGGTGGACCTGCGCCTGGACATGACCACAACGCATCCCTGAAGTGTCAGCAGAGCTTGTGTCAACTAGACTCTCCCCTGTGAAGGCCTCATCGACACGACAGCCATCGGCACTGATCCTCAACAAACTCGTCTCCATACGCGCGTGATGACTCCGATCTTCAACCAGATGAACTGCATAATATAATTTTCCGATCCAATCTGACTTCTGACCTGTAATGCTGCCTGAATCATAATCATTCACTGTTCATTCGTTGGCCAGAGGAGAACTGGCCCCCGACTTAGCCTGGGTTCTCCCAAGTTTTTTTCTCCATTCTGTCACCTGATGGAGTTTTGGTTTGCCACTGTCGCCTTTTCGCCTTTCTTCGCCTTTGTCGCCATTGGCTTTTGGATTGCTTAGTTGGGGACATTTCATTTTATATTTAACAATATTATTACAAAATTATTTCCTGTTATCTATGTAAAGCTGCTTTGAAACAATCCGTATTGTAAAAAGCGCTATATAAATAAAGGTGACTTGACTTGACTTAAAAAACGCAACTTGATCCTACAGAATTAGATAATTTCAGGCCGATCTCGAATCTGTCAAAGATACTAGAAAAGGCAGTATCCTCACAACTGTGTTCCTTTTTAGAAAGAAATGGTATCTGTGAGAATTTCTAGTCAGGATTTAGACCGTACAATAGTACTGAAACAGCTCTCATTAGAGTCACAAATGATTTGCTCTTATCATCTGATCGTGGTTGTATATTTGACACCATTGACCACAACATTATTTTAAATAGACTCAAAAATTATGTTGGCATTAGTGGAATTGCATTGGCATGGTTTAAATCATACTTATCTGACTGTTATCAGTTTGTAGCAGTAAAAAAAGAGATGTCTTATCGATCACAAGTTCAGTATGGCGTACCACAAGGCTCAGTACTAGGACCGTTGCTTTTTACTCTGTACATGCTACCCTTAGGAGATATTATTAGGAAGCATGGCATTAGTTTTCACCATTATGCTGATGATACTCAGCTTTATATTTCTTCACGCCCTGACGAAACTTACCAATCCACAAAATTAACGGAATGCATGGTGGCTGATATAAAAAACTGGATGACTAGTAATTTCCTACTACTTAATTCTGAAAAAACAGAGATTCTAATTATTGGACAAAAAAAATGTCCTTACGTAATAACCTAGAATACTGTCTAACACTTGATGGCTGCTCTGTCAAGTCCTCGTCGTCGGTTAGGAACCTGGGTGTGCTCTTTGATACCAATCTTTCATTTGAAAGTCACGTGTCTAGTATCTGTAAAACCGCATTTTTCCATCTTAAAAATAAATCTATATTACGTCATGTGCTCTCAATGACAAATGCGGAACAGTTTGTTCATGACATCAGGGCTAGATTATTGTAATGCTATAATGGGTGGTTGCCGATAATTACCAGAACCAGAAAGTATGACCGTATTAGCCCGATTCTGTCAACACTGCATTGGCTCCCTATTAAACATCGTATACATTTTTACATATTGCTGATTACTTACAAAGCACTAAATGGTTTAGCTCCCCAGTACTTGACCGAGCTCTTAACGCATTATAGTCCTTCACGTCTATTGCGATCTCAAAATTCTGGCCAGTTGAAAATACCTGAATATCAAAATCGACTGCTGGCGGTAGATCCTTTTCCCATTTAGCACCTAAACTTTGGAACAGTCTTCCTAGCATTGTTCGGGAAGCAGACACTCTCTGTCAGTTCAAATCTAGACTAAAAACACATCTCTTTGACCTAGCATTCACATAACTGTAACAGGGTTTAAGATTCAGGGAAGAAGGAGGCGGGAACATTTAACAATTTCAATAATAAAATAAAACAAATACAAAAACAAAAGTATAAGCCAGCAGCCCCTCACGGACGACTGCTGGCCACACAAAACAGAAACAAATCACAACATAAAATCAGGCCTGTTCCTCTCTCGATCTTCACAGTCATTGCTCATTTTATGCTTCCGCTCCTCTGTGAGAGATGCGAGACCGGAGCGTCTCACAGGTGACGTTCATTATCACTCACGTCACCGGCTTCGCGTCATTCTCTCACGTCCCTCGGCCTCATCCTGCTCGCCACAATAACACATTATAGACTTCTATAATTCAATGTTAGGCTGCATAGATTAGGTCAGCCGGAACCGGGAACAATTCCCATAAATCCTGATGTATTTGTTACATCATAAGAAGGATGGCGTCTACGCTAAGATTAGTCTCTCTGTTTATCCCGAGTCTGCCGGATCCAGGCCGTATCCGGATCTGATGAAGGATCTGCGCCTGGACATGACGACAACACAGTCCTGAAGTGTCAACTAGTCTCTCTGTGAAGGCCCCCTTCCCTTCCCTTTACCTCTGTACAGATAAAACGTTGTCGGGATAATTCCGGTTCACATGGCTACGCGAAAGCGATAAATAACTCTGCATTATACATTTTTAAGGCCAAACAAGTAGTTTGTTGAGGGTTGCTTTGGAAAGAAGGACTACACGCCTGCGCACATATATATTCAAACTTGCATACATATAGACTAAACACATGATGTGCATGTGCACGCCGTCTGCGTTATCACGGGTTTGCGTTTTTGAGGTTTGCACAGAGATAAAGTTTTTTTTCAAAAAAATTTCAAGGCTTGCACCTTGAAATCTATTTCAGGGTTTGCGTTCTCGAGCCACCAGCCACTGTTTTGTGCGGATGAGCGGGCCGGAGCGCGTTGAGTGTTTTCTGTTAGAACGGTGTCATGCAAGCGGCCCCTAAGTTAATAACTAATGATCTTTGCAACGGAAGTGAATCAATCAATCAAAACTAACTTTAGCTGGATAATAACTTTATTCTAGAGCTGCGGTAAAGCCAAAGCAATCTCGGTTACTGTAATTTCCTATTATCACTGTAAAGCTGCTTTGAAACAGTCCATATTGTTAAAAGCGCTGTATAAATGAAGGTGACTTGACTTGATTTGTGTAAACTACATATATCACAAAAGGGACAAGTAGGCATTTGTGTCATTTTACAATCTCCTGTTGCAAACAGTGTGAGGCTGCATTGCTCAAACCTATAATGTGCACCATTTGACCAGAGTGACGTTAGTGTTTGCTGAAATGTGCCAGTCCTCCTGGCGGGACGTTCTGCCTGTAGGCACACATGCACAGTCAAGTCAATCAGCACCAGATGAACCACAGAGTCTCTGTTGTGTATGCGTCTCATAAAGAAAGCTCCAGAATAACAGCCTACACTGAATATTATTTGTTGGCTCACTAACCTAATTAATGCAACAAGATTTGAGGCACAGTTAACACTGTGATGAATTGATCCAAACCTTGTTTAAGTCAATGAAACCTCAGACGCCGTAAACTCTTTGGCGCCAAGAGAAAGTTTACAAACTTATGTAACTCGATTTATGTTTGGATAAATGGCTGAAGAATGCGATATTCGTTTTCACACAGGTTTAAGATGATAACATCTGTGGGAGGCTGAGTAAAGACGATAACAGCCGCTGTGTTGCTCTCACTCCTCTAGAACATTCCACTCATGTCTGCATACTTCCCAATATAGTCCAACATCTCCTTTCAAGACACAGAAAAGACTTAATGTGTTTCATTTTGCTTCAAAAGGGCTGGTAAACTGAGAATTTGAATCATCAAACAGAAGAAACAGGGTGTAAACAGTTATAAATAGGCTAAAAAATAGGCATGAGGATTAGTGTATGGAACTCCTTTTACAGTAGTATAAAGATAATAGTTAGAGAGAATTATTGAAGATGAAGTACTGCCATCTAGTGTATTAATGCAGACATAACAATTTTAAATGAAACAAACATTTGGCTTCAGAAGATTTGGAAAAATAGCCAGGCCATAAAAAAAGTTGCTGTTTGGATTTTATGGAGTTTATGATTGGATCATTATTGCAGTGATTATTATGTTTATATCATGTTATATGTTTACAGAGTGCTGGACTCTTGCATTGTCAATACAAGATCTTGACCAAACATTGATGCAGCTCCTGATGGAGGTAAATGTTGTGATGTTATTTCCATAAAGAGGTGCATCATTTTTTGGTTAAGATCTTGTATTGACAATCCAAGAGTCCAGCACTCTGTAAAGTCTCCTCCAGCACATCCCAAAGACTTTCATTTAATTTAAGGTCTGGACTCAGAGGTGCCAAATCATGTGTGAAAATTATTCTTCATGCTCCCATCAACCATTCTTTCACAAAATTTGAGCTTGATGAATCTTGACAATGTCATCCTGGAATATGGCCATGATGTGTCTTCATATATGGTTGTTTAAGATATGAAAAGCTACACACTCCATCAGTTAGGGTTAGAGAAATGTTGGCAAACATATAACAAGCTAGACACATAATAATCACTGCAATAATGATCCAATCATGACTCTTAAGCATTTGCCTATTTAAATCCAAACAGCAACTTTTTTTCTTTTTTTTTTTTTTTGGCCTGGCAGTGTATGAGGAATAAGTCATATAAAATGCATTTTTTTTGTCTTTTTCTGGAGCTTGACAGGATACTTTCTCCTTTCGTTATATGGAAAAAGAAACTTTTCGTGTTTCATGTAAGTCATACAGGTGCAATGACGCGAGTAAATAATGAAAGAATTTTCATTTTTGGTTGAACTGTCACTTTACTAACTCTCACACCATCTGCATGAATGATAATGAAACTTCATATCAGGTGGCTTTCTTCATATTTCAGACTCGAGAGATTGAACTGTGGGGTTTTTGAGGGTATATTCCGTGTAACCGTTTTGTCTCGTTGCCATATCCTGTAGAGCATTACACTTGAAGTCATTTAACACTTGAAGTCATGTGCAATTACACTGTATGGTTCCATTTCTCGTCATAAACTGAAGAACATCTGACACTAGGAGTTTCACATCGTTCTGCAAACACATTTCAGACATGAGAAAGATTGAGAGAAAATGTCTGAAAATGTACTGGGGGGAAAATGACTAAATGTGGACAGACCATTTCGGATAAATAAAGTTTTTTTTTTTTTAAGCTATAAACATTTCCACCGTAGTGTTTTATTAATCAAAATTCAAATTGTGTACATTCATTTTCAATAGTTTAGGAATTTTCACTTTTTTATGCTCACCAAGGCTGCACCAAAAAAAAAAAAAAACAGTAATATTGTGAAATATTATTTCAATTTGAAACACCTGTTTTGTATTTGAATTTTTTTTTAATGTAATCTATTCCTGTGATCAAAGCTGAATTTTGACATGATTCTTCAGAAATCACTCTAATATACTGATTTGATGCTCAAGAAACATTTATTTTATTATTAACATTATTTTCTATTATTTAATATCATTATTGTATTATGTGTGTTAAAAACAGTTGTGCTGCTAAATATTTTTGTGGCAAGCATGATCAATTTTTTTCAGAGTTCTTTGATGAATAGAAAGTTTAAAAGAACAGCATTTATCTGAAATACAAATAGAAATAATAGATCTATATATTGTTACACCCCTAGATTATTTTCTGTGTGAAAAGATCAAGATTTGTTCTCAATACCCAGTGAGAGGAGACCACATCCACGGTGAGAAGTGAAAGACTTGTATCGCTCTTTTGAATATGTGAGAATTTCTTTCAGATGTGTCACAATACTTTCAGAATGAGAGGGAACAGATATGAAAGCAGAACCAATAAAACTCACTCAAATTCTAATTCAGTGCATTTAAATGAATTAGTCCTTTACTTGCCTTTAAATAACTGAATATATGAGTTTATGATGACTAATGCCCAGACAGCTGTGTAGCCCAGTATTCTGCTTCTTGTGTCAGTATATCAGCACTATGGTGATGCGTCTGCAGATGTGCATGTGGAGGGGTTCGGGTTTGACTCCATGCCAATGGCGCTGGAATGTGAACTGATTTGACCTCGACTTGCTGTCCAGTGGTTGGACATATTGCAATCCTCCTTTTAATAATTACACCGCACACAAGTCAAAAGTTAAAGGTGATATTGTGCAATAAACAAACTGCTTTTGTTCCGTTATGAATGAATGTTACTAGGGAATATACCAAATAAAGGAATTCAGGCCAATACAGATAGCAAAATCATTTTTCCATGTAATGGTCAATAATTGATATAATTGTTGATACTATAAAATAGAAGTTTATCTTGGTATAGGAGTGTATAAAGTATATACTCCAAATACGAAAATATAATAATAAAAAAAAACAATAATAAAAGATTATTAAAATATTATTTTGACATTTTATACTAAATAGAAGTCTTATAATTCTTTTTTGTTTTTTCATTAAAAAACTACTAATGACAATAAAAATCACAATTAACCTCATAACTTTTGATCAGTCTTAGAAAACAGAATAATATATATATAGCCTATATATATAGCCTATATATATATGACTTATGTTTTATGTATAGTTGACATTAAGCTGTTGTGCCCTGAAACAATTTTAGACTATTTTAACAGCATTTTTTCCTAATCCTTTTTAATGATGTTTTATTAACGTACTGTAGTTCGGGAGGAACACGTCAAAATAAGCCACCCAGGTGCCACCTACTGTCTACAGTCAGTAACCAACAAATACTCTAGTATCACCGGCTGTCTACAATCAGTAATCAACATATCTACCCAATCAGCACAAAGGCAAACCATATATTATCACAGTCAATAGTCTTCAGAATCCCTCCACCACCCCGTCTCCTCTCACTCACCAGTTCACTTCCTAAACCTGGGGGGGGTACTCTGCATTCGGGCCAATTACCGAGATCAGAGCCCTCTCCCCGGACAGCACGCCAAATACGTTTACCAATTTAATCTATCCGATTTATTTGTAAGTGTGAACTCGTGAAATAACTATTAAACATACAACTTTTATAATCTCATATTAATTGAGACTACACTACCGTTCAAAGTTTTTTTTGTTTTTGTTTTTAAGAATGAATGCTTTTACTCATCAAGAATGCGTTAAATTGACACAAATGGTCAGTAAATACATTTAACAGAAGATTGATATTTCTGATAAATGCTGTTCTTTTGAATGTCTATTCATCAAAGAATCCTGGAAAAAAAAGTCCACTGTCAAAATATGAAGTAGCATAACAGTTATCAACATTAATAATAATCAGAAATGTTTCTTAAGCATCAAATCCACATATCAGAATGATTTCTGAAGGATCATGTGACACTGAAGACTGGAGTGATGATGCTGAAAATTCAGCTTTGATCACAGGAATAAATTACACTTATTAAAATAGAAAACAGTTCTTTTAAATTACAATATTACTGTTTTTTCTGTATTTTTCATCACATAAATCACACACAAAAAATAGACCCGAAAAATAAAAAACCTTTGAACGGTAGTGTAGCCTACATGGAAAATTTCAACTAACAAAATTTCAGCAAAAGTCATTCAAATTAAGTTGAAGTCAAAACACATTTAAAAGATGTCAAAAATTGATGTTGATAAAAAAGGTCTATGAACAGATTATACATACAATCCTTATGCATAGCTTCCTGTCCCCATAAAACATAACATGACATGTCATCCGCACACATAAAGGAGACATATGGAGCCCAATATGTCGTTTAATAATGCGCATTTAATCTACCAGCTGTCCCGTGACCCCGCAGAGGTCGTTGTTCAGGCAGTGATGTTTACACTACAGACATGAATGAGGATGGAATAATAACAGTATACAGCCTGAAGAGGGCGCACATGCATTATTATAATGCAGGACCAGATATGAGACCAAGAACACGCAGGGCTACTTACTTTAGTACAGTATAAGGAATGATTTAGTGATCTATAGCAGAGTTCATTGACCTGTCAAATTTCCTTTAAAACTCATAAAACCTTTGCTTTTATGTACAGTAAAAGGCATTCAATCCCTTTTAAAATGGACAAGACCATATGTAAATGAACAAGACCATATGACCTCTGCTCATTGGCTGACAGCAGACATTGCATCCGACAGCCAATCAAAAAGACTATACGACTAAAGGTAAAACTACAGGCTGAGGGATTGTTTTTGGTTGTAAAAGACTGATTGAGGCTCTAACCGTCTGTTTTACCAACATTACACAAGCTATATATCTCAAGACACTTTTAGAAAGCTAGTCTTATTGACATTTTGTGTGGTGATGTTTGCTTTACAGTGCTAATAAAGACAATGTGAACCGTATGAGCTCATTGTTAGAAATTCAATTCAGATAAAAGAGGTTAACACAATCACAGAAGGTTATTATCAGTTATCACACGAGTGTCAGTCTTCCTAGCTGAAATATACATCAATACATGAAATATTTAATACATCAAAAATATCTGCTTCCAAGATACCGCTGCCTTTCCCATTTGAATCAATGACATTGCGATGAAGAAAGAAAATCTTTTTAAAGATCTAGTTTAAAACACATTATATATATATATATATATATATATATATATATATATATATATATTTATTTCATATGGTTTTGAAGAGTCTTTAAAGAAAACGTTTTAATTTGTTTTAAAGTATTTTTTTTTTTTTCAAATATCTTGAACCACATGACATCTTAAAACCTGAACTAACCTTGCTTTGTCATAAAAAGGACAAACTATCAGATATTATAAGATTTACTGACCATGACACACAGTTATGAGGGTCTGGGTCTTCTCTATCATGTTAGTCGTTGTTAACTAGTTTTCTGAATTAATGAGAGTTAGTTGCAAAGTAGTAGAATATCTAAAGTGGACCATCGAAATAAAGTGCAACCGACTTTTATTTGGTGGACAACGGTTTTATTATTATATTATTATATAAGCAGTGCAGTTTTGTTATTATTATTTTTTCACTATTAAATAATAATAAAATATTTTAAAATAAAAAAGAAGAAATGGTTTGTAATGAGTTTTTTCCCCCCATTATGATATCAAGACATTTTGACTGTATGCGCTCTTGAATTTGAACTCATGGAAAACATGGACATCAAAGAAAAGAGATTCTAGTCATATGTATGAAAAACATTTTCAATGTTTTTGAAATGAATTAACAGATCTGGACAAACAAAGCAAATACAAGATGCTTTAAAAAAAATGTTTTTATTCAGTTGAAATAGACAGTTTATCACGTAAGCGCTATAGGAGTTCAGAAAGGTTTAAAAAGACAAGATTTTTTTTTTAAATACTTAATATTGCTCAAATTTGGACTTGTTTTGAAATGTACTGGCAATGTCAGTTCTAGCAAACAAGCAAGTAGCAGCTATGCCAAGGAAAACAAGTACAAACTCCAAGGACAGACCAGGACCTTTTAGAAGGAAAAACACACTGCCATATTTCACCAAACACCAAAAACAGTTCTCAAGACCGCAAATAATAATGCTTTCTTTTGTCAAACTAATCAATTTATTTCCTTTTATTCAACGTTAAGCACTTACATTTGTAGAATATCGGTCTACAAATGGTCGAAAGGAAACAAGTACGTGTTTAAATAATGGTGTCACATATTTAAACACTGTAGCAAGCTAGAACCAACTAAACTAATAACTCAAGTTGACCAGTCATAAAATCTTGACCTGGCATAATAAACGTGCTATTGTAAAATCTGACACAGTTCCCATAAAGCACCGTTCTGCAAACAATGGCTCCCTCCACCCAGTGGAGACGCTTCCTTCCCTCCGGCCTTTCTGTAATCGCCATTATTTCTACATAGTGGAAATCTCCACTCAAATAAAAGTTCAATGCTCCATTCCATGTGTGTCAAGTGCCACCCTTGACATCAATAGCTTAAATCTCTAAAACTATCATGCAAAGCAGGGACGCTAACAGTCCCCTGACAGAACCTGAACTTCTTCTGACCAGATTAAAGACAATCACAATCAAATCGACAGAGAATAATACAGTGATATTGAAATTCTGGCAGAGACCGATAAGCTGATAATTACTGACGTTACGGCCGATAACCCATAAATACTATTTTGTCTAAACAAAATAGTTTATTTTAAGGTGCCGTAGTTACATTGTACTTCCTCAGATAAGTAATATTAATTAAAGGGTTAGTTCACCCAAAAATGAAAATTATGCCATTAATGACTCACCCTCATGTTGTTCCAAGCCCGTAAGACCTCCGTTCATCTTCGGAAAACAGTTTAAGATATTTTAGATTTAGTCCGAGAGCTTTCTGTCCCTCCATTGAAAATGTATGTACGGTATACTGTCCTTGTCCAGAAAGGAAATAAAAACATCATCAAAGTAGTCCATGTGACATCAGTGGGTTAGTTAGAATGTTTTAAAGCATCGAAAATACATTTTGGTCCAAAAATAACAAAAACTACGACTGTATTAAGCATTGTATTGTCTTCCGGTTCTGTTGTGGATCGGCGTTCAGTGACGCTGCTGACGTAAGACGAGCTGACGTGTTATCTGGTGCGCCCGAGCTTCGTTTACAGTCTGAGGGAGACGCACGCTGGAAACAAAACAATCTTCGCAAACATGTCTAAGGATTTCAACACAGAGGAAGACTTGCATTTTTTTGCCCAGCAATATTTATTTGAATCCGAATACACGGGCGCACCAGATACACGTCAGCAGCGTCTTACGTCAGCAGCGTCACTAACGCGGATTGACAACAGAACCGGAAGACAATACAATGCTGAATACAGTCGTAGTTTTTGTTATTTTTGGACCAAAATGTATTTTCGATGCTTCAAAACATTCTAACTAACCCACTGATGTCACATGGACTACTTTGATGATGTCTTTATTTCCTTTCTGGACAAGGACAGTATACCGTACATACATTTTCAATGGAGGGACAGAAAGCTCTCGGACTAAATCTAAAATATCTTAAACTATGTTCCGAAGATTAACGGAGGTCTTACAGGCTTGGGATAACATGAGGGTGAGTCATTAATGACATCATTTTCATTTTTGGGTGAACTAACCCTTTAACTACATGTACTTACTATAGAGTTACGGTCAGGGTTTGTTTTTGGGTTAGTTACTTGAAATCATGCATCATTTACTGTTATTACATGTAGTAATGTGTAACTACATCGCCTTAAATTAAAATGTTACCTAAATTCATTTGTTTAAAAGCCATATGTGAATTTAAACATCACACCATCATAATGTACAATAATAAGAAGAAATATTCATTTTGAGATTAGCTAAAGGTTAATTTAACAGTGTTTGAAACTAGGGATGCACCGATGTAGCGGCCAATAATCGGTATCGGCTGATAAAAGCAATTCTTTTAAATTGCCACCCATCCAATAATCATAAAGAGCTTTGTGTTTTGTTACTTCTGATAACAAAGAAAGTCTCAGCTTTAAAATTATGTTGATTTTATAATGAAATTCAAACAATAAATGGCATTTTGACACTCTTAAATAGCTTATAGTTGTAGCACCATCCAATAACATCAAAAGGTATGTTAAAGATACAGTAAAACTTACCGAAATGTATCATGTGACATGTCTCATGTAATCGCTCAATCAGTGTTTCAACCGCAGAAAGAAAAAGTGTGAACAATGTGTTACTTAATGTTGCATATTTACCTCAGGAAAGTTGTCAAATATTCACAGTTCTTCTATAATAAAACACTAGAGATTATATACTGTATATGCATGTTTAAAATTTGCCATGAAGACAAGCTTTTATGAAACCTACCTTTGTGCAAATTACTTGTATAAGTCAAGAGCAGTTTTTATTTGAGTATAATTATTATTTAAAAAAAATAGCAGTTGAATATAATATTTTGGGCTCTGTTGTTAATTATAATGTACTAAATGAGAGGGTTTCTTGTATAGTTTACAGCATAATTGGGAAAGATTTTTTTTCCTTTCTTTCCTTTTTTTCCTCATAACTATCGGTAGATATCATTCTGAATAATCGATTATTGGTATCGGCAGAGAAGTATCATGCATATTTGAAAGATTAACTTTAAATGAGCGTAAGATGACGGCAAACGTAATGCACGTGTAAAAATAAGGCAAATAAGCCACTGAATATCCAAAATTAATCGATATTTAAAAAAAAAACTATAATATCGACCGATTCTGATAACCCCCCAAAAAACCTCTGTATTGGCCAATAACCGATATAAGCTAACTAAAATAAATAAACAAATAAATATTTGCCAATCAAAATAAACGTCCTTCTCTCTACTTACTTACTATACTTTCTTTTAAAGCTAACGTTACAGGCTGCAGAGGCAGGGGAAAGAGTTTTTTTTTTTTTTTTTTTTTTTACAAATGCTTGCTGCTCATGATGTCTTTATTGATAATTTCACTTCCAAGTTCGAAAAAACACAATTGAAGCAATTCTTCTGTGTGAATACTGGGTGAATAACAGGGCAGAAGCCAAAATGTCACTTATTCAAGACATCAAAACAGGAAAGGATTTGGCCTATCAGCCTGCAATGGCCAGCATGATGCTTTATGTGGTCAGAACAGACAAAAACAGCAGGAGCAGGTCAAGTGAGGGAGCTTATGTAATGATACAGGAATGTGAATGTATGGTCACTGTCTTTGGACCTGTTAAACCAGCTGTATGATGGCATAAACCCATAGGAATGCCTGACAATGCCTGACCTTTTCTGTCTATAACCAAGCCACCTGTCACCTCTCACTGTTAGAGAACAGAGATGTTCTTAAAATTACACTTTTCTTCTTGCATGTGTTTATTCATGACTTCATAGCCTAAAAAACAAAAATGTATACAATATATAGCATTTACTTTTGCACATGCATGGCAAGTCTGCACAGTCATAAAAGTCTCTGTGGTAATAGAATTAATTTTTATTGAGAGTTGCCGCTTTGATCAAACATGAATTCAACATTATGCAAATGAGAGTTATGCATAATGCAGCGACAACCAATCGGAGTGCAGATGGGAGTTCACATGATTCAAAACTCTTAGATCCTGACTTCGCTCAGGAGATGGTTAAAAAACATTATATAGGCTATTATAAAATAAAAAAATGCTATAGAAGTTCAGCGTGAATTTTGTCTGTTACGTATTGGTGATTTTTCTAAAAATGGAAAAAGGTGCACATATAATTTTAAAAAAGAAAACTGAAAAAAAATCTTATGGATAAAAAAAAAATCGAACTAATTTAATTTTACCTAATAAGATAAATGACACTGGGCATAAAATGCACATAAATCTCTGAACATCATTCATCAGTCAATTATGCAGCAAAATACAAATATATCTACAAATAATTATCCCTTCATGGGTTTAACTACAAGATTAGGGACCCAGCATCAACATGCTCATGTAAGCATGCTAATTGCTTTGCAAATAGGCAATGTCAGCTGTATAAATGTAAGTGCCATTATAAATGGAGAATCAGACAAAATAAGAATAGTGAGGCCCAGAGCAGATCTGAATCTGCAGTTGATATGAAACAACCAAATATAAGCTTGAAACATAGTCAGTCAACAGTTTAAAAATAACAGCACCCAGTGTCTCAACTGTTATGCATATCATGTCACACAATGAAAGTCAATGGGGTCCAAAACAGCATTGGTGATAACATTTTTCAAATGTCTTCTTTTATGTTCCACATACAGGTTTGAAACAACATGAGCCGAGTAAATTATTACAGGATTTTCATTTTGGGGTGAACTATCCTTTTAAGATAAACCAACCATACACACTTTATACTGTCAAAACCACAAGGTAAAGATGTTAAGTGACTGATGAAAATTGTACATGGCAGCTCATGCAGTCAAGTTAATGTAAAACGAATCTACTTTTAGATATCCATCCAATTATTTGCAAATACCTGAGAAAATCTCTTGGCCAGAAACTGAATCAAATCCAAGCATTTACCAAAAAGTAAAGGTTTCAATGGATCTGTAATACATCAGTGACACATATTTAAGTCTTCTGTTAGTTTCTTAACCTAAAATAACCCAACAGGTCAGGGTGTAGCTTCTCATGTGGCAGGATGTCATGAAGGAAACCACATACGTAGAACAAAATGCAATGTTCAGTTTAAAGTTACAGACAATTTTAATGTCAGACTATGTTCTGAATCTGGACCCCAGTATGAAACGCTGGAAGAATGACAGAGCCACTTGAGTGAAATAAACTCAATTTATATTCCACTAAACTTCAAAGTTCAGCATTCACAACAACAAAAAATAAAAATAAAAAAAATACTTAAATTTGTGATCTGACATAAAACTTTTCAAATGTGAAGATAGATACATTTATGCCACAACATGATAATTTATAAGTGGCCAACATATTGAACTCACCACATCAACCAGTCCATTCTGCTGACAGCTGATCCACTCCAGCTTTGATTTGACTTTCACCGGCTGTCTCAAATTATATCCAGGGCTAGATGTTTGGTCTCTATGCCTAAATAACAGTTTTGGACATAGAGCTGCTCCTCACTGCCTTTGAATGATGTTTCTCCAGGTTTGAGCTCAGCTCTGGTGTTCTCAGGGCTGCTGGGGTTCAGTTGTCAGTGTTGAAGATGCCGGTGGTCCGAGTCTTGATGTCAGTAAGTACACTGAGATTAATGCTTCAGTCCCGCTGCTGCTTGACTTCAGGAATCCGGAAGTAAACGCGGCTGTGTCTCAAAATCCAGCGACCGAGATAACTATTTGCCCTGAAGCACGCAACGCGTTAAAATGTTTGGCAGCTTACTGGTTTTGAGCCACACAGCCACTGATTTCCCCCCCATTCGCTTCCGTGCCTGACATCGACCTCAGCTGCAGTCAGAAATAAACCTGCAGGAGACTCATTTAACAATTGTTTATATCTCTTTCTTCAAATTATATTATTTTTATCTCTTTATTATCTCTATATTATTATTATTTTTTTTAATAGTAGTAGTAGTAGAAGCCTATTATTGAAAAGGTTCACCGTTCTTGCACACAGCACCTTTTCTATCGTCTTTTGAATTAGTTATTTTTTCCTAATTTCTAGCTTAAGTTTCAGAAATTCATTCTATTTAACCGAGACGTCCTATTCTATAGGCTAACGATGTTTTATGTGTCTTTAAATCTTTTGATAAATAAGAGCCTTATAATAATACACTTTTTTTCCACTCAAGAACGGTCTCTCAACGTACCAACAGAAAGCGCTGTAGACATGTGCTTTTTTAAATGGTAAACTGCATTGGCATTTTCTAACCCTGTCTGGTGTAGGCTACCCCCTGAAATTCTTAACAATATATTATTAAATTATAATTCTTTTATCATATAATAGAGTAATTTGTTATTATTTTTTTGATTAATTATCAATACAAAATTAATTAATGCATTCATTTAGTAGTTTAAAGGCCCCCTGAAATCAAAATTTAAGTTTTTTTAGCTTTTAGTGTGAATGTGTTAGCCTTAAGGTTATGAGTAAGCTGGTGTGTTCCAAAACAATGACAAAATTCGCATTTAGGAGATATAAGCATTCAAAACTTACACTCACTCTGCTAAAATGGATCTTTAAAAATGGTTTTTATGACATCACCGCAGACTTCAGTTTCTCATCACATCTTCTGTCCAATCAAATGCTCTCTAGAATCTAAAGCGTCCCGCCCAGGGGCGTTGCTAGACCCCTTTTACTGGGGCACGTGCCCCAGTATAAATCTGCTGTGCCCCAGTAAAACTGAAGTTTGAGTTTAACAATTGATTTTATTTGTTTGTGTATTTAATAGAAATTATATTATAGGGTAATAAAAATTATCTTTTTGCAACGCAGTAATAAACCAATCAACGCTTGTAAAAGCAACGCAGTTTAACCGAAAGCAGAAGCTGACCCGCGCGACAGAAATCCCTGCACGTCTGTGTTTCCTAGCAACTGCAGTGCGCACACATCTGAGCACACCGAAGTCCGGTGTTGGCACGCTATTTAGGTAGGCTATGAAAACATGACGAAACAAAAGTTTGTAAATAATACAAATAATCTTATTTTTATTCATTATTGGCTTCTGTAGATGGACATCAAAATTGTTTTGTACGAAGCAGGGACAGGGATGCAGAACTTTACATCTGAGGCGTCCAAAGACTTAAAGCAGCACTATGCAGTTTTTTTAGCTTAACTGAACAGCTTCGGAGTTATTGGAATGGTTATATGACTCTTTTCGGGTTGAATGGTGGTCGTCTCGCGCCCCCCACCCCCACCCCCCAAAAAAAAAAAAACCGCACTTGCAACTTTGGGCCGGCGGACCGCCGTCAGGAAGTATCGTGTGATTTCAGCTCTCGCGATGTGACAAATTGCTTTACGGCACTGCCCACATTACACACATACATGCCCCCATCCAGGATCCGGCTAGCTATAAGAACAACTATCGTCCCATGGCAAAGCCGGCATATAAGAAGCAGAAAGCTAGAAAAGCATTGTTGGAGGAACAGAGAAAGAGGAAACGGCAGACTGACCGAGCGAGGAGTCAGACACGAGTAAACATCGGACCTGCGTTTTCAGAGTGGCGAAAAAAAACGAAGAAAGCGCGGTCGGAAGCGTTTAGAAAAAGGTAACGAGAATCTGACAGCGCGAGGAACCGGACAAGAGTCCCACTCAGTCAGGCTTTGACTGTTGTGGCAGATTGTCATCACTCAATGGCTGGCTGTCTAAGTGGTGTCCGCAAAATAATATAGAATTCATAGACAATTGGAAAAGTTTTTGGGGCAAACCTGACCTGTTGAAAAGAGATGGTATTCATCCCTCCTGGGATGGTGCTGCTCTTCTCTCTAGTAATTTGGCTCATAGTCTTAGAGACAAAACATGACAATCTGGGGCTCAGGTCAGGAAGCAGACAAACTGGCTAAACCAACCGTCTGCTAGCGGCCTCGCGTCACCAAGGTCAGATAAATCCTATCACATAGAGCCTCTTTCACCTAGATATCATCATATAGAGATTGTGTCTGTTCCCCGAATTTGGAAATCCAAAAAACGTCCAAACCGATCTAAGGTTAAAAATGTAATTGATATTCAACAAATAAAAAATAGATATAATACAGATGAGCAAACAATAAAGCTTGGGTTGCTGAATATTCGATCCCTTACTTCAAAAGCGCTCATAGTTAATTATATGATTTCAGATTATAACCTAGATGTGCTGTGTATGACAGAAACCTGGCTAAAACCAAACGATTACATTACTTTAAATGAGTCCACCCCCCATGATTACTGTTATAAACATGAACCTCGCCTGAAAGGCAAAGGGGGAGGTGTTGCTGTAATTTATAGTAATATTTTCAAAACCACTAAAAAATCTAGTTTTAAATATACTTCTTTTGAAGTGTTGGTGCTTAATGTAAAAATATATAATGTAAACGATAAATCAAGTTTGAGAATTCTGCTGGCAACTGTATACAGGCCACCAGGGCATCATAAAGACTTTATCAAAGAATTTGCTGACTTTCTATCAGAATTAGTATTGACTGCAGATAAAGTTCTAATCGTTGGTGATTTTAATATACATGTAGATAATGAAAAAGATGCATTCGGATTGGCATTTAAAGACATTCTTAACTCTATTGGAGTTAGACAACACGTGTCAGGACCTACTCATTGTCGTAATCATACTCTAGATCTAATATTATCACATGGAATAGATGTTGATGCTGTTGAAATTCTGCAGCAGAGCGACGACATCTCAGATCATTATCTAGTCTCATGTAAATTACATTTAGCCAAGGCTGCAAAGCCGACTCCGTGTTACAAATATGTTAGACCTATCACTTCTGCCACTAAAGATTGCTTTATCAATAATCTTCCTAATCAGTTTCATCATCTCAGCATCCCAGATAGCTTAGCAGAACTAGATATTGCAATAGAAACTTTTAACTCTCTCCTTTCCAGCACTTTAGACACAGTTGCTCCGTTGCGCTTAAAGAAGATTAAAGAAAATAGTCCAACGCCGTGGTACAACGAGCACACCCGGGCCCTTAAGAGAGCAGCCAGAAAAATGGAGCGCAACTGGAAGAAAACAAAACTAGAGGTATTTCGGATTGCATGGAAGGAGAGCTCGATTGCTTAAAGAGAGGCTTTAAAAGCTGCTAGATCTGCTTATTTTTCAACCCTATTAGAAGAAAATAAACATAATCCTAGGTATTTATTTGAAAAAGTGGCTACACTAACGAAAAAGAAAGCTTCAAGCCCAGAAGTTTCCAAGAAACACAGCAGTAATGACTTTATGAACTACTTCACTTATAAGATTGATAATATTAGGGACAAAATTATAACTATGCAACCGTCTACTACAGTATCGCATCAGACAGTGCAGTGTAGTCTCCCTGAGGAAAAATTTGATTCATTTGTTGCTATAGGAGAGGAAGAATTTTGCAAAATCGTTAAATCATCTAAATCGACAACATGTATGTTAGACCCTATACCGACTCAACTATTGAAAGAGATGCTTCCAGAAGTCATAGATCCTCTTCTTAACATCATTAATTCGTCTTTGTCGCTAGGATATGTACCAAAAACCTTTAAGCTGGCTATGATTAAACCGCTTGTTAAAAAAACGCAACTTGACCCTACAGAATTAGTCAGTTACAGGCCGATCTCAAATCTACCTTTTCTATCAAAGATATTAGAAAAAGCAGTATCCTCACAGCTATGTTCCTTTCTTGAAAGAAATTATATCTGCAAGGATTTCCAGTCAGGATTTAGACCGCACCATAGCACTGAGACTGCTCTCATTAGAGTCACAAATGATTTGCTCTTATCATCCGATTGTGGTTGTATCTCTCTATTAGTGTTACTTGATCTTAGTGCTGCATTTGACACCATTGACCACAACATTCTCTTAGATAGACTAGAAAACTATGTTGGCATTAGTGGAATTGCATTAGCATGGTTTAAATCATATTTATCTGACCGCTATCAGTTTGTAGCAGTAAATGAAGAGATGTCTTATCGATCACAAGTTCAGTATGGCGTACCACAAGGCTCAGTTCTCGGACCGCTGCTTTTTACTCTGTATATGCAACCTTTAGGAGATATCATTAGGAAACATGGAATTAGCTTTCACTGTTATGCTGATGATACTCAGCTCTATATTTCTTCCAAACCTAATGAAACTCACCAATTCACAAAATTATCGGATGACTAAAAATTGGATGACTAGTAATTTCCTACTACTAAATTCTGAAAAAACAGAGATTCTAATTATTGGACAAAAAGCTTCCACACGTAATAACCTAGAATACCTCCTAACACTTGATGGCTGCTCTGTTAAGTCCTCGTCGTCGGTTAGGAACCTGGGTGTGCTCTTTGATGCCAATCTTTCATTTGAAAGTCACGTGTCTAGTGTCTGTAAAACCGCATTTTTCCATCTTAAAAATATATCTAAATTACGCCATATGCTCTCATTGACAAATGCGGAACAATTAGTTCATGCGTTCATGACATCAAGGCTAGATTATTGTAATGCTCTACTGGGTGGTTGCCCTGCACGCTTAATAAACAAACTACAGCTAGTTCAAAACGCAGCCGCTAGAGTTCTTACCAGAACCAGGAAGTATGACCATATTAGCCCGGTTCTGTCAACACTGCATTGGCTCCCTATTAAACATCGTATAAATTTTTAAATATTGCTGATTACTTACAAAGCACTAAATGGTTTAGCTCCGCCGTACTTGAGCGAGCTCTTAACGCATTATAGTCCTTTACGTCTATTGCGATCTCAAAATTCTGGCCAGTTGATAATACCTAGAATATCTAAATCGACTGCTGGCGGTAGATCCTTTTCCTATTTAGCACCAAAACTTTGGAACAATCTTCCTAACATTGTCCGGGAAGCAGACACAGTCTGTCAGTTCAAAGCTAGACTAAAAACACATCTCTTTGACCTAGCATTCACATAACACTCTATAGACTTTTATAATTCAATATTAGGCTGCATAGATTAGGTCAGCCGGAACTGGGAACACTTCCCTTAAATCCTGATGTACTCGTTACATCATAAGAAGAATGGCATCTATGCTAATTTTAGTGTCTTTGTTTATCCCGAGGTTTTGCCGCAGCCTGCCAGATCCAGGCCGTTTCCAGATCTGACGAAGGACCTTCGCCTGGACCCGATGACAATGCAGTGCTGAAGTGCCAACTAGCCTCTCCCTATGGAGGATCCCTATACCACTCTACAGATGAAGCCTAGTGGAATTTTTCGGTTCGCGTACCTACCCGAAGTGATAAGATAAAATAAAATTCTGCATCAAAATTTATAGACAAGTAGTTTGTGTAGGCATGGTTTGTAAGGAATTACAAACCTGCGCACATATATTCAAACGTACATAACTATAGAATCAATTCTTAATGCGCATGTGAACGCCATCAGCGTCTATCACAGGTTCATGTTTAAAGTCTGTTTAGAGAGAACGGTGTCGTCTTAGCGGCCCTTAATTTAATAACAAATGATCATTTAGACGGAAGTGAATCAATCAAAACTAACTTTAGCTGGAAAAAACATTATTCAAGAACCACTATTAAACTAAAACAATCTATGTTACCTTAAATTATATGTTTATCTCTGTACAGCTGCTTTGAAACAATCTGCGTTGTTAAAGGCGCTATATAAATGAGGATGACTTGACTTGACTTGTTAAAGTTGATTCCTGCGATTATCATGAGAACAGTTGTCAATATCTCACATAATTGTCAGGACAGAAATAAGCCTATACGTTGTAAATAGTGTAAATGAGCGCAATTTGCAAACTATTATGATGAATTGCAATAATCATGTCTAACAACATCATAACGGACATTGTTACGAAATAATGCGACGTACATGATACACTTTATTGGTGTCATCTGGCATTTAGGCTCAGGTAAGCCTAACGCGGTAGGCTACTTTATTATTATGAAGTGCAGAGGCCGTGAGTGCAGATACGCTCTGTGTGAGTTGTATTTACGACAGTAACGTTAAATACAAGTACTCTACAGCGACTCTAGGGATCGCTGTTTGACAAAAACAGAAATCCTGCATAGTGCCGCTTTAATTTGTCGTTTATTTATTTTGAAAGAAACATGACAATGTATAAAAGTCTCCATTAGTTTGTATCTTACGTTATGGCCCCGTAGAAGCCGTTTTTGTAAAAAATAGGCTATCGATTGCGTCATAACCATGACTTTCTGTCGCACAATAGAGAAATTACCATATAGACAGGAGGAAAAGCTCGCAGGCAACCTTCTACTACTGTCTATGGCGCAATCGGGGGGACATGGAGGCATAAAGTCAAGGGAGAAGCCCATCGATAGAGAGTCCATAAAAGCAACAGGACAAAATATTTCAACAACGTGTTTGAGGAATTAGGTGATTCAGATTTGTCTTGGCACAGCTATTAGAAGATTTACAACTGTCAGACTGTCATCAAGCTCAGTTTGAGCCTGCGCAGTACGCTCAGCCTTCAGGAAGTGAGTGCACTAATCTGGCTTCAGTTTTATCCGTTGAAATCAAGAGGGTCGCTGTGTCCATTTCTTTTCCTGTCTATGGTATTTGTTCCGATGACACTGTAAAAGAAGATGGACGACGCCTTTACTCTGTTCCATTGATGAAAAGTGAAGCTGCCAAAGTCGAGTCTGCGCAGTAGTGAGCGTGAAGTGGAGCCGCGATATCAAGGTCCCGCCAAGGCATATACAGACAGACACGCGTCATAATCTGAAGACCACGCCCACCAGGGTGGGGGAAACAATCCAACCGTCTCCATTGACTTTGCATCGACACAATCTGTTCGCTAATCTTGAGCATGTTTTACGCTAAAAAAATACTATTGTTGGGAACGATATTTAGATTTTACTATGTTAAAAAGGTTATTTTATAAGAGATGGCAGATAAGGTAATGTCGCGACAGGCAGGACTCATTTACGGC
This sequence comes from Gila orcuttii, assembly GCA_026230005.1. Lineage (NCBI taxonomy): Eukaryota > Metazoa > Chordata > Actinopteri > Cypriniformes > Leuciscidae > Gila > Gila orcuttii. Next base: position 21,495,815 of record JAPDVR010000025.1, read on the forward strand.
ATTATCATAGTATTTAATATTAATATTGAGTGATAAAGTGATATTATATAGGCTATCATAATATATTATATTGAAAGGTGATATTATATTCTTAAAAAAAAGTAAAAAAAAATACTATATTCAGTTAATAGTCACTTCAGTGTTTTTTCAGTTCAGTTCAACAACTGTAACATTCACCAAACATACTGTGTATTTGTGCACATACAAGTACGTGTGACAAACTCCTATACACTCCACTGCACACTGAACAAGCAGAAGACACACGATAGTAGTGTTTTACATAATTCATATCTGTGTGTAGTTTGGTGTGTATGTGGGCTAATCATTTTATGTTTGTGTAGAGTTACTATGCAAAAACAATTTTTGGATGAGTTAAAATAGTTTTGAATGTTGACAATACACATTAACGTTTTGTAGTGTGGATCATTCATTGCAACATTTATCCTCATTCTAATGTTTAAGAATCTGTTATCTGCTTGACAAATCATTTATGCTACTGCTGCCCACTAACATGCTTTTAAAGCGATTGTTATCCAATTTTTTGGCCTTCAAACACCTTAAAATGCACATGTAGGACCGAGAAATCCAAATTTTCTCGAGGGAGCATGCACCCGAACCCCCCTAAGTTACCTAACTACCCAGCCCCGTGTTTTCGAAACAAACGCCCCTGCCTGCAGCACTGTATAGCTCAGAAAATAAACACGTTGTGTTCTGTACTACTGTCTTTGATTTTGTGATAACAATGCATTCTTTTGGATATGAAATTTATATTTAATTGACCTATCGGTAAGCCCCACCCTCCTTAGTTACTGTTGTTATCTCAGACAAACAATGGGGGACCTGTGCCCCAGTAGAGCTTAATGTCTAGCAACTGCCCTATGCTATAAATGCCACCTAGCCAAAGCGACCATTGACACAGAGCAATATGGGTTGGAGATGTGTGTTCGGTTGCTCAAACGCTCAAGTTTTATTCTGGTTTCTAACTGTAAGTAGGTTAAGAATGAAATGGCTAGAATTTAATCACACCTCTACTATTGAATCCGACGTATCATCAGCGCTCGGATTCACTTCCATGGTGCTGTCAAGTGCGACTTGCAGTCTGTGAGGTAAACTAAATGCTATTGGCTATTTGAAAAGGGGAAGGAGCCATCCAATATGTCCGGCCTTAGCTTCCTGTTTCAGCGGAAATTACGTCAACGCATCATACAAAGCTGTGCATTCCTAGGCACTTCAGTGGGCCTTTAATGACAAGCTCATGAACACGTGCAATTCTACCATGATCCGCTAGGGCTAGCGAACACCTGATTAGGGAACCTTATCTGGAGCTCATGTGTGTAATTCTCCATTTGTATTTTTACTTGATTATGACTTTTTTCACTCAACTAAAAACATATACATAAAAACATTCAACTAAAAACGTAAAACTTTTTATGCGTTTTGGCCATTTGTTTACACGACAACGGCGTTTTGGGTGCCTGAAAACGCAAACTTTTGTCTCTGTAAACAACAAAAACGCGAATCTCTGAAGACAATGATGTCATGCATATGCGTGTTCAGTCTACAGTGTTTCATCGCCATCTAATGGCCTGACAGCAGAATACAGAATTTTCAGTAGTTTTCGCGGATCCGTGTGAATGGGGATCGTTTTGACAATGGTGTCGTCTGTTCGAGGAAAACTCATAGGAAAAACTTCTCCATTTTGAGCATGTCGTTGTCGTGTAAACGTGCCCTCAAACATGCCACCAAAGTTGTGTTGAATTCAATGACTTAAGCAAAATAGTTCTGAATACAATTTTAGTCTGTTCCTCACTCAAAGACTTCAAATATAGCACAATAAGCCTATTTGTAGTGCTTATTTAGGAGCTTCTTAGCCCCAGTACTCATTCACTTTCATTATATGGAAAAAGGCAGATTTTTGAACATCTCGTTGGGTTTGGAATGCCATGAGAATGAGTAAAAGATGACAGAGCAATCTCTTTAAGGTTATGACCAGGTCTTACATGAAATCTTAGCACTCAAGGTTGATTCACTTCAGACATTTACCTTGTGCGAATACTGTACAGATCAATACACATATCTCTGATTCCAGACACGTCGTCTCCTGTCTTTCCCTGAGCGATGTGCTCGGCGCCTGAGGACTCATCCCTACCTGTGTTTCAAGTGCACAGCTGTCCCACCTGACAATTATAGATGGTGTCTCCTTACATTGCCATCATTGAAATCTCAGGAGAGCAGAGATGATGTATGTACTGAATAATACATGACCCCTGTTTGGCCTCCTTGATGACAACAACATCACCAACCACCAATAGATGGCAGCACCATACAGAGGTTTAAAAAATTTGATGAAAAGTTGATGTAATTAGTAAGTATACAGCTTGGATGGCACAAAAAATAATACACTGTAAAAACTTTTACATTGATTTAACTCATCAAAATAAGGTTGCTTAACCTTATTTTGATGAGTTAAATCAATGTAAAATATATGTTGTCATAACTTATTGATCATATAATTTTTTACAGTGTAATAATAAATATTCTGTGAAAGGAGGTGCTTAGCCTCTGGAAAATTACCAGCTTTATTAGGTCAATCAAAATTATATATGAGCTATTTTATATTCTATTAATTTTCTATTCGAAATTACTTTATTTACAATCATGTGACCTATTTGCAAAATATCTAAATATAATTTAAACAATCTGATTTTGGTGATTTGCTAAATGTTGTTTTTTTAGTTGTTGTTAAACTTATTTTTAACTCAAAGGGGGAAAAAATTTACTAACATTTGTTTCTTATAATATCTTGGGTTACAGAGTTATAGTAAATATTGAGAAAATGTACAAAAGGTGAATATAATGTTACTTTGATATCTTAATTTAAGGACTGTTTATTTCTATTGTAAATTGGAGGGAAAATCATGTTAAAATGAAAACAATATTTGACAACAATTATGATATTAAAATTAATTAAAATTAATAATTGATTAATTAATAAAAAGTATTTTTTTTGTTATCAGAACAAAAACGAGATTTGTGCCATTAATTCGTAAAAACTAAAAACAATAATGGACACCAAAATGTACAGTGTTTGTTGAATGAGCAAAAAATACTTTAATACAGTTTGAAGGTCTCTTAACGCAGGGTCTCTTATAGCATTTGAACTTAATTAGCACTAAATGTTTGGCTGCAGTTAAATCAAATAATTACAATTTTCCATTGAGTTGTAGTTATTTTTTTTTAGGGCAGTGGGAAATATACTGTATATTATGGCACTTTATTATTTTTTTTAATTGACACCACATTGGAACATTGCGGCCACACTAACTAACTGCAGCAATGTCATAAATTGCATGAATACATAATTTTGTGGCACCAAAAGTTTATAAAATGTATTAGGGTAAGTCTCTGCGGCTTTTCTTTTATAGTGAAGAAGCATTTTCACATGCTTTTTGATTTACGGTCATTTGAGGACACAGGCAATGGGGCAAGAAATCCCACGGAAAGTTACCTACCGACTCCAGCAAACGGAATTGAAGAGAATTGTTGCTATGATGTAACAGTTTTATAAGTTGCCGTATATAAACTCTGGGATCCGAGAGCTCTCTGGCACACAACATGGCTGCATCTGGGAACAATCAGCTTCATTGGAACTTGTCACTCTCATATCCAATAGCTTACAATAACACAATTTTCTTGCACTCAGACAAAATCCTCCATAATATTAAGTAGGCAGAATTATATTGTTTATTAAATTATAACATAATTCATTGTTATTCTATAACGTATTTCACAGTAATATTTAAACCAGGTTTTGAAGAGCCTTTTAAAACCTGATCATCGACCCGTTTATTAACCATGTGATACAGAATCTGCTCATTGCACGTACACTAAAACAAACAAAGGGGACATTGGAAATAGACAACTTTCAAATAGCCTGGATATATAGTGTAAGGAGTGATGAGTGAAATTATTAATAATTGCTCTAATGAGAACAAGAAAAATGGTATATTTTGTGTAAAATAATACATAAAATGTATATGAATATATCTGGCAACACTTTATAATAACTATTAAGAAATTATATAAAATATAATTGTAATGTCATTTCTAATAACATTAAGAAAATTATCATATTGTAAAATGTTTTTCTAATCCTTAATTAATGTTAGCTGACAAAAAGCACTTTACTCAAAATTTACAAAAAATGAGTGCTGTCAAATATATTTACAATGTAATAATAATCAGTTATATGTAATATTTCTGCATTATATAATATTAAAAAAAAGTTATTTTATATATAATTTATCATAAACTTTTGCTATTTTTCTCTTTGTACCCATTTAGAAGCAACAAGGATGAACTGTGTTCACAGCCACAGCATGCATGTTAAAAGTGAATGTTTGAGCTTTGACTGTGCTGTGAGGGAGGAAGACAGGAGAGTCTTTTGTGTGGACTGCATGTCATCATGCGGTCATCGTCAGCTGGGCTTCCGTAATCATTATCTCTTCAGAACACGCAGTCCAAACACACTGCCTCACTTGACTTACTCAACAAACATCTGAATACGTCACACGGGTGCATGTATGAATCACCCACATCACATCCCTTATTTTGTTTACACAAAGTAAAATTTGTTCTATTAACAAATTACTTTGACCAAAGGCTGCAGATATACCCACAAAGTTACTCATTCACTGTGCTCATGTTCAAAAACATGACAACGAATGAAAGAAAAACTCCCAAGCTGAGCGAGAACAGAATGGTATTCTCGAGTGGGAAGTGGGGAATTTTTCGCTCTTTTCCCACAGGATTTAGTGTTCCTGGTTATACGGAGGGCCTTTTAACACTGCATTTCACCTTGACCCCGCAGCATGCAAGTGGGCAGCTGGGTATGAACTCAGCACTGTTAAGGTTCATTCACACCAAGAACAATAACTATACAAGTCAAGTCAAGTCACCTTTATTTATATAGCGCTTTTAACAATATAGATTTTCAAAGCAGCTTTACAGTGATAATAGGAAATTAAAGTAACAGAGATTGTTTTGGCTTTAGTTATTTTCTAGCTTAAGTTAGTTTGATTGATTCACTTCCGTCGTAACGTTCATTAGTTATTAACTTAGGGGCCGCTAACACGAGACCGTTCTGACAGAAAACCCTTAATGCGATCCGGCCGCTCATTTGCACAAAACAGTGCCTGGAGAACGCAAACCATGAAATAGGTTCCAAGGTACAAACCTTGAAAAATTTATAATACAGAATTGTTTATCGCTTTCGCGTAGCCACGTGAACCGGAATCATCCCGACAAAGTTTTATCTGTACAGAGGTAAAGGGAAGGGAAGGAGGCCTTCACAGGGGAGAGACTAGTTGACACTTCAGGACTGCGTTGTTGTCGTGTCCAGGTGCAGTTCCTTCATCAGATCCGGATACGGCCTGGATCCGGCAGACTGCGGTAAACCTCGGGATAAACAGAGGGACTAATATTAGCGCAGACGCCATCCTTCTTATGATGTAACAAGTACATCAGGATTTATGGGAAGTGTTCCCGGTTCCGGCTGATCTAAACTATGCAGCCTAACATTGAATTATAGAAGTCTATAATGTTATGTGTATGCCAGCTCAAAGAGATGTGTTTTTAGTCTAGATTTGAACTGACAGAGAGTGTCTGCTTCCCAGACAATTTTAGGAAGACTGTTCCAAAGTTTTGGTGCTAAATAGGAAAAGGATCTACCGCCAACAGTCGATATTGAAATTCTAGGTATTATCAACTGGCCGGAATTTTGAGATCGCAATAGACGTGACGGACTATAATGCGTTAAGAGCTCGGTCAAGTACTGGGGAGCTAAACCATTTAGTAGTTTGTAAGTAATCAGCAATATTTTAAAATTTATATGATGTTTAATAGTGAGCCAATGCAGTGTTGACAGAACCAGGCTAATACGGTCATACTTCCTGGTTCTGGTAAGAACTCTAGCTGCTTCGTTTTGGACCAGCTGTAGTTTGTTTATTAAGCATGCAGGGCAACCACCCATAATAGCATTACAATAATCTAGCCTTGATGTCATGAACGCATGAGCAAACTGTTCCGCATTTGTCATTGAGAGCATATGACGTAATTTAGATAGATTTTTAAGATGGAAAAATGCAGTTTTACAGACACTAGACACGTGACTTTCAAATGAAAGATTGGTATCAAAGAGCACACCCAGGTTCCTAACTGACGAGTATGTGAGGAAGGTTTTTGTCCAATAATTAGAAACTCTGTTTTTTCAGAATTAAATAGTAGGAAATTACTAGACATCCAGTTGGTCATATCAGCTATGCATTCCATTAATTTTGTGAATTGGTAAGTTTCGTCAGGGTCGTGAAGAAATATAAAACTGAGTATCATCAGCATAACAGTGAAAACTAATGCCATGCTTCCTAATGATATCTCCTAAGGGTAGCATGTACAGAGTGAACAGCAACGGTCCTAGTACTGAGCTTTGTGGTACGCCATATTGAACTTTTGACATCTCTTCATTTACTGCTACAAACTGATAACGGTCAGATAAGTATGATTTAAACCATGCCAATGCAATTCCACTAATGCCAACATAATTTTCAAGTCAATTTAAAATAATGTTGTGGTCAATGGTCTCAAATGCAGTACTAAGATCGAGTAACACTAATAGAGAGATACAACCACGATCGGATGATAAGAGCAAATAATTTGTGACTCTGATGAGAGCTGTCTCAGTACTATGGTACGGTTTAAATCCTGACTGAAAATCCTCGCAGATACCATTTCTTTCTAAAAAGAAACATAGTTGTGAGGATACTTATACAGCTTATACAACTTATACAGATAACGATAATTAATATATTAGCATCCACACAAGCGGACGATATTGTTCTGTTTATTTGCGCTGCAAATAAATGCTCAAGCTCTTTAAAGCAGGATGGATTCTGATTGGCTGTCAATGTATTTATCGTTCATCAACTGGAAAAAAATCATTCTGAATGTGATTCCAACGATATTGATTCTCTGTTCCGTTATCGTTATAGTTGTGGTGTGGACTCTGCTATTCTTTTATATTTAGAATGATTTTTAGAACTATATCTTTATCATTATAGTTATCGTCCTTGGTGTGAATGAGCCTTTAGTGTGATGGGAGTTTTTATGCCACCTCTACCACCCTCTCCTCTTTCACAGGGGGACATCACAGAAGCTGGCAAAAACATTGGGTTAAACATTTTGATTAAAAAATGTAACCCAACGGCTGGGCTTGTCCATATTTGACACAAATGTGGGTGGAAACAACCCAGCATTTTTTAGAGTGTACTCATTTTTGGAAAACGCTGTTCCCTTTTGAGGGAACTCAACGCTGTCATAACGTTGGTGCTATGGGAATGCCCCTCCAGACGAGGTGTCTGAAGCATATTTGCGCCTTTCATATTTGCATATGAATGGTTGTTAGACATAGCTGAAAGAAGATGGACTATTTTGCTTCTCACACCCGAATTCATCAGTTGTTGTCTTCCCAGTGGGTGAATTCGGAAATAGTAGCCATATACTCTTTCCATGTTCATAGTTGTGCACTGGCTCTGGTGAGGAAAGATTGGCAAATCCACTTCCCACTTTCTCGCATGCTGCTTCTCCTTGATAAATACGCAGTTAGAAGTGTATGCTCCTTTCAAATTGCATAGGAAGTGTTGCCAGACATAGCTGAAAGAAGATGGCCTATTCCGCTTTTTGTGTCCCATTTCATCAGTTGTTGTCTCCCAAGTGTAGCTTTGGGGTAGAGCATAGATAGACCTCCTCTCCCTCTAAAGGGTTATAATCCTGAGGTATCTGCTCCACGGAGCTCAGTTTAGACAGTGACATCAAGTGTGAAGGGCTCTCTGTGAGCGTCCTTGGTAAGCTGTCTTTAGGGTAGAGTGAAGAGAAGCCTTCTCTCGCTCGAGAGGGTCGTCATGCTGAGGCCTCCGCTGATAATGATAATGAGGGAAGCATTTATACACCTTAGACTTGTACAGATTAGGAGTTACCTTGCAAACTCCCTTCTCTAAGTGCTTAAGACAAAATGCTTCATCCATTCCTAGTGCTTAAGAGGTAGTAAAGGGTTGAGGATGTGTAGAGTTGCGATAGTATTTCAGTATCTCATGCGTTGTTAGGTTGTTGGGGGATTTCCCTGGTAAGTTCTGCTCCCAAGAGTAGGTAAGAGGATTGAGCTTCAGGAATTTCACTGGCTGGGTTGTTAGCTCTTCTAGGAAATAAGGGCATTGTTTCATGTCACGGTGATGTAGCTGAACGGACTTTGACATTTAATTCCAGTGTAAGTTATCGGTGCTCACTAGGATTGTGCATATCTTCACATCTTAGTGAAGCAGGCACTTGTTCAGCATGGCGAAGTGGGTATTACCGTTCTGATAGCTTCAACGTTATGACGCAGTAATGAGTTCCCTTGAAAGGGAATGTCTAGGTTATGAGAGAGAAAGAGACGCTGCATCTAGTTGCCATGCTTCAGGCATGCCTGCACATCTCCTTCAGACAATAAGCTGATGATGTCTAAGGAAGGCACCCTTTTATACTCAAAGGTGCTACATGCGACGTTATAGGGCTGCCATCTTCCAATGAATTGGTGTGTTTCCACACATTTCAGATACTGGTCACGCCTGGGGCTATTCCCATAGCGTCAACGTTACGATGGATCGTCTCGTTACGGTCACAGTTATTTTCAGTTTGTTGTAGTTTTCATGGACTTTCAGTTTGTTTTCATCAGTCACATGTGTTTCTTTGTCTTTGTTTCCCACCACTCTTTAGTTTCATTGGATTCATCTTCTCAGTTGTTCATTATTTTGTCATCATCACTGGGTATTTAAAGCGGCATTATGCAGTTTTTTTAGCTTAACTCAACAGCTTCGGAGTCATTGGAATGGTTATATAACTTTTTTCAGGGGTGAATGGTGGCTGTCTTGCTCCCCCCTGATGCCTGTGAGCGGAAAAACCACCCTTGCAACTTTGGCCCGGCGGGCCGCCGGCCTCAGCTTCAGGAAGTATTGCGTGATATCAGCTCTCGCGATGTAACGAATTGCTTTACGGCACTGCACACATACACTATCTCAAAATGTATATGCTAGCCTTCTGTGTCTCATACATACCTCAGTGGACATGGCCAGAAGGAGAAGATGGGAGGGGGGAGATTCGCCAACGAGTTTTTACGACATTGTTTTCAAATATCTATTCCGAAGCTGTAGGGGGAGCTTTATAGAAAAACCTGCGAGCAAAAAGCGAGAATACAGCGAAGAAATTCCCAAAACTGCATACTGCCGCTTTAAGTTCCTCTGTGTGCACGCTTCAGGTTTCCAGTATTGTTTGTGTTCGTGTTTCAAAAGTTTTCTCGCTTGTTAGTTCTGAGTGATTTCAATAAACCTTGTGTTATTCGTGATCATCTTTGTCTTCCTTGGATATGGATAGTATGCTGCGAAATTTGCTGCAGTGGCTCAAATGAGCCACAATTTCTTTACCTTTACTGAACATTTCTGTTGTCTTGCCATCACCAGCCCCTTTGACGACGTGATCCTGAAGACTTTGTACTGGATCGGGGCTAATTATCATCACCCTGTAGATCTCCCAGACACCTCTGGACTAGACTGGAGGGAAGCTATTATCCAGTGTCTGGAGAGCGTCTATCCCTGGTCCAGAACACAGCCAGACCCAGAGCCCGTTCCACCACCTTTGACCACGATAAATCGCGTGAGCCCCCGCAGACGGAGAGCTACCGCCGCCGCGATGCATGAGCCAGAGCCTGAGATGAAGAGGACAGAGCTGACCATCGACCCAGAAGAGAAGCCCCACGGTGAGTCTGACCAGTGGTGTGAGCCCGCGACACCAGAGGTCAAGGGAACGCTGGTGGAAATGGAAACTGAGTACTGGCTGATGGACTTCAATGAGGAGGTATTAACTCCCACCCTATCCCACCCGGTACTTCCTTCATCATTGTTGTTTATAGGCAGCAGTACTACCTGCATGGTCTATAAATCGCCATCACCGCAGAGCTCAGCCAGTCCTCCAACCCTGCCTCTGCTGGATGTTTGCAGCCCTTCGCCGTCTCTGGGGATGCCTTGCTGTTATGTCAAGCCTCAGGTCGGGAAACCACCAGAGACCCTCGACCTTGCGGCCCCACCTGGTTCCCTCGTCCCACCGGCTCCCCCTTGGTCAGAAGTCACTCTGCTTCTGACACGGATTTGCGGGCCGTCCCACCGGCTCCGCCTCAGCCCTCGGGTACTCTGGCTCCGCCTCAGATGCTCGTTGAGGTTGCGCCTTCCCGGCGGGGGGTGTACTATCACAGTTATTTTCAGTTTGTTGTAGTTTTCATGGACATACAAAGTTTCTTTGTCTTTGTATGTCGCCACTCATTAGTTTCATTGGACTCTGATTCATCTTCTCAGATGTTCGTTATTTTGTCACCATCACTGGCTATTTAAAGGGGACCTATTATGCCCTTTTTTTACGAAGTCTTGATTTTGTTTTTGGGGTGTACTAGAACTTCAAAAAACCCATTATTTTCCACATATTTTACATTATTACAGCTCCTATCTAACCAGTCTGGTTGAATGCATTTTTCGATGAAGCCACTGATGTTTCAGAGTGGTATGTTGTTGTTTTTTGAGGGGTAATTTTCTTATAGATACGATGTTATCCACCATTTAATCATATTTGTCGGGAAACTATGGTAATACAAACAGTAATCGATCACAAAATCATGGATAATTTTCCTGAGGGGCAGGGAACAGTCAACACTACATCAATACTGTAATTTTAGTTAGCAGGCTTAGCAGAGGCAAAGCTTTGCCCTTCATTTGCATCAGAGCTATCATAGCAACATAAAACTTATAACTGGAACTGTTAATAGAAAACACATCTAAAAATAATAAGACATACTTTTAAGTTCAGATCTATAAACAACAGATGTCCCGACAAAATGGGAATTGTTACATCTTTCAGGAGAAGCTTTTTGTGCTTATAGCCTGCATTGTACTCTGTCTGTCTCCTGTTCTCTGTAAGATGTGTAGCACACAGACAACCGAGGTTATAATGTTTTAACCAAAATTTTAACCACGCTAAGTTCGTCAGCCTTAGGACAAATGTTTTCCAGGGTGGAAAAAACAGCGACAACACTCTTCATCTTCTCTAGTGCAGGTCAACCAGGCCTCGACAACTTTCTTTGCGTATTCCTTGGGCGGGGTTTATTTAAATGAGGAGCGTTATGACTTCTTAAGATCCGGAAAAATCGTGTTGTAGTCCAAACGAGACATTCGTTGTAGAACTTGAAAAGTGGATTCTGTTAAATAAAATACTTTGAGCTTTGTAACCTTGCAGATCTTTTTAATGCTCAAACAGCATTATTACAGACTAATTAAAGTTGAAAAAGTTGATAGGACCGCTTTAAGTTCCTCTGTGTGCACTCTTCAGGTGTCTGTGTCTTACACGCTGTCTCGCTTGTTAGTTCTGAGTTATTTCAATAAACCTTGTGTTATTCGTGATCATCTTCATCTTCCTTGGATATCCCGTGAGGGTTACCTCTCAGGGAACCAGGATTATATTCATAATGTTTAGATTATATGAATTAGAACATTTTTATTTTTGTTCAAATTGATTAGACTTGTTTAGAAAAATAACCATCAAACGTTAAATTCCATTAAAATTCATTTCATATTTAAGTTATATTAATATGTGTTCTACATCATCATATTAATATTGGTTTAATACTGTTTTCTACATTTTCTAAATAAAGACTAAGATAAAAACATTAAATAAAGATTGTACAGCTATTACATTATATATAATGTATTTACATAAAACCTACCTTCTGAAACCTGAAATGTTTTCATAAAAGATCTTTCATTTTATTTCCATACTGAGAATCAATGGACATGCAGATGAACTCGCTACCCATTATTTTTGCTCCAATTAAAGAAATCTTTACCTTTTTACTGTCTGCACATTATCAATAAAGCTTAGGTAACAATGCCTACAAACTTCTTCATGTACCTTATCTCAATACCAAATTGTACACAACTCTTAACCTGTCAATAGAATTTTAGAAAACCATTTGCATAAATGATAATGTTGATCATTCATAAAAACTGTTGGAAATCTCTGATCTTGCACATGCAAAATCATGTTAATACAAAAATCAAAAGAAAAGAAATCACGAAACTTTTTCATATTTTGTAATGTTTGTATTTTTTTTCATCATCATCACAAAATGGGTACATGGGGAGGAACAAGCCTTTTCCAAAGAACCTGAGGTATTTTGCGTCAAGCAGCCTAAGGTATCCAGATTTTTTCTTTAAAAAATGTCCTATCTCAATTAGTTTTGTTTGATACGATGCTATTCACACAACATATAATAATAATAATAATAATAATAATAATAATAACAATAATTAGTTGCCAACTATTTAACAATTTCAGCAAAAAGGACAGCCTGCATCTTTTTATTACATGTTTTAAATAATGATAACAATGTCTTTAAAAATATAGTACAGGGAAGGAAAAGGAAATACAGGTAATGTCTCACACAAGGAAAACAATTACAGCAGCACAAAATACAAGATTTGCCATTCAGAAAAGCTAACTGAAAAAATACAGACATAAATAAATTGCTGAACTATCTCCCATGGAGAGGGCATTCCCATTCACATTTGCACACACACACCCTTTCTGTGTTATATTTAAACTTTGGAGCGTTCTAGAGATTCTGAGAGAAATGAAGAGGATAAAGGGAAAAATGGAGAGGAGAGAAAGTAGGAAAGAAATTGGTGCAAAAGAGAGAGAATGAATGAAAAGGTCAGGAAAGAGAAAGCTCAGAGCCCAGAGTCATCAAAAGCTCCCCTGAGAAAAAAGCAAGCCGAATGTATTGTCACCATAGAGCAGATCCTGTTCTTATCAGTTATTGATTTTACATATAAAGTTTATGATCCAATAGAAACTAGTTGATCAACAGACATAACTCTGTCAGATCATCAGTCAGGTTTAAAAATGCATCTAGTTGTGTATATTTATTTCTATATGGGTGCACAGTCGTGGATTTAAAGGTTAGGGGCTTATCTCCTCTCCAAGACACCAGTCTATATGAGCATCCGCAAAGGGTCATTCACAACATCCATCATACATCCTCCCGCAATCAGACCCAAACAAACAATAAATAATATCATAAATATTCAGAACAAATGGGGACACAGACAAACCCCTTTAGAGTCCCTGTCATTTTTTCCCTTCATTTTGTCTTGTGTGCTTGTTAATACAAAAATCAAATTCTTGAAAATCAAAATGAGTTGCTGGGGTATCATACATATTCTTCTAGATTACTCTAGATTATTCATGCTGGATTAAAGTCTTTAATAATTCAAGCCAGCAGGCTGGAGAGACAAATGAAAGCCATACCAAATGCTTTAGTTTGTGACGCACACCGCAGGACATAAATGGTTACACATGATTTTTTGTAAAGCGTTGTGGTACCCTTTTAATGAGAACATCCAAAAACATCTCACTTAAAGCAAAAGAAAGTGCATTTTAACATCAGATAATTCCTGATTATAATCGCACTCTCTTATGAACAAAAAGGAGGACAATAACTGAAAACATATTGCTTGTAGTTCCGTATCGGTCTTGCAAGTGAATTTTCGTAAATATCACTGAAAAAGAAAGATCAACACTGAAAAAAGAGGAAAAATAAAAACTCCACAATCTTTATATTATTTCTCATTACCAGAATGAACCAGTAGAATAATTTAAAAATGTAACTAAGAAAAATGACCAAAAAAAAAAAAATGTTAAACATCCATTGAAATTACTGTGTAGAGTTCATACTATTTGTTTGTAAGGAAAACAGCAGCCTCGAAGCATGCTCGGTGAGAGGAATGTGGGTTGCACAACAGTTCGAGCATCACCACTTGGGCACAGGAAGGGAAGAACAAGACCCTGAAATCTGGGTAACAAAAGAGTGACAGAACATTATGGGAAAATGCCCACAATGCGTTTCCTTCATGACATTCCTGGTTCCTCCTCCAGGATTCCATGAATGCTAGGATACAGGACCAGGGTGGACAAGAGAACTGCACAAAGAGGCCTTCATTCAGCCAGTAAAAGCATGTACCACCAAGGCTTAGTCTATGCTGACTCCTTGTGCTGTGGCGGTGTAACTTTATAATATGGCATTATAAAAGAAACAAGTGTAAGCATAACAGCCATGCTTGATTCTCAATACACCAAAAGGCATGAAAAGCTTTTATGAGGAAACCTAGGGGTCTGTTTCTAGAGTGAGGAAACAGGGATTCTGCAACTGGAGTCTCAGCTCGTTGTCATCTTGGGATGGCTATGGCTTAAAAACAGTAGAAAGTCAAAAGCAAAGTCAATCTGTGTCAGGTTCCACTGGCTTAAAAAGACAAAAAAAAAGTGTCACATTTCTGAGAACCAGTCATTATCGACAGGCCTATGAACTAATATGAATGTTCCACACAACAGCCTCTCCAGGCCCACTCTCAGTCATCCTTGCTCATAAGTGGCGCCTGTCCGCTGGCTGTGTGTAAAAGTCATCAGGGGCTGTGCAGGTGATGTCAGGATACTTCAATGATTTCCATGCTCCCAGAGAAGCTGGATTGCTTGCTGATCTTTCCCAGTTCTTCCCTTGAACGTGTCTCTGATATCCCCTCTTCAAACTCCATCTGACAGCTGCGCCGCTTAAACTGCTTATCGGCAGCACAGGAAGTGGGAGCATCATCGTGCCAGCTGCCCCTCGAGTCCCGTGGTTCCCCCACCTTCTCCCGCAGACGCACAGCCTCACACGGCCCAGGGAGACTGCTACAGCCTAGCGTAGGAAAGTGTACTGCCCCTCCTCCACCTCCATTACTGTTCATTGACTCCGAACTGTAGAACCAAGGGGCTTCGCCTGTTGGCGTAACAGGGGTTGTGGCCTGAACGGTGTCTCTATGCTTGGTCCACATGGGCCCGGTGCCCACAGTGGGAAGGCTGAGCAGCAGGGAGTTCTTCAGATTGTCATCAAGACTGGGACTTTTGTGTGCAGGGAGTGAGCGTCCGAAGTTTAGGCTGTGGGAGTGCACAGGAGAACTTCCAGCACTGCTACCATTGTGCTTGCTTTTCCTCCGTGAACGAGGTCTGGAGCTGCTCTCAGGAAAGAGGCCTGGAGATTCAGCTAAACCGGGGCTGACTGAAACAGGCGAGTACTGGCATACACCATTGGCTTCTCCAGCCTCTGGGCTATCCAGCTTGCAGAGTTTGGGGACATCTTCGGTATGGACAGGTGCGAGACGAGGACAGTGGTTGGGCTCATAGACAGATTTGATGTCAAGTGAGAAAGAGCGTTTGAGACGGTTGGTGTCCAGGATACGCTCTGCCGAAAGATTCAAGCCATTAAAGCCTTGCTGGAGGGAGGTTGGAGAAGGTAGCTTAACGTCAAATTCTGTGCGGTCTTTCTCCGCCTCCAGACGGCCCTTTTCAGGATCACTTGAAGATTCTCCTCTAGGTTCTGATGATTCCTTTAACTGTTCCAACTTCTCCTGACCTGAGGATAGAGCTTTTAGCAACCTCAGACCCTTCTCAAACTCCAGCAGCTGTCCCAGGAAGTTGAAGTTGGGTGATATTGAAGGTCTGCGGTCCTTCACAAACCTGGAAACACAAGAACAGTAAGAATGATTAACCTAGGGACAAATCCGCATATAAGGATAGGAAGACATCTTCAACACAAAGACTCATCATGTGAGCTTATAAAGGCCTTAAACAAAAATGTGCGTTTAAGAAGGATTCAACAGGTATTGTTTACTAGTTTCTATGTGATCCAATTTACATGTTGCAGTAAATAGATATAAAATTACAGGTAGCAGAAAACGTTTTTTCTGAGGCCGTGCAACTTAAGCTGCAGGGTGTCTGAGTGAGTTTACCTGTATGCGTCATCTGATGACAAGCCCATTGTCTTCATGATATAAGCAATGGCGATGGTGGCGGACCTGGAGATGCCAGCTAAACAATGGACAATGACTCGACAGTTGGAAACCTTGGCTTTGTCTGAAAGGGAGAAGGGAAACACGTGAGAAAACACAAAACATGCAAGACAACCAAATACCTCCTCAGTGACAAGCCAGAAAAAGAACCCATATAATTTCTGCAAATATGCTTTGAGGAACAAATTTGTTCTTCCTGATATCATAACAGGGCATGCTGCTCATCTTTCATGCTAACATGTGAAGTTCACATAAAGAAAATCAATCAGCAAAGGAAAACTATAATCAAGTGTTAAAACAACATTCTATTTTTACAAGCAGGTTCTTACCAATAAACTCGTTGGTTTTTTCTAGCCATGGCAGGAGTTTTTCACAGTAGTTGTCATTGACGGGTATACGCATGAAATGGCTTTCAGAGATGAACTCTGGCTTTGGGCAAGTGTTGCTTGCATTTAATACATATGTGATGCCATTTTGAGCCATTAGATCCTGAGAGTGCAAAGAACCAGGGTAAGAATTATGTAGCATCATTACTTCTGTTTTGGATCAAATATTTAAACATTCCAAGATATTAGTTACAGTCAGTTATACCTTGTTGAGCACATCTTTTTGTGAGCCTAGGTAGAGATGGGGCAGGATTCGTGTGGGACCAACGTTCGCCACAGGCAGACATGGCTGAGACAAGCTCATAGGCAGTGTGGCCACTGGCTTGCCTTCACACAAGCCTGGAAAACAGGACGAGAATGCTGCAAAACCACCTGCAGAAACAGAGAGAAAAAAAAGAGAGAACACATTAAGAACAAAATTACCCCCTACCTATGTGATAAAAGAAAGACAAGACCAACAAGAATGCTGGATTTTGTGACTGTCAACAGTCATTATGTATGGGATGCAACTCAAAATCTCTCAAGCAGGACAAAAAACTGAACAAAGAAGCTGCAACCTATAATAATAAAGGGCATAATTCAAGTCAAAACCTTTCATACTAACAAAGGACATGCTGATGTCACACATCATTTGCCAAAAACCAATAAAGACAGGATTCAGATGTTATGAACAAGATTATGCCAATCTAGGTCAGAGCATGTACGAACATAGCAGGGATGGAAATTAGCACCTGCCACCAGCCAAATGCGGGTGATTTTGTGTTGTGGCGGGTAAACTCGCTTCACCTACCGGCCACCGTGGCGGGTAAATAAAAATAGCATACTGTTTCACCCGGACGGCAGACACTTTTAGAGGAGGCACACCTTCAACACACGCGCGCTTCTTCCGTCGAGACTCGACGAGGGAAGAAAACGTCGGAGCGCGAGAGGCAGTGTGCCGTCCAAAGGGAAAGCTAGCCGCGAGCGCATGGTGTATTTTTAGGGCGGGGTAGCTCTCTTGCGTCGTAAAGAGCTAGCCGTGTGAACATCTACCCGCACGCTTCTTCCGTTGAGGCTTGAGCGCGAGAGGCGGTTATTGCCGTCCCAAAGGAGAGCTAGCCGCGAGTGCATGATGTAAATATGACAGAACAGGCATACTCTCGCAGAGAGAACCTCCAGCATAGAGTGCGTTTCAGCATCGGTTCAGTTTTTTGTTTAATCTGCCCTATTCATTTAATGAAATGTAAATCAGTTCATGGTATAAGAGAGAAAGAGAAAATTTCAGTATTTCATTGAGACTTGAGATTAATTAAACTGCTTAATTATTGTAGATCTTGTAGTATTATTTTTCACATGCAGTTACACATTGTCGGTTAAAAACAAGAAAGTGGCTAGTAAAAACATTGAGTGGCTGGTAGATTTTGAAATCCACCAGCCACAGTGGCCGGTGGACAAAAAAGTTAATTTCCATCCCTGGAACATAGCAGTCAACTGAGCAAAGGCCAGTTGGCCTAATGAAGGATCCTGTCTCTTTAAGAGGCGGGTGGCTCCAGTTTTGGCATTTGTCTGCTGGAGCTCCTTTTCCTGAATGACCTAATATCCTCAACTGAACAACTGCGTCAGGCTTAGAGAATGAGGGTGGTCACAGGTGCAGACCAAGCCCTTGATTCATAGCTTTAGTGTGTTGGGTGCATGGGCAACAACATACACACATTCATATGCAATGTATAAATTCACAACTGCATTTACAACTATAAGCATTCACATTGTGCATGAAGCTGCTGAACTAGAATGCATTGGTTTAACAGGGAAAGATGGAAACGTGGAATGGATTTACAGAGGAAGAAAGTTAAGTCTTCATCGAGCTGTGCAATGCTGCCAGAAAGTGTGAGCCCCAGCAGATGGGTTAAGACCTTAATCTCAGATGAGCTTCATGAGAATTTGGGACATGGTAACCCTGGGAGCGTGCAGACACAGCAGTCAACCAGGGAGCCATGAAATCATTTCGTCCCAGTCAGAAAACAGTGAAATAGTCCAAACAAAAGTGACTGTGTTAAAAAGATCTGGGTGGGATGGAGGAGTTAAAATGAACAAGTCAATAAAATGAGTCATGGCAAATAAAGAGTGAGGCGATAAGAAGGTTTACAACAACGAAATGTAAGCCATCCTCAGAACATCATCTAGAGTCTATACAAGGGTGACACATCATATTTCAACAAACTGTGAATCTTAAAAAGCCACCTGCTTTGCCCTAACGGACAAAATGGAACACCTGTCCCTCGTATCCATGCATAAATCATCATCTAAATAATTATTGAATGTTTGGGGGTGCCTAATTTTTTAAGAGCTTGAGCGACAACCTGTCTGTTTCCTGCTATTAATGGCAACGGTCGGTACAATGACATCATCTCTCAGCACAGAAGACTGAGCGGTGATTTGCATGTCACTCAAGCAGAACCAACGGGCCCCTGGTGCCTCCTCCATACGCTCTCGAAACTAGCGGTAGATGAATGAGTACCGACCAAATGTTCTACGACCCCCATACTGGTTCAAATGCACCCTTCCCCCCAAACCCCACACACGTACACACACACAAATACATTCAAACACATTGATACAACCATCTAATCTCGGATATCTGTCCCCCTCCCCCAAATGTAACTCCCCTTACCGGTCCAGTGACATAATCACCTAAAAATGTTGCTCATTATGTCAACACTGTCAGCGGTGCCTAAGATTACAAATTTTGCCTGGTTAAGGCTTGTTAAAACTGGCTTCCTATCCCACATCTCTCAAATGCATTACTTAGGCCAAAACAGAAAAGCAATGCTGACCTCCCATCCCTCTCCCTTGAACTCAAAAGGTCAAGGATTTCAATGAGCATCTGGAACCTCTGAAAGCAAAACCACAGTTAAAAGCTCAAAAGGCAAGCAGACAGGATCTCCTTTTGCAAGTGATCTTTGATGCTCTTTTCATCACAAGGATCTGGAATATTGTCCTGCTTCGAAGATCTAGAGGGGTGCTTTATATAGCTTCCTCGAAAAAATGTGTTTCTATACCACAGCAACACAAACAGGAACAAGTACAGCACCACATTGTTGAAAAGCCAAGAGAGGAAATGCTTGAGTGAGGTCATCAGCTATAATTTCTAACTGGGCGGTGGTGGTGACAGTTAGGATTACAAGGAAACCATAAGCTTCCGTATCTGTCTTAACGTCTGGCTGAAGTTGAATCAACAAACACCTCATTTTACTTTTGCAGCAAAAAATATGCATCGTAATAAATAAAGTTTTTGAAGTTGTGCGAAGGACTGTAACTGATAAAAAATGCATTAATTAATGCACAGACACACTAACAGTTACAGTCATGACGGACTTAGGCAACATTAGTCACTTTTATAGTCTCCAGTTGTGTAACAGGCCAGTGGTGACGTTTTTCAAAACCACTGAGAATATGAGTGCATGTGTGTTTTCGGCAAGAGAAGTGTGCCAGGGTCAAACTCACTCTGGACGAGAAGGCAATGTGCCATTCGCACACTTCCTCTATGTTTTTTTCTCTGTCTCCAAACCTTACATAACCCTCCATTTGCCATACAGCTTTCTCTGAAAACAGAACAGTGGAATAACCTTTCTTGCATGGAGGAACCACAACTTTTATCTGGAATTGCAGAGGTTATGGATAGGTTGTGTAGAGCCTATAATGCTTGGGTCACCACAGACTTGGGATACTTACCTAAAATTCTACTACAGCTGCAATGTCATGTTCCTCTACTGTGCAACAAAGAAGTTGAGGTAAAAAGGTTACACTTTTCGGATATGGCCATGAACTATCAAGTCCATGAACTATCGAGATGCATTTGTGTTTAATGACACAGAGTTGCACAGTTCATTAACTCCAGCCTTTGATATCAGTTCATTGTCCTGCGGCACCTGACCTCCATCTTTAGGAGCCCCTCTGTTTTTCATCTTTTCAGCTAAGCTCTATAGGCACTCTCACACAGGCTTCTATTCAAGGCTCTACATCCAGCGGCATTGGTGGGCCCCTGAATGAAACTAATGCACACCAACAGACACACACACACACACACACACACACACACACACACACACACACACACACACACACACACACACACACACACAAGTCTCCAGATGCAGAAGACATGACGCCATTGAGGAGCAGCCCCCATCTGTCCCCATCTCCACGCACACACTCACTTATTAGCATCTCAATAAAGGCCCAATGACATCATTGCACACATGCATGCTGCACAATGAGGAACACAAAAAACAGCAGGGGGTTGGTGGCTACCTCATCACTCCCGGCGCTTTGTGTCATGCTTGACAGATTAGAAGTGTTAAACCCCGGGACCCTGTATCATCGAATCATTAACTGTTACCGCTATTACAATTATTGCATTTCTGCCCTAAAGCCATTATGAAAACATAGACGTCACTGCAATAAAAGTAAATTGCTTGGCAAAGTCCAACTGTTTAACTTCTATTTGGTGACATCAGTAGAACGCACACACATAGTAACTAAAATATACTCTTGCATGTGTGCATAACATTTCACAGGCTGTGAACTATGAACACACACGAAGCAACAGCATTAATGTACTTAAATCATATAAAGCAACCCAATAAATGTCCATTTAAATTTGCTACTACTCTTGGAGATTATCATAGGAGCACTATAGCAATGCTAGGTTAATGTTTTACTTTTTAACATAAATATGTGGTAATAGAAAGACTGAAAAAGGAATTTTAACATCAGTCAATTTAAAATATTTAGATAATATATAAACATAGCGCATAATCTCGAACCATACACTGTTTGTGTTGGTACAGATGGGAAAGCACCATCTGTCCAGGTGACAACAGATGCTACACACCTCTAAGCTTGCGTTCCTTCCTCATCTTACGGACTCTGATTTTGAGCCTCATGTCTGTTCCCTGGATCCCCGGCCAGAAGCAATTCTCCGGAGGGGATATGACCACGTCTAGGGGCATCCGCACCAACTCAGAATGCACCAACTAGTCCAAACCACAGTCCAAGAACTATACGTCTGCAAGATGCTGGGTAACAAAAAAATGTAAGATCCTAAAAACAACACCTAGGAGGGAAACTCCACAGGAAAGAAACAACTGCATCCCCCTCACAGAAATAAGGGCAGAAGAAGTGTGTGGTCTTTCCTCAGGAACGCCACGGATCCTTCCTCGATCTCATTCTGTGTGGCAACAACTGAAAGTGGAGCTCGCTATTGTTGTACAGCCTCCGTTCAAGTCTTTCCCCGCCTTCTCTCTCTCTCTTTCTCTCTCTCTCTGCGTGACCTTAGAGTGAATGAGCTCATTTGCCGTGAGCATAGTCTGCCCTGTCTCTCTCCTCTCTCGCTTACTTTCACTCCGTCTCCCCCCCACCCCCCCCCCAACCCCGTTTCTCTCTCTCTCTCTCTCTCTCTCTCTCTCTCTCTCTCTCTCTCTCTCTCGCTCTTACTGTGTGTGAGCTGAATCTGGCTCATGAGTAAGGCATGCAACCACATTCCTTACTCACCAAGCAAATATGCAGCCACCTTAGGGGCCCACTCTATGTTTTTCTGAAAATGAAAAAATATAACACCCTCTCAACTGTTTTAGAACCACCAGACTGCAAGTACACACTTTATATATGTACACTGAGATGCACATTTTAGCTTGATCTTCTCTCTTCACACTCTCTAAATGCATCATATTTACTATAATACAAAATGCACTACATTGTGCAAATACATATTGGGGAAAAAACTAAAATTATATGCATATTAAATGCATTTACAATTATTTTTACTCTTATTAAGAGTGAATTTCCTATTTGTCTTCCAATAATCAGAATTTTAAATCTAAAATACCCCTGTAGAGGAACTGGTGTAGCAAAACTAATGTCACGGGTTCTATTCCCAATAAATGCACATACTGAATGCACAAAGTCGCATTAGATAAATGAAATTAAAATAAAAAAAAATTCCCGAGCAATATAGTGACATATAACAAAGGCAATAAAGAAGCATTTGATTCGATCTATACAACAACGTAAATTCACCTTTAACAACATTAATCAATCAATTGCTTGAAACGGAGTGAGAAGAAATCAGACTTATTTAGACCCACCCAGGTCTGTTACAATTAAAAAGAAAAACAAAAGTAGCTGCTTCCTAATTGTTAACGTTATCATAACTCTCAATTACATATTTATATACACATATGAAAAAACACAAACATATCTTAATTACACACCATATATTACCGCAAAATTTATATTACAATTATAGTAATACCAACAATGGTAATCGTACCATTTACAATGGTAAACCTACAAGGTGAGATAACACAGCCTATGAATACATGAATACATCACCAGACGATTAAGCCCCGCCCTCCTTTTACTGTGACAAGACCTTCTGTTTATAAAGTGCTTTAAACTGGTGAATGCTTTGACATTGTTTGTGTTCGAGAAAATAATGCATCTGGGAAAAGTGTAAATGTAGTTTTATTTCTGAAATAAAAATGTCTAACATAATTATCCATGTGCTGCCAGACGACACCTGCCTAAAACGTGTTAAAGTCGACATAAAACGTAAGTTGCAATACTGTAGTCTTTTCTTCCCTTTTGCGACATATACCCAAGTGAAGTGGCTTCTCAAACATGAATAAATGTAGATTGGATCTTTGGATTGTTGTCGTATGTTATTGCTGTGATCTCATGTGAGAGAGAGGTTGTGAGATTATGAGGGTGCATACATAAATAAAAAATGATATGCATGGATAAATCATTTATAATAAACACTGCAAAATGCTATTAAAAAAAATAAGAAATGTCAATTTAGATTTTAATGTTTAACATTGCATAAATTAAATACAATGGCTCTAAAGTGCTTTACTGCATGCTCCAAACACATATTTGGTTTAGTAAGATGTGATAGCACATAAAACATTCCTACTGTAAAGACCAGCTTGGAGCGTAATGAACATCCAGGTCCAGGCTGGTTTTTGCTAGTTAGTTCATTCACAACTGTCAGAAAGTTATTTGTAGTTCTCTGAACATCATGCATGTACATCTGTACGGGTGAGTATGATGCTCGTAAAGGTGCAGTAGGGAGCAGTTGTATCAGAATACAACATTACACTGCAGGATCATCTATCAGGTGAAGCAGAGAAGCTACGTCATTCGTGCAGTTTGACTGCAACTCCACTTGCCCCTATGTGGGGCTTAAGGAGTGTTGCCACAATATATTGAATCTATTTATACAAAGCTTTCAGACTCTAACAGAGGATGGTGTGTGTGTGCAAGAGAAATATTTGTGTGAATGTGTGAGTGGAGAAGGAAAACTGTTAGCGCTGATAGCTCTTGTTGTCAGAGGACCAGTGACATGTGATACGCGGATACATCAGTCCATGATGTAATGCTTACGGGGCCCCAGCTGTCATGCCTGAGGTGTGAGGTAGCCTCCAGTCGAGCACAACGCCAGCCTCAATCGCTCAGAACTCACATGTGTGCATCAGTCTAAGTATGTCTAAATCCCCCTGTCTGTGATAAAACAGCGTGAAATTTAGCTGGAGTTTGACATACATATGACATAAATGGATCCCAATGGGGCATCTCTCATTTACACTCACGATATGGGGCGAAGGAGCTCGAATTCTCACTGCATGATTACGCTTCTAGATGTCTTGTGTATACAATTCCATAAGTGAAGTCATGATGAAGTAATGGAAAGAAAGAAACACGACACTCTGACATTACATGCTAGCCATGCGTAGCTATATCATTTTACCGCCACCGAAACAGCGCAGATAGAAGCCATATTACAAAAAAGCCTCTTTACTGCTGTGGTGTACTACTCTATATTTCATATTGTTTAATTACCACGTGCCGCAGCAAATGTGCAATTTTAATTGTAAGTGTCAACTCGGACATGTCCCAGCCGTTAGCCAGCAGCCCACGTAAGAGTTTCCACACATGACATTTGAACAAAATTACATTTTAAACGTAGCTAATGTGTTGCTGCTAGTTTTAGCATCTTTGGCCCCTCCCCTTCCACTATGTAGAGAAAGCTGCGACCATTGATTGTGGTGCAATATATGGAAAAAAGGTCGGCGCCCGGCGTATGGTCTAAAGGGGTTGTCCCTATACTCTTAATGAGTAATGGGTGTGTTTTGGGCGTAACATGCAATAAACCAATCAGAGTCTCATCTCCCACTCCCTCTAAAAGCCAGTTGCACACGTGGTGTTGTAATTACCCAACTTGTAAATACGAACTTCACATGAGGACTTGAATGCATCATTACCACAAAATGAAAACGTTTGTGAACTGGGACACAACACTAGTTTTATTGTAAGTAATGTTACACATCCTCTTACAAGAGGATGTTTCTATCAATACCTCCAAATCTCCTAAAACAAGTTGATCTATGAGGTGATAAAACAGCATTGCCTGACTCTTATATCAGTTTTCATTTAACACTGCAAACCCTGTTAAGCATTATTAATGTTAGAAAGACTATGAACCAGATCTCACTCAGTTAAGAACAGACTCGAGGCTTCCAAGTGTAAGGGCTCAACAGGATGCCGTCACTCAGTACTGGGCTGAAACCCAGTGTACAGGTCAAAGGTCAAGTTCATTAATCAAGGTCTGCCATGTTTCAGCTATGTTACTGACAGCTGAAGGAGGACCCGGTTTAAACCGGTTTTAACACTCTTTTGGATGCGAGTTACACCAGATTTAAATTTTCAGATGTTTTGCAAGGATGTGTTAACAGCCAAAAGCTTAAAACCATCTTGTGTGATTCATATAGTTGGATGAGGAAATTGATGGTATTAAGCAATTTGTTCTTCTTATGTCACTGTGACATGTGAAAAAAACAAGTCGTCCAGAGAAGATTATTGACAAACTTTTGCACTCCTTTCTTTTCCTAAGCTTAACATTAATGTCGTAATGTCAGATGTTCAAATATGGAGAGAAAACGAAGACATACAATAGAGAGCAGTTAGGGCCAGACATCAAACTTCTGCATATCTGCAAGGTTGTAAGTGCAAACTTCCAAAATTATATGCTTGAATGAAGAATTTAAATTTTGGGGTGAACTGTGCCTTTAACATGAGTACTAATGGTCCTCATAGATGGGTGAACAGCATGCATTAAACCACACCTCCATATTATATTTATATTTCAGCACATTTCATGTATCAACTATTCCCATGTTATCCATTTTCCATACTAGACAAGAAGGGGTGATTGAAAAACTAGGGTTGATCTATTAATATGGATGGACCCACCCTTCCCCCTTAAAAGACAGAGAAAGAAAACGATCTAGACCCCCCTATTGAGAACTATGATGTCATTGGGCCACATGTAAACCCGGATAGAGGTCTCCAGAGAGGGTTACACAACTGGGAGGATGTGCTTCGTGAGAGTGGGAAGGAAAGTGGAGATGAAGAGCCTGAGAGAAAGAGAGATAAATGAGAGGGAGTATTAATGCTTCCAATAAGACAGAGGAATTACGACAAAGCCCAGATTCTTTACACAGGGGCTTCAAGCTCCGCTGGAAATCCAAATTTAGCCGAGGATGGGATGGAAGGACTTTGGGCCTCTACCAGGAAATGAGTGCTGGGTTGCGTCACTTGTTTGTGTATGTGCATGTCCTGTGTTCTGAAGACTTTTCCTGGAATTCATTGCATTCTTCAAGAGCCACCAAAACCTTTGGAAATTTTGGAAGGTATTATAACTAGAAGTGTCGATTTAGAACTAGAACACATGTTCCTGTTACTTTAAACATTCAAGCTATTTTAAACCATTTGTGAAAAAATGTTTGAGCGCACGAAGACGCGAAAGAGTACTCAATTCAGACTTTCAGAATTCAGTATTCTGTGCGCACACACACACAGAGCCATGCAGACGCACACAAACACCAAATTCCACTCTCTTACGTGACTATTTGTGGTTGAACGTACACTTGCACACAAAATTATGTCAAAATGCCCGTCTCAAAACATATGCCTTACATGAACGCAAACAATTGAGAAAGAAAATGGATGTGTATTAGATCTGTACATTCGGTCTTAAAGTGACAGCAGCCTAATAAAACTGGTGCTGTCTGAGATATTAATCTTAATCAAACAACAAAATACAAAGAGAAAATCACTTTTGTAGCTTTAACAAAGATTAATTATATTTAATTTATAAAGTGAAGAGTATGCAGAGTTATTTTACATTTGATTATTATTCGAAATAAGAAATGTCATGTGTGGACATGACAATGGACATGCATATGAGGCTTGTTCGACTTGAGCCGGCGCTGCACAGACCGACCGATGAATAACATCAAAGTACCGCGAGAGCAACGGCTCCGTATGCTTTTCAATCACTCTCGCGGTACTTTGATGTCATAAACCGATCGGTCTGTGCAGCGCCGGTTCAAGTCGAACAAGCCTATAGACAGTAAAAGTGGAGTATGGAGTGCTGCAGGTCTCGTCACGTATAGAAATGGCAAGTGGGAGATATAAGGAAGGCTAACCGGAGTTGGAGGATGCGCCAGCGTCGTATAAGTCCGAGGGGAACATTTTGGATTTCATGTTACCTATGATATTTAAATATATACAGTGACACCAAGTTTAGATAAGAACTCCAGTCATATGTTTCCAAATACTGCACTTTAATTTCAAGTGAAAAAAATGTATCCTCACTCTCAGGGAATAGAAGCATTGTTGATACTGTTTGTGTTGAGGTTGAACTTATGTTTCACTTTATGGTTATGCCTTTGCTATTGTTATAGCCTCATTATAGGCAATTATGTGTAACATATTTTGACTTATTTAAAAGATAGTGCTTTAAGAGTTCCTCTCTTTTTCTATTAAAAGATAAACATTTTGTAAGAGCTACACTGAAGTTGACAGTTTGATAAATGCAAGTTAATTTTAATCTTTGTGTGCTAAAAATGCACATTAGTCCCTGTAGAGATAGCAATACACATTCTCCTTTTTTGCCAAATAAACAAAAGCATTTCATCAATGTCTTCTCTCTTGCTGTATCAAAATGTCACCTAGCTTTCCTTAGAGATGGTCTCAATAATGTGCTTAAAGTCAAGTCAAATTCAGTTTGTGCATGATTACATGATATACATTTTTTTTTTTAATACTGTATCCTGAATTGTGGCTATAGCCTATATCATATGCTGAAGTACATTTCTGTATTGTAACACTGTAATCTAGTGTTAAAGATTAAAAGAAAAAATAACAACAAGAACCGTACAGAACCGAAAACCGTGACCCTAAAACCGTGATACGAACCGAACCGTGGGTTTTGTGAACCGTGCCACCCCTAAAAATTACCCAATCATCCTAAAATGATTAATTCTACCCACATTGAAAAAATAAATGGTGTTTTGAAAATGGAGTGAAAAAATTTTCACTCGGAAATTGGTAGTACATTTCACAAATAATTACAAAGAAACCGCAAGTAACACAATGAATTAGAAAAAATAGATGTGAAAATAGACTGAAATAGCATTTTCTTGTTACAAGAGTTACAAGAATTCCATAAACTATATTTGCTTTCACTTGGCCCGTCCTGAATGAAATTTGCTGGTACTTGTCATTTACATATAGAAATATTTAAGGTACAGAAGCAAAAACTTTTTCATTTGAGAGAGGGTGTACAAATTAAATTATGCCCATTTTAATGCAAGAAAGCATCGCTAACAGTTAAAAGGGGGAAAATTAAATTCTAGAAAAGTTAAATATGTCCCTCTGGTTCTGTAAGTTGGACATAGAGTGTAAAAGTTTTCCTCCGTTTAATTAAGTGCAATAAACTTTTTAATTTTTTGAGGGAAATGTGGATGATAGGTAGAATCCAGAAAAGAGAAGTGGGTGTGGGTAAACCGAGGGAGAAAAAGAGTGAAAAAAGAAGGAGACGGTAGCAGAGAGGAGAGGAGAAGTAGTCCATGTCATGCTGAAAGTATTTGGCACTGGTCGGCCCGCTGACATTTCTTCATTTCTTCAGCTTGTTTCTCAGAATTGACATAACACATATAATTTGAGGTCTATGAGAGCACTGAGAAACTAAAGCCAAGTTTACAGTGGGCCATATGTAGGACAAATGCTACTCATTTCTTCATACCGCAAAGTGGTGTATGTGCATGTCGAGGGTACAGGGTGGAGACTGAAAGGTCATCTTTTTGACCTTTGCGAATCTGTGGCGTGTGCATGTGTGCCTGTTCAAGTAGGCGACTGGCGCCAGATGTGATGACCACAGGAGCCTGAACTAAAAATAGAGACATGCTCTAATCAGAAAGACATACAGCGAGAGAAAGACTTGAGTGTGTGTGTTTGTTGAAAATAACAGAGCACCAAGATCGTCCCTCAAGAGCTTACCTCATCCTAATGGCAACAGTGGCTCTTTTTCAATTGAAACATTGATCCCCGTCCTGCCCTGGGACAATAATGGACACGTGTTACATCGACACAGGAAGTCAAGCTGCTACAGGACAATGTTTTAGATGTTAGCCTTCTAAACTCATTCAAGATTTATTTTATGGTATGCCTTATTATGACTAGGATTTAAATGTTCACATTGTTGCTTTGATCACTATTCCTCATGAGCAAATGAGTGGTGCTTGCTCATGCAAAACTCACCACCTAGGTGGTTTCAGGGGAAATGCTTTGTGGTTGCTAGGGTGTTCTGGGTGGTTTCTAGGTGATTTCTACTGGGCCAAATCATAAAAAGCCCATCCCAAAGTCTATAATAGGTTACACTTTATTTCGATAGTCCACTTTAGACATTCTACTAACTATAAGCAACTTTTCAACTACATGTCAACTAACTGTAATTAGAGTATTAGTAGACTGTCAGTAGACTGTTAGGTTATGGTTAAGTGTTAGGGTTCTGGTTAGGAGAATAAGTTCACTTGTAGTTGCCAAGTTACTTAAAGTCTGTAGAATATCTGTTGGGGGACCAACACAATAAAGAGTTAGCAGATATTAAGCAGACAGTCTACTAATACTCTAATGACAGTAAGTTGACATATAGCTCCAAAGTTACTTATAGTTAGTAGAATGTCTAAAGAGGACTATCAAAATAAAGTGTTACCCTATAATATTCTGGTCTCTAGATCAAATAGGTCAAATGCAAGTTTTGGGATTTTCTTTGCCCATTTCATCCACCAGGCAAAAATTCAAAAAGTAATAGCACACTTTTCCTTGATAGGCTGCGCAATTGTAGGCTTCATTTAAATTTCTTGTTTCTATATTTATAAGTAATAACTTCTAAAAGTACAGATGATGAGCCTTGGTGCTTATATGGAAAATGTAAGTTTGAATCTGGCCGACAATTTTTCTTCACAAATTGTCCTTAAAAATATTCATAACATTAACACGTCATGAGCACAAACCTATAAAAAATTAAAGAACTCGCATTTATTAAAGTTTTAGCAAAAATTATGGAAAAATGTTGGAAAAATGTTGGATAAGTTTTTAATGTTGTTTATATGTCTATATGGTGTTTTTAATATGCTTTAAGACAAACCATGTGCAAATTCATAAGTCAACACCATTGCTGAGTATTTTCTCATTAAAACTGCAGTGAATCAAAGACAGTCTCAAAAACACATTTTTAAATCGCTGGTGTTTCTGACGTCACAAACTACCTTGTAACCAATCAGATCAATGTGTGATCGTCAACGAGTGGATCTCTGAGCTGGAGTGAGTGAGTGGAGGTGGGGCTCATTTGCATATTTATAGAACCACGTATACTAAATGAGGGAAGGGTGTAGAGTTACATTCATGCTATTCTAAGGCATGAAGACATTTTTTCATAGGAAAAGACCAGTTTGGTCCCACTTTATATTAAGTGGCTTTAGGTACTATGTACTTACATTGAAATTAATAATTTGATACAATGGACTTATTGTGTACATACATGTTTTTACATTGTACTTATATTTTGAAAATACCTGCATGTAATTACAGCTGTAATTAATTTATGTAATTACATTTGTAATTACACAGTTGACCCTTCCCTTACACCTTAACCTACCCTTAAAACTACTCATACCACCTCACCTGACCCTAACCTTACCAGTATCACACCTCAATAGCAGCTAACGTGTTTTACAATACAACCTGAACACAATAAGTACATTGTACTTATTTTTCGATGTAAGTACATAGTACTTAAAGCCACTTAATATAAAGTGGGACCAAAAGTTTAAATATGTAATTTTGGTGATCAAAGATGAGTTTTAAGGGATAACATTTTTGACTACAGGGGGACTTTAACTTTATTTATTCTCTTTTCTAGTTTGCTCCCTACTCTAGTTGTCTAATAAACCTGGCATTGTGTATTGGCTCTTTGACTAATTGCTTTTGTTCCTGGATAAAAGTTTCTGCTAAATGCATGCATGTAAAAAAAACAACAGCGGGATTTCATTTAGTGCCATTTTTGTTAGTGTTTAATTGACACGATTAACTTGACTTCAGAGTTGGAAGATTGACTGTACATTTATGTTTCAAAAATGCATCTTGGAACACGGAATGTTTAGGCTAAAAATATGACTTGTATTTCACAATCTTGGCTTACAACAGTTAAAGTCGCGCAAATATATTAGGAAACATTTTTCCATAGAAAGTTCCTGTGCTGGTTTAAATCATGAATGCCCTCCTGTCCTTTACCTCAACTGGGCGTAGAAACGGCGGCAAAACTGGAGCTTTGGCTGACCGTGGCGAGTCTGGAGTCTGAGAGAGAACGTAATGTTGAGGGCAGGCTTACAGTGAAAGGATATATTGATATTGTTTTAGAGTGAATGCGTCACCACCT
The DNA here is from genome assembly GCA_026230005.1 of Gila orcuttii. Classification (NCBI taxonomy): domain Eukaryota; kingdom Metazoa; phylum Chordata; class Actinopteri; order Cypriniformes; family Leuciscidae; genus Gila; species Gila orcuttii. The sequence continues at coordinate 21,527,032 of JAPDVR010000025.1, forward strand.
GTTCATTACCTCATTTTGGCCAACACACACAAACACTTCAGCAAGAAACGCCCAATTGCATAATAGAAGCCCGGGAGTTAGACAAAGCTGAATTCAGCTCCAAAAGCAGCTAAATACAAAGGGGGAAGGAACAGCCGCGCTCTGGTCCCTGCCAAGCTAAAACTTTCATCTTCTAATTGAGCATAATTTTCTACTTTCTGCCGAATTCCTCCCACTTTTGCTGCGTTAACAATTGGTGGTACAGAGGACATTTTATTCATCCTTTTTGAATGGAATTGTGCAGCAGACAATTTTAGAGCATCTGGAAATTTAAAATATGTGTCAAGTTATAAATTTACTCTCTGAAATTATTTTGGTTTCATATGATTTTGAAAAACTTTTACACTATTTAAAAACATAAAATACAATTTTAATTAAAATGTTTTTTCTTTAAGTCATGTGGTAACATTTTTTTTTTTACTTGTGCATATCTTAATCATTCTCACAAAAGCTTTTAAATCTATTTTCAAGGTAAACATATCTTTTATGAGCATTTTAATTGTAAAATCATAAATATCATTACGATTTTGTGGAGTCGCACCACATGACATTTTGCAATATGAACTTAACTTGGCTTGTCATAAAAAGGTCAAATTGTCTGACAAATTTTAAATCCTGTCTGGCTAGCGCTTCCCATAATGTTTACGCTTTAGGTCAGTAGGTGGAGAGTAGGCGTCTTTTGTGGCTGTTCAAACACATTCGACCACATGAGCGTCTACACTACGAAAGCAATCCAGTCAAATACGTTTTCGACTACCTCTGCAAGTGTTCAAAAGGAAAATAGTCATGGGTTTCTGCATGTTAGTTATACCAAAGTCCCTTTAAGACAAGTCATTTCACTTGGCGGCCATCTTTGAAATGCCTCTCGGGCATGCAAGTGCAGCTCTTATCTTTTTGAATGGGGAAACATCAAATTCTCCAAAACTGTTCGCCAAGCTTACAATTAAATTGTAAATTTAATTTAAATTTAAATTTAATAGCGCCGCCCCGACGCTCTTGCGTCGTCATATTATATTAGCGCGCGCGTGCCATCTGCTTCTCAGATTTCTCTGCCGAAAAAGGGAGCTTGTCGGCAGCGCAAGGAGCTGGGCAGCGAATGCAGCGTCTCGTTCCCTATTCAGAGAACATAGGTTACATCAGTAACCAGAGAATGTTCTCTTTCATAGGTTAACTCAACGCTGCGTAGCTTAAGACGCAGTGGGAACGAAATACCAAACTCACCAAGCTAAGCGCTGCCGTAACTAGTACAAAGACCAGATAATGCACACGACTGGTTCAAGCAGATAAAACTTGGGAACCTGGAGTCATGTCAAGTTCCAAACTGTAGAATCTGACAAAAGTGTGCGGAGAGGACCAGCCTGCCGCTACACAAATGTCTTCCAGGAGGGCACCTCTAAAAAGTGCTTGAGAGGAAGCCACGCCTCTGGTGGAATGTGCCCTGATGCTAAGAGGTGAAGGCAGGCCGCGCACCTCATATGCCAGTGAAATAGCCTCTGTAACCCAGTGGGAAATTCTCTGCTTTGATGCGGCAATCCCGCGGCGGCCAGCACCAAAACATACCAAGAGCTGGTTAGATTTTCTCCAATCGCCAGAACGATCCACATATAAAAAGCGATCCTCCTCAGAAACAAAAGGAGGAGGATGGAATGAGTGAAGGTTAATAACCTGAGAGCGGAATGCTGTGGACAATACTTTGGGCACATATCCCGGTTTCGGTCTCAAAGTCACCCTGACCAGACCAGGAGCGAAGTCTATACATGTCTTGCTAACAGAAAGAGCTTGCAAATCCCCCACCTGCCTCGATGAAGTAAAAGCTAACAAAAGAGTAACCTTGAGAGTCAGAATCAGCTCTGGAGCTGACTCTAAGGGCTCAAAGGGAGCCTCCGTTAAGCCATCCAGGACGACCAACAGGTCCCAAGAGGGAATTCCAGGGGAGCGTACTGGTTTCAGGCGCCTAACCCCACGCATAAATGCTGGTACTAACCTCAATTTACCCAGGGGGATCTCATCCGACTCTCTATGAGCGGCAATAGCAGCAACATACACTCTCAGAGTAGTAGCGGCCGCTCCAGAAGCAAACTTCTCCTGTAGGAATTCCAGCACTGAACCAACTGGCCAGCTGACTGGGTCCGTAGTGTGTGTCGAACACCACGACTCAAAAACCCTCCACTTGGAGGAATACAACCTTCTTGTGGAAGGGGCTCTCGCACTCCCAATGGTCTCCTGGACGTCAGGGGGAAGACCAAAGCTTAAAGCTAGCGGCCTCTGATGGGCCATACGCATAGCTTCCAAATGTCGGGGCGACGATGCCATATCCTGCCCTGAAGCTGGGACAGCAGATCCCCCCTGACTGGAATCTCCCAGGGGGGGAGCTCCAAAAGAGGAACCAGCTCCCAGAACCACAGCTGGGACGATCAAAATGGGTCTATAAGTAGGAGACGGGCTCCGCTCTCCCTCACTCTGGACAGAACCGCCTGGATCAACTTGACAGGCGGGAATGCATAAAGTTTCCGCATCGGCCATGGGTGGGCGAATGCATCTATCCCCAATGGTGCTGGGGGGCTCAGGGAGAACCAAAGTGGGCATTGGGACGACTCCTGTGATGCAAAGAGGTCCATGAGACTTGCCCTGAGACCACAGGAGAAGGTGGCGTGCAAGCCTGTCCAGGGTGCCCAACCGTGAACCCCCCTGCTGGTTTACATGAGACACTACCGCTATATTGTCTGTTCTGACAATGACATGGTGTCCTTCGAGAAAGGGGAGAAAGTGAAGAACGGCCAGGGAAACAGCTCTCAGCTCCAAGCTGTTTATGTGCCAAGAGAGAGTCTCTCCCGTCCAGATCCCACATGCTGGCCTGCCCTCGAAAACCACACTCCAGCCGGTCAGAGAGGCGTCCGTCGTAACCATTTGGCGACAGAAAACTGCACCCATGGCAACCCCTTTCCAAAGGAAGAGGGGTCCCGCCAGATTGAAAGGGCGCGGAAGCACCTTCAAAAGGCGAAGAGCCGGTCCTGTGGACCGGGCACCTGAGAGTTTCATCCACCACAGAAACGGACTCATGTGGAGCAACCCTAGGGGAAGCACAGGGGCAACCCTAGGGGAACCCTAGGGGAAGCACAAGCCTGCGGCATGTGCCTACAGAAACACGATGGCCGAGCGTGAAGCGAGCCAAACATGTCAAAAGACTGGAAATCCGGGCAGGAGCCAATCGGGCCTGCATCAGAACGGAATCCAGGCGCACCCCTAAGAAAACTGTGCTTTGAGCTGGGGTAAGAACACTCTTCTCTGTGTTTAACCTCAGGCCGAGAGACTGAATGTGACGAAGGACAGTGTCCCTGTGGTGAATCACTAATTCCCTGGAGTGGGCTAAAAGGAGCCAATCGTCCAGGTAGTTGAGTATACGGATGCCCTGGAGCCGCAACGGGGCAAGAGCAGCATCCATACACTTTGTGAACGTTCTCGGCGCTAGAGCGAGACCAAAGGGAAGGACCCTGTACTGGTACGCCCTCTCTCCAAAGGCAAATCTGAGGAACCTCCTGTGTCGCCGTACAACCTGAATATGAAAATATGCATCCTTCAGGTCTACTGTCACGAACCAGTCCCCCGCTCGAATTTGAGATATGATAGCTTTCAGCGTCAACATCTTGAATTTCCCTTTGTAAAGGGAGAAATTTAGCCGGCGCAGGTCTAGTATCGGTCGCAGACCTCCGCCCTTTTTCGGGACCAGGAAGTAACGGCTGAAGAAGCCTTGCTCGACTTCCTTCGGAGGAACCTCTTCTATTGCTCCTTGAGAAAAAGGGACGAAATCTCCTGCTGTAGTACAGAAGCCTCTGAGGCGCCGTCGACTACAGTTGGAACGACCCCGTTGAAGCAAAGGGGCGGGCGACAGAACTGAAGTGTGTAGCCGAGCCAAACCGTGCGGAGGATCCAAGGCGATACCCCTGGCAGACGCCCCCATTCTTGAAAGAAATGTGATAGAGGAAGTGGAGTGTTGCAATGCGGTTGAGTGTTGACATACCTGTGTTAGGGTGACGCGCTGACTCCTGTGGGGTGGCGTGGTCCAACGTGAAGGAGAATACTTGACGTCCTGACACGTAGTGGGAGGTACCACTGCCTGTTTTATCAATGCTATAGGGTCTGCCTGCTCCTGAGGAAAACCGAAAGTGTCCTCGAGGATGTGAGCGGCAGGTATCAAATGCGTCGGAGGCGAGGGGAGAAAGCTGAACGCGTCTCCTTCCTCCTGCGCCAGACGGTTTGAACGAGGTTGAGTAGGAACTGCACTTCGAAACACGCTGGGTGGCGAAAGTGACAGGTTTAGAGAAGGAGAGCAAGTGAGAGGTGGGCAGAAACGCTTGCGCGGTCTGTCCCAACCTCGTAAATCGGGGGAAGCTCTCCTTTTTCTGACCTGCGGGTCAGGAACGATTCGAGGAGGCTGGAGCGAAGGGTTTGTTAGACCGCTTCAGCTCAAGACGCTTATGAGGTCGCTGGCGGGGAAACGGGCGACCGCGGGCTCCCCAGACCGTGGCAGGTGGGGGATGAGCCGAGTCACTCCTCCCAGCGATGAAATCCGTCCTATGAGAAGGACGTTCTCTGGATTGAGACGGGGAGGGGTTAGAGGATTTCCTAACCCTCCTGGGCATAAACTGCCTGAGGGCAGCTGACTGGGATTTTGCGGCTGGAAACTTGTCAACCACAGTGTTGACCGCCTCCCCAAACAGTCCAGACTGAGAGACTGGGGCGTCCAAGAGGAAAACCTTCTCTTTGTCGCGGATCTCTGTGAGATTGAGCCATAGGTGGCACTCTGGAGCAACCGCCCCCGCCATAGAACGACCTATAGCGTGTGCGGTGTGCTTGGTGGCTCTTAAGGCCGGATCCGTGGCCTCACGAAGCTCTTTGACAGCTTCTGGCGTAATTGCAGTTCCCTCGTCCATCTCCTTCAAGACATCCGCCTGGTAGGCTTGGATGATGGCTATAGTATGTAGGGCCATACCTGCCTGACCAGCTGCCATGTAGGACTCTCTAATAAGGGCGGAAGTAGTCCTGCACGGTTTAGAGGGAAGGAGGGGGCGAGATTTCCACGACGGAGCAGACGACGGAGAAAGGTGAGTAGCCAACGTGTCCTCAACCGCTGGAATGGCGGAATAGCCCTGCTCCACAGAACCAACAAGGTTGGTGAAGTCAGCGGCTGCCGCGTTTGTTAGGCGCGCGGAAAAAGGCTGTTTCCAGGATCTGGAGATCTTGTGATGCAGATCACTGAAAAAGGGCAGCTTTCTCCGTTCAGCCCTAGAATTAGGGCCACTTAAAAATCTCTCGTCGAGTTTACATTTACATTTATTCATTTAGCTGACGCTTTTATCCAAAGCGACTTACAATTGCTATATTTCAGAGGTCGCACGCCTCTGGAGCAACTAGGGGTTAAGTGTCTTGCTCAGGGACACATTGGCGTCTCGCAGTGGATCCGAACCCGGGTCTCTCACACCAAAGGCATGTGTCTTATCCACTGCGCCATCACCACCCCATTTTAGACGATTGTGACTCGCGGGGCTCGTCGGGCCAGTCGATAGAGAGCTTCTCTGTAGCGCGCGAAAGCACTTCGATAAGCTCCGTGTAGGGCGCAGTAGGCCGCGCTTCCTGGCCGCTAGGCGGGAGACCGTCAGTAGCTAAAGCAGGCCCGAAATCCTCGGAGTCGGACGCTGCAGTGTAAATCACATCTTCCAGCCCGAAAGAAACCGACTCGCGTGCTCTCGGGCTGGGCCATAAATAATCATGCGAAAACTCGACTGGCCGAACATCGCGTGCGTGCCCGGGAGAGGGAGGGAGACAAAGGGCCTGGCCCGTCTGCTCGTACTCCATATCCTCGAGCTCTACATCCGAACCCCAGGTCGCGGATTCCAACGAGGCCTCAGCAGCCTCGGGAGCGCGACGGGGGGAAACGAATGATTCCTTCTCAAAAACCGAAAGCCGAGAGCGGAGGGTTTTGAGAAGCAGGTTGTCACAAAATTTTCATTTAGACAAGCCTAAAACAGCCTCGCGCGCATGCGAAAATCCCATACATTTCACACACTTACTGTGAGGGTCGTCGTTCGCAATAAAGCGAATGCATGGCGGCGGGCAACGACGAAACTCCATGGCACTTCACCGCAAGGAGAACTGAGTTCCACTATTCGCAGTCGCTGAAGTGCAGATGAAGAATGCTGATGTTAGAATCTGAATATTTGGGCCAGAAAAACCGAGACCGAAGGGCTTAAGATGGCCGCTTCGTGAAGGCAGAGAAATCTGAGGAGCAGATGGCACGCGCGCGCTAATATAATATGACGACGCAAGAGTGTCGGCGCCCGCGCCATCAGCCAATGAATTGGCGTGTTCAATCGGCACACCCAGAGGGCGTTCCCACTGCGTCTTAAGCTACTTAAGCTACAGAAGAAATTACTTGAACCACTTATTCTAACCTGTATGATGCTTTTAAGCAGTTTATTCATGTGTATTTTGAGGATATACATCAAAATATTTGTTCTTTGTTCCACAGATGTAATAATGTCATACAAGTTTAAGATGGCAAAAGGGTGAGTAAGTGACAAGAAAATTCTCATTCATTTAACAAAAAACGAATTAAATAGAAACATTTCACATTAAAATTATGAACATATTTCCATAGACAGAGAACACACGCTTTCACTCAGCGTTGAGTGAACCTATGAAAGAGAACTGACAACAACTGTCTAATACATTTTGTTTCTAAACGCTCGAATCATGACAGAAAACAAAATTTTTCCGGCTGGATCAAGCTAATACGTATGCAAGTCTGACTGACTCCGGAGATTCTAACGTCAGCTTCATTGACGCGATGACTTTACCAATCGCCGATTGGCTCTTATTTAGAAGGCAGGACTTATTCCACCATACTGAGCGTTGAACTTTTCCCCATTCAAAACAATACGAGTGGCGCGGTTATGAAGTTCAATTTGAGGATTTTTTTCTTTCGTTATGAAATTAGGACAATTGTATCAGACTGAATGTACCCCAAACATATCAAAATATATTTTAATACCAAAAATAATGAATTAACAGATAAAAAAATGTGTATGATGTCATTGACCCATGTAATACCTGGAGAAAATGACACACATACAAATGCATATAGGTGACCCAGTGGACTTGACGTCCCACAATGCATAGAAAAACAAAGGCAGATGGCGACAGGCTATTGAGATTAAGAGTGACTGCACATCTGTAGGATACATGTTACGTTCTGCAGCACATCCCTGTGGCTAAGGTGTGAAAGCTTCAGGCTGTGAACTCTGTGTGTGTAAATGTGTGTGTCATTGCAATAAGAAGGACAGCGTGGATGAGATGCCTGTGGAGGGAGATGGAAGATCAAATTCGACAACAGCATGCATAACATTTCAGTCCAAGAACCTGTGATCGCCACACATTAACAGGATTCAGCAGGCCAACTCAACAGGCAATCTTTATGACAGTAAACCGGGTGGACCCAAAGAGCTGGTTCAGATGTGTTATAATTTCTTCACAGTAGGGATGTTCATTTTGGGGTTTTTCCCTAACCGACAAATGAAAGTCGTTAACCGATCATTAAAAGTGTGTTAAATTTGAATTAAAATCATTTAGAATTTATATGCATCTGTGACCCATTAAAAAAAAAGAAAATGTATTTTTCATGGGTTTAGTTTTATATGCGCAAATAGTAGCATAAATAACAGAAAATTAGGATTCACACATCGTCACATCACACATCTGCAGATATTCAGTGAATAGAGAAAAAACTGAATAAAATTATATATATATATAATTGTATGTATACATATATATATATATATATAAGGAATATATAAGTGGAATATATTATAATATATTAATATTATTACTTAAATAATTAACAGATAGCAGATTAACAAAACAATAGAAAAAAAAACTGTGAGACAAGTAGTATATGCTGAGTTCTGGATCATTTTAGTGACATGCTCCACAAACAAGTTCACTGAAAGGAAACCGAGTCGAAGTCTGAGCTAAACTATGCAGTAAGGTAAAGGTAGTTTCAATGTAAAGTAACACTCATGCGATTTGTACTTGCGCCACCGCCATACTTTTCAATAAGCTAAAGGCAGACGACATCTTTCACGTTATCCTCCATTTCCATTACTCCATAAACATGGCCATGTATGTTGACTAGCTTCCAAATTTGCACACTAAACACCTACAGTTTCTTTGCTCTAATGCTTCACAATGCCTGAAATGTCAAACTGTGCCTAAAATGTGCCGAAATTATGGTTTTATTATCAAATTAAATTTTTTGGTACATTGATATTTTTCATACAATGCATCTGTAAGGTTTACTGACCAAGATTTCACAACAGTTGCTAGACAAACTTCTTTAAGAACCACTCAAAAATGGCTTTTTTGTTTAAATTTAAACTGGTAAAATTTTGTGAAATCTATTTGGAATGGTATTATCAAACAACGAAACCATCCCTTGCTTTCTGTTGCATCAGTCTGCATGTTTTTTGAGGGAGTTTCAAAGTTGATTTGTGCATAAACTACACTCTCTAGTCCAGATAGCATTTATAGTAAAGGAAACTGTGACTGCCTGAGACAGGAAATGGTCATAAACTTCCTGTTCATTTAGAGTCTATCACTTACAATCATCACTATTCTGATCATAACACCTGATCTAATCTGCTGCTAAACCAAAAACATTGTTGCATAACTCTGTATCTCTGTTTCAAACCCTAGTGAGCAGGGTTTCTCTCTTCATAGGTAGCTTCTTAGGTAGGCATCCTAACAGTAGAATTATCATTGATCTGAAAAACTCTTCATAGGCCGCAACTCCATTAATGATCACTCATTTGTACAACAGTGCTCCAGACTTAAGCCGCAAGCTACTGTGAAAAGTTTTAGGTACTTGTGTAAAAATGTTGTAAAGTGAGGATACTTTCAAAAATAATGTCATAAATAGATTTCATTTATCAATTAACTTCTATTAACTAAATCAAATCAATATTTGGTGTGACAATTTTATGTTATAAAGTCACAATTGTGAGATATAAACTCACAATTGTGAGATATAAACTCACAATTGCAAGAAATATACTCGCAATTCTGACTTTATAACACGCAATGGTGAGTTTGTCAGACAATTCCGACATCTTTTCTCATATAAAGTCACAATTGCGTGTTATAAAGTTACAATTGCAAGATATAAACTCACAATTGTGAGATATAAACTCGCAATTGCGAGATATAAACATGCAATTCTGAGAAAAAAATCTGAATTGAGAGTTTATTTCTTGAAATTGTGACTTTATAACACAATTGCGACTTTATATCAATTCTGAGATAAAAAGTCAGAGTTGTAAGATAAAAAGTCGCAACTACCTTTTTTATTTTTAATTCTGTGTCGGAAACAAGCTGTCAGTCTACTTGTGCGTACAAAAATCAAAAGGAATGTTTGGAAAGGTAAACTTCTATTTCCTACTGACACGCTACAGCAAAAGATACAAACAACTGGCTTAAAAACCAGTTGATACAAAATCCAGATCACATGAAACACACATAATGTTAATATAATACTGCATGTACTGCACTGAATACATCCAGAAACGTTACATCATCTCCTCTAGAGCTGTCCTTTAATGTTTATCAAAGGCCGCCAAGAGCCATTTGTCATTCAAATTGTCTTAATATGGTCTTAATAAAATAACGACGTCTTCTTTCCTGGCCTCATGTACACAAAGAACTATTTTCAGAGTCAAGCATGAATTCTGAAAAACACTTCATATTTCATGTCCCTAACAGCAATATTCCTATATTTGCAGTGGTTGAGCAATAGTGGGTATAGTGAAGCTCGCCTTAGCAAAGATGAGGAATGCGTTTTTTAAAAATCAAGCTTGTGCTGTTTCAGCTTCAGTGATGGCTGTGTTAAGTTTCCATGTCATGCGTGACACTTCTAATTTAAGGTGGGAGAAGCTTACCGAAAAACACTAAATGTGACTTAAGCTTTGAAAGTGACAGACGCTTCAGCACAAGATTTGCAGAAGTGGTGAAATTTCCCCAAATCCTGACTGAAATACATTTGAGCTTCTTTTCACTGCTGACATATTTGGATCATGCAGCTTAGTAATAAGTGAGAGAAAGAAAAAAAAAAAACATAAGCTTGCTTCACGCAGAAAACTGCCTACTTTGAGGGTTCCTACAGACTCATCACTTTGAGAGACAAACTTTACTGTGACAGTCGCTATTAACCAGAAGTACTAATTATAGATATTAGGAAGTGTGCAAAGAAGAAATTGAAAAGAAGTCTGTATTTTTGGGATGTAAAAACTTTCTGAAGTGTTTTCTTAATGTTTGTTCTGCATATGGCGGTTAACAATCATGCCTTTGGCAACTAGCAGCTCCTTTGTGAATTATGACATCATTATTTGATTGACAGCAGGAGATTCCTGTCAGACCAGTGCATAGACACTGCGGAAACACTTAGCATTACATTAGGGGTGGGAAATATGGCAAAAATATCTATTACTATTTTGCAAGTGACTGAGCATTACAGCCAGATTAATGTCCCTATTTTAAAAACAAAGCCTTAGGTAACAAAATATAAAAGAATGGCAAACATTTAGGCCAAAGTGGCGAAGATAAAAATATTTGTCATTATTTTCTTTGTTATTAAAAAGTCAGAACAAATATACACATTACACACGTACATAACTTAATATACAAATGAAATAAACAGACATTTTAGTCGTCCACGATCAAAAAATCGTCATATCGCACATCCCTACATGACATGATCCTTTACTCTTTTCCTCAGAAGTTTGCAGATAAGGATCGGCATTTGAGTAACATACTCAAAATAAAAATAAATCAATAAAACAATTATGATGTGTACATAAAATTGTGTTTTATTATTGGTTTTAAAAAAGCTAACTTCAACTCCTATTCAAAAAAAAAATACTTTCAAAGAATCTTATTAATAATAGAGTGCAGCATTGTGACATATTATTCTTGGCCAACCCGAAGTTTGCATCACCATGGTTTCTCTAAAAAACTAATAGGATTTTTCCATTGGCTTTTGGATTATTGCAGAAAATAAACTCTGTGACCAACAAATGTTTATGATTCCTATAGTTTTTGTTCGTCATTATGATCTTCACAAATGAACACAACATTAATGAAGCATAAATACAATCACCATAAGTTGAAAGCTAAAGTTAGGAACGAACTACACCATTTTCACATAACTCTCTTTCAGTCTTTATTAAAAAAAAAATAAAAAAAATCCCTGAAAGTTTGAGTTAGAACGGTTTGCAAGAGTGGAATTATAAACACAAAGAGGTTGTGAAAGTGAACTAGTGAGTAGATGAGTTCTTCTGTTCAGCTGATGATGTTTAATGTCCCAGAAAACCTCTATAGTCCCATTTAGCCACTTGTTAGTAACTGCCTTTTTCAAGACACGTAACAGATTTAAAACATCACAATGGCGCATTACTGATGTATTTGATGGCGTAGAATATCTGAAAATATCTTAAGCTTGTGTTCACCACAGACCTTATTTCAGGTATTTAACCAAAAAACAATAAAAAAAAACCCATTGACAACGGGACGATGGAACAAGAAGTGCTAAAATGCTAACTCCGGGTTGCTAATTTTCCAAGATTTGTCAGACAAAAATGCAGATCACTATAATCACTACAAATAAAATGACCAGTATGCATTGATTAAAGCATGAAAACTGTAAAATGAAATAAAAACAACACCGGTAATGGAGGGATTAAGGTGAGTATATTTTGTTGGTGCCTACGACAAGGAACAACGCAAATGAAAACTCAATTTGAAAACAATGAATGTTTTTACTAGCCAACTACATGGTGCAAAATGAGTACTCGACAAGTCGAGTGTGCGCATTCCTTAAATGATGACATAACAAAAAAATCTGTCAGCACACAACATTAATCATCAAGGCCTCTGATTCATTTGCACAGAAAAAAAAACACAGACAAGACAGAGCCGAAAGGGAAATTAAAGAGAGAGAGAGAGAGAGAGAGAGAGAGAGAGAGAGAGAGAGAGAGAGAGAGAAACGTGTAAAGTAAATGTGAGGGAATGACAGCATAACGCAGGAGTGTGTTTGAGAATCTGTGATGTAAGAATCGCCATCTGCTGGTATAAACCAGAAGACTCTCCTGCAGATCAGACCTCAGTTCCAGCGTGAGTCTCAGTAAAGCTGATGTTCTGTACCTGTGAGCAGAGACACCCTGTGGAAGGAGCCGTCCAGCTTGCTCAGGAGGATGTGGACGAAGCTGTCTTTGGAAAGCTGACCGGCGTCTTTCGTGCCCTGATCGTATACCACCACCTCCTGTCTGCGGGCCAGGTCCACCTTAAGTGCACAAACACACAGGAACATATCAGTTAGAAGTCATAGGTAGAAGCTGCAATGCAAAGGGGCATCTGACTATTTTCACCATATAAGGCTGCCATGATGGCATTATAGCAAATGTAACATGCAAAAAAGCTAAAAAAAAAAAATATATATTAATGACACATATAATTGATATAATCAGATACAAAAATCATGTATAAAATGAATATTCTGAAAATGATTGTTTACATAAACATGTATTAATACTGTATTAACATATACATACATAAAATTAGACAATGATGAATACTATATATATGTAATTAGAAAATTAATAATATATTAGACAATATTAACTATTTACAATATTTGATATTTATTATTTATAATATTTACAAGAATCTGTTCTTGTACAATTCTGAATACATATTATAAAACACGCATACATGCATACACACACACACACACACACACACACACACACACATATATATATATATATATAGCTAAACATAAATAATGGTTATTATTAATAACTATATCGTTAACTATAAGTAACATTTATGTTAATACAGCTGAAATAAAATAAAACAAATACTAGTTGAAAACCTTAAATTTAACGAAAATTAAAAATGTTGCCTTGGCAATAAACTGAAATAAGTTTAAATTGAAGCACTAAAATAATTAAATGGAAATAAAAATAAATTAAGCCTAAATAGCAATATTAAAAACAAATAAAACACAAATATTGTTTCCTTATATATATATGATCATTTGGATAATTAATAATATATTAGACAATATCTATTTTTACTTTTTAGAATATTTACTGTAGAGCATTTAAACAGTATATTACAATAATATATTGTATAAATGATATATTATGAATAATATATATTTACATACACTACCGTTCAAAAGTTTGGGGTCAATACGATTTCTTTTTTTTTTTTAAAGAAATTAATACTTTTCTTCAGAAAGGGCGCATTAAATTGATCAAAAGTGACCGTAAAGACATGTATAATAATACAAAATAATTATTTTTTAATGAAATGCTTTTCTCTTTCAAAGAATCCTGAAAAAAATGAATCACGGTTTGCACAAAAATATGAAGCAGCACAACAGTTTTCAACATTGATGATAATCATAAATGTTTCTTGAGCATCAAATAATCATATTATACTGATTTCTGAAGGATCATGTGACATTGAAGACTGCTCAATCACTGTACTATAACAGTGATTATTAAAGTGCATTTTTACGAAAGGCCCCAGCTTTTTAATGTGCATTAATGTGGAACAGACAAACATGCAAGAATCAAGAGCAAAGGTGTGGTATCATTCTATTCCTGCTCCAAATGACACGCATTTCACACAAAAAGTGTTGGCTGCGAGGCTTCAGCGCGTGCACTAGTGCGTTATACCTGAATGGGAGTGCATGCACTTTGTGATGCGCTTATGTGTGTGTTTGCGATGCAGCAGGAGTGTGAAGCTGTGTGTGGCTGCACGCGAGCCCGGCTGTCTCAATGTTGTCAGGCAGTTTTTGATCACATGACCATCAGCCAGAGCCGCTGCAGAATGACTCACTACAGTACTGGAGCACTACTGGAGAAAACAGAAAGAGAGGAGGGCAGGCGGAACGAGGCCAGTGACAGAGGAAGAAGATGAGGAAAGATGGAGGAGCAAAAAAGAGGGGATGAGAAGAGGAAAGTCATGCAGGAAATGAAAACACCAACAATATAGATGATTAATAGGAATGCATAGATGAGTGTGTAGCAAAAACTGCTTTGGCTATATTGGTCACCACTCCATTGTGATTTCCAGTCACAAAAAAAAGAAAAAGCAATTAAATAAGGCAAGTATGACTACGGAATATGAAGAATTTTCTAAGTTTTCTATCCATTTGCAATAAACAGGGAATGAAGCTTTCAAGCCCTCCAGAATATCATAATGTGGCCCATAAGACTGTGTAAGAAACTTACATTTAAGTTGCTATTCACTGAATATCTTGAAAATCAAGATTAATCTCAATTCAATTGTTCAAGCAGTCCTCAGCGAGATTTTTTTTTAGAAGGACAGAAATTAATGTGGTAACTGGCAGCCTGTGGTGGCGAAATACTATTGGGTAAATTAAAAACGTGCGATATCGCACAGACCAAAACAATAACAGACATTCCATTTCAAAGAAAAATAACTGGCTGTATCATTGTTTTTCAGAGAAACGATTATGTGAACTCAGTCTCAGCATGTTCCCTAAATATCTGCAAACATGGTATGGCATTTTTATGCTTTAGTACAGTCAAAAACTTACATACGGCACCTTTATGCTTGATGTCGACTAGTCGCTGATCATGGCCTATAGAGGGCGCAACAGGATAAGAAATCTTTGAAGTCCACTTTTACGCTCCATTTCCAAACAGTTAAAATTACAAATAAATGCATAGTCTGAGTGTGCTCCACAAGATATGCTTGATTATACCATTTGGACGCTCAAAATTGATTGGGTGAATGCAGGTTTTAAACAGCTTATTGTACACGCAAGTTAATCGCCGTTCTAAACTAATGCGTTTTAACTCCGCACATAACGTGCAGATCGCGCACACACAGAAATAGTGCAGTAGTGCAGAAATGTATTGTTAACACTGTTCTGTTAATAGCTTAGAAACGGAAACAATTTTGCATATATTTCTTAGTAACTAAACCCCACAGCTTCACTATTAGTAGAGAGACGCTGCCAGGTAGAAACAATTCACGCACAATCGCTCTCTTACTGCTTTAATGTGCTAAATATCTTTACTGTGCTACTTTATCTGTATCTGATTTAGAACAAGCAGAAATCTGTGAGAAAAATTACGACCCAAAGACAAAAGAACTGATACAAATAAGCTGTTGTGCAGAAGCAATAGCTCAACAAATAAGCCAGAACCTTGAGCCGAGACTCGAACGCGGGTTGTCTTGTGCCCAGCTATGGCTTATGACACAGCGCTGCCCACAAGGCAACACACGTTTGAGTCTCGGCTCAAGGTTCTGGCTTATTTGTTCATTAATGACGTCATCAGCGACTAGTCGATGTCGACTCACATACATCACATAAATGTCGACTTAAAAAAATCTGAAGTCGTTTAACCCCTAGTCACTGGTCTGACTTGTGAATGAATCATTGTTTGAGTCGGGTCTTCACACCAAGAACGATACACTATAAAGATAACTATAACAATAACTAGCATTCACACCAATGGACGATAATGTTCTGTTTATTATAAGTGCGCACACAGTTTTTTCGTCTTCTGCTTTAAATGCTCAAGCTCTTTAAAGTCTGTTGGATTTTTATCATTAATTTGCTGGAAAAAAAATGTTGTTATAGTGATTCCAATGACATCATTTTTCTGATTTGTTATCGTTAAAGTTGTGGTGTGGACTAGACTTCCTATTCTTACCAAATTACAACAGTTACTAAAACTTCATAGTTATCATCCATCAGTTAAATAAACATCAGTTGTCCAGTTCATAAAAAGAAAACACCATCTTTGTCTTTGCTTAAAAGGTCAAATCATCCTTAACCTTAGCCTTTATTATAAGCCTTAGCCAATAATGGACTTCAGTCAGTTGTCATATTTAAGTGAAAATTAGTTTTGGACTTCACAGCACATTATATTGATCATTTAATTCAAATCCATAGCACAACTAGTGAACCTCGCAAATGCAAAGTGTGTCTAAAAGTAAGAAAGAAGGTGAGAAGGTGTATGTGAAAGAAAACGAAAGTCGGCGTGTGTACACCACAACACCGTCAACTTGGCAATGTGCCTAAAAGGTGATGTCACCTGCCGAAGGGTGGAAGAGTACCAAGCGTTCCCTGCCAGCCCAACTCAGCTGACTGAGAAAGTTAAATAATAGCACCTTAGTCCTGGTTTTAAAATATGTTTACACCTATCGTTCTTCATTTACCTTGACCGATTACGCAAGTGAAGCTTAGCTGTTAGATAAGGTATTAAACTGAGCTATTGATTGACAGGGGATAGTGAGAAACTAGTCCTGAGCCTCTGTCCTCTTCGTCCTGCCGTCTCCCACAGGCCCCCTCCGCTTCGGTACAAGGTGTTCCACCTTAATTGGATGAAAGCTAAATCCAGACATGACATCATCACCTGGGGATTATGGTCTTTTAGAAGCATGGCCCCCCGTGAAGGCTTGCTGAAGCCTGGGTCACCTATAGGGCAAACACGAATGCTGCCACATTTACACATATGACTTTGTTGTCAACTGTTTTTTTACCTATAGGTCCTTCTGTTCAACATCAAAATGACAGGCATATTATTAATGTACAAAGTGATGTCCAGTTTTCTCTGAAATTAAAAGTTTTTATTTCTAAAAATCTAATTTTGTGTAAAATTCTAGGTAAAAACATCACACAGGCCGACAGAGAAAGATTTTACAGCTCATATTTCACACAGGAAAAGTAAGGTCAACTCGAGTGCACTGATATTTATTGCAGTGTGCTGAATATTTAAAATATGAAATGCCATGTATAATGTATATTTTTAGGCAATACATAACATATACTGTCTTATGTATAATATCTATTATTTTAATTATTAATTATTTTGGAAAATATATGTATAATGTGCACTGTATAATGTATAACATTTTGTTTTATTTATTAATGATTTAATAAAATAAATATAATGTACTGTATAATATCTATTATTTTATTTAAGAAAATGAATATATAATATACAGTATAATGTATAGTATTTATTATTTTATGCATTTATTATTTGTATGTGACGTTTCACTCAGATAATATTAATAAGATGAAATTGGAACTGTAATATAAAATATATATATATATGGTAGCACTTTTTTTTACAGTCCTGTTCCCCATGTGCATACTATGTACTTATTATAGTAACAACTGAGAAATAACTAGGTACTAACCCTGATGCTACCCTTAAACCTATCATTAACCCATGTTTAGCCAGTCCTTTCTTAGCTTAGTACACGTACTGTAAAATAAAGTGCAACCAAAAATATAGTTTATTCAGGTATTCCACACATACAGAAATTGACACAATGCAAATAGTATACAGTACATATTGCATACTGAAGGAATATAAAAAATATTATGGTAATATGCTATTCCGAAAATAGCCGGAGACACCTCAAAAATCCCGTCAGCCAGTGCTGTGGGGTTGTAATTAGGTACCCACTTATTACTAAACCAGGCAATAGAGAGGTTCAGTAATAGTTAGGTGTCACCCACAAAGACGAGCATGTCAAATAGCTACATTTTCCAAGAACCACAGGATGTTCCCAAGGTCACTGCAGAGATCTGTAACATTCAGATCATCTGCATGCTGTGACATCAGCAGAATTTAAAAAATGACACGTTCAATTACTATTTATATCACCTATCGGGGGCCTGTGTGGATACATATATCTTGAGACCATTGACCCGTGCCATTCAGCTCTCTGGCTCATTTATTATAATTTAACTTGTTGACAAGTATGTCCTCTGTCCTCTTACACGTTCAGTGGATCAGGACATAGTCAACAATGTTGGAGTCAATTTACACATGAAAATATATGTTTAGGAAGCTACAGTATAGGAAGCTACTTACTGCTTTTAAGTATGTTAATGGAATTTCAGATGTTGCATATATTTTAGCATACATATCGCTCAAGTCAAGTCAAGTCACATTTAAGCATTTAGCTTTTTATACAACACAGAATGATTCAAAGCAGCTTTACATTAATAAACAGGAAAATAACATTGTTAATGTTGTAAAATTAATCAATTTAACAGTAAAGCAGCTCTTTAGAGTTTATTCAGTGTTATTTCAAATCAGTTCAATAATTGTGTCAATGCAACAGTTCATCAATTATGAAGCAAATTCAATTCAGCTATAAGCTGCTCTATAGAAGGCATTAGTGTAATTATTCCACTCAGGTCAGTTCAATGTCAATAAGTGTCGACGATGCAAAGTTATAGTGTCTTTATCCAGCTCAATTACACTGAAGGAGGAATCCATGCATCCTTGGTGCCAGAATCTCATTGAGACTTGGGAGTGGGCACATTTGTTTTAGCCATTAACCTGGCGGTGAGTTTTGCATGGAAAAACATCATTGATGTTTTCGTTAGAAAATATAAAAATGTATTAGTGTCTACATGTGACATGTTGAAAAGGTACTACAAAGAGTGCAAGATAAAGGCCTGGATAATAACCTTCCTTTCTTAGGCCATTGTTCAATCCGTACATCCTTCAGATCTGTCCAGATCTGTTCGGCTGTCTTCGCTCTGGGCGACCACATAGCCATCTGTCAGTACCAGCTCAATGGAACATTCAGCAGCACAGATTACCATAAGCCAAGACTGTTTGTGGCTGCAAAGGAAGACCTGCTTCTGTACCATTGCACTCTATCTTCTGCACTTAACACTGACCCATTTACAATGCAGGCCAGGCAATTGGCGCATATGGTGCCTTCCGCTGATGTAATCTGAAATGGGCCGAACACAGAGCCATACGGGACCTCGGGCATTATCTCAGTGTGGATGTGTGCTACCCATCCATTTATACCCTCTTTCACTTCCTTCCTTTATTCGTGCTCACAATGGACCACACTGGTGGCCTTTGGTTGCGGTGATGTCGTTACTTTCAGCTCACACATTGATGCCACAACTTCTGGCAATGGCAGCTTTCCAAAGCAGTGGGGGGGATGTAGGGGGTAGGGTTTTGTCTGGATCCAGCGCTAGTCGCGTAGACGATTTGCACGTGCTCAGCTAGCGCTCTGTCAGTGGCCACACTAAAGATTATGATGTCATGCTCATCCAATAACAAAGAGTTTCCTGAATTCGTCCCCCATCCAACCTCCCCCACTTACACCCAGATAGCTCCAGCTTTATCCAGGACTTGCATTAATCACAAGTGTTATCCTCTTTACTGAGGGAGATAATAAAAGCCACACAGCCTCTAGGCTCGGCAGTGGAAAGAAATAGGGAATGCAGCGAAAGAGTGACCCAAGAAAACAGTGCCACTCTGTTAAGTTCAGATGGAACTGGTTTTGGCCAGAAAATCTGAATCAAAGTGCCTATTTTTTTTTGGAAACAAATAGCACACAAAGGCCCAGAGCTGACATGCTCAGCGCCAGCACCATACTAAAACATATGCAACATATTTTGAAGAAGTACCCAAAATATCAAGGGATGCCGAATAGTTAAATCATACCATGACATAATCTAAATAATCTATATAAATTAAATTTGGTTTAAAAAGCATTTGCCAAATTTGTAGAAACAGACCTTTTGTATTCATGTTGGTTTCATATGGTTATGAAAAACCATGACTCTAAAAATGTCAAATATAACAAAATATTTACTCACATCTTGAAATCTTAACCATTATGTTCAAAAACGTTTTTAAATATATTTTTCAAGGCGTCTAATTTCCTGTTTTATGTTTTATGTATGATTCTTTGTTCAAATATTGTTGTTGTTGCTTTTTAAGAAATAATAATAGAGGATTATGCCAAGCTACTTAATAAAGTTTTCTTTTCAACAATTTAATAATTTAATGAGGCTTTTTTTCCATTATTATATCAGGACAATTGTATCGTCCTGAAATGTTTTGACAGTTTTTGCCACCCAAAAAATAAATCCATCCATCCATCCATCCATCCATCCATCCATCCATCCATCCATCCATCCATCCATCCCAGCATCTTCAGCTACAGGCAGGGGACACACTGGACGGATGGCCAGTCCATCACAGGGGCTCACACACAGATATTCACACTCTCATTTACACCTACAGACAATTTAGTGTCTTCATTCCACCCAAAAAAATATCAAAATGAATTTAAATTCCGAAATGAAAAACATGCTTATCATAGAAGAGGTGTATTCAAGTCATTGTAAGTGTGAATTGTGTAGATTAATAGATGGGACAAAAAACTTACATCTAAAAAAACAGTTACAAAGAGCTTGCAAACCTTCTAATTGCAAGCCAAACCGGAAAAGCACGAGTTGGACTGCATGAATGACAGGTCGGTCACACATTCTTGAATCTGAATATGAGGAACTGACAAAATTCATTTCATGAACCAACAATCAAAAAGGCAAGCTGTATCTATGCCCTCAAAAAAAAGAGTGTTGTGTCATGGTGGCTTTGAGACCATGATTTTGCTCGTGTTCATCATTGGTGTGACATAAAATCGCACTGCATTCCCTATGCGGCATAAATTTTCCGGAAAGCGAGGTGTGCAATAAAGGCGGATCAGTTTTCGCCACTGACCTCATCAGTAATGGCATTAAGTTTTACGTGACATCTGTCAGTGGTTGGATTTCCCCCTAAGAGTTCTGTCAGTTTCACAGAGTGCCTAAAAATATAAAGACTTGGCATGCCAGTCAGGCGGGAAAAATGATGTCATATTCGATGTAGAAGTCATGAAAAACCCAAGTCTCCAATTTCAGATCCTCTGATAACCAATAAACTACTGGTCCTCCAAATTTAGAAATGAGCACTCTGGGTAGATCAAGGGTATTTGCTCACCAGAAAACATCAAAACCCCTGATTTGTGTTCTCAAAAATGTTCTTCGACTTCATTCTGACTGTTGACTACTACACCTAATTACAAAATCATATTACATAGGGGAGTGTCAAATACTATATGTGCATATGAATTTGCCTGCAGATTGTTGCAAGCTGGCGCCAAAAGCAGGGACTCTTTAATGGGTGTTCACAAGTAAACATTAGTTCATTATAATATTGTGAAGCGACATGGTTGTGAAGTCCACACAAAACGAACAGCATTGTAAACTGAACCCTTCAAAGGCTCGCAGCTGTCCGCGTACAGACATCAACCACCTTTAGGATGCCACCGATAGTTCCCCAATTCCTTGATTACGTAAACTACCCACACATTCTCCCAAACACACACTTGATACCTTGACCTTTCCGTTGGGTTGGAGGAGCTCGGTAACTGACACCTTGTCCTGCTGAAGCCTCCTCTTGACCAGTTTGGAACAGCAGACGTTGACGGCACCGTACACATGCGAGGCGTTGTACTCCGAGAAAGTCCGACTGTCAATGACCAGCAATCGCCCGGCTCCGCGCTGGAGCAGCCCCGCCAGGCGCTTGATATCCATGACGCTGCGACGACCCTTTTCCCCCGCCATGGAGGTACCCAGAAGCCTTCTCTGGATGAAGGTCGCTCACGACGACAACCAAGGCAGAGGCGGTGGATCAGTGATAATAAAATCACTGACACGGGTCACAAAGAGACATCAAGGTGCGCATGGTGTCTGAGGAAAAACAAAAGCAACAGTTCTTTTATTGTTTTATTTCAGACCGCACATCGCAAACAATCATAACTGGGCAAGGTGCATCTCATTTCGTTTTTTTGGTCACATAGTTAGGATTGTTGTTCCTTGTAAGGAAAAACTACACGGGACAAAAACAAGTTTGTTCCTGCTTGTTCTTCTTTTCAGCATATGAGCAAACATTACCTGTCAGAGCAAACATTTGTGAAAATAATGATTGATGATGTACAGAAAATTTGACGGTTACACCACATGTAACTTTTAAAGTCATTCAATTGAAACATTTCTTATAAATGGTGTCAGAGTTCTGTTATCCCTTTACAATAATGTCCCATAAGTTAACATTAGTTAATGCTGAGTTTCACAAGCATTCGTGAATGTGGACTGAGACACTAAAAAGAGGTTTGAGTCTACTTCAAGGTCCAGCTACAAAGCAAAACACACACGCACAAAAAAAAATATATATTTACTTGCATGTCATGCGACCATTAACCGACATCAGAGAACTGTAAACATGCCAATGTGTCGATAAATTATTGAAATATCTACTCTCAGGAGGTACATCGAGTAAATATTTCAGGTGTTAGGGGTTCAGCCAGCAAAAAAGTTTGGGAACCCCTCGTTAGTACTTGATAGCTTAAGTTAATTAAATAATAAGATACAAATTTTGATTTTAATAATATATTAGTAAATGCTAAAGTGAAGTTAAAGGGATAGTTCACCCAAAAATGAAAATTCTGTCAGTATTTACTGACCCTCATGTTGTTCCAACCCCGTAAGACCTCCGTTCATCTTCGGAACACGAATTAAGATATTTTTGATTAAATCTGAGAGCTGGATCACTCCTCCATACTAGTCCATAGGCTTCTAAGGGATTGAAACTTGTTCCCTGAAAAGTTATTAAAGACATCGTTAAAATAGTCCAAGTAACTACATGGCTCAATCTTAAGTTTATCAAATGACGAGAATACTTTTTGTGCGCAAAAAACAACAAAAATAACGACTTTATTTCAACTATTCATTTCCTTCTCTGTGGGCCTCTAGTCAGTTAACGTAGTGTGATAGCATAGAGCTACGTCACACGTAGGCTCACTATTGGCTGACGCTGGTCATGTGTGTGATGCGTGTGACGTACAACAACAGAAGCTTACAAATGAAACCTTATTGTAAAGTGTTACTTAAGTTTTTAAGAACAATATGAATCTAACATGAATACAAAGTACAGTTCTTTAACCTCTAAAATTGCTATTTTTTTAAACAATTTTTCCTTGCATTTATCATAGACGCAGATATTTGTCACTGTCCGGGTGACCCTGTAATGTCACCCAAAAATAAAAATTCGGTCATTAATTACTCACCCTCGTTTTGTTCCAAACCCGTAAGACTTCAGTTCATTTTCGGAACACGAAATGAAGATATATTTAATTTAGGCTTTTTTTCACATAAACATTGATCAGCGAACACAAACAGAAGCTCAACCGAACCTGCTTGACGCTTGACAACAAACGTCTTGGGGAAGCTCAAACGTGCCACGTAACACGAGAATGAACCTCATTGGTTCTTGCTGAAGCTCAAACGTTGCTGCGTAACACGAGAATGAACCTCATTGGTTCATGCTGAAGCTCAAACGTGCTGCATAACACGAGAATGAACCTCATTGGTTCATGCTGAAGCTCAAACGTGCTGCATAACACGAGAATGAACCTCATTGGTTCTTGCTGAAGCTCAAACGTGCCACGTAACACGAGAATGAACCTCATTGGTTCTTGCTGAAGCTCAAACGTTGCTGCGTAACACGAGAATGAACCTCATTGGTTCATGCTGAAGCTCAAACGTGCTGCATAACACGAGAATGAACCTCATTGGTTCTTGCTGAAGCTCAAACGTGCCACGTAACACGAGAATGAACCTCATTGGTTCTTGCTGAAGCTCAAACGTTGCTGCGTAACACGAGAATGAATCTCATTGGTTCATGCTGAAGCTCAAACGTGCTGCATAACACGAGAATGAACCTCATTGGTTCTTGCTGAAGCTCAAACGTGCTGCATAACACGAGAATGAACCTCATTGGTTCTTGCTGAAGCTCAAACGTTAATATCTTCCATTTGTGTTCCGAAGATGAAAGGAAGTCTTACGGGTTTGGAACGACATGAGGGTGAGTAAATGATGATACAATTTTTATTTTTGGGTGAACTATCCCTTTAAATCTGTCAGACTGCAATTCATAAAGTATGCACTGCATTCTTAGCATTGCTATAATTGCATTTTTATTAGCGGCACTATAAAATGCATAAGAGTAAACTAACAGAAACTTCTAGATTAACTAGACTTAACTAGATTCTACAGTCAGAAGCTTGCTTGGCTAATTAATTAAATTAAATTACATGTTAATAGCTAGCAGTCTGAATATGAAGAATTACAGATTAATGGCACAAACGTTTAAAGCTAAATTTATCGCTTCCTCGGGTATTGAGGTTTGCTACCGCCACAGTTAGTGCATAAACACACGTTAAGTCTGCACAATGATACAGCGCACTTGCAATTCATTGGCCAAGCATTCACGTCTGCATTTGCGTATGTTTCTGGCCTTAACGACACTAATGAAACAGGAACCACCTGCGTTAGGGCAAACTAAGCTCTGGGAGTATGAAAGCCAGCTGCAGCCCAAACAACATCTGCTGTTACACTAAAATATTCAATAAATTCATCAAGTGCCCCCTCTCATTTATTGCCAGTGATCATAACACCAATTCTTAACTGGACATATAGACCCCAAATGCTTAAGTATGAAGTAGAGAGAGAGTTACTTAACAAGTATTGTAACACACCTGCTATGATAATTATAGAGTAGAATAGTTCATTTACCATACCTTTACTATAGCCAACAAGCCTGTTTATATACTATTATCTATTAAAACTACTGTTTATTTACATTTTAATGTCATTTTAGCATGAAAGGCAATACAGCCTTTCATTCTAAAATGACATTAAAATGTAAATAAACAGTAGTTTTAATAGATAAATACTATTTAATATTCGAAAAAAATTAAATAATAAAATATTATACATTATATAGGCCTATAATATAATATAAGTTCTTAAAATGACAATAACAACTATATACAATCCTTATTTACAAAGTTTAGTATTTGATAGAAAGGTGATGCTATTGTTAAATTGTAAGAAATGTATATGTAGGTAATGTTTTTAAAATACTGTTTATTAAACCATTGTAGATACATTTAATCATTCATTTGTAAATCTTATCTTTTAGTTTGTGTCTATAATGTTCCAAATAAAAAGAATGTGATAAATATCCTTCATTTTAAGATATTTAATTCACTGTATTATACAAAAACAGTCATTACTACATTGATATTTAATATTTAAAACATGTTTTATCAAATTGTGAGCAACATAACCCTATTATGATAAAGTTATCATAGTTTAACTGTATTTTGTGTAAACCTATGATTACCATCAAACTAATGCGTCCATAATGAAGCTGTGGGCTCATACAATTATGTTTTCATTTCACAGTATAAGTATTTTATGAATGGCAATACTGATTCAAGCTCAGCAGATCTTTATCGGAAATATGCGATACATTACATACTGACCGTGTTTATATTACAGCCAGAGAGGATGTGACATCAGGAAACTGAACCAATACAGATTATGTAACAAGACTGGAAAAATGTGCCATTTATAGCCACGGCTGCAAGGATCATATATAGTCTTTTCAGTAATCCTGTTATTGCAGAGGCACATTTAGCCTAAATATTCCACTTGGCAGACTGAAAACAGTTTTATATGTTCAATGTACGTGCATCTGTGTTGGAGGAAGGCATCTGTGAGGGAGAGAGAGGAATTGTTTATGACTGTGTATGAGTGGGGTGATGTGTTGATCAGGCCTGAAAGAGCAGGAACCGCTTGAGTATGCAATGACCTTCTGAATGCTTCAATCTCCAAACCTCTCAATCCAATCTCTCACTCGTTTACATTATGCAGAGCAAAAGACCAAACCGAGCGCCAGTCGAGGATGAGGGAAGTATTCGTTTGCAGCAGCAACACTGCAGTGGGTTCATGTAATCTTATGAATAGAAAGCCATAACTACATTGCAGTAAAACATACAGCCTAGTTTAGCTGAGAAAAATGGTTGTGGTCGCAACCCATTCAGTCCAACACTTTACCATGATTACCATAGTTACTATTAGCCTATGTAACTGTTTCATTCTAAAAGGAAAGTTGACCTAAAATAATCTGTCATCATTTATTTTCCATCTACCTATTTTTATGAGGATTTTTGGATATCGACAAAAAAATGCAGGGCGGAAATACCAAGAAGTGCATTCTAAAAATATGCATTTTAAAAAATGTACATGCTCAATTGAGGTAGATATTTTTTTTTAATCCGATAAGAAGAACAATGGAAACACATTTACAGAATAAATCCTTCAATAAGCAACAAAAAAACCTCATGTGCCTCAACAGAGGATGTGACTGGATAGTCAAGTCAAGTCAAGTCACCTTTATTTATATACCGCTTTTTACAATACAGATTGTTTCAAAGCAGCTTTACAGAGATAACAGAAAAATAATGTTATAATAATATTGTTAAATATAATATTAAATGTCCCCAACTAAGCAAGCCAAAAGCCAATGGCGACAAAGGTGAAGAAAGGCGAAAAAGGCGACAGTGGCTCTGAACGCAAGATAACATGAGAGCTAGCGTTGGGCGGTATGATGAAATATCGTTACCACTGTATAAAATGTCTATCGTTAAAGAATGAGAATAAATTTCTGTACTCATTCTAACTGCATGTTAAATAAACCTATTGTACCTGCAAAAACATTAATTTGTTTAATTCATATTTTTTATATTCCTATTGTTTGAAATTTGCTTCATTTTTTCCTTATTTTTAATAACAAGAATAAGATAAAATAACACAAAATAACTATATCATTTATCATATTGTAAAAATATCATATCGCCCACCCCTTATTACAGCATTTATTGATTTTTGTGGCCCAAATTATTTATGATTTGCATAAAAAAGAGCCACAGAAGCTTCCCCCATTGAATCAACTTCCATTTTTATAACATATATTTTGAGCTCATTTTCCAGGAAGTGAGCGATTCTGTTCTCCTTAACACATGGAATGGAAACGCTGCTTTATTCGCAAATGTTGTATGCGATATTCCAATTTTGCGCATAAGTTAAATTCACAACTTTGGATGTAAATCTAGCTAATCTATATGACTTTCATCTGAGAACACAAAAAGATGTTTCAGCTGTGCATATAATGTAAGTCAAAGGGACCCAATGTTGTTTCAAAATATCTTCTTTTATATTTCAGTCATGCAGGTTTGGCATTATGATTTTACAGAAGTAACAGTAACTGTAATTGGAACCTATGATTAACATTGTTAAAAAAGCAAAAACACATACAAGTATCATAGTAGATGATCAAAGTCCAACATAACATAAAATATTCTCAAACTAAATATATTTGGAGTCGTATTCCTCCAAATGTCTACTCTACACAACACCCGTCATAAAAAAAAAACATGGTGTTGGCTGTCACCCTCCTCCACTGGCTTACTAATGGAAGGTTAACCACACCAAAAGTAAAAGTGGAAAGAGGAAACCTTTCTCCTCAAACCAGACAAACATGCCACTCTATGACAAATTCTGCTGCTTTAGAATTGGTGCCTTTGGCAGACCGAAGACTTACATATAATCAGTTTCCTAGAAAAAACCCTTCTCACTGAACGCAGCAGAGCCTTGTGCATTAGCACGCTAGTGAGCAACTACGCAGAGATAGCACACAGAACGAAGACAACCAAGGCTGTGGTTAAGGTTAAGCAGATGATCAGGATAAGCTCTCCTCTAACAGTTAGAGTGACTTGTAGAGTCTAACTGACTGGAAGCAAGGTTATTAAAGGTTTGGAAATTTAACTAGTTAAATTTAATAAATTAAGTTTATTTTATGGTAAGTTTTAATGGTTCAAAAATATTTTTTACTCCATTTGTATTTTTTTCTTTTTTTTTTATTGTATTTTTGTTACATTTTCCTATAATGGCTCGAACAACCCTTAAAGGGTTAGTTTACCCAAAAATTAAAGTTCTATTATCATTTATCATAAGTTATATTATCTGCAGAATACAAAAGAAGATATTTTGAAGAACATTGGAACCAAACAGCATTGGTGCCCATTGACTTCCATTGTAACGGGAAAAAACACTGACATTTTTCTCAGAATTTTGTGTTCCACAGAAGAAATAAAGTTATATAGGTTTCGAATAACATTGGGGTGAGAAACTGATGACATTTTTAGGTGAATTATTTCTTTAATAATAACAATCTGGTCTGTTGTTTTACATGATGATCAGACAGTCGCATCTTGTCTAAATGGTTGGTTCTTTTGACAGAATACACCAATAGTCTAAAGTCAGGCTTAAAGCTAGGGTAGGCAATTTCGGAGAGACTAGCAATAGCAAGCTAGCTTTGATCCCACCCTCTCTTCTAAGCGGTGTCCTGAGGCTTCCTGTAAACTAAACACAGTAATGAACAATGACGTTGATTTTACCATATCAATCCGAGCGCGAGTCCGATGATGAAACCTTGAAAGAACTATTCATTCAACCTGAACCTCCGTCGCAAGGACGACTCGAGCAGGACGTTTCTCAGTGATACGCTACTCAGTTTGAGGAACATTATGAGATGTTGCAACTGTAATTCCTCACCATCAGCACTAACAAGTGCATGTCCATCAACAAACCAATTATTTTACTTGTACATTTATTTACCGAGTATTTTTTTCTAATTTATTGCGGTGAACATGTGGAAACTGTATCAACAACAGTGCATACATTAGCCGAGGTCTATAGCATGAATGACTGATGAAACAAACGTTGGTAAAACAAATCATTGCTCTATGTTTAATCTTTCCTCAAAGTAGTGAGAACGGCAGACAATCTGCATTAATAGACACAGTTTTAGGTAATAGTGGCCCACAACTGATCAGCAGAAGTATTTCAGTAAGACAGTAATAATGCAAGTTAACCAGTTAGCAGGAGACCAACACAATATCAAACTCAAAACTAAGTATTTTGAACACCATCTTTCAAGAGAAAACGGTTTGTGAATCCTGCATTGAATTCCGAGATTTGAGAAGCAGTCGAAAATAAAGGGAACACAGCAAAAGTTTAGGATTATACTGCTGTGATATCGAGGTAAAGATGCATTTTAACCACTGATTCTTCAAATGCTCGTCCTTGGGCAGTGAAAAAACACTGGCTTTACCTTCACATTGTATGTAGAGCACAGCATTGTCTCAACATGATGCTATCCAGTATCCACAGGAATCAGCTGCAGTGTTTGAGGTTCAAGTTTTCCCTGGAGTCTGCCCGCGCAATAAGTGGGCGGACAATATGCTAATGTTTCGTCTTGACGTCACAACGAAACGGCTTATGACTCGTTTGAAAAACGATTCATTTCATTGACTCAGAGTCGACTCTTACTTTTGAAAGACAATAACTTTATATACGTTGCACTTTCAGATTTAAAACTTTGCAGGATGTTTTCATTCACTTAGAGCTATGTTACACACGACATGAAAGGTCATTTAAAAAGAAATCCATAACAGGGGCACTTTAAAGAGCTCTGACTTGTACCATCTGACTGCTGCGGATTAATTTCGGCACGCGTTGATAGTGTTGCCAAGTACGTGAACAGCTCCGAGTAGAACGTCACAGGTTGCCATCTCGTAATTATCGGTAATTATGACATGGCGTGAACGTAGTAAAAGCTCGTTGTTTTGGTTCAGGAGGAACTGTAAAAGTTGGCTGCTGTTTGTTTGCGGTGCTCTGTGAATGACATCTGTCGAACTCTGCATTTGTCTCATGAATCGCGCTGATGACGTGTGATGTCTGCATGAGCAGGTGTGTGAAGGTTTGCAATAGGTTGATAGGCAGGTAGGACATCCTATCATTGAATTTGGACCGAATGCAATGATTGGACGAACATTTTTGGTTCTCAGACTTCCACAAAAGATATATGTATCTATCTATATATGCTATCAGGATTTGAAGAGAGTTTCAAAAAGTGTTTATGAAAAACATTGCCCACGCTACCTTTAAGAGATTAATTAAATCAGTTCTTCCAACATTGATTGAAAATACGAAAACTCAAAAAATTAGCAAAAATCTATGAAGACATTTATCCAATTTTAATAAGTTTCTGTTTGTACTTTAATAAAAAAATTATATGCAAATCTTTTGGTTTTTATTTTACTTAAAACTAAATGAAAAAATTTAAAGAAACAAACATGACTATTTTTATCCAGTTTTATTAAGTTTTCATTGTATTTTATCACTTATTTATAGTTTTCGTTTTTGTTCGCTTGCAAACATTTTGTTTTTATTTTACCAAAATAAATGAATGTTTGTCATTTAAAGAAACAAAAACACTATTAAGAAAAAACAAATGAAAAAAAAATTCAACCCAGTTTTATTGAGATTTCATTTGTATTTTAGCGCACATTTATAGTTTATTCGTTTTTGTTCACTTGCAAATGTTTTAGTTGTCATTTTACTTAACAAAAATAAAAAAAATTAAATAATATGAAAAAAATAAGTAAAAACTAAGAATGATGAAAATGTTTTGAGTTTTTATTTGTATTTTAGTGCACATTTACAGTTTGTTTAGTTTTTGTTCACATGCAAAAACAAATGTTTTAGCCTAAGGCTTGTTTTCATCTTTGTAGTAGTTTTTGTTAACAATAATAACCTTGAATATAAGCTGCTTCAAACTTTCACACTTTATCTTTCTATCTATTTCTCATTCTCCCTCTGCTGCTGCATTGAGGCAGGGTGATGCTGCAACGTTCAGATATCTGCAGCGCCTTGCAGAAATCAGGAGGGAGAGACTGAGGCACACACACAGACTCTCATACACACATGTCTGTATATATATATATATATATATATATTATGTATATATTAAATAAAGGACTTTCTGCTATATAGGAAACAAAAGAAGAAAAACAAGCATTCCAGCAGAATGTTTAGGAACATAAACAAACCCACACACACAATCTCTATTTCACTTCGCACTTCCAGTGTTTCTCTCTAAACAGTTGTAAGTCAAATAATCATCCCTCAGTTTCATAATGAAACGGCTCGTTTCACATCATGTCCACATAAACAAACCCAGTGCGGTACGAGAGCGACGCTGCCAGAGGACCAGCCTCACGCAACCAGCATCCCAACATGGACGCCTTTGTTTTGATCACAATCCCAGTCACCATAAGTAAGCATAACCTGCATATTCTCACCAGAACACAAACACATGCAGGATTCCAGACACGCAATAATCCACCAGAGACCGAAACCTCCTTACCACCCTTCTGTCTCTTTAATCGCTCCACAGGAAGGATGTACAGCCACACCTTGGAGAAAAGAAACCCTCACTGTAACCTCTCCTGCAATCGGACGGTCGATAGCATGACAACAGCCCCCCCCCCCCGCGGCCCGCAGGATGAGAGGAAGAAGTGGAGGCACGTCAGAGAATAACAAGGCTGACGCTGCATGTGTCTAATGGCGTTCCTTCGGCTTGACAACTCCAGTTGCAGGGTTGGGGGGGGGGAGGCTGTGCACTGCAGTTTGACACAGTGTATGTCGAAATGAGAAGGTGTGTGTATTCTCTCGAGACCACCGACTGAGCAGTACCTAGCACTATTCACTGTAAAAAATTATTGTTGGTTTAACTTAAAAAAGTAAGTTACCTGGTTGCCTTAAAATTGAGTTCATTGAAATTAAAAATTGAGTTAATACAATGAATGAGATTGGTTTAATGAATAAAAACTCAAAATACCACATTAGTATCTAATTTGATTTGACAAAAGAAAAAAAGTTGCGATAACAAATTAAGTTTTTTTTTTTTTTTTTTTACAGTACACCTGTCTTGTATTTTCAAAGACGACGAAGGTGTAACATGCTATTTTTATTTTAGTTGCAATGTTGTAGCATGTATCCATATTTTCATCTTCAGGCCAAATTATCCTCACCAGGGCTGCATTTATTTGATAAAAAAATACAGTAAAACAGTAATAGGTAACACTTTACAATAAGGTTCGATTAGTTAACATTAGTTAATGCATTAACTAACAATATACATTTCTTACAGTATGTATTAATCTCTGTTAATTATAGTTAATAAAAATACAGCTGTTCATTGTTAGTTCATGTTAACTAATATAACTAATTTTAACGATTGTAACCTTATTGTAAAGTGTTACCCAGTAATATTGTGAAATATTGTTACGGTTTTCTATTTGAATATATTTTAAAATGTGAAAATGTCTTTCTTTTCAGCATCATTACCACAGTTTTCAGTTTCACATGATCATTCACAAACCATTCTTATTATAATGATTTGGTGCTTAATTATTATTAATTATTATCGGTACTCAATTAATAATAGGCTAATGGTTCTTATTATTATAAATGTTTTTGCTGCTTGGTATTGTTGTGGAAACTGGGATACTTTTTTCAGGATTCTTGAATAATATAAATTTAATGCATTCTTGCTATATCTTCCACAAAAATATTAAGCTAAAACTGTTTTCAACACAGATAATAAAGATAAGAACAATAATACATGTTTCTTGAGCAGCAAACCAGCATATTAGAATGATTTTCATGTGACACTGAAGACTGGAGTAATGATGCTGAAAATTTAGCTTTGCATCACAGGAATAAATTAGGTTTTAAAATAGAATCAAATACAAAACCGTTATTTTGCACTGTAATAATATTTCACTGATTTACTGTATTTTTGATCAAATAAAAACAGCCTTGGTGAGCAGAAGAGACTTTTTCAAAAACACACACAAAAAAAATCGTAATTATTCCAAACTGTGAACCAGTATTAATTTACTTAATCAAAAACACCGGCATAAACAACAGTGGTGCAAAGTGCTGATGTGGAGAGAGTGAGACTACACAGTTGCCA
The DNA here is from genome assembly GCA_026230005.1 of Gila orcuttii. NCBI lineage: Eukaryota > Metazoa > Chordata > Actinopteri > Cypriniformes > Leuciscidae > Gila > Gila orcuttii. The sequence continues at coordinate 21,559,773 of JAPDVR010000025.1, forward strand.
TGGCAACGGAATATAAAAACGGAAAAGGAAAAAAAGTTGTCTGGGCATGCGGAGAGGTTGCGGAGGCTGTCGCCTCACATCCCAAAGCAAGAAACACACCAAACATCTGTTCTATTGATTTGCAGGGATTTGACACTACTTCCGAGTAGCATGTCGGGAAACTACAAAAAAGAAATCTATTTTTTACTTCTTCTTTTTTTTAGCTGAAATGGCCCATGACAGCAAAACAAAGAGAAGCGCATCTCTATTTAAAGTGACAAGCGATTGCTTTATAATGACAGACTGCACCTGAATAACAGCGAACAAACATCACCGAAAGGAAGATAAAAGAACGCAAAATATCTTAATCCGGGTTATTCATTAACTATATGGATGACATCAGTTATTTGGACTCTGTGCCATGCGCACGTTGATATAGACCATTGTTCTGTCTGAGCCTGCATACATTTGTTAATCATTGTTGCAGTGATATCATCTGTTGTGATGAACTGGATTTGATAACATGGGCCAATCTGCCTTTTACATTATGGCGCAAGAGCTTTTTAGTTTGATAGCATTTTAAATCACACAAATATATCACAGCGTTTCAAATCAATGAATCAATGATGTCCTTATATACCTTAAAGAAAGACAACGTTCACAAAGTTTTTCTTCTGAGACAAATTATAACCATGTGCGCTCACTCCAAAATCATAATCACTGTAATAATAAAACACAGAGCAAGATCTAAACCCTGCAGCCCTGAGAATAACACACGATCTATATATCTATCTATCTATCTGAGCATTATTCGAACATTTGTGCTATATTTATGTAATAATAAAGCTAATTTATAGACTACAGAACTTATACATTATAATAACATAATAAAAGCATATTACTAAAGTTAATAATAAATTATCAAAATTAATAACGCCTTATTTTTTATACAAGACATTCTATTTTATATATATATATATATATATATATATATATATATATATATATATATATATAATGTCAATATCTATGATTAATCATTCAATGGCAATATTGATTATTAATATAAAAAGAATAAAAATTATTTTATTTATTTTTTCATATCAATTCATGATAAAAAATGTATAATATAGAAAACTAAATATTTTATGTATATTACTATTACATATTATGTTGTTAAATTATTACTAATAACAATAATTACAACATATTATTATTGTTACTATTTATAATAATCATTCAAACTAAATAATATTATATTGTATATAGATTTATATAGATTTATAGATTATATTAATATTATATTATTATAGAAGTTATATGTCACAAAGTTAATATCTATTTTTTTTATTTCAATTAAATAAAAAAACAATTATACATATAAAATATTGAAAAGTATGATTTATTGTTATTGTATTATTACTTAATAGGTTGATCAAACCTTTCAGTTGATCAAAATAATTATAATTAAATGCATATTATAGTGTTGTATTACTAATAACAACAGCATATCATTATTGATATTGTTAATAAATTAACGATCAAAATAAATAATATCATAGTTTATCTACATTATATCTATCTATCTATCTATCTATCTATCTATCTATATATATATATATATATATATATATATATATATATATATATATATATACAGTATTATGGACATTATGGAAATGCTTCATGTGAATGAAATGTACTATAAACCTGATGTTGTACATCCAGAGGACACAAAGCTCTCAGACTGCAATGGAGACATGCATGACAAACCTCACTCAAATCAGAAAACAAACATTCAATATAATCTGTCATTACTCCGCATGAGATGACGATGACCATTATACAATACCTTATTCAACAATAAATGATGGCCGATTGATGATACATTATGATGACCACTGTCTGGTTTAACATGTCATTGAGGCACATTGTTGCCCTCATTCAGACGAGACACTAGTGGTCGATACACGCCAGTACGTCCATCCCCAAAAAAACAGTCTCTCTTCGACTATCATCAAAATAAAGCCATATGCCTAAATGTGAGGTCTCAAATATCAATACGCCCCTTTCATAGCCTGCACTCACCTCCGTTTGCCCTGGTCCCGAGTGTTTCAGCTGCTCTCCATGTAGGGCACTGCGCTCCGATGGGAAGCCATTCGCCAGCAGACGTCACTAGTGTATACTAACCATGAGTCTGTACTGCTGTCTGTCACACACATGCGAATAACAAAACCATTACAACCTTTTCATTCTTCTACAGCGCAACTGGGCCAGCTAGTGACGCCGTAACAAAAAAGAGAGATAAGCGATAGTAGACATTAGCCAGCCAGGAAAACAGAAGGTGCACTTAGGCACTATAAATGAACTAAGGATGAGGTCATGGTTCAGGAGGGAAAAAAATGCCGTTGACGTCACCTCCAGCCAATGGGAGCGCGTGGCCCTGGGGGTTCGCTGACGTCAGCGCGCTGATCCGCAGATTAAAGGGACACTGAGGTTTTAAAGAGAGAGCGTGTTAGGGTTAGTGCGCACTTTGTAGGTCACTCGCTGGACATGAGATAAACCCGATAGGCTACTGAATATTTACAGCTGTTTTGTTTCTTTGAACGAAAATAAACTACCAACAAATGCACATAAGAAAGTGAACTTTTAGTGTAATACTATTAGCATTATGCTAATAAAATACTAGTGTAGGCTAATACTTAAAAGTGGGTCAAATGGGCATACATTTAATGGCAATGTTAAAGGGATAGTTCACCCAAAAATGAAAATGTTGTCATCATTTACTCAACGTTTGTTCCAAACCTGTATGAGTGTTTGTTTGTTTTTTTCTTCTTATGGTGAAAACAAAAGAAGACTTCCATTGTAGGCTACTTTGTTTTTCTACTATGGAAGTCAATGGTTACCATCAACTGTCTGGTTATCGACATTCTTAAAATATCTTCTTTTGTGTTCGACAGAAGAAATAAACTCATACAGGTTTGGAACAATTTGAGGGTAAACTAATTATGAGAGACATTTTTATTGGGTGAACTATACCTTTAATTGTACAGTTCAAATTCTATTTCCTGTAAAATATATGATGTATGACAGTGTTTGAACGTCTCTAAACGAGCGCCCTCTTCTGGAGGAGGGAGAGAACTAACTGTGGTCGTCTTTTGCTACAGTGAAGGTCTGCCATCTAGCGGCAAAAGGATTAATTACACTCCTCTGCATTTATAAGTCACTTCCTGCAAATGGAACATTTTCAATTTACTCTGGTTTTTAAACAATGCCCTACAGTGAGCATATATGCATCGCAGAAGAATTGTCATTTTATTATTTTTTCTATATTTATGCTACTTGTTATTTCTATCAATTATTGCCTATGTTGTGTTTAAAAGCATTTTGTAATGGAAATGATCGTGATACAGTTGAAATTATAAACATAATTTGACAAACAGCTTGATTGGAAACAGTGCATAATAAAAATATTCAGTTCACAAATTATTATTATCTTAATTTATCTTTGTTTTTTTTTCACACATCACGTGTTCATCTCAGGCATTTTATTCAATAATTTTACAGATATACGACATAAAACGTTTTCAAACCATAAACACTGAAATAGTTTATTTTCATTTTTTTAGATGATCAGTTTTAAGCATATCATAAATCATTTTTAGTTTAATTTCATTTTGTTTTAGTGTAAGATTGTAAGTACGGGTCTGAAATTAGAGTAAAACAATACCTCCTTTATGATAAATTATACATACAGAACCAGATATAACTCATGGGTGCCAGTGTTGCATTGCATAAAGTTGCATAACATGCAAAATACACCATGCAAGTCAAGGTTACTTATTCGCCACTGCATAAGAGAGCAACATTGTATTCTCTGGAAAATTGTAGGCTATGATGAATGAACATAAGTAAGTTAGACTTTTATTAACGATTATGGAAAGTTGTGTGGGAATCAGTAGGCAAAAGTGTTCCTGTTACTGTTCTGTATAATCTGACTTTTTTTCTCACAAGGTCAAAGACTGGTATTCAGGAAAAGAAAACTAAGTAAATATAGAGTTAATGATCTAAAGAAAGGCCTTCGGGTGGCGGGACACCCGATAACTGATCAGTCCTGCATTCCTACAGACCTGGCTGAAGTATAGCATTTAAAGAATTTCGTGACTCCTGGTTCTGCCTTTGAAATTACATTTAAAACAAAGGGAATTTTTGGTTCTCTTTACACACGGTTCTAATCAGGCGAGTTCGATAACTTTCTCTTGAAACAGCACAGAATACATCCTAGTAGTTAATGGATTATTATTATTGGTGATTAATGGCAACATCATATTAACTTTGGGGTCATTCACACAGAAAGTGTTCTTGCTTTTAAAAGCGCACGACAAAAAAACACGGCGTCATAAGTGCGGTAACATTTAGGCTACCGATGTCAATCACAATCCACGAGATCGAGAATATCGCGTAACCAGTACCACATAGATTTCATTGACTAAAACATTTATTTAAAAATAGAATAAAATATTTTCACTGTAAAAAGTATCACGGTGTGTGTTCGTATTTAAAGACCAAGACAATTTCCCAAATAAATTTTAATAAATTATTCAATAAAAAAATAATAATAAAAAAGCATGTTGCAGGATACATGTTTAATGGTACACAGTAAAATCTCCAGTGTTAAACAAACACTGCTCTTTTTTTCATATGATCCCAATCTATAGAGAATAAAAGTAACTGAAGCAGTGTTGCAGTTAGTGAAATAAAGAATCACTTTACAAGTGATGATTGAGCATTAGTTATGACACCCGTGGTTAACAACCAGAATCATTGAAAATAAGAGGAACAACAAGAACAGAAAAAAGGGAAGAGATAAGCAGAAAATACAACAACCAACTGACTAACAGCGACAAAGCCTTGTAAATCAACTGGAAATAAAATCACCAGTGACTGATTAATAATGTAATCATAACTAAAATCATATAATTCAATAAATCATATGTTTTAACTGTATATTGTTTTTCCTTTACATCATTAATGCATTAAATACAGAAATATGCAAGCTAAAACAATGCTTGTCCCCAAAACACTGCTTGCACACAGACAGCTGGCCTACTCACACTCAAAACCAGCTTCGCCAGCTCCGGTTTGACCAGCACTATACCAGCATAAACCAGCCTGGATCAGCACTATACCAGCATAAACCAGCCTGGACCAGCACTATACCAGCATAAACCAGCCTGGACCAGCACTATGCCAGCATAAACCAGCCTGGACCAGCACTATACCAGCATAAACCAGTCTGGACCAGCACTATACCAGCATAAACCAGCCTGGACCAGCACGATACCAGCATAAACCAGCCTGGACCAGCACTATACCAGCATAAACCAGTCTGGACCAGCACTATACCAGCATAAACCAGCCTGGACCAGCACAATACCAGCATAAACCAGCCTGGACCAGCACTATACCAGCATAAACCAGCCTGGACCAGCACTATACCAGCATAAACCAGTCTGGACCAGCACTATACCAGCATAAACCAGCCTGGACCAACATGATACCAGCATAAACCAGCCTGGACCAGCACTATACCAACATAAACCGGCCTGGACCAGCACGATACCATCATAAACCAGCCTGGACCAGCACTATACCATCATAAACCAGCCTGGACCAGCACTATACCATCATAAACCAGCCTGGACCAGCACTATACCAGCATAAACCAGCCTGGACCAGCACTATACCAACATAAACCAGCCTGGACCAGCACGATACCATCATAAACCAGCCTGGACCAGCACTATACCATCATAAACCAGCCTGGACCAGCACTATACCATCATAAACCAGCCTGGACCAGCACTATCCCATCATAAACCAGCCTGGATCAGCACTATACCATCATAAACCAGCCTGGACCAGCACTATACCATCATAAACCAGCCTGGACCAGCACTATACCATCATAAACCAGCCTGGACCAGCACGATACCATCGTAAACCAGCCTGGACCAGCACTATCCCATCATAAACCAGCCTGGACCAGCACTATACCATCATAAACCAGCCTGGACCAGCACTATACCAGCATAAACCAGCCTGGACCAGCACTATACCAACATAAACCAGCCTGGACCAGCACGATACCATCATAAACCAGCCTGGACCAGCACTATACCATCATAAACCAGCCTGGACCAGCACTATACCATCATAAACCAGCCTGGACCAGCACTATACCAGCATAAACCACTATACCAGCACATCTAATAGGTGACTGATGCACCAACTATTTACGTCCATTTAAGACATAGCCTAAACAGTGTTTAAGTTAATAAACCGTGTTTCAGTGAATCTCAGAGCTGGTCATTTTTATATTTTTTTGTATATTTGATAGTTTAGATGCGCACATGAAGCCCAAAGTTAAGTATAGGCTACTTTTCTTGTCTCGTTGCAGTCCATTTCGGAGCGCGTCGCCTTGTGAACAGCTCCTGCACAGATTGTTGTGCTTTTAATAGCTCTTTTAATGATTAAACGCGTCCGCAATTTAGCCACAGTAGAGACTGCATTTTACAACAATCACCGATCGTGCTGATTCTGACGGTACGTTTGGGTTTTAAGAAGAAATGACAGCGCATCGCTGTGAAGGGAAGGAAACTGCGCTAGACAGAATGCGTCTAGTTTGTAATGGTTTCATCTCAAATATCTTCTTTTTATAATCTCTGAAAGCCGAAATCTAAAATAAAATTAGAATAATATCCCAGATCTAACCACGTTTGAATGTTTAGTTCTGTCCTCATTGTCACTCATTAAGCAGGGCTGTTGTGCGCGCTGTGGCTCCGTGTGAGATCTCTCTCTCTCTCTATTCTGGACTGCTAATAGCAAAATTGGATCACAGACAAATGGTTTAATATTATTATATATAGAACTGGCTGCCGAGATAAACATGTTCAAGATTACGTCTTTATAGCAATAATAAATAGTAGCCCTACGTGTATTTTCTTAATTTCTCCAGTACCGACAGCAGAACCGATAACGTCCGAGCTTATCGATACAGCGGTCTTTCAAAATTCAGCACCGGGGCCGTTTAATACCAGGTTTCGGTACCCATCCCTACCCATGAGGCCACAGAAGAGGATTTGTGAATGCATAAATTAGGAACCAGGAACACTTCCTATAACACCTGATGTACTCGCTACATCATAAAAAGAATGGCATCTACGCTAATTTTATTCTTCCTGTTTATTCCGAGGTTTACTGTAATCAGCCGGATCCGGGCCGTATCCAGATCAGATGGAGGACCTGCGCCTGGACATGACCACAACACATCCCTGAAGTGTCAGCAGAGCTTGTGTCAACTAGACTCTCCCCTGTGAAGGCCTCATCGACACGACAGCTGATCCTCAACAAACTCGTCTCCATACGCGCGTGATGACTCCGATCTTCAACCAGATGAAATGCATAATATAATGTTCCGATCCAATCTGACTTCTGACCTGTAATACTGCCTGAATCATAATCATACACTGTTCATTCGTTGGCCAGAGGAGAACTCTCCTCTGAGCCTGGTTTCTCCCAAGGTTTTTTTCTCCATTCTGTCACTGATGGAGTTTTGGTTCCTTGCCACTGTCGCCTTTTTCGCCTTTCTTCACCTTTGTCGCCATTGGCTTTTGGCTTGCTTAGTTGGGGACATTTCATTTTTTTATTTAACAATATTATTACAACATTATTTTCCTGTTATCTCTGTAAAGCTGCTTTGAAACAATCTGCATTGTAAAAAGCGCTATATAAACAAAGGTGACTTGACTTGACTTGAATGACACTGACGTCTAATAATCATCCAAACACAGCCCTCAAACACCGTCTAGACAAAAACAATGCAAAATTTGGTGGAAATTTGATAGACGTCTAACCATGGCCCAAGAATAGATGCACAAGCTACGCATAGAACATGTCAAAGAAATTAAAGCAAACACCATGTAATACCTGTTGACTTTGCATATATGATGGAATATTATACATCTCGCAAGATATTTACGACATGTAACCAAATTCAAGGTTATTTTGGCTAGAAGTGGGTTACTCAAAGCCAGACTATGTCGGGTCTATAGTTAACCTAGATGGTGAAATGGCGACTATCACTTGCTTGGAAGTGACACAACTGACACCCTAGGTCACATGACAGGGACAACATGGCAAACATTCGAATTTCATTCATACTATAAGCATTTATGTATTTTTTTAACAGTAACAAAGTAACTTTCAAACCAAATTTAGTATAAGCCCTATATAACAAGAAAACCTGCAGTAATTAAATGTTAAATAATACAAATGTACCTTATTATCTCACTTTATTAACCAATGTCTTTACTGCTGACTTTCGATGATCCAAATCAACCATACTAATGAGCAAAAATGACTTTAGATAAACATTTAATTTGTGTTTAATTTTTGTTTTTGTTGCTAATGTACTGTAAAAGTGTTGAATATTCTTCTCCTGCTTCCTTTTCTTCTGCAAATCAAGGATGGCAGCACAGCTGAAGCGTTTAGTTGAGCTGCACTCTTTACTGTACAGACGGGAATTTGCATTTCCTTTTGCATATACACTGGTGTGAAAGGGCATTTACATTTTTCAAAAATAGAACAAACAAACAAGCCTGTTCCAGGTAAGAAAAAGTAACCCAAAAGTGACAGAACACATTACTTTCCATAAAAAGTAACTAAGTAATAGTTACTTTTTTAAAGGAGTGACACAATATTGTAACTCAAAAGCAACATTCTAGTGCTGATTGACATTTTTACGTAACTAACAGGACAGCGAAAATAACAATATTGTAACATTTCGCATTACGCATTCGAAGAGAGTTGGGCATATAATGATATGATCTGTATGTTGGTGCCTTGGGTTTCTTTGATTACATGGTGCCCACTCAGAAACAAGAGTATAGGGACTGGTTTTTAATTGAAACTGGATAATGACCTCCCTGAGAGGAACCACCCAGACCCAGGAGACATGGGACAGTGACAGGGCCCGTGGGCATCTCTCCATGGCCCTTTTCAAAGATGAATCTGAAAGCGATATCATACAGTCATCATAGTAAACACTGAATCTCCAAGACAAGCTTCAGAACTTCTAATTATTTGTGTGCAAACATGGTCATTCCTCTCATGGGCATTGCGCAAGTATAATTAGTACTATTTTCGTCCCGAACTTAAGTAAACATGTTTAGAATGGGCTCTGAATCTACAGGAAGAAAAACATTACAATAGTCAGTTACAATGAAATGAATGTGTATTGTTGGGACTAGGAGTTTAATAGAGTGTATGTACAATTTACCACCTCCATGTCTCTGACTTAATATATATAACAATTTCAATATTATATCATACTATATATAGGCCTTTATATATATATAAGAGAAACGTTAAACACAAGTTAAAACATAGGCTTGCATAGCCTCATTGAAAAATAATGATAATTAAAAATAATAATAATAGCCTACTTTAATGAAGTTTGCGCTTTACAGTGGCCTGTTTAAAATAGTGAACATTTTAACTTCCTGTTTGGACTTAGGGGGCGGAATAGCACTCATTACTTGTTTTTTGGGGATGTAGTGAAGCGATGCCATTAGTTCACCGTAACAGTAACATTTAACTCTGGTGACAGCAGGAGCTCACACCTCTCTCACATCAGTGCTCGGTGCGGTTTTGACAAGGACCATACTGACAGATTAAAGAAGTTCATCGTTGAGAAAAATCGCGGGGAAATTTATCTGAGGATGATATGAGGATCGCTTCTCAGGAATATCAGGATTCGTGAATTAAGATGGGATGTATTTCTGTCAAAACTGTATGTAAAGGCATAGCGCTTCTGTTTCTTGTCATTCTCCAGGTAAGACACCTTCTTTATTTTGCATAAGTTTCTACTGTTGTGATGTTTGATTGTTAAGATAAAACACAAGTTTGGTTCATGTAAGCTCACTTGTTACTGTTAACTGATTTTGCCTTGCCTGCAAAAAAAGATCGCGAACTTGAGTTTTGTTGGTTAAAGTAGCCTACATGGGTTGTTGTCATCTGTGTTCATTGAAAAATTCTTGAAATAGTAGACTAGGTCATATTAGCCTACTGTGTGTGTGTTTCATTTAACGGTTATTAATTACATGCTAGCCTTTATCGAATGATACAAAAAGAAGCAAAGATTAGCTGTTCTAGGGTAAATCAAATAAATGTTCAATATTTTGGACAAAATATGATTCATCTATCATTTTTTTGGTTATATAGAGTGGCCTCAAAAGACACAAATGTAATAATATTGCATTTCATACACTAGATATATTACAAGCACTTTTTAATCTAAAAATGTTACAAACAAATAACATAAATAGTGTTAAAAATGAAGACAAAATGTATGTGGACACTTTTCAACTGTTAGTTTATAATTTCCATAGTTAATATGATGAACTACACCTGTGGTTATCTGACACCTGTGTGAATTTGAAGTGAACTTACTTTATACATCCACTAAAACCTCAGTTTTTAACTGAGATTTAAGCGTCCAAATACTGTACTTTCTGGATTCACAGTTATGAAATTAAGATGCTGACAAATACATTTGCTGATCAAGTAGGCGAACCATCTTTTCAAATCTAATTTAAACGCTCAGGATTCTCGATTAGCTAAGAAGACCCAGTTACACACTGAAGTTGTCTCCAGACATTGGCTGATTTACAGTGAGATGTGTGTATTGTGTGTTTCTAACAATCTTCCTGGGAAGTTTCTACTTACTCTAGGAAGTCAGAATTGTAATACAGTATGTCATGTTTTATGATATGATGTGATTGTGGAAAAAATAATTATAGACCAGGTTGTCCCAACCTCACGCCAGTACATACATCATCAGAGAAGAGAAGACAGAAGAGATACATATACTATACAGTTATGTGCAGAGGAATGTAAAGAAGTAGGACATTTTAAATAAATGTAAATATATTAATTATATAAGTAATTAATTAACAGAGAATAAAAATTCTGTCATCCATGTGTCATTTCAAACCATTTCTTTCTGGTAAGGAAAATAAATGTTTTAATATTGTTCTGTTCACTTCACTCTTTTATGCAATTACAGTGAATGGGGGAATGGGGACTGAAGCTTTCAAGCTTCAAAAAGGACACAAAAGCACCATAGAAGTATTATAACTGTGGTTCATATGACGTGTGCAGACTGTGCTATTTTCCTCCTTCTGAAGTAATACGATAAGCTTTGTTTGACGAACAGACTGACATTTGCATTGAGTTCAGAAAAACCGAATCGGTCCAGTTCATGAACAAATCAACCAATTTATTAAAGAGATCCAACAAAAAAAAAAAAAAAAGAGAAAAGATTCCAAATCAGACATTACTAATTCTCTCATGTTTCCTTCATATTTATCACAATGACAATACAAATTTAGAAATGACAGAAATTTTCAACGTACTATTGCTTTGTGAAAAGGAAGTGCTCTTATTTGTATTGAATGTGCACTTGTAGTGTCCTTCAAATCATAAAAGTTTATTAAAAAATGTACTTGCAGGTAATATAATATTAAATAAAAATAAAAGGCCACTTAGGTGTACTTAAAGAGAGTAGAATTTCATTTCATGTTACTTAGGTACACTTTTTAAAGGTGCACTTAGTTTGTAATAATGTCAAATTAAATGTTTCGCTTGTTTTCTAAAGAATATTGTGAATCAATATGCCTTAATAATCTTTTGTCATGGTTTAAAAAAGTACACTTACTTTGATGTTGACTAACATAATAAAGCACATATACCTGATTAGAATTTTAACAGTAAATGTGTTATTTGATATTACATTTAAAGGTAATATACTTAAGGGGCCAGATTTACTAAACAGGGCAAATTAGCGTGAGAGCATGAATTCCAAAAAAGCTCAGATGGGAGTGAAAAGTTCTGTGCATGATCTACTGACGACACACAAATTAAAGAACACCGACGCAGTCAGATCATCTCCATAATGACCAATGCAATCTACCAGGAGCAGTGCAAATTAGTGTCTGGTAGTGTCTAAGAAATGTTTTTTTGGGCGGTTAATAATGGCGCAAATACCAGTAAATTGATGAGCGCAAACTTTAGGAAATCACCTTGCGTGATTCATTTAAATACTCTCCTCCCACAATTTTTGCATCTGAAAGGGAAATTTCTGTGTAACGTATGTAATCTTAGCTCCCTGAAGATGGAACGGGACGCTGCGTCAAAATGCTGTGGGAATGCTTCTGTGTTAATGCGTTGTGAAGCATGTATGAAATCTGTCTTAAGACTGCACCCACTGGGCAGGTAACTGGGTCCAACTGACTTCCGCACCATGAAGTGAATAATCTCCACTTCAAGGCATAGAGTTTCCTCATGGACGGAGCTGGAGTGGAGGATGGTCTCAACAACTTGTTGAGAGACCTGAACTTATGAGCTGGGCCCCCTCAGAGGCCAAGCCCACAGCTTCCACAACTCTGGGTGGGAGTTAAGTATCTACCCCTTCGCATGAGAAAGAAGCTCCTTCCTGGGCAGATTCTCCAGTGGAGAGCAGATAGAAAGAATGCCATTGGACTGATTTCATACGTGCTTCACGACGCAATCACGCAGAGGCGTTCCCACAGCGTTTCAACGCAGCACGCCTTCCCTTGAAAGGGAAATCCTACAAATGCATAAGGTCAGCCACGAAAATAACTCTGTCCACGCCTTTTCAGCGTTCATTTTTCACTGTGTGTCTTCAGTAAATCCTGACAGTAGTTTTATTAACGCCAAAAGAGGGTTTATGTTGACGCAAGCCATTAGTAAATCTGGCCCTAAATGTAACAAATCGCAATTCCATCACTACAAATGTTGAATTACAAATATATTAAATACATGACATAGCCTACAAGTTTCAGTAGAATAGTAAAGTATATTTTAGTTCCATTTTGAGGGAACTCAACTCTGCGTCAAATTGACACTATGGACCTGTGTGAGTCGGTGTCTGAAGCATGTGTCACAATGCACCAATGAAATTGGCCTTTGAAGTAGTCAGGTGACAACCTGTAAGAGAGTAAGCGACACTACAAATAGACTAGCAAACGTACGTCATCAAATTCTTTGTCTTCAGGAAGCCGCTTTGTTTGATGTGTGTGTGTGTGTGTGTGTGTGTCACTGTTTGTCTTAGGTTCCATTGGTTAGGAAATATGGCAAGCAAATAATTTAAAAGATGTGTGTCTCTGTGCATACGCTTTCTAACAGAGGATGATACACATGATTTGTGTGTCCTCTGTTTGGGAGCAGAGCACGCACGTTCGTCTATCTACCATTAAGATGACGCCCAGGGAAGGGTGATGGATGGAGGAGAGAGTGGTTTGATTGCTGCTCTCTCTGTTACTCCCCTCTGGCTGCAGCTCGGAGGCGAGTTATATACTTTAACTATACGTTATAGGTCAGCACGCATTCCTGATGGACTGCTTGGAAATTGGCGGCGGATCAGGAGAATCATTCGTCATTGGCTCAAGATCCTATAGTGCCCATATTTCTCCTCTTAGGAGGACTAAGGATTGAGCAGGCAATTGAGAAAGCTAAGCTGTCATCTGCTCATGGGTTTCCATTTTGTATTGTTTCCTGCAGTTGGGTTGCCAGACGGAGTGAGGCAAATATGGCGGATGCAAAAATACCTGTCCTCTTCTGTTGAAGCTGTTGGTGGATAAGTTCCTTGACTAAAGTAACTTTTAGACTTCCTCTGCTATCCCCTTCGGCTTGTGATAAGGCAGAAGTTGAGAGCTGGAATAGTGGTAGAGTTAGAGGTTGCAATCCATGCTTAATCTGAGGAAGGTATTCAATTCAAGGCTGAAGGTGAGAGCAGGATTAGCGGTAGCGTAGGAAGTGTTGGTACTATGCTTAGTCTTAGGCGGCAGCAACCTGCCCAACTCTTTTGTTGGTGAATACTGTTGCAACCATGCCCCCACCTCCCAGTGATTTTCCTGTCCTTCCTGGCTTGCTCCAGAATTGTGCTTTTTCACATTTTGACCAGGAATTTTTGCAGTATGGTGGCGTTGGCATTAGGGCTGCAACAACTAATCGATATAATCGATAATAATCGATTATGAAAATCGTTGTCAACTAATGTCATTATCGATTAGTTGCTCTGCTTACGTCACGGGGAGCATTTACTGGTGATTGGTTGAAACAGGCCTATCATGATGCGGCACACACGCAAGGTCTCTCTCCCTGTGCCGCTCTGTCGTGCGCGCGCTACACAGTTTGGACTTTGGAGCACTCTCTTCTGTCTCACATGCGCTCTCTTGCTTGCACGCTCTAGATTCCAGGAGTTTGAACTAATTTGCGGGCATCAGGGAGCCGCTATCAATATGCGGGAGACTCCCGGAACTTCCGGGAGACTTGGGATGTCTGTATTTTGTCTCGGGCATCAGGTTGTGCAATCATTTCACTCGCAACATAAGTGATGGATTAAAATAGCGCTACGCAGAAATAGGCTAAATTAAAACAGTGTTTAGAAAGTGAAGCACTAAATATAAAGGCAGTTATTAACAGCAGCAGTAAAAGATTGTTTTTTAGTCACTAGTCAGTGGTTTTCAGCGAATGCTTGTGCACTAATGCATCATTTTCTTGTCCTTTTAATCAAGCCTGTTTGCTGCGTCTCCATTCCGTTCTCTTTTTATAGCATTTGTCTTCTATTAAGTTTTAATTGTTTTACAAACGCGATCTACTGCGGCTCTACTACGTTCACACGCTTTTTTTCAGTCTTTCTATATTTATTTTAGCAATTTATCCTTATAATTAATTGAATCTTAAATAAAAATTAAATGAATTATGTACTTTACATGTTTTTGGTTTCTATCTTCACATCTGAACATGTCTGTGTAAATTAGTTTTTAACAAAAATTATGTTAAAACAATGTTGTATATAATTTAGATTTTTTTGTTTTTCATGGTTGTCAACTTGCCATCAGCAATTATCATTAAAAACAATGCAAATATTGATATTAGTAAAACTCAATGTGTGGCTTTTGTACACTTTTACACATAAATACCATGATTAAGGGTTTTATTTAGTTGTAATAAACAAAAAATCAAATTGAAATTTTATCCGATTAATCGATTAATCGAAAAAATAATCGTCCGATTAATCGATTAAGAAAATAATCGTTAGTTGCAGCCCTAGTTGGCATTGATATTCCCATAGTGTCAATCTGACACACCGTTGAGTTCCCTTTAAAGGGAATGTCTTGGGAGTTACTGGTGTAACCCACACATGCCTTGGTATCTTCCTTTAGACCCTTAGAATTGTCACCTGACTATTTCATAGGCCAATTTAATTGGCACATTGGCACACATGGTTCTGACACCGGCTTACGCAGGAGTGTTTCCATAGGGTCAATCTGACACAGCGTCTTGTTCCCTTTCTCAGGGAACCAGGGTTACATCCGTAACGTCCAAGTAGTTACCATAAATGCTTGTTAGTACATTCAGCAGTACGACTTAACCATATTTCAAAGATAATATAATAAATTATGAAATTTCATATAAAGATGTACTTAAGTCCTACTTAAGTGGGTTAAATTCTAAATGCATTTAATATAAATTTAAGCTACAATATATTTTCATTTAATTATAAATAACATACAATCAAGTGTTAAAAAACACTAAATTCAGTTCTCACTTAAACCGTATATTATTAAGTAATTTTTTAATGTTAAAATGCGTACTACTTTTTCACAAAAGAACCCCTGTAGACGTTCTTATATCTTAGGCCAAGATATGTTGATAAATTATTTTGCCAGCTCTGAATGGAAAGCAGGTAGATGGAATTACTTGCACAAATGCAAATGTGTTTGGTGCTTGTTGTTTGTAGAGGATCAGATCATGACAGGTGATGATGTGGGAATTTTGAATCAACTCAGTCATTTCATAAATTAAAATTATAGGCTTTGAAATGTTTGTTGTGACTGTTGCAACATAATTCAGGCTCTTAGCCAATATTAGTAAATAATTTAGCCGGTTAATGAACATGTTTTGAAAGGGTTTAGAACCACCTTCTCTCCTGAGATTCAACAATAACATCTAGAAAAGAACAGTGAAAGTAGCCTTGTGTTTGTATCAAAGCTTCAATATGAACCTGAGACTCAGTCCAGACTGTCTGGAGGTCACGGGGTGGAAAGCCCAACCCTTAAGAAGTTTACATCATTCTTTTCCTGTTATTCTCACCACTCAATCGATTTGGCCATCCCCTTCTCTCAGCCCACCGGAAGTAGTACTGCTTTCAGGCCTGGCGTTCTGGCCATAGAGTTTAGCACAATAACAGTAGCCTAGAAGGTCAGGAGGAATAAAATGACCAAGCACACCAAAATCCAGAAGAAACTTCAGTCACTCCAAAAGCAGCTTTTGAGTGGGCCTGAAGTTTTAACCCCCACTAGAATGACACTATAATGTATCTTGAATAGGCATTTACTGTGGCTAAATTGTAATTTTAAGTGACAAAAATTAACTCCTGATTCTTTCCCATTTGTTTGGTCCATTGCAGATGCATCCCCCACCCCATTAACTAAAAAGATTATGAGTAAATAATGACTTAAATGTTTATTTATTCCTCTCATAAACCAATAGTCTGACTATGTTTAGCATATTTTTGAAGCTCATGACTAATGACTAACCTTACATCTTTTTGAAGCTCAAATGAATATTCAGTACAAATCAAGCTCAATCAACAGCCCCTTTGGCATACTGTTGATTACCACAAAACTTTATTTCTACTTGTTCCTCCCTTTCTTTTCTTTAAAAAAAGAAAAGATAAATCTACAGTGAGGCACTTGCATTGGTAATGAATTTGTCAATTATTACAAACACTTACTGTTTCAATAGTATAGCCACAAGACATGAACAATGTTTAATATAACATAGTATAGATAATATAATAATATACTTAATAAAATATATAATTATTAAATAAAAATAATATAAAATATAATAATAAAATAGTATAATATAAAATATATAATAAATATGTGAAAAAATACATGGTGTAAAAGTTATAATTCTCAGATTTTAACAAAAAATCTTTGTGTTTTTATAAAATTATATGCTTCACATTTTTAGTCTCATTTTTTTAAATGAGCCCAAATCACTTCAATTCTAAATGCCTCACTCTAACCTCTTTTTGTAAAGGTGGAATGAGTCGAAATATATTTTCGTGGTAATCGACATTATGCCACAAATTATATTGCTTAACTTGTACCTGGAATATTCCTAGTTATGCCGCCATGGGGACTTAGGCTACTAACTGCATGGAAAACAGCAAGCTGTATATGCTTCTCCTTATGTGTCCAATGGAGGAAATAAAGTCACATAAAACAGCTTGATGATATTCATTCATTCGTTGTTTGTGTCATGGGATGGTGTTTTCTTTTTTTTCGCCTTCATGCTAGGCGATTTCTCTTCAAAAATTTGCATCTCTAATGGTGCCAGCTTCCCTTTGCTTCTCACGAAATAATTTTAATATAGTGCAGGGTTATTGCACCATATTATTTGGTATGTGGATTGTGTATTTGGTATGATAAGAAAGACGTACTATTTTGCATGGTTAGTGTATGAAAACTTTACAAACCCTGGTTTATGTGCTTGGTTTTAATAGCTTTCACAAAACAGATACTGTAATTGTGTCTTTCAGATCAATATGTACCATATAGCATATAATTTCCCAGTATACTGTAAACCTCTTATAAACCAGATTGTACAGTATCCATGCTTTTTGAATAGGTACAGAGCTACATATCACTTTTAAAATTTTCATGTTTTCATAATTTTTTAGTTGAGTTTAAATGAACGACGCAGGACTTGTAACAGAGCAAGTATAGTCTATGTGATATACATAGAGAAATATACAGTATATGAAGTAGTGAAGTATAAGGCCAATCTCATAAGGAACTAGACTAGAGTACAAATAATATACAAATAATAGGAAGTTTCGGTCTCTATAATTTACATACAGGTTATGAAGTGTATTTCAAAGAAATTCAACTGTGTCTATTAACTAGTGAAACTAAACTGTAAGTTTTCGGTTTTGTCCCATTTAAAAGCTTCACTTGCAATTACAGATACAGTGCATATTCACAAATGTTTTAAATTAAAATTTAAAAATGTAGCATTTGTTGAAACAGTGTTGCGATATCAACGTTAATTCGATTTGGAAAACTGAACAAAATTTAACATTGATTTTAATTGGGTAATCACTGATTTCAGTAATTATGATCATTTTAGACACATTTTTAAAACAAACTCATTGAAAGTCAGATTATTAAGTAAGGTGAACAAATGTTTTGCATCATTGTTGTTTCTATAACTTGTTTTTATCAACTGAAATGCTGCATTGACCAAACAGCATTCAGGACTTGAAATATCCGTCATAGGCTACTAGACAAGATAAAATATGTTAATCTTCGATAAAAATGTGTCTGATTATCTAGCTGTGGGTTAGTGTAGACGATGAGTAGGAAAGAGGACACTTGAAACCAATAACTATAAACAATAAAATAATAAAGTTATTAGTTAGCATAATCAAATATTTTCCTCTTCCTCAGACTTGAAAAGTAACCAAACAATTTTCCATGGCTCTGATAAGGATACCTATGCAAATTACATATGGAAAAACAAATTTAGTGTTTGTGAATGTGTAACAGTTGATGTGCTTAATCCCAGTGTTTTTACCAGCGTGTTCCCAGGAAATCGAAACTAGCAAAATTATTTAACTATCTTTATTGCAGACATGAAAATTGTTATACATATTCAGTATAATATGCAAAGATGGGGGGATTATAAGCACTATATTAAAAAAAAACATTTAAACATTACACCTGTAACGATGCTGGAAGAATGAAGCGAGAAGTGAATCCAAATGCAAGCACATTTATTAAATAAAACAAACAAACAAAAGAAACTCAAACCAGGAACACAGAAACAGCAACCATTACAAGATTAACAACTCACAAAGACAGGGCTGAAACACAGGGCTTAAATACAGGGGTAAACGAGCTAAACAAGATAACAAGAGGGCGTGGTTAATCAGAAACACCTGGGGATACTTATAAACTAGAAAAACTACAAAGGACTACAAAACATGACACAGCACAGGAAATAACTAAAGTTCACACAAGACAAGGGAAACACAGGACAGACAGGAACAAGACATGAACCCACACCGTGACATAGCCCTCCCCCTATGGGCGGCTCCCGACGCCCGTAAAAAAAACAAACAAAAAAAAGTTCAGGAGGGTGGTGAAGTGGAGGCGGTCTTGGGGGAGGGATGGAGTGCCAGGTCCGCGCAGGGAACAGGACCAGGGACTTGCAATGGCAGGCATGGGCCATGGAACGTGGGCGGAGCAGGACGCGCAGGCGGTGGTCAGGACGGAGCAGGCTGCGCAGGTGGCCAGGGCGGTGATAGTCCATCGGGTGACCAGGGCGGAGACGACCCTTCGGGCGGCCACGGCGGTGAAGACCCTTCGGGCGGCCACGGCGGTGAAGACCCCTCGGGCGGCCACGGCTCAGGAACAGCAGACCCCGGCTCAGGAACAGCACACAACACACACACTGGCTCGGGAACAGCCCACAACACACACACTGGCTCGGGAACAGCCCACACGCACACTGGCTGGGGAACAGCCGACACGCACACTGGCTGGGGAACAGCCGACACGCACACTGGCTGGGGAACAGCCGACACGCACACTGGCTGGGGAACAGCCGACACGCACACTGGCTGGGGAACAGCCGACACGCACACTGGCTGGGGAACAGCCGACACGCACACTGGCTGGGGAACAGCCGACACGCACACTGGCTGGGGAACAGCCGACACGCACACTGGCTGGGGAACAGACGACACACACCCTGGCTCGGGAACAGACGACACACACCCTGGCTCGGGAACAGACGACACACACCCTGGCTCGGGAACAGACGACACACACCCTGGCTCGGGAACAGACGACACACACCCTGGCTCGGGAACAGACGACACACACCCTGGCTCGGGAACAGACGACACACACCCTGGCTCGGGAACAGACGACACACACCCTGGCTCGGGAACAGACGACACACACCCTGGCTCGGGAACAGACGACACACACCCTGGCTCGGGAACAGACGACACACACCCTGGCTCGGGAACAGACGACACACACCCTGGCTCGGGAACAGACGACACACACCCTGGCTCGGGAACAGACGACACACACCCTGGCTCGGGAACAGACGACACACACCCTGGCTCGGGAACAGACGACACACACCCTGGCTCGGGAACAGACGACACACACCCTGGCTCGGGAACAGACGACACACACCCTGGCTCGGGAACAGACAACACACACACTGGCTCGAGCTCAGGAACAGACAACACACTCACTGGCTCGGGAACAGACAACACACACACTGGCTCGAGCTCAGGAACAGACAACACACTCACTGACTCGGGAACAAACAACACAGACCTTGGCTCGGGCTCGGGAACAGACCACACACACACTGGCTCGGGAACAGACAACACACTCACTGGGTCGGGAACAGACAACACACACTCGGGCTCGGGAACAGACAACACACACTCGGGCTCAGGAACAGACAACACACACTCGGGCTCAGGAACAGACAACACACTCACTGGCTCGGGAACAGACAACACACACTCGGGCTCGGGAACAGGAACAGTCTCTGAATAGGCCATCTTGTCCGTAGACACTGGCTCGGAGGAAGTGACGTGAACAGTCTCTGAATAGGCCATCTTGTCCGTAGACACTGGCTCGGAGGAAGTGACGTGAACAGTCTCTGGATCGGCAGACGTGACTTGGACAGTCTCTGGATCGGCAGACGTGACTTGGACAGTCTCTGGATCGGCAGACGTGACTTGGACAGTCTCTGGATCGGCAGACGTGACTTGGACAGTCTCTGGATCGGCAGACGTGACTTGGACAGTCTCTGGATCGGCAGACGTGACTTGGACAGTCTCTGGATCGGCAGACGTGACTTGGACAGTCTCTGGATCGGCAGACGTGACTTGGACAGTCTCTGGATCGGCAGACGTGACTTGGACAGTCTCTGGATCGGCAGACGTGACTTGGACAGTCTCTGGATCGGCAGACGTGACTTGGACAGTCTCTGGATCGACCGGGACCAACGGTGAAGAAGTCCCTGGGCTGGACGGGGCCAGCGGTGAGGGCTCTGTGCTGGACGGGGCTAGCGGTGAAGAAGGCTCGGGACTGGATGGCGCCAGTGGTGAGGGCTCTGGACTGGACGGGACCAGCAGCGAAGGAAAATCTGGGCTGGACGGGACCAGCAGCGAAGGAAGCTCTGGGCTGGACGGGACCAGCGGCGAAGGAAGCTCTGGGCTGGACGGGACCAGCGGCGAAGGAAGCTCTGGGCTGGACGGGACCAGCGGCGAAGGAAGCTCTGGGCTGGACGGGACCAGCGGCGAAGGAAGCTCTGGGCTGGACGGGACCAGCGGCGAAGGAAGCTCTGGGCTGGACGGGACCAGCGGCGAAGGAAGCTCTGGGCTGGACGGGACCAGCGGCGAAGGAAGCTCTGGGCTGGACGGCGAAGGAAGCTCTGGGATGGACGGGACCAGCGGCGAAGGAAACTCTGGGCTGGGTTCATGGGCTGTCGCTGATGTGTGTGCTGCCCACACACACAAAACAGCCATGGACACCACAATGAGCGCTGTGTCCTCCAGAGCAGACTCAAGTGCGGCGTGTTCAGTCTCTGGCGGGCAGGTGATTGGCTCCGGTTCTGGCGAACAGGCGACGGGCTCAGGCTCTTGCTCGAAGACTGGCTCTGGCTCTTGCTCGAAGACTGGCTCTGGCTCTTGCTCGAAGACTGGCTCTGGCTCTTGCTCGAAGACTGGCTCTGGCTGGACGTGGCTGACGTGAAGCTCTGGCTGGACGTGGCTAACGTGAAGCTCTGGCTGGACGTGGCTGACGTGAAGCTCTGGCTGGACGATCTCTGGCTGGATGGTCTCTGGCTTAGGAGCCACCGGACACGTCATTGAGGAGGCCATTCTTCTCCTCCTCCGTCTCCGGACCACCGGACTCGGGATCACCGGAACTGGGACCACCGGAACAGGGACCAGCGGTGAAGGCCTAGCGTGACACGGGATGAAGCTCTCCAAACATCTGGAGAGCGCCTCTCTCCAGCCCAGACCGGAGAGATCGGGGAGTTCCCTCAGGTTGACCTCCTTAGCCCCCAGCCGGTAACAGACTTTAATTGCCTCGTCATCCAGGGAGCAGGAGGCAGCAAGAGGAACAAACCCCCACGTATACTGGAACAGATCAAGGCTTTCCATGGCCAAGGCTGCAATCTGTCCAGCGAACTCCCGGTCTAGCCTGCGTAGATCAGGCGAGATCCGTGCTGCTGGATTCATATTGGGTGAGTTGTTCTGTAACGATGCTGGAAGAATGAAGCGAGAAGTGAATCCAAATGCAAGCACATTTATTAAATAAAACAAACAAACAAAAGAAACTCAAACCAGGAACACAGAAACAGCAACCATTACAAGATTAACAACTCACAAAGACAGGGCTGAAACACAGGGCTTAAATACAGGGGTAAACGAGCTAAACAAGATAACAAGAGGGCGTGGTTAATCAGAAACACCTGGGGATACTTATAAACTAGAAAAACTACAAAGGACTACAAAACATGACACAGCACAGGAAATAACTAAAGTTCACACAAGACAAGGGAAACACAGGACAGACAGGAACAAGACATGAACCCACACCGTGACAACACCACCACACCACTTACATTTGATCTCAGATATGCTCTGCAAATTTTGCATTAATAACATTTGGTGCATTTAGCATATGCTTTTTTTGAGCTACAGGAGCACCAAGATTGATAAAAGGCTGACACATACTAATTTCTTAAATATTGTGGATTTATGTAATCTACTGTAATTATCATTTATATTTAATGACAGAAAGATTTGTTTTACATGAAAATAAAAAAAATACTTAAAGGTGCAATGTGTAAAAATTTTGAGTATCTATTAACAGAAATGCAATATAAGATCCATAACTATGTTTTCAGTGGTGTATAAAGAACTTACTTAATAAACCGTAATGTTTTTATTATCTTAGAATGAGACATTTATATCTACATAGGCGCGGGAATCCCCTTCTATGAAGGTCGACATATTGTGACGTCATGTTTCTACCGTAGCCGAACGCGAACAAACAGCGCTACAGAGCGCGTTTCGTCACTACCTTGAAAGAGAAGCAGCAGAAAGCTAGAAGCTAGCCATAAACACCGTGAGTAGTGACTTTTCCCTTGTCAGTGGTGTAAAGTATGTAGTTGGACTGTTTCATGTAACTTAGTTCTTCTCCCTCGCTGTGTTATGGCTTTGCTATGTGGTGATAAATGTGCTGGTTATGTTCGTGAGACAGCTGATTAGTACTCTTGTCATTGACCGTAAAACAGTAACGTTACAGGAATCACCAACCCGTCGATCGCGGTCGACAAGTCGATCTTGGAAGCATTTTAAGTCGATCGCGAAGAGTTTTCAAAATCAGAGAAAAAAAGCCTATTGTGTGTAGTAAATGGTGTCTAGGGGATGCGGAGGCGCGCGCGTTGTTACAATCATGTCATTTTTGCCGCGCGCACCTTTGGGGTCATGCGGACGCGTTGAGTTTAAACAAGGCTTTACGCTTTAACCAGCTCAGCCACAGTAACAGTTCATATTTAGCCAGCTAAACTTTTACTACCCTGTTAGAAAAAATATATAGTTGCATAGTTTCATGTGGTTCTTCTCCCTCGCTGTATTATGGGTTTGCTATGTGGGGGGAAATGTGCTGGTTACATTTGTGAGACAATCAGCTGTTTACTATTATTATATTATATATTAAGACCCTTGATCCTCACCTGACTATGGCTTTGTAAACTTTATCCATAATGTGGTTTATAATGGACTGTGGTACAGAAACAGTGACAATGTTACACACTCTTGGCTTACTCTGGCTATTCTCTGCTGTCTCAGACGACGATATGTTTGTCCAACTTTAGCCACCGTAGCTTCTTCGAAAGGGAGGGGTGAGCAGTGGGCTGATCCCTTAGTGCAACTCGCAGCCGAACCGCTAGATGTCGCTAAAAATCACACACTGCACCTTTAAGGTTTTATGAAATGGCAAGAATGATTAAATAAACAGGGGTTAGTGTAGCTCACGAATAACAAAGCAGTATTACCCTGCTTTTTGGACAAACGCCTGTCAAAGAGCACTTTGAGCTTGTTAGGAGAGGGACAGTTAATTTGTTGCATATTAGCTAATATATTCTGTATATGGTGCTGATAAAAAAGGGGGAGGCAGCCGATTACATACCAAAATGGTATGTAGCTTAATCACAGCGTGCTGATATACAGCCATATTGCCTAGCTACGAGTGTGATATTGCAAACAGTTCGTAAAAAGTGTGTAATAAATAAGAAACAACAATGGAGTGTCTTTAAAAAAAACTACTTCCGCCACAGATTAAAATCTCAAATTGACAGTTTAACAGTTGAGCCCAAGAATCCATAACTAATTCTAAAACATCACTTTAGAACTAGCAACGAAGGAACGTTGAGTCGCTTCATTGAAGCTTATTGTATTATGTGGAGTATTATGAGAGAGAGAGATCGACAAAACGATATGTTGACCTTTTACATACTATTAGCGGAATGCAAAAGGAAAAAAAGAAAATAATCATGAGGAAAAGAATGCAGTGATTGAAAAGAGCTTTTGCCTTAGATATTCTTGTTATAACATGTCACGTTAAAATAACATCCAGACAGCAACATAGTGTCGGCCCATATCTGGAGCGCTTTGAATCCACATGTAGCCTACCAGATGTGGGCCGGATCTGGGCCGACACTATGTTGCTGTCTGGGCAAGTGTTATGTTATTCTCATGTTATTCTTAAATAAAACATGAAAGAAAACTGATAGCTCATTGAGTCAAACTGACGGATAAGCTTGTAAGGCAACCTTATGATTTGAAATTATTTGTTTCAGTCTTTTTGAATGGAAGTTCCCCAAACCGGAAGAGCAACCCATAACTCAAAACGCAGTATAAGCTTGTCAGGAATAAGGTGGATAAGTAAGCAATAAGGTACGAGAGGCTGTGCTGTATCGTGAATAAGTCACGGCTGAAGGGCGTTGTTAGGCACGATGTTGTTAGGCACGACGGTTACCACACAATACAAATATTAAAGCCGAAAAATATATCTATGCAACTTTCATGAAGGAAAATCACTAAAAGCCTTCTTTCTGCTGGAGAAAAAAAGTCCCTGACTGTAAACAGCAACAGAAGTTACATACATTATTTCACCATTAGATGGCGGCAAAGACTGTCTTTATGAGTGAGTCAGTCAGGAGAGAAGACTTTTATATTGAAAGGACTCACTTGTGAATAGGAAAAGCAAGACGCAACTGACAAATTACTAGGGCATGGGAAAACATATTTACATTTACATTTATTCATTTAGCTGACGCTTTTATCCAAAGCGACTTACAATTGCTATATTTCAGAGGTCGCACGCCTCTGGAGCAACTAGGGGTTAAGTGTCTTACTCAGGGACACATTGGTGTCTCACAGTGGATTCGAACCCGGGTCTCTCACACCAAAGGCATGTGTCTTATCCACTGCGTCATATGTTTATGTTGTTAAGAGCTGTTGCTAGGGGTGTTGTGTAGTGATACATAGAACCGTTGGGTGTAGCGTCATAGCCGTGGTTAAACATAGCTATCGATCAATCAGAGTCAAGGACTGGAACTAACCGTTTTATAATATTTTATGAACAACAATAGCCATTATACAAGTCAATAGTAAATAAACACAAGCAAACAATTCAGTCAAACGTACAAAAGCAGTGCTGTAGTAGGCCATACAGGACTTAAGTTGAATATAGCCTAAAAATGAAGTCATGAAATTTAATTTTCCCCTTAACCAAAATCGATTTGCTCTGGAACATGCAATAGATTAATAAGACCAACAATTTCCCATTTGATACACCCCAAATTAACTATATCTCACGTGTAACCACTATCTACATAAGAGCCAGCAGCAAATTCCCGAAGGATTGGCCGAGATGAAGCTGTTCTCTGCGGATACATGAATGCTAAACTGCCGCTGATGGCCTTGGAGCTCAATCTCCGAAAACTTCTAAAGAAGTTGTAAAATAGGCACTATGTTTATATAAACGAGTCACATATTTGAGGTCTAAATAACAACATTTTTGCCTAAAAAACTCTTAAAACTACATTCCGTGACATTCTGTAAAGCTAATTTGAAACTGTATAGGAAGCATTATACAAATAAATTGATAAATGAATTGAAATTGAATTTGAAACTTCAAATAAATGTTGTTCTATTGTGTGGATCATGATTTTAAAGTTACTTGATGGCAACAGATTAAGATGGTTTTATATTTAACAGTATAGTAAATATTGATTTAGCAAGTAGATTGAGTTTTTGGATGTTTTCTCATATCAGTATTTTAACAGGCTCTTTGTATGTGACAAGGAAGTTGGTGATGTCATTACTCATTTGATGTTTCACCTGGGGTATTTGGAGCAAAGTGTGTCATTGTTTCAAAAGCAGAGAGGGAAGAAGTTAGTTTCCATCTATGTTTTTTATGAAATTATTGTAGGTACACATTGTATACTATACTTCCCCTCTAAGTCATTTTTTCACGTTGTAGGCTATTTCTTCACCGTATCTCACTATTCCTGATGTCAGAAACTGCTTAAAGAAAAAAATTAATTTATAATTAAACTAACCCAGAAATAACTGTACTAATATATTCTGTGATAACTATGCATATTCATGTTCTTGTTGACCAGTTTAAAGAGTCAAAGACAAAAAAGGTAATGCCTCCATTTAGTGGTGAAACTGAGGTTGTTTGCTTTTATGTGTTCTACATGTGTTGTCATTAATGGCTTTATTGTTAAAATTAGTATACTAAATTAGTTCAACATTGTGTTGAAGTTGATGGAAGTTGTTGAAAGTCTGGAATGAAGTCGACTGTTAATGAGTCAAAGTCAAGGTTTAAGTAATTTTTGTGTCCTCTCAGATTTAAGTATTCATCCTATTAATCATAAACTTCACATTTCTCCTAGGGGTCGAATGGACAGAACAATGGCACACGTGAGTATACAGTCACATCCTGAGTATCAAACATCAGATCCCACCAGTTAAAATGTAATATAAGTTATTCTTCTGACAATAATACATTGACTGTAATTGTATGAACATTATTATTTTGTAAATACTATTTAGTAAATGTTTGTTTTTATTTTTTATAAATGCATATATCACAGCATCCCTTGACACTACAAGCATTTCTTCTCAAACATCAGCTTCTACAAGTGAGTATTTTTTCATGGACATTTGAGTAAACATGACGATAGGAAAATGATATCAGTAGTTTATTCACATGCTCATGCTCATGCTCAAGTAATATTCATGTACAGTTGTCTTAACACTTCCTTAGAAAGTTCTTATTTTTTACTGTTATTGGTTCGGTATTTCAAATCACATCCTGAGTATCAAACATCAGCACCTTTATGCCTATATTATATATTTGTGTGATAATAATTCTTGTAATGCAGAATTTCATTGTATGCAAAAAAAGGCTTTATAAACATGTCAACAAATATTTAAAAAATTTGAATAAGAATTGTCACTTCCTGAGTATCAAACATCAGTGCCTACCAGTTCAAACGTTTATAATGTAATATAATATAAGTTATTCTTCTAACAATAATACATTGATTGTAATACAAAAATGTATTGTATGAACATATGCCATTGCTAGTTTCTTATGTAAATGTTTATTTTTTATTTCTTTATATGTCCATATATCACAGCATCCCCTGTCACTACAAGCATTTCTTCAACTGACTCTCAAACATCTACTGAAACAACTTCTACAAGTAAGTATTGTTCATGGACAACTGTGTAAACACTTATAGCTGTATTTTATAGATTTTTATTACTAATGAAGTTTAATTATGATAATTGTGTCAAACAGCAGCACCTACGATATGTAATTAATATATTAGATAGACTATTATGACATTTCAGTTGGGAAAACTGTATTTACGCAGTTTACAGATGCTGTCATATCATTTTTGCAATACCAAATTTCATTTTATTTCATGCAGAAATGTCCTTTTAAGCATGTCAATGAATATTGCTTGCATTATGTTTCTATTCATACATTTAAATATTTTAGCACCCCTTGCCACAACAAGCTCTTCTTCAACTGAGTCTCAAACATCAGCTTTTTCAAGTGAGTATTTTTATTCATGGACAATTGTGTAATTCATGTTAGTGTTAAAGTGGTAAATTATAATAATACTTACAATAATAATACTGGACAATGAACTGAACCAAAGACATGACTTAAAATACACACAGGATAATGATAAACTAGGTAAATTAAGGTATAATCCATACTGGGGTGGGCAGGAGGGCCATGACTAGACTGACAAGCCAGACCCACATCAAGATGTTGGGTCTGGGAACACACCACTGGCAGGGGTCAATCCAAGGGGCGGGATAAACGGTTGTCTTTCAAATTCCCTCTGCATGCAATAGGATAGCGCTACAACCAACCAGAGCAACGGAGAAGGGGACGTAGTCAGAGCGACGGCCTTTAGTGCCAATCTTTGTTTTTTTCTCAAAGAAAAGCTTAACTCCAAGTCTTCCAGAGTCGCGGCCAAAGCCGATTTGAAAGACTGCTGTTCGGCAGCAGCAGCCATCTTCTTTGTTTTCAAGTAGCAGGGATTTCACGCGGAACCATTGCAACTCTGCTGTCATTATGTTAAGCCTGTCCACCGACTTTATACACGATGTGATTGGCCTGACTAGAGTTGGGTTTTTCCAGCTCGCAGACGACCCTGGCTGCAAATTACATTTGCTGCCGCTAGGGTGCGTCTAGATTTCTAGGCTAGGCTAAGAAACCCAGGCGAAAGATTCCCAGTTTTCCTCCACCTCACCCACAGTGAAGGAGGAACCACTCTTTGCAAGCACTAACTCTACAAAATCTATAAAACATCCCTCAAGGACCAAAAATAGGCAGAGAAAATAGTTGTTTTAACATGTCATTAAGTCCAGTCCGAAAAAGGTGATCAGTGAGAGGTCGAGGTAATGGGTCTGATACGCCAGGTCTAGGAACTCATTGATGTAGTCATAAAAAAGAGCAATCATCCTGGTCGAGGAGTAGGGTTGTGGACCAAAATCCAGTGCCAATATGGCACCGGTACCTATATGACCAGTTTGTCCAGGACCGAATCAGAACGGAGATTTCGGTGCCTTATCACGGTTTCACTTAAATGCCTGAGCTGTCGAGGTGGCGGCAAGGGACTGTCTTTGAGTGAGTCATTAAACTGTTAATTCAACTAACACTTCCAAAAATGCAGATTCATTAAAAGATCGATGTAATGAAACAAGGTGTTGAAATTATTTAAAGGGGTGATGAACTGAGAAATCAAATTTTCCTTGAGCTTTTGACATCTAAGAGGTCATCATATTATAAGAATATCCTGTAAATTTCAGAACTGAAAACGTCCTTGTTAGTCCAATAAATGCTTTTATTGACACCAGGCTCAGCAAACGACTCGTTTTTCAAAGTGGGGAACTATGACGTCAAAGAGGATAAAACACCACCCCCGCTGAAGAAGATCAACGCCTACTTCAACACAGCTACTTTAGCCCCGCCCACCGATTCGCGCATTACACGCATAGCTAAATAACAAATGGGCCTACCTAGTGATGACAAACCGGATCGAGCTACCGAGCAATAAACATGACATTCACAAAATATTGTGCAGTGCCTGGTTGTGGAAGAAGACAGTCGCTGCACAAGCTTCCTCTGGATTCCAATAGGAATGCTTGGTTAAACTTTATTTTTAATGACGTTCCAGCTGATGTGGGTAAAACATTGTCCGTTTGTTCGCTTCATTTCACTGAGGATTGTTTTGTAAACAAGACACGTCGAGACTGAATTTGCAGACCGATTAAGATTAGAAAACGGTGCTGTGCCTTCTATATTGGATCCGACAGGAATGGTGCAACACACTTATGTGAGTAAAATTTTTATTTAAAAAATAATAATAATCTGATAGGCTAGTATTGCATTGTTACAGATCATTTGATATCTAATAATTATGTGTACATGTGTATCAGTCTAATCGTTACTGACGAGTGAGTTGAAACTCCTTATAATATGCAAAACTGTTATCCACTCACAGCAGTGGGCGTTTACTTCAAAGTCTTCAATGCGAGACGCCCATAAAAACCGAGCGTTTTTGAGCTAGGCTCAAAACTAGGGTAGAAAATAGCCTATTACTTATTCATTTTGATGTTTTTGAATGTAAAAACCAAGCGAACATCATAAGTTGACCTCAGACAACAATATAACATTTTTTAAAAAGCTAGTTCATGACCCCTTTAAACTTTGAGCGCCACTTTACAAGGCTCAGCTGAGCAGCAATGCACCACATGGGCAACGCTGAAACTGATGCTTCACTTCATAGAGATTCAATTCAATTCAATTCAAATTTATTTGTATAGGTCTTTTCACAATACATATTTTTTCAAAGCAGCTTTACAGAAAGTGCATTTCAGAAATGTACATAGAAAAAACACAGTTAGTTAATCATGTATTAATTTAGGGCATAACATATCGCCAGCGTTGAGTCGTCTCTTCACAGGCGTCGAGTCGTCTCTTCACAGGCGTTTAGTCATCTCATCGCAGGTGTTGGGGGATCTGAAGTCTCCATGAGAAGCTCGATACAAACTGGAGCTGACGAACGCCATTTACCTCGGGACTAGCGTCCCGAGATAACAGCAGAAAAGCAAATAAGAAATGATTAGCATAGCTGCTGTTCATAAAATTAATGCATTCGATCTGATTCAACAGTGGTATAAAAGGTAAGCATTATGTGAATGCTTGGCTAAAGAGATGCGTCTTTAATCTAGTTTTAAACTGGGACACCGAGTCTGAACCTCGAACAATATCAGGAAGGCTATTCCAGAGTTTAGGAGCTAAATGCGAGAACGCCCTCCCTCCTTTAGTGGACTTAGATATCCTAGAATGACCAGAAGCCTCGAATTTAGTGATCTTAAAGAATGCAATGGATTGTAGGGCGATAGAAGGTCCATTAAATACACAGGAGCTAGACCATTTAGGGCTTTATAGGTCAGTAGTAGTACTTTGTAATTGATACGGAACTTAATAGGTAACCAGTGTAGAGATGATAAAATTGGTGTTATATGATCATATTTTCTTGACCTAGTAAGAACTCTAGCGGCTGCATTTTGCACTAACTGTAGCTTGTTTATTGAGGATGCTGGACAACCAGCTAATAAAGCATTACAGTAATCTAGTCTTGAGGTCATGAATGCATGAACTAACTTTTCTGCATCAGAAACAGATAGCATGTTACGTAGCTTAGCAATGTTTCTAAGGTGGAAAAAGGCTGTTCTTGTAACATGAAATATGATTTTCGAAAGACAAGTTGCGGTCTAGTATAACACCCAGGTCTTTTACTGTAGTGGATAAAGTAACAGGACATCCTTCTAAATTAAAGTTGTATTGTACGAGGTTTTGTGGGTAGTTTTTTGGACCAATAAGTAATACCTCCGTTTTATCTGAATTTAATAGTAGGAAATTACACGTCATCCAGCATTTTATATCTTTAAGACACTTTGTCAATTTAGACAAGTTAGTGATTTCATCTGGTCGTTATGAAATATATAATTGAGAGATCAATTGTATTGATTTAATGCACTGAACACCACTGACGCAATTCATGGGAAATACTTTAAATGTTAAAAGGATGATACAACAGAGATTTCCCTTTTCTTGGACATGGCAAACTTATTATCATTATTTTTTTTTAATGAATATATGACTTGACCTGAAGAACAGACGCAGGTAATTGTACGCGCTAAGTCAATCTCTCTCTCATTCACTGTCTGTTTAGGCTTGTTGAATGCAAATCCACGGAGCCTCTGTACAAATCACAATGATAAACAGTCTTGTTATCATTATTAACTCATTTAGCATTCAATATGCATGCACGAAGTGCAAAACAAAAAGAGCATTGACTTATAAAAAATATATATATATCGTGGTTACTGTGGTTGCTTGCATTCCTCTACTAATACCTGTTGTTAGAAGTAATAATAATATTAACTGTTATTTAGTGTTAAATTATTGTAGTTGGGTTAGGTGGCTTAGGTTTTATTGTGAAATTGTTGTGTAAATTTGTTGTGTTTTGTATTTACTTATATTTATATATTTAAGTGTACTTTAAACTTTTAATATATTGTCCAATTTAAAGAATTTTTTACAATAAAAAGCAGCTCTTTAATATCATCCATCTGCATTTTGTGGCACTTTTTTCAAGTATCGGTTCAGGCAGCATTTAAGCACCGGTACCGTTTTAAAAGTATCGATTTGGCACAGGTATCGTAAAAAAACGATACTCGGTTACTAACGTAACCTCGGTTCTCTCTAGAGAGGGAATGAGTATTGCGTAAGTTTAGCTTACGCTACGGGAAAGATTCATCTTCTCGAGATACTGAAGCCAAAAAATTATCCTTAATTTTGTATTCATTGTCAACGCAGTGCAGCAGCTAGCAGACCTAGAGCAGGCCATCTCGCGTGCTCATTGGCTGCCCTGCGGGCAACTGCTGCAGCCTACCAGTGAGCCCGGTGTGACGTCACGCCCAATGAAGGGCGCCCGCGCCTTCATAGCGTCACAGCCCGCCAGAATGGGCGTGGCTTAGCGTATAAAAGTAGGGGCTGTAGGCTGACTTCCCTGGTTTTTCGTCGACTGAAGCGAAGTCGCTCGTGGCGCTACCACGGCCGGTTACGCAATACTCGTTCCCTCTCTAGAGAGAACCGAGGTTACGTTAATAACCGAGTATCGTTCTCTTACGAGAGGTTCTCTCGTATTGCGTAAGTTTAGCTTACGCTACGGGAACACTTTGTCAACGCCGTGCGCGCCAAGCATCCACCATGAGAGCCTGAACTTTCAGGGGAACCCCATAAGTGGAAAAATAAGGTGGCCAGCCACGCGGGCCATCACTTGTACATAAGCACACATAGGGAATACAGAGCAGCGCGCCGGTCTGTATAGGCACATGGCACATACCCTACTCAGTGCAGCTCAACCAGGAGAGCTGAGTCATGTGAGAGTGACCTGAGCAGGAGATCTGGGCAGAATACACCTCTCCTTCAAACTGACAACAGTTTAGCCTGCAAGGCAGGAACTTCTAGGTTATAAAACCTGACAAAGGTAGACGGGGAGCTCCAGCCCACCGCTGGATAGAAATTCCACTGGACCATGCCCACGAAGAGGCCACGCCTCTCGTGGAATGAGCCCTGATGCCCAGAGGGCATTGCAGATCTTTTGACGCGTAAGCGGCTGCTATAGCGTCCACTATCCATCTGGACAGGCTCTGTTTCGAGGAGGCGAGACCCTTGGTGTGCCCACCAAACGAAACAAAAAGCTGTTCCGAACACCTGAAGGAGGCGGAGCGCGTAATGTAAAACCTCAGCGCTCTGACAGGGCAGAGGAGATTCACATCACTTTCGCTGTCAGATGCTGGGAGAGCTGACAACGAAATAACTTGCGCTCTGAATGGAGTGCCCATCACTTTAGGAACATAGCCATGTCTAGGTCTGAGGATGACTTTAGAGTCATTCGGCCTGAACTCAAGACACGACGCGCTGACAGACAGCGCATGCAGGTCCCCCACACGTTTTACTGACGACAGTGCAGTCAGAAAGACGGTTTTCAGTGATAGATATTTCAACCCCACGGAGTCTAGTGGTTCAAAAGGAAAAGCTTTCAGGGCCTCAAGGACCAATGAAAGATCCCACATGGGAACTGACGGGGGGCGCGGCGGATTCATCCTTCTATCTCCTCTAAGGAAGCGGATGACCAACTCATGTCTTCCCAGTGACTGGCCGTGCGTTGATTCTGCGAACGCTGCCACAGCCGCCACGTATACTTTGAGCGTGGATGGGGACCTTCCCTTATCCAACAGCTCTTGTAGGAGCAGATGCGCCACCCCGCATGTCTGCGGGTCCAGACCTCTGTCGGTGCACCATCCAGAGAACACCGACCATTTAGACGCGTAGAGCCTTCTCGTGGAAGGGGCTCTAGACTGCGTGATCGTGTTCATCACTCCTTCTGGCAGGGCAACGAGTACCCGTTGATCAACCATGCATGCAGAGACCAGCGCTCTGGATGAGGATGACAGATCGTGCCGCAAGCCTGAGAGAGGAGATCTGCCCTCACCGGAATCGGCCACGGAGCTGTATGTGACAGCCGTGCTAGTTCCGGGAACCAAATCTGATTCTCCCAACGCGGGGCTATGAGGAGCACCGAGTGGCGCGTTTCCCTGATTCTCTTGATCACCTGTGGTAACAGAGAGACCGGAGGGAAAGCATATAGCGGGAGGCTGGGCCAAACCTGGGCCAGCGCGTCCTCGTCCTTCGGGAAGAACGTTGGGCATTGAGCGTTGTCTTTTGACGCAAATAGGTCGACTTCCGCTCTGACGGTTTACATAGGATACCACAGACATGTTGTCCGAGCGGACAAGAACATGCTGGTCCTGTATGAACGGGAGGAAGCACTTCAGCGCGTTCTCGACCGCTATCATCTCCAGACAGTTTATGTGAAAACCCTTCTCTTGGTCTGACCACTGGCCAAAGACCGGTCTGCCCTCGAACAGCGCGCCCCAACCCTAGTTGGACGCGTCTGTCTAGATGACCGTCCGATAAGAGATGGTTCCCATCATTACTCCCTGCTGGTACCAGTCGGCCACTAACCAGGGCTGCAGAGCCGCTATGCAGGTCTGAGTCACTCTGATTTTATGGCCGCTAGACAGCCAGGCTCGGCGGGACACGCGAGTATTCAACCAGCGTTGGAGCGGGTGCATGCGCAGTAGGCCCAGCTGAAGCACCGCTGCAGCTGATGCCATACAGCCCAACATCCTTTGAAATGTTTTCAAAGGGAGAAAGCTGCCCTTCTGGAAAGATGCGGCTAGGTGGCGAACACGGCGCGCGCGCTGTGTCGATAAACGAGCCGTCATGGTCACCGAGTCCAGTTCTATTCCTAGAAAGGAAAT
This sequence comes from Gila orcuttii, assembly GCA_026230005.1. Taxonomy (NCBI): domain Eukaryota; kingdom Metazoa; phylum Chordata; class Actinopteri; order Cypriniformes; family Leuciscidae; genus Gila; species Gila orcuttii. The sequence goes on from JAPDVR010000025.1 coordinate 21,594,964, forward strand.
TGACTGGCTGGGCAGTAACAAGCTCTTGGTCCAGTTGACCGTGAGACCCAAGCTTTCCAGATGACTGAGAAGCACTGTCCTGTGAGATAGCAGTTCTGTCTCTGACTGTGCCAATATCAGCCAATCGTCCAGATAGTTCATTCTTTGCAGCCCCTGACTTCTCAGGGGGGCGAGCGCCGCGTCCATGCACTTCGTATATGTACGGGGTGCTAGGGACAGGCCGAACGGCAGGACGGTGTATACCTGACCGTCGAAGGCGAATCTCAAAAATTGCCTGTGACGGGGTATTATCTGAATCTGAAAATAGGCATCTTTCAGATCTAGAGAAATAAACCAGTCCCTCGGGCGAACGTGCGCAAGGATTTTCCTGGTCGTAAGCATTTTGAACGGTCTTTTCGCAAGCACTTTGTTCAAATGTCTCAGATCTAGGATAGGTCTGAAGGCTCCGTCCTTCTTGGGTACGAGAAAATATCGGCTGTAAAAGCCTGACTCGCTCAGAGAAGGCGGTACCTTTTCTATAGCCCCTTTGCACAGCAGCTTTGCTATTTCTGCGTGAAGTAGGTGTGCTACTTCCACATTCACTATCGTCGCGGTCCGGGCTTGAAAGCGCGGGGGACGGCGAATGAATTGAAGTGTATAGCCCTGCTTTATCGTGCTCAGCACCCATTCTGAAATCCCTGGGATAGTTTCCCACGCAGCTATGTGAGCCGCTAGGGGGAGAATGGCCTCCGGGTTCAGCCCGCGGCCATTTGCGGGCTTGTGAAACTGAACCGGAGCCGAAAGCGCGGCGCGCGCGCTCTCAGTTCTGGGCAATGGCTGCTCGCTGACAGCCGAAGTTTCGGCTGACTTATGTGAGATGTCCCAATCATAAGGGATGGGGAACATACTTTTACCACTTTTTGACGCGCGAGCAGCGCTCCGGGTGGAAAAGCTTTCTGTAAGCGTGAGCGCGTGTACGCGGGCACGAGACTTACAACTGTGTCTGACGCCCCGATCATAATGGATGGGGAGCGTTTTATTAACGCCCTGCGTTTTGTGATAACACTTAAACGCGCGGGCGGAGCCCGGGGGGAGGTTTGTGTTCGCAAGCGTGAGCGCTCTCTGGCGGGCACGAGACTTACATTCATAACCTGCTTCTTTGATCGTGTAACAGAGCGGGCAGATAGTGGGCACAGACCTGTGGACACATTTCTTACATTCAACACTCGAGCGGCTTTTCTGCGCTTTATGAGAGTGTGCTCTGTAAGTGACACGGGATTCAGAGTGCTTATGTGTAGGGGTGAACACTGGGGCGTGGGCACTTTCACTTCACTTAAAACACTGACGGCGTGAGCCGGACCAGACATTATACTCTTTTTGAGATTTCTCTGGGTCGCCGTGAAAACGGCGTTTGTGTGCAGGCGAGAGGGTGAATAAACTGGCTCATTGGCTGCTAATTGACCCATTGCAGTAGCCTGTTTGAAGGGGACTGACAGGGAAAAGAACTTTGACGGCGGTCCGGCCGTAGCGGGACACGCGCGTCTTTTCTCTCTCTCTGTTAGGAGGGCTTCGCGTGCTCAGACTTCAGTGTAATTCTTTGCCGAGGCCCTCTGGGGGGCGGCGGTCTGTGACGGCTGTCTGAGCGCGACCTAGGGAGGCCGCCCTGACGTCGCTGCGAAGGCTGAGGCTGTGCTGGATGCTGGGTGCTTGTTCGCACAGGAGGTTGCTGCGACCGCCTCTTCCACAGGGGGAATAGCCGTGTACCCTTTCTCGGCGGCGCCGTCCACTTGGGAGAGCGACGCGGAGGCCTGTGACTGAAGTCTCGAGGAAAATGGTGTACTCCACGACTTCGTCAGCTCCGAATGAAGTTCCGGCTGGAATGGAGCGGGCCTAGTTGCTGAAACTGTGCGGCGGCGACTCTGAAGAAAACAACCGTCGAGCCTGTTCGGCGCGGGTTCCTTTGGCAGTGACCACTCGAGCCCGAGACGGTCAACAGCCTGTGTCAGCAGGCGCATCAGTTCCGCATCAGCTCCAGCGCGGGTACGGGTGGATTCCTGGATCGACGAGGTGGCGGAATGAAGCGACCATTCCTCGCTGTCCAATGCCAGCATGGAGCAGCAGTCTCTCGTGGCGTGTTCCTCGGCCTCATCCTCCGATGCGACGGCAGTGAGGCTCGTAAGCGGCAGCTGCGCGTCAGTGAGGAGAGGTGGGGAAGGCGAAAGCGAGGCTCGAGGGAGGTTCTCCGGCGAGCGCGTCGCTGTAGCCACAGGTTCCGGCTGTCTCAGGGAACGGCGCTTCTTCCTGCGCGGTCCCACAGAGGGCGGAGTGACTACTGCGGTGTTGAAGGCCTCGAGTCGAGCCCGCAGGGTAGACAGCGGAAGCTCCTCACAGATGACTGAAGTCTCGAGGAAAATGGTGTACTCCACGACTTCGTCAGCTCCGAATGAAGTTCCGACAGGAATGGAGCGGGCCTAGTTGCTGAAACTGTGCGGCGGCGACTCTGAAGAAAACAACCGTCGAGCTTGTTCGCCGCGGGTTCCTTTGGCAGCGACCACTCGAGCCCGAGACGGTCAACAGCCTGTGTCAGCAGGCGCATCAGTTCCGCATCAGCTCCAGCGCGGGTACGGGTGGATTCCTGGATCGACGAGGTGGCGGAATGAAGCGACCATTCCTCGCTGTCCAATGCCAGGATGGAGCAGCAGTCTCTCGTGGCGTGTTCCTCGGCCTCATCCTCCGATGCGACGGCAGTGAGGCTCGTAAGCGGCAGCTGCGCGTCTGTGAGGAGAGGTGGGGAAGGCGAAAGCGAGGCTCGAGGGAGGTTCTCCGGCGAGCGCGTCGCTGTAGCCACAGGTTCCGGCTGTCTCAGGGAACGGCGCTTCTTCCTGCGCGGTCCCACAGAGGGCGGAGTGACTGCTGCGGTGTTGAAGGCCTCGAGTCGAGCCCGCAGGGTAGACAGCGGAAGCTCCTCACAGAGCTCGCAGCCCCCGGACGCGAGGGCGAGCTCTGCGTGTTCCAGGCCCAGGCAGAGAGCGCAGATCAGGTGGCGGTCTCCGGCGCTGAGCGGGGCTCTACACGAGCCGCAGGAAGTGCGAGGCATCTTTAAAAAGACGCTCGCTGCTCTTTTAGAATATATATAGCAAGGCAAAAAAGGATACGTCGCCGGATAGCGTAGCTCGCATGGATGGCTGAAGGTGGCGAAGACGGCCGGCTTCCTCAGCGCTGTCCTAAGCTGGCTGTTCGCTGTTCGACGGCGGCGGTGGCTTCTCTCAGATCCAGCGATGCGAAGAGCTCGCTGAAGAGACGAAAAATCAGGGAAGTCAGCCTACAGCCCCTACTTTTATACGCTAAGCCACGCCCATTCTGGCAGGCTGTGACGCTATGGGCGCCCTTCATTGGGCGTGACGTCACGCCGGGCTCACTGGTAGGCTGCAGCAGTTGCCCGCAGGGCAGCCAATGAGCACGCGAGATGGCCTGCTCTAGGTCTGCTAGCTGCTGCACTGCGTTGACAATGAATACAAAATGAAGGATAATATTTTGGCTTCAGTATCTCGAGAAGATGAATCTTTCCCGTAGCGTAAGCTAAACTTACGCAATACGAGAGAACCTCTCGTAAGAGAACCAAACTATCCCAAACCCTAGTCAGGAGGAGAAGATGGCGAATGGCTGGAAGATGCATTTATCTTCTAATTTTTTATTTATTTATATGTCCATATATCACAGCATCCCCTGACACTACAAGCATTTCTTCAACTGACTCCCAGACACCTACTGAAACAACTTCCACAAGTAAGTATTGTTCATGGACAACTGTGTAAACACTTATAGCTGTATTTTATTAATTTTTATTACCAATGAAGTTGTATTATGATAATTGTGTCAAACAGCAGCACCTACGAGATGTAATTAATATAGATAGACAATTATGACATTTCAGTTGGGAAAACTGTATTTACGCATTTTACAGATGCTGTCATATAATTTTTGCAATACCAAATTTCATTTCATTTCATGCAGAAATGTCCTTTTAAGCATGTCAATGAATATTGCTTGCATTATGTTTCTATTCATACATTTAAATATTTTAGCACCCCTTGCCACAACAAGCTCTTCTTCAACTGAGTCTCAAACATCAGCATTTTCAAGTGAGTATTTTTATTCATGGACAATTGTGTAATTCATGTTAGTGTTAAAGTGGTAAATTATAATAATACGTACAATAATAATACTGGACAATGAACTGAACCAAACACATGACTTAAAATACAAACAGGATAATGAGAAACTAGGTAAATGAAGGTATAATCCATACTGGGGTGGGCAGGAGGGCCATGACTAGACTGACAAGCCAGACCCACATCAAGATGTTGGGTCTGGGAACACACCACTGGCAGGGGTCAATCCGAGGGGCGGGATAAACGGTCGTCTTTCAATTTCCCTCTGCACGCAATAGGATAGTGCTACAACCAACCAGAGCAACGAAGAAGGGGACGTAGTCAGAGCGACGGCCTTTAGTGCCAATCTTTGTTCTTTTCTCAAAGAAAAGCTTAACTCCAAGTCTTCCAGAGTCGCGGCCAAAGCCGATTTGAAAGACAGATGTTCGGCAGCAGCAGCCATCTTCTTTGTTTTCAAGTAGCAGGGAATTCACGCGGAACCATTGCAACTCTGCCGTCATTTTGTTAAGCCTGCCCACCAACTCTATACACGATGTGATTGGCCTGACTAGAGTTTGGTTTTTCCAGCTCGCAGACGACCCTGGCTGCAAATTACATTTGCTGCCGCTAGGGTGCGTCTATATTTCTAGGCTAGGCCAAGAAACCCAGGCGAAAGATTCCCAGTCTTCCTCCACCTCACCCACAGTGAAGGAGAAACCACTCTTTGCAAGCACTAACTCTACAAAATCTATAAAACATCCCTCAAGGACCAAAAATAGGCAGAGAAAATAGTTGTTTTAACATGTCATTAAGTCCAGTCCGAAAAAGGTGATCAGTGAGAGGTCGAGGTAATGGATCTGATACGCCAGGTCTAGGAACTCACTGATGTAGTCATAAAAAAGAGCAGTCATCCTGGTCGAGAAGTAGGGTTGTGGACCAAAATCCAGTGCCAATATAGCACCGGTACCTATATGACCAGTTTGTCCAGGACCGAATCAGAATGGAGATTTCGGTGCCTTATCACGGTTTCACTTAAATGACTGAGCTGTCGAGGTGGCGGCACGGGACTGTCTTTGAGTGAGTCATTAAACTGTTAATTCAACTAACACTTCCAAAAATGCAGATTCTTTAAAAGATCGATGTAATGAAACAAGGTGTTGAAATTATTTAAACTTTGAGCGCCACTTTACAAGGCTCAGCTGAGCAGCAATGCACCACATGGGCAACGCTGAAACTGATGCTTCACTTCATAGAGATTCAATTCAATTCAAATTTATTTGTATAGCGCTTTTCACAATACATATTGTTTCAAAGCAGCTTTACAGAAAGTGCATTTCAGAAATGTACATAGAAAAAACACAGTTAGTTAATCATGTATTAATTTAGGACATAACATATCGCCAGCGTTGAGTCGTCTCTTCACAGGCGTCGAGTCGTCTCTTCACAGGCGTTTAGTCATCTCATCGCAGGTGTTGGGGGATCTGAAGTCTCCATGAGAGGCTGGGTACAAACTGGAGCTGACGAACGCCATTTACCTCGGGACTAGCATCCCGAGATAACAGCAGAAAAGCAAATAAGAAATAATTAGCATAGCTGCTGTTCATAAAATTAATGCATTCGATCTGATTCAACAGTGGTATAAAAGGTAAGCATTATGTGAATGCTTGGCTAAAGAGATGCGTCTTTAATCTAGTTTTAAACTGGGACACCGAGTCTGAGCCTTCAACAGTATCAGGAAGGCTATTCCAGAGTTTAGGAGCTAAATGCGAGAACGCCCTCCCTCCTTTAGTGGACTTAGATATCCTAGAATGACCAGAAGCCTCGAATTTAGGGATCTTAAAGAACGCGATGGATTGTAGGGCGATAGAAGGTCCATTAAATACACAGGAGCTAGACCATTTAGGGCTTTATAGGTCAGTAGTAGTACTTTGTAATTGATACGGAACTTAATAGGTAACCAGTGTAGAGATGATAAAATTTGTGTTATATGATCATATTTTCTTGACCTAGTAAGAACTCTAGCGGCTGCATTTTGCACTAACTGTAGCTTGTTTATTGAGGATGCTGGACAACCAGCTAATAAAGCATTACAGTAATCTAGTCTTGAGGTCATGAATGCATGAACTAGCTTTTCTGGATCAGAAACAGATAGCATGTTACGTAGCTTAGCAATGTTTCTAAGGTGGAAAAAGGCTGTTCTTGTAACATATGAAATATGATTTTCGAAAGACAAGTTGCGGTCTAGTATAACACCCAGGTCTTTTACTGTAGTGGATAAAGTAACAGGACATCCTTCTAAATTAAAGTTGTATTGTACGAGGTTTTGTGGGTAGTTTTTTGGACCAATAAGTAATACCTCCGTTTTATCTGAATTTAATAGCAGGAAATTACACGTCATCCAGCATTTTATATCTTTAAGACACTGTGTCAATTTAGACAAGTTAGTGATTTCATCTGGTCGTGATGAAATATATAATTGAGAGATCAATTGTATTGATTTAATGCACTGAACACCACTGACGCAATTCATGGGAAATACTTTAAATGTTAAAAGGATGATACAAGAGAGATTTCCCTTTTCTTGGACATGGCAAACTTATTATCATTATTTTTTTTTAATGAATATATGACTTGACCTGAAGAACAGACGCAGGTAATTGTACGCGCTAAGTCAATCTCTCTCTCATTCACTGTCTGTTTAGGCTTGTTAAATGCAAATCCACGGAGCCTCTGTACAAATCACAATGATAAACAGTCTTGTTATCATTATTAACTTATTTAGCATTCAATACGCATGCACGAAGTGCAAAACAAAAAGAGCATTGACTTATAAAAAATATATATATATCGTGGTTACTGTGGTTGCTTGCATTCCTCTACTAATACCTGTTGTTAGAAGTAATAATAATAGTAACTGTTATTTAGTGTTAAATTATTGTAGTTGGGTTAGGTGGCTTAGGTTTTATTGTGAAATTCTTGTGTAAATTTGTTGTGTTTTGTATTTACTTATATATTTAAGTATACTTTAAACTTTTAATATATTGTCCAATTTAAATATTTTTTTTTTTCAATAAAAAGCAGCTCTTTAATATCATCCATCTGCATTTTGTGGCTCTTTTTTTAAGTATCGGTTCAGGCAGCATTTAGGCACCGATACCGTTTTAAAAGTATCGATTTGGCACAGGTATCGTAAAAAACCCAAACTATCCCAAACCCTAGTCAGGAGGAGAAGACGGCGAATGGCTGGAAGATGCATTTATCTTCTAATTTTTTATTTCTTTATATGTCCATGTATCACAGCATCCCCTGACACTACAAGCATTTCTTCAACTGACTCCCAAACATCTACTGAAACAACTTCTACAAGTAAGTATTGTTCATGAACAACTGTGTAAACACTTATAGCTGTATTTTATAAATTTTTATTACCAATGAAGTTGTATTATGATAATTGTGTCAAACAGCAGCACCTACGAGATGTAATTAATATAGATAGACAATAATGACATTTCAGTTGGGAAAACTGTATTTACACATTTTACAGATGCTGTCATATAATTTTTGCAATACCAAATTTCATTTCATTTCATGCAGAAATGTCCTTTTAAGCATGGTAATGAATATTGCTTGCATTATGTTTCTATTCATACATTTTAATATTTTAGCACCCCTTGCCACAACAAGCTCTTCTTCAACTGAGTCTCAAACATCAGATTTTTCAAGTGAGTATTTTTATTCATGGACAATTGTGTAATTCATGTTAGTGTTAAAGTGTTAAATTATAATAATACGTACAATAATAATACTGGACAATGAACTGAACCAAACACATGACTTAAAATACACACAGGATAATGAGAAACTAGGTAAATGAAGGTATAATCCATACTGGGGTGGGCAGGAGGGCCATGACTAGCCTGACAAGCCAGACCCACATCAAGATGTTGGGTCTGGGAACACACCACTGGCAGGGGTGAATCCGAGGGGCGGGATAAACGGTTGTCTTTCAAATTCCCTCTGCACGCAATAGGATAGCGCTACAACTAACCAGAGCAACGAAGAAGGGGACTTAGTCAGAGCGACGGCCTTTAGTGCCAATCTTTGTTCTTTTCTCAAAGAAAAGCTTAACTCCAAGTCTTCCAGAGTCGCGGCCAAAGGCGATTTGAAAAACCGCTGTTCGGCAGCAGCAGCCATCTTCTTTGTTTTCAAGTAGCAGGGAATTCACTCGGAACCATTGCAACTCTGCTGTCATTATGTTAAGCCCGCCCACCGACTCTATACACGATGTGATTGGCCTGACTAGAGTTTGGTTTTTCCAGCTCGCAGACGACCCTGGCTGCAAATTACATTTGCTGCCGCTAGGGTGCGTCTAGATTTCTAGGCTAGGCCAAGACACCCAGGCGAAAGATTCCCAGTCTTCCTCCACCTCACCCACAGTGAAGGAGGAACCACTCTTTGCAAGCACTAACTCTACAAAATCTATAAAACATCCCTCAAGGACCAAAAATAGGCAGAGAAAATAGTTGTTTTAACATGTCATTAAGTCCAGTCCGAAAAAGGTGATCAGTGTGAGGTCGAGGTAATGGGTCTGATACTCCAGGTCTAGGAACTCACTGATGTAGTCATAAAAAAGAGCATTCATCCTGGTCGAGGAGTAGGGTTGTGGACCAAAATCCAGTGCCAATATGGCACCGGTACCTATATGACCAGTTTGTCCAGGACCGAATCAGAACGGAGATTTCGGTGCCTTATCACTGTTTCACTTAAATGCCTGAGCTGTCGAGGTGGCGGCAAGGGACTGTCTTTGAGTGCGTCATTAAACTGTTAATTCAACTAACACTTCCAAAAATGCAGATTCATTAAAAGATCGATGTAATGAAACAAGGTGTTGAAATTATTTAAACTTTGAGCGCCACTTTACAAGGCTCAGCTGAGACTTGACCTGAATATATGACTTGACCTGAAGAACAGACGCAGGTAATTGTACCCGCTAAGTCAATCTCTCTCTCATTCACTGTCTCTTTAGGCTTGTTAAATGCAAATCCATGGAGCCTCTGTACAAATCACAATGATAAACAGTCTTGGTATCATTACTAACTTATTTAGCATTGAATACGCATGCACGAAGTGCAAAACAAAAAGACCATAGCCTTATAAAAAAAAAATAGTGTGGTTACTGTGGTTGCTTGCTTTCCTCTACTAATACCTGTTGTTAGAAATAATAATAATAGTAACTGTTATTTAGTGTTAAATTATTGTAGTTGGGTTAGGTGGCTTAGGTTTTATTGTGAAATTGTTGTGTAAATTTGTTGTGTTTTGTATTTACTTATATTTATATATTTAAGTATACTTTAAACTTTTAATATATTGTCCAATTTAAAGAATTTTTTTCAATAAAAAGCAGATCTTTAATATCATCCATCTGCATTTTGTGGCTCTTTTTTCAAGTATCGGTTCAGGCAGCATTTAGGCACCGGTACCGTTTTAAAAGTATCGATTTGGCACAGGTATCGTAAAAAACCCAAACTATCCCAAACCCTAGTCAGGAGGAGAAGACGGCGAATGGCTGGAAGATGCATTTATCTTCTAATTTTTTATTTCTTTATATGTCCATGTATCACAGCATCCCCTGACACTACAAGCATTTCTTCAACTGACTCCCAAACATCTACTGAAACAACTTCTACAAGTAAGTATTGTTCATGAACAACTGTGTAAACACTTATAGCTGTATTTTATTAATTTTTATTTCCAATGAAGTTGTATTACGATAATTGTGTCAAACAGCAGCATCTACGAGATGTAATTCATATAGATAGACAATTATGACATTTCAGTTGGGAAAACTGTATTTACACATTTTACAGATGCTGTCATATAATTTTTGCAATACCAAATTTCATTTCATTTCATGCAGAAATGTCCTTTTAAGCATGTCAATGAATATTGCTTGCATTATGTTTCTATTCATACATTTAAATATTTTAGCACCCCTTGCCACAACAAGCTCTTCTTCAACTGAGTCTCAAACATCAGCATTTTCAAGTGAGTATTTTTATTCATGGACAATTGTGTTATTCATGTTAGTGTTAAAGTGGTAAATTATAATAATACGTACAATAATAATACTGGACAATGAACTGAACCAAACACATGACTTAAAATACACACAGGATAATGAGAAACTAGGTAAATGAAGGTATAATCCATACTGGGGTGGGCAGGAGGGCCATGACTAACCTGACAAGCCAGACCCACATCAAGATGTTGGGTCTGGGAACACACCACTGGCAGGGGTGAATCCGAGGGGCGGGATAAACGGTCGTCTTTCAATTTCCCTCTGCACGCAATAGGATAGCGCTACAACTAACCAGAGCAACGGAGAAGGGGACGTAGTCAGAGCGACGGCCTTTAGTGCCAATCTTTGTTCTTTTCTCAAAGAAAAGCTTAACTCCAAGTCTTCCAGAGTCGCGGCCAAAGCCGATTTGAAAAACCGCTGTTCGGCAGCAGCAGCCATCTTCTTTGTTTTCAAGTAGCAGGGAATTCACTCGGAACCATTGCAACTCTGCTGTCATTATGTTAAGCCCGCCCACCGACTCTATACACGATGTGATTGGCCTGACTAGAGTTTGGTTTTTCCAGCTCGCAGACGACCCTGGCTGCAAATTACATTTGCTGCCGCTAGGGTGCGTCTAGATTTCTAGGCTAGGCCAAGACACCCAGGCGAAAGATTCCCAGTCTTCCTCCACCTCACCCACAGTGAAGGAGGAACCACTCTTTGCAAGCACTAACTCTACAAAATCTATAAAACATCCCTCAAGGACCAAAAATAGGCAGAGAAAATAGTTGTTTTAACATGTCATTAAGTCCAGTCCGAAAAAGGTGATCAGTGTGAGGTCGAGGTAATGGGTCTGATACGCCAGGTCTAGGAACTCACTGATGTAGTCATAAAAAAGAGCAATCATCCTGGTCGAGGAGTAGGGTTGTGGACCAAAATCCAGTGCCAATATGGCACCGGTACCTATATGACCAGTTTGTCCAGGACCGAATCAGAACGGAGATTTCGGTGCCTTATCACTGTTTCACTTAAATGCCTGAGCTGTCGAGGTGGCGGCAAGGGACTGTCTTTGAGTGAGTCATTAAACTGTTAATTCAACTAACACTTCCAAAAACGCAGATTCATTAAAAGATCGATGTAATGAAACAAGGTGTTGAAATTATTTAAACTTTGAGCGCCACTTTACAAAGCTCAGCTGAGACTTGACCTGAATATATGACTTGACCTGAAGAACAGACGCAGGTAATTGTACCCGCTAAGTCAATCTCTCTCTCATTCACTGTCTCTTTAGGCTTGTTAAATGCAAATCCATGGAGCCTCTGTACAAATCACAATGATAAACAGTCTTGGTATCATTACTAACTTATTTAGCATTGAATACGCATGCACGAAGTGCAAAACAAAAAGAGCATAGCCTTATAAAAAAAAAATAGTGTGGTTACTGTGGTTGCTTGCATTCCTCTACTAATACCTGTTGTTAGAAATAATAATAATAGTAACTGTTATTTAGTGTTAAATTATTGTAGTTGGGTTAGGTGGCTTAGGTTTTATTGTGAAATTGTTGTGTAAATTTGTTGTGTTTTGTATTTACTTATATTTATATATTTAAGTATACTTTAAACTTTTAATATATTGTCCAATTTAAAGAATTTTTTTCAATAAAAAGCAGCTCTTTAATATCATCCATCTGCATTTTGTGGCTCTTTTTTCAAGTATCGGTTCAGGCAGCATTTAGGCACCGGTACCGTTTTAAAAGTATCGATTTGGCACAGGTATCGTAAAAAACCCAAACTATCCCAAACCCTAGTCAGGAGGAGAAGACGGCGAATGGCTGGAAGATGCATTTATCTTCTAATTTTTTATTTCTTTATATGTCCATATATCACAGCATCCCCTGACACTACAAGCATTTCTACAACTGACTCCCAAACATCTACTGAAACAACTTCTACAAGTAAGTATTGTTCATGAACAACTGTGTAAACACTTATAGCTGTATTTTATTAATTTTTATTACCAATGAAGTTGTATTATGATAATTGTGTCAAACAGCAGCATCTACGAGATGTAATTCATATAGATAGACAATTATGACATTTCAGTTGGGAAAACTGTATTTACACATTTTACAGATGCTGTCATATAATTTTTGCCCACCCACATCAAGATGTTGGGTCTGGGAACACACCACTGGCAGGGGTCAATCCGAGGGGCGGGATAAACGGTTGTCTTTCAAATTCCCTCTGCACGCAATAGGATAGCGCTACAACTAACCAGAGCAACGAAGAAGGGGACGTAGTCAGAGCGACGGCCTATAGTGCCAATCTTTGTTCTTTTCTCAAAGAAAAGCTTAACTCCAAGTCTTCCAGAGTCGCGGCCAAAGCCGATTTGAAAGACAGCTGTTCGGCAGCAGCAGCCATCTTCTTTGTTTTCAAGTAGCAGGGAATTCACGCGGAACCATTGCAACTCTGCTGTCATTTTGTTAAGTCTGCCCACCAACTCTATACACGATGTGATTGGCCTGACTAGAGTTTGGTTTTTCCAGCTCGCAGACGACCCTGGCTGCAAATTACATTTGCTGCCACTAGGGTGCGTCTAGATTTCTAGGCTAGGCCAAGAAACCCAGGCGAAAGATTCCCAGTCTTCCTCCATCTCACCCACAGTGAAGGAGGAACCACTCTTTGCAAGCACTAACTCTACAAAATCTATAAAACATCCCTCAAGGACCAAAAATAGGCAGAGAAAATAGTTGTTTTAACATGTCATTAAGTCCAGTCCGAAAAAGGTGATCAGTGAGAGGTAGAGGTAATGGGTCTGATACGCCAGGTCTAGGAACTCACTGATGTAGTCATAAAAAAGAGCAGTCATCCTGGTCGAGAAGTAGGGTTGTGGACCAAAATCCAGTGCCAATATGGCACCGGTACCTATATGACCAGTTTGTCCAGGACCGAATCAGAATGGAAATTTCGGTGCCTTATCACGGTTTCACTTAAATGCCTGAGCTGTCGAGGTGGCGGCACGGGACTGTCTTTGAGTGAGTCATTACACTGTTAATTCAACTAACACTTCCAAAAATGCAGATTCATTAAAAGATCGATGTAATGAAACAAGGTGTTGAAATTATTTAAACTTTGAGCGCCACTTTACAAGGCTCAGCTGAGCAGCAATGCACCACATGGGCAACGCTGAAACTGATGCTTCACTTCATAGAGATTCAATTCAATTCAATTCAAATTTATTTGTATAGCGCTTTTCACAATACATATTGTTTCAAAACAGCTTTACAGAAAGTGCATTTCAGAAATGTACATAGAAAAAACACAGTTAGTTAATCATGTATTAATTTAGGGCATAACATATCGCCAGCATTGAGTCGTCTCTTCACAGGCGTCGAGTCGTCTCTTCACAGGCGTTTAGTCATCTCATCGCAGGTGTTGGGGGATCTGAAGTCTCCATGAGAGGCTGGATACAAACTGGAGCTGACGAACGCCATTTACCTCGGGACTAGCGTCCCGAGATTACAGCAGAAAAGCAAATAAGAAATAATTAGCATAGCTGCTGTTCATAAAATTAATGCATTCGATCTGATTCAACAGTGGTATAAAAGGTAAGCATTATGTGAATGCTTGGCTAAAGAGATGCGTCTTTAATCTAGTTTTAAACCGGGACACCGAGTCTGAGCCTCGAACAGTATCAGGAAGGCTATTCCAGAGTTTAGGAGCTAAATGCGAGAACGCCCTCCCTCCTTTAGTGGACTTAGATATCCTAGAATGACCAGAAGCCTCGAATTTAATGATCTTAAAGAACGCGATGGATTGTAGGGCGATAGAAGGTCCATTAAATACACAGGAGCTAGACCATTTAGGGCTTTATAGGTCAGTAGTAGTACTTTGTAATGGATACGGAACTTAATAGGTAACCAGTGTAGATGATAAAATTGGTGTTATATGATCATATTTTCTTGACCTAGTAAGAACTCTAGCGGCTGCATTTTGCACTAACTGTAGCTTGTTTATTGAGGATGCTGGACAACCAGCTAATAAAGCATTACAGTAATCTAGTCTTGAGGTCATGAATGCATGAACTAGCTTTTCTGCATCAGAAACAGATAGCATGTTACGTAGCTTAGCAATGTTTCTAAGGTGGAAAAAGGCTGTTCTTGTAACATATGAAATATGATTTTCGAAAGACAAGTTGCGGTCTAGTATAACACCCAGGTCTTTTACTGTAGTGGATAAAGTAGCAGGACATCCTTCTAAATTAAAGTTGTATTGTACGAGGTTTTGTGGGTAGTTTTTTGGACCAATAAGTAATACCTCCGTTTTATCTGAATTTAATAGCAGGAAATTACACGTCATCCAGCATTTTATATCTTTAAGACACTGTGTCAATTTAGACAAGTTAGTGATTTCATCTGGTCGTGATGAAATATATAATTGAGAGATCAATTGTATTGATTTAATGCACTGAACACCACTGACGCAATTCATGGGAAATACTTTAAATGTTAAAAGGATGATACAAGAGAGATTTCCCTTTTCTTGGACATGGCAAACTTGTTATCATTATTTTTTTTTAATGAATATATGACTTGACCTGAAGAACAGACGCAGGTAATTGTACGCGCTAAGTCAATCTCTCTCTCATTCACTGTCTGTTTAGGCTTGTTAAATGCAAATCCACGGAGCCTCTGTACAAATCACAATGATAAACAGTCTTGTTATCATTATTAACTTATTTAGCATTCAATACGCATGCACGAAGTGCAAAACAAAAAGAGCATTGACTTATAAAAAATATATATATATCGTGGTTACTGTGGTTGCTTGCATTCCTCTACTAATACCTGTTGTTAGAAGTAATAATAATAGTAACTGTTATTTAGTGTTAAATTATTGTAGTTGGGTTAGGTGGCTTAGGTTTTATTGTGAAATTCTTGTGTAAATTTGTTGTGTTTTGTATTTACTTATATATTTAAGTATACTTTAAACTTTTAATATATTGTCCAATTTAAATATTTTTTTTTCAATAAAAAGCAGCTCTTTAATATCATCCATCTGCATTTTGTGGCTCTTTTTTTAAGTATCGGTTCAGGCAGCATTTAGGCACCGATACCGTTTTAAAAGTATCGATTTGGCACAGGTATCGTAAAAAACCCAAACTATCCCAAACCCTAGTCAGGAGGAGAAGACGGCGAATGGCTGGAAGATGCATTTATCTTCTAATTTTTTATTTCTTTATATGTCCATATATCACAGCATCCCCTGACACTACAAGCATTTCTTCAACTGACTCCCAAACATCTACTGAAACAACTTCTACAAGTAAGTATTGTTCATGAACAACTGTGTAAACACTTATAGCTGTATTTTATTAATTTTTATTACCAATGAAGTTGTATTATGATAATTGTGTCAAACAGCAGCACCTACGAGATGTAATTAATATAGATAGACAATTATGACATTTCAGTTGGGATAACGTCTCAGGTTACTATTGTAACCATAGTTCCCTGAGAACAGGGAACGAGACGATGCGTCGATCGACGCCATGGGAACGCCCCCAGCGTGACTGCGTCTGAAGCATCTATGTCAACTAGTCCAATGGAAAGAATGAGCGTCACGGGCGGGTGACGTCATGACCAGGAAATGATAAAAGCACATCCGGTGCAAACCGGCATTAGTTTAAAAAATTGCCGAAGCAAGCCGATCACAGGGATGCAGGAAGTATGGCAGGGTGACGCATCGTCTCGTTCCCTGTTCTCAGGGAACTATGGTTACAATAGACGTTTACGAAGGGAACTCAACGATGCGTCGATCGACGCCATGGGAACGAGAATACCCAAAGCGCCAGAATTCCAAGTACCTGAGTGTTAGTCTGTTGTAACTAAGCACTAAGCACCTGAGAACCTGGGGCAGCATCCAGGTCCAGGCAGTAAAACCTAATGAATGTGAGCGGTGCGGACCAGCCTGCCGCATCACACACGTCTTGAAGAGAAACTCCAAGTAATAAGGCTTTAGAGGCCGCCATACCCCTCGTAGAGTGAGCTCTGACCGCCAAAGGACACGGCTGGTCAGAGTACTCGTATGCAAGTGAAATAGCCTCAACTATCCACTTACTAACCCTCTGTTTAGAAGCAGGAAGACCCTTCTCAGGTGATCCAAGCAAATAAATAACTGGTCGGACTTCCTCATTGAAGATGTCCGATAAACATAAGTATCCAGTGCTCGCACTGGACACAAGAGGTTCAGCCTTTCCTGGTCCGCAGTGTGCCACGAAGGAAACGTGAAATCAGGGGGTCTCGACCCAACGATGTACCCCCCACAGGGCGTGGTAAGCCGCAATGGCCGCCACGTAGACCTAAAGCGTGGAAGGACATAGACCTGACGTAAAGCGCTCCTGCAGGAACTCGAGTACTGTGTTCACAGAACAGTTAACCGGATCCCACTGATGTCGGTGACACCATACAGAAAAAACTTTCCATTTAAGCGCATATAGTTTCCTAGTAGCTGGAGCTCTGGAGCTTAGAATGGTCTCAACAACCTCAGTTGAGAGACCACTCTCTATGAGTTGGGCCCCCCCAGAGGCCAAACCCACAGGTTCCAAATCTCCGGTCGGGGGTTTTGAAATCTTGTGCCCCCGGCCTGAGACAGAAGGTCTCTCCTGATCGGGATTTCTCCAAGGGAGGACCGTCTAAGAGATGGATCAGGTCCGCAAACCAGATCCGACTCGGCCAGCGTGGTGCTACTAGCAGTAGGCTTATTCCGTACTGGCGAACTCGCTCCAGAACTCCTGGGTGCAGAGCTCTCGTGGTGGAGATAATGTAGTGGATGATAAAAAGCGCTCATCTAATTTACTTTTAGGACGAGCGCCTTTATTCTCAGATGGCCATACAATATTTAATTTTTCTACAGCCCGTGACATAACATCCACCAGCTCATCATATGCTGGGGAAATAAATTGTGAATCTTTTTCCCCCCTGTGTGTGCTTTCACTCTCCATACTCATAACATCGACCTCCTCGGAGGAAGAGCATTGAAGTAATGGAGGGCTCTCTCCCCGGGCGGAAGAAACCGCAGAGCGTGCTTCCGACACCGGGGGGAGAGCGCTGGATCTTCCGGGTAAGGAAGGAGAAAAGGCCAAGGGACCCGTCTCCAACCCCTCCGAAAGATCCATCTGCGATCCCCAGGAATGCATTCTCCGCGCCGCCTCGGCAGACGCGGGTCCTGATCCCTGAGGATCGCGAGCCTGCCCACTCTTTACATCAAAGAGTGACAGGCGAGAGCGGAGCATGCGGAGCGGTAGCATTTCACAGTGTTGACACTCAGCCTCCTCGAAGGCTGAGACCGCATGCTCCACTCCCAAACAAATGACACAAAGCTCGTGTGTGTCCCCACCTGTTAAATAACGCGGGCAGGGAGGAACACACTGCTTGTACACTTGTTTCGCCATAACGTTTCCGAATAAATTGCAACAGACAACAATAAATAGACAGAGACAGTATAACACAGATCGCTTGCTGAGGCAACAGAAGCTAATGCCGGTTTGCACCGGATGTGCTTTTATCATTTCCTGGTCATGACGTCACCCGCCCGTGACGCTCATTCTTTCCATTGGACTAGTTGACATAGATGCTTCAGACGCAGTCACGCTGGGGGCGTTCCCATGGCGTCGATCGACGCATCGTTGAGTTCCCTTCGTAAGGGAACTGTATTTACACATTTTACAGATGCTGTCATATAATTTTTGCAATACCAAATTTCATTTCATTTCCTGCAGAAATGTCCTTTTAAGCATGTCAATGAATATTGCTTGCATTATGTTTCTATTCATACATTTAAATATTTTAGCACCCCTTGCCACAACAAGCTCTTCTTCAACTGAGTCTCAAACATCAGCATTTTCAAGTGAGTATTTTTATTCATGGACAATTGTGTAATTCATGTTAGTGTTAAAGTGGTAAATTATAATAATACTTACAATAATAATACTGGACAATGAACTGAACCAAACACATGACTTAAAATACACACAGGATAATGAGAAACTAGGTAAATGAAGGTATAATCCATACTGGGGTGGGCAGGAGGGCCATGACTAGACTGACAAGCCAGACCCACATCAAGATGTTGGGTCTGGGAACACACCACTGGCAGGGGTCAATCCGAGGGGCGGGATAAACGGTCGTCTTTCAAATTCCCTCTGCACGCAATAGGATAGTGCTACAACCAACCAGAGCAACGAAGAAGGGGACGTAGTCAGAGCGACGGCCTTTAGTGCCAATCTTTGTTCTTTTCTCAAAGAAAAGCTTAACTCCAAGTCTTCCAGAGTCGCGGCCAAAGCCGATTTGAAAGACAGATGTTCGGCAGCGGCAGCCATCTTCTTTGTTTTCAAGTAGCAGGGAATTCACGCGGAACCATTGCAACTCTGCCGTCATTTTGTTAAGCCTGCCCACCAACTCTATACACGATGTGATTGGCCTGACTAGAGTTTGGTTTTTCCAGCTCGCAGACGACCCTGGCTGCAAATTACATTTGCTGCCGCTAGGGTGCGTCTAGATTTCTAGGCTAGGCCAAGAAACCCAGGCGAAAGATTCCCAGTCTTCCTCCACCTCACCCACAGTGAAGGAGGAACCACTCTTTGCAAGCACTTAGTCTACAAAATCTATAAAACATCCCTCAAGGACCAAAAATAGGCAGAGAAAATAGTTGTTTTTAACATGTCATTAAGTCCAGTCCGAAAAAGGTGATCAGTGAGAGGTCGAGGTAATGGGTCTGATACGCCAGGTCTAGGAACTCACTGATGTAGTCATAAAAAAGAGCAGTCATCCTGGTCGAGAAGTAGGGTTGTGGACCAAAATCCAGTGCCAATATAGCACCGGTACCTATATGACCAGTTTGTCCAGGACCGAATCAGAATGGAGATTTCGGTGCCTTATCACGGTTTCACTTAAATGCCTGAGCTGTCGAGGTGGCGGCACGGGACTGTCTTTGAGTGAGTCATTAAACTGTTAATTCAACTAACACTTCCAAAAATGCAGATTCATTAAAAGATCGATGTAAGGAAACAAGGTGTTGAAATTATTTAAACTTTGAGCGCCACTTTACAAGGCTCAGCTGAGCAGCAATGCACCACATGGGCAACGCTGAAACTGATGCTTCACTTCATAGAGATTCAATTCAATTCAAATTTATTTGTATAGCGCTTTTCACAATACATATTGTTTCAAAGCAGCTTTACAGAAAGTGCATTTCAGAAAAGTACATAGAAAAAACACAGTTAGTTAATCATGTATTCATTTAGGGCATAACATATCGGCAGCGTTGAGTCGTCTCTTCACAGGCGTCGAGTCGTCTCTTCACAGGCGTTTAGTCATCTCATCGCAGGTGTTGGGGGATCTGAAGTCTCCATGAGAGGCTGGATACAAACTGGAGCTGACGAACGCCATTTACCTCGGGACTAGCGTCCCGAGATAACAGCAGAAAAGCAAATAAGAAATAATTAGCATAGCTGCTGTTCATAAAATGAATGCATTCGATCTGATTCAACAGTGGTATAAAAGGTAAGCATTATGTGAATGCTTGGCTAAAGAGATGCGTCTTTAATCTAGTTTTAAACTGGGACACCGAGTCTGAGCCTTCAACAGTATCAGGAAGGCTATTCCAGAGTTTAGGAGCTAAATGCGAGAACGCCCTCCCTCCTTTAGTGGACTTAGATATCCTAGAATGACCAGAAGCCTCGAATTTAGTGATCTTAAAGAACTCGATGGATTGTAGGGCGATAGAAGGTCCATTAAATACACAGGAGCTAGACCATTTAGGGCTTTATAGGTCAGTAGTAGTACTTTGTAATTGATACAGAACTTAATAGGTAACCAGTGTAGAGATGATAAAATTGGTGTTATATGATCATATTTTCTTGACCTAGTAAGAACTCTAGCAGCTGCATTTTGCACTAACTGTAGCTTGTTTATTGAGGATGCTGGACAACCAGCTAATAAAGCATTACAGTAATCTAGTCTTGAGGTCATGAATGCATGAACTAGCTTTTCTGCATCAGAAACAGATAGCATGTTACGTAGCTTAGCAATGTTTCTAAGGTGGAAAAAGGCTGTTCTTGTAACATATGAAATATGATTTTCGAAAGACAAGTTGCGGTCTAGTATAACACCCAGGTCTTTTACTGTAGTGGATAAAGTAGCAGGACATCCTTCTAAATTAAAGTTGTATTGTACGAGGTTTTGTGGGTAGTTTTTTTGGACCAATAAGTAATACCTCCGTTTTATCTGAATTTAATAGCAGGAAATTACACGTCATCCAGCATTTTATATCTTTAAGACACTGTGTCAATTTAGACAAGTTAGTGATTTCATCTGGTCGTGATGAAATATATAATTGAGAGATCAATTGTATTGATTTAATGCACTGAACACCACTGACGCAATTCATGGGAAATACTTTAAATGTTAAAAGGATGATACAACAGAGATTTCCCTTTTCTTGGACATGGCAAACTTATTATCATTATTTTTTTTTAATGAATATATGACTTGACCTGAAGAACAGACGCAGGTAATTGTACGCGCTAAGTCAATCTCTCTCTCATTCACTGTCTGTTTAGGCTTGTTAAATGCAAATCCACGGAGCCTCTGTACAAATCACAATGATAAACAGTCTTGTTATCATTATTAACTTATTTAGCATTCAATACGCATGCACGAAGTGCAAAACAAAAAGAGCATTGACTTATAAAAAATATATATATATCGTGGTTACTGTGGTTGCTTGCATTCCTCTACTAATACCTGTTGTTAGAAGTAATAATAATAGTAACTGTTATTTAGTGTTAAATTATTGTAGTTGGGTTAGGTGGCTTAGGTTTTATTGTGAAATTCTTGTGTAAATTTGTTGTGTTTTGTATTTACTTATATATTTAAGTATACTTTAAACTTTTAATATATTGTCCAATTTAAATATTTTTTTTTTCAATAAAAAGCAGCTCTTTAATATCATCCATCTGCATTTTGTGGCTCTTTTTTTAAGTATCGGTTCAGGCAGCATTTAGGCACCGATACCGTTTTAAAAGTATCGATTTGGCACAGGTATCGTAAAAAACCCAAACTATCCCAAACCCTAGTCAGGAGGAGAAGACGGCGAATGGCTGGAAGATGCATTTATCTTCTAATTTTTTATTTCTTTATATGTCCATATATCACAGCATCCCCTGACACTACAAGCATTTCTTCAACTGACTCCCAAACATCTACTGAAACAACTTCTACAAGTAAGTATTGTTCATGAACAACTGTGTAAACACTTATAGCTGTATTTTATTAATTTTTATTACCAAGGCCTGCAGCACAAATGACCCGCACATTCAGTAGGGACCTAGAGATACAACCTGACCTGGGGTGAAGAAATACTATCACCATACCAGGTGCAAATCCAAGTACGTGCAGGCCTCAGCCTCATGTACCACGGAGAAGACGAAATTAAGGATCTCTCCTCAGAGATAACCCAGCAAAGAAACATTCATTACAGAAATCAAGTACTGTACCAACAGGGCAGAAACAAGATTCAGAAGGCGTTCTCTGCACCAGTCAGAGAACGGTTTCCATATCAATGCATATTTAGTCTTCTCGTGGAGGGAGCACTAGACTGGAGTATGGTCTCCAAGACCTCGGTCGAGAGACCTGAGTCTATGAGCTGGGCCCCCTCAGAGGCCGAGCCCACAGTATCCAGAGCTCCCAGGAGCAAAGATATCGGGAAATGCGTACAGTTGTAGCGTGAACCACACCTAATACATCACATCCAGTCCAAGCGGAGCTGGATGCATGAGGGAGAACCACAAAGGGCAATGCATTGTACAAGCGATACGAAAGGTCGACTTGAGTTTGACCTAAGTTCTCCCTAAGAAGCTCCACCACCTCGGGGTGAAGTTTCCATTCCCCGGGCCACAGCCCCTGCCTCAACAGGATATCTGCTCTGATATACGAGACCATCAGTGTGTTGTCCGGACCCTTCACCGAGCAACCACTCATGATTGCCCCCGACTTGTGAGGGAAGCATCCGTCGATAGCATTATGCGTCGACAAGAAGCCCCCAACACTGGGCCTGGGCGAGGAACCAAGGTTCTTCCACATGACCGAGGCACGAAGGCATAGCCGCGTGACCTTGATCATGCGAAAACGGATTTCCCCTCGGAGAAAACCCCTTGGTCCTGAGGCACCACTGCAGGGGTCTCATGTACAGAAGGCCAAAGGTAACTACGTTGGACGCAACTGCCATGAGCCCCAACCAAAGGCCTTTCACCGAACGGCCACTCATGACCGCCCCCCATCCTGTGAGGGAAGCATCCGTCGATAGCGTGACGCGTCGACAAGAAGCCCCCAGCACTGGGCCCTGGGCGAGGAACCAAGGTTTCTTCCACATGACCGAGGCACGAAGGCATAGCCGCGTGACCTTGACCATGCGAAAACGGATTTCCCCTCGGAGAAAACCCCTTGGTCCCGAGCCACCACTGCAGGGGTCTCATGTACAGAAGGCCAAAAGTAACTACGTTGGACGCAACTACCATGAGCCCCAACAGTCTCAGAGACTGTTTGCAGTGAGTGACTGACCTAGTTTTAAATTCCTTTACGGCTGTGAGAATCGCAGAAATACGTGCAGGAGACAGACGTGCTTGCATTGTTGTCGAATCCCATAATACACCTAGAAAAGTGGTCCTCAGAGCTGGGAGGAGTACACTCTTTTGGTGTTGAGCCGCAACCCCAACCTCCTTATGTGGGACAGAACGACATCTCGATGTTGAACTGCCAAAAGCTCGGACTGAGCTAAAATCAACCAATCGTCGATATAATTTAATACGCGAATGCCCTGGAATCTCAGAGGAGCCAGAGCTGCATCCACGCATATTGTAAAAGGTGCGGGGTGATAACCTAGGCCGAATGGAAGAACCCGATACTGGTATGCTTCGCCCCTGAAAGCAAACCTCAGGAACCTCCTGTGATGAGGATGGATAGATAAGTAAGCGTCCTTTAAGTCTATTGTGACAAACCAGTCCTCGGACTGAGTCTGTGACACAATCATATTTAGCGTAAGCATACTTTGAACTTAAGATTCTGAGACCTGCTGTTTAATTGACGCAGGTCTAGAGTAGGACGCAACCCCTCATCCTCTTTCGGAACAATGAAGTAATGGCAGTAAAACCCTGACTGTCTGCTGGGAGGAGGAACCCCTTCTACAGCTCCTTTTGCAGAAGTGTCAGTACTTCCTGCTCCATAACCAAAGCCTGCTCGGGGTCCACCACAGTGGGGAGGACCGCTAGAAATCTGTGCGGACAAGAACTGAATTCTGAACCCCTTTTCTATAGTGTGCAGGACCCACCGAGAAATATGTGGCAGTAGTTTCCACGCTGCCAGAAATTCTACTAGGGGAACCAGTCTCTCAAGACTGGCCTCTGGATTTGGTTGAACAGTCACTACGGTGCCCTGAAGCGGCGAACCGGCAGGGAACAACCGAACTGACCGTTCTACGACCCTCCTCGGAGGATCGTATGGGGACGCTGACACCTCGGTGCCCTGAACGGCGAACCGGCAGGGAACAACCGAACTGGCAGCGCTGCGACCCTCCTTAGAGAGTCGCACCCCAGAGGGCGCCGAGGAGAAACGGTTTCTCAAAACGGTCCCTGCCCCGGAGGAGCCCTCAGAAGCCTGATAGCCTCGTTTTTTTTTTTTTTTTTACGACAGGACTTCCTGTCTAAACTTTATTAGAGATGACGACAGTCCTCAGATCTTGCCTACCTCTAAATAACTTAGTTCCTACGACCCTCCTCGGAGGATCATTGGAAAAAGCAGGCACCTCGGCACCCTGAAACGGCGAACCGGCAGGGAAACCGAACTGACTGCTCTACGACCCCCCTCGGAGGATCGTTTGGGGACACTGACACCTTGGTGCCCTGAACGGCGAACCGGCAGGAAAACCGAACTGGCAGCGCTGCGACCCTCCTCAGAGAGTCGCACCCCAGAGGGCGCCGAGGAGAAACGATTTCTCAAAACCATCCCTACCCCCGGAGGGGACCACCCTTTAGAAGCCTGATAGCCTCGGCGTCAGGGCTTCCTATTTGTCCAAGCTTTTTTTTTTAGAGATAAAAACGTCCTCAGATCTTGCATATCTCTAACTGGCTAGACTGCTACCGCCACCCAAGTCCCCCGATTGTGGAGGAGCCCAAATGGCGATGCTCGTTTGCACTCAGTGCTGCGAGGAGCTTAGTAGACCGAGACTGCTCCGCCCAGCAGTCTCAGGAACATTAGATTGGTGAGGAAGAAACCTCTGGAACGCCGCTGAATGGTTATTTCTTTGTTTTTTCTTTATTTTTAAATCAGAAATACGTATGTATATATATATATATATATATATAAATATATCACTCCGTGGCCACCAGCAGGAAAACAACCGAACTGGCCGTGCTGCGACCCTCCTCAGAGAGTCGCCCCCCAGAGGACGCAGAGGAGAAACGATTTCTCGAAACCGTCCCTCCCAGTATAGTTTATCTCTTTCTTTGTTTTTGCACGACGCAATTCTCGAATAGCGTCAGTGCTGACAACCTCACATTCATCCATGTCTTTATAATTTACCCATGCGCTGGGTAACGTCGGGGTTAAAAATAATGACGCCGACTCGGGAGAGAGAAAGCTAGTAAGCGTCTCTTTAACCCGAGGCACTGTCATACCATGATACTTAATACCCATAGCCTTACTATAGTTAGACGTTTGGGCATTAAACACATAAAATAGAAACCGGCTTATTCCACAATCTCGACACCTCAGTGTGGTGTGGAGATAGGGAAAAAACGGCAGTCCCCGACGAGGAGGCTGAGATACAGAGTTTTTTCTGTTTTTAGATATATTTCATCTAATAAACTCTTTTACTCTCATAATGTTCAGCTGGCCAGAAAATATTTAACTAGCAACAGCACTAGATAAACCTCCTTTTAAAGCTCCTCTTTATTCAACAGAGTTATGAGCTGACTTATCTATTCATTTATTGAAAACTCAAACATCTGCCTTTTTCTAATATCTTTATTTGTTTTGTTCTCTTTTTCTAAACAAAACACTAACGATACCAATTCCTCGGAACTGGAAATCGCCAGCACTGGATCTGGCAGGTGAAAGCTGAGATAGGGCGGGGCCCGTCCCAACTCTCGCTGTCAGATCGAGAAAATTTTTGCGTCCCAACTCTCGCTGTCAGATCGAGAAAATTTTTGCGAACCCCAAAATGCGAGTCGCCGCCGTGCATCGGCAACAGCGGGACCCGCACGAGGAGCGCGAACCGAAACGTCCTCCTCGAAGAACGCCCGGCGGGAGCGGAGTGTCCTCACGGACAGCTTCTCGCAATGCTCACAGTCAGCCCCCTCGAGAACTGACTGTGGCATGCTCCACTCCCAAATAGTAACAAAAAGCTGATGTGTGTGTCCCCACCCGTGATATAACGTGGGCAGGGAACAACACAAAGCTGCTTGCTCTCTTTTGCCATAATATATATATATATTTAAACTTGACAGACAACAATAAATATGACAAGGACAGAATACACAGATCGCTTGCTGAAGGCGCAGAAGCTGTCGCGGTCTGTTTTCAGGGGTGCTTTATAGCTTCCTGGTCTATGACGTCACCCGCCTATGACGTCTAGCTCTTCCATTGGACTGATTATACACGTGCTTCACGACGCAATCACGCAGAGCGTTCCCACCGCGTCTCAACGCAGCTCGAGTTCCCTTGAAAGGGAACTGTATTTACACATTTTACAGATGCTGTCATATAATTTTTGCAATACCAAATTTCATTTCATTTCATGCAGAAATGTCCTTTTAAGCATGTCAATGAATATTGCTTGCATTATGTTTCTATTCATACATTTAAATATTTTAGCACCCCTTGCCACAACAAGCTCTTCTTCAACTGAGTCTCAAACATCAGCATTTTCAAGTGAGTATTTTTATTCATGGACAATTGTGTAATTCATGTTAGTGTTAAAGTGGTAAATTATAATAATACGTACAATAATAATACTGGACAATGAACTGAACCAAACACATGACTTAAAATACACACAGGATAATGAGAAACTAGGTAAATGAAGGTATAATCCATACTGGGGTGGGCAGGAGGGCCATGACTAGACTGACAAGCCAGACCCACATCAAGATGTTGGGTCTGGGAACACACCACTGGCAGGGGTCAATCCGAGGGGCGGGATAAACGGTCGTCTTTCAATTTCCCTCTGCACGCAATAGGATAGTGCTACAACCAACCAGAGCAACGAAGAAGGGGACGTAGTCAGAGCGACGGCCTTTAGTGCCAATCTTTGTTCTTTTCTCAAAGAAAAGCTTAACTCCAAGTCTTCCAGAGTCGCGGCCAAAGCCGATTTGAAAGACAGATGTTCGGCAGCAGCAGCCATCTTCTTTGTTTTCAAGTAGCAGGGAATTCACGCGGAACCATTGCAACTCTGCCGTCATTTTGTTAAGCCTGCCCACCAACTCTATACACGATGTGATTGGCCTGACTAGAGTTTGGTTTTTCCAGCTCGCAGACGACCCTGGCTGCAAATTACATTTGCTGCCGCTAGGGTGCGTCTATATTTCTAGGCTAGGCCAAGAAACCCAGGCGAAAGATTCCCAGTCTTCCTCCACCTCACCCACAGTGAAGGAGAAACCACTCTTTGCAAGCACTAACTCTACAAAATCTATAAAACATCCCTCAAGGACCAAAAATAGGCAGAGAAAATAGTTGTTTTAACATGTCATTAAGTCCAGTCCGAAAAAGGTGATCAGTGAGAGGTCGAGGTAATGGATCTGATACGCCAGGTCTAGGAACTCACTGATGTAGTCATAAAAAAGAGCAGTCATCCTGGTCGAGAAGTAGGGTTGTGGACCAAAATCCAGTGCCAATATAGCACCGGTACCTATATGACCAGTTTGTCCAGGACCGAATCAGAATGGAGATTTCGGTGCCTTATCACTGTTTCACTTAAATGCCTGAGCTGTCGAGGTGGCGGCAAGGGACTGTCTTTGAGTGAGTCATTAAACTGTTAATTCAACTAACACTTCCAAAAACGCAGATTCATTAAAAGATCGATGTAATGAAACAAGGTGTTGAAATTATTTAAACTTTGAGCGCCACTTTACAAAGCTCAGCTGAGACTTGACCTGAATATATGACTTGACCTGAAGAACAGACGCAGGTAATTGTACCCGCTAAGTCAATCTCTCTCTCATTCACTGTCTCTTTAGGCTTGTTAAATGCAAATCCATGGAGCCTCTGTACAAATCACAATGATAAACAGTCTTGGTATCATTACTAACTTATTTAGCATTGAATACGCATGCACGAAGTGCAAAACAAAAAGAGCATAGCCTTATAAAAAAAAAATAGTGTGGTTACTGTGGTTGCTTGCATTCCTCTACTAATACCTGTTGTTAGAAATAATAATAATAGTAACTGTTATTTAGTGTTAAATTATTGTAGTTGGGTTAGGTGGCTTAGGTTTTATTGTGAAATTGTTGTGTAAATTTGTTGTGTTTTGTATTTACTTATATTTATATATTTAAGTATACTTTAAACTTTTAATATATTGTCCAATTTAAAGAATTTTTTTCAATAAAAAGCAGCTCTTTAATATCATCCATCTGCATTTTGTGGCTCTTTTTTCAAGTATCGGTTCAGGCAGCATTTAGGCACCGGTACCGTTTTAAAAGTATCGATTTGGCACAGGTATCGTAAAAAACCCAAACTATCCCAAACCCTAGTCAGGAGGAGAAGACGGCGAATGGCTGGAAGATGCATTTATCTTCTAATTTTTTATTTCTTTATATGTCCATATATCACAGCATCCCCTGACACTACAAGCATTTCTTCAACTGACTCCCAAACATCTACTGAAACAACTTCTACAAGTAAGTATTGTTCATGAACAACTGTGTAAACACTTATAGCTGTATTTTATTAATTTTTATTACCAATGAAGTTGTATTATGATAATTGTGTCAAACAGCAGCATCTACGAGATGTAATTCATATAGATAGACAATTATGACATTTCAGTTGGGAAAACTGTATTTACACATTTTACAGATGCTGTCATATAATTTTTGCCCACCCACATCAAGATGTTGGGTCTGGGAACACACCACTGGCAGGGGTCAATCCGAGGGGCGGGATAAACGGTTGTCTTTCAAATTCCCTCTGCACGCAATAGGATAGCGCTACAACTAACCAGAGCAACGAAGAAGGGGACGTAGTCAGAGCGACGGCCTATAGTGCCAATCTTTGTTCTTTTCTCAAAGAAAAGCTTAACTCCAAGTCTTCCAGAGTCGCGGCCAAAGCCGATTTGAAAGACAGCTGTTCGGCAGCAGCAGCCATCTTCTTTGTTTTCAAGTAGCAGGGAATTCACGCGGAACCATTGCAACTCTGCCGTCGTTTTGTTAAGCCTGCCCACTGACTCTATACACGATGGGATTGGCCTGACTAGAGTTTGGTTTTTCCAGCTCGCAGACGACCCTGGCTGCAAATTACATTTGCTGCCGCTAGGTTGCGTCTAGATTTCTAGGCTAGGCCAAGAAACCCAGGCGAAAGATTCCCAGTCTTCCTCCACCTCACCTACAGTGAAGGAGGAACCACTCTTTGCAAGCACTAACTCTGCAAAATCTATAAAACATCCCTCAAGGACCAAAAATAGGCAGAGAAAATAGTTGTTTTAACATGTCATTAAGTCCAGTCCGAAAAAGGTGATCAGTGAGAGGTCGAGGTAATGGGTCTGATACGCCAGGTCTAGGAACTCACTGATGTAGTCATAAAAAAGAGCAATCATCCTGGTCGAGAAGTAGGGTTGTGGACCAAAATCCAGTGCCAATATGGCACCGGTAACTATATGACCAGTTTGTCCAGGACCGAATCAGAACGGAGATTTCGGTGCCTTATCACTGTTTCACTTAAATGCCTGAGCTGTCGAGGTGGCGGCAAGGGACTGTCTTTGAGTGAGTCATTAAACTGTTAATTCAACTAACACTTCCAAAAATGCAGATTCATTAAAAGTTCGATGTAATGAAACAAGGTGTTGAAATTATTTAAACTTTGAGCGCCACTTTACAAGGCTCAGCTGAGCAGCAATGCACCACATGGGCAACGCTGAAACTGATGCTTCACTTCATAGAGATCAATTGTCTTGATTTAATGCACTGAACACCACTGACGCAATTCATGGGAAATACCTTAAATGTTAAATGATGATACAACAGAGATTTCCCTTTTCTTGGACATGGCAAACTTATTATCATTATTTTTTTTAATGAATATATGACTTGACCTGAAGAACAGACGCAGGTAATTGTACGCGCTAAGTCAATCTCTCTCTCATTCACTGTCTGTTTAGGCTTGTTAAATGCAAATCCACGGAGCCTCTGTACAAATCACAATGATAAACAGTCTTGTTATAATTATTAATTTATTTAGCATTCAATACACATGCACGAAGTGCAAAACAAAAAGAGCATAGCCTTATAAAAAAAAAATATCGTGGTTACTGTGGTTGCTTGCATTCCTCTACTAATACCTGTTGTTAGAAGTAATAATAATAGTAACTGTTATTTAGTGTTAAATTATTGTAGTTGGGTTAGGTGGCTTAGGTTTTATTGTTAAATTGTTGTGTAAATTTGTTGTGTTTTGTATTTACTTATATATTTAAGTATACTTTAAACTTTTAATATATTGTCCAATATAAAGAATTTTGCATTTTGTGGCTCTTTTTTAAAGTATCGGATTTGGCACTGGTATCGTTAAAAAACCCAAACTATACTCAACCCTAGTCAGGAGGAGAAGACGGCGAATGGCTGGAAGATGCATTTATCTTCTCTAGGTCCTATATTCTGTTATGGTTTAGGCAGGCAATGGAAGAGAGGGAGTGGTGGATCCAATAACAGCTTTTTCACTTACTTGACAAAGAAAACGTCTCAGGTTACGACTGTAACCTATGTTCCCTGAGAACAGGGAACGAGACAATACGTCAACGACGTTATGGGGAACGCCTCAGGCGTGACAGGTGTCTGAAATCACTATCAAATCACGTCAATCATATTGACCGGCGACAGCCCGTGAATCATTAGCGTGAATGATTAACGTGCGACCTGGAAGTATAAAGGGGCGCCTTGCACACATGACAAATCACCTTATCGTCTGAAGGGACTGTACGGTAGGCAAGCCCCGAGGCATGGCAGGGAGACGTATTGTCTCGTTCCCTGTTCTCAGGGAACATAGGTTACAGTCGTAACCTGAGACGTTCCCTTTCGAAGGGAACTCAACAATACGTCAACGACGTTATGGGGAACGATATACCAACTCCGCCATGCTAAGGGGAGTGCATGCCAAGTGGCAGTGACAACTGTCAGAACCAGCAACTTCAAATGAAACGCTAGAACCACTCACCCTCAGGTCACACTGGGCTGTCAGTGACAGCATTCCCTACGGTCATAGCCCAAGCTACAGCCTCACAGAAAAACCTTCATAAACATGGTTAAATAAAAAGGTCTACCTGGGCCGGCTCCGGGCCTGGAACCACAGCTTCCGATTAGAAGGGGTCCCTTCTAGGGAATGTGGCTAGGGAACCCGAAGGAACCCCAGCCAGTCACTATTCAGGGGAACGTACTCCCGAAATGCCACCAGGACGGCCTGACCTGGCGTCAGTACATAGACACTAGTCTGGCCAAATCCTGTCTGTCTGAAGACAGAGCCTCTGGACAACAAAGCCTTAAGAAAGGCATCCAACCCGAGGGACTGCGAAGCTGGCAGTGAACCACTCGGCCCGGATCTCAGAGACGGGATATCCCGGAGAGTATGACTCAGCATAGTGCTTTCCAACCCTTGCTAGCGAGGTGAGTTTCTCTACTCGATCCACGGATCAACCCAGTGTCTGTGTTTCAAAACACTGAGGAGGCCTGTGAAGGCCTAAGGGCTGATCTAACTGGGAGGCCTCACGAGAGGCCTACGACCGTCTGACCAGACTCAGGAAGCCGCATGCTCATAGAGACCCTCGGTGAGGGGAGCACAGGTCTGCCTGGTAGGCAGAAAAAGTTCCGGGAGGGAACCAATAGCAGAGAATGAACACTTTAGCGAGCCAGGGCGCAAGCTCGCCTTCAGCAGCTGCCTATTAAGGCTAGCTGAAACTGATAGCAAGAGACCACTAGCTTCATAAACCCAGCACCACTAGGGAACGTTACAGGGAGGCCCGGAGAGGCCTACTACCTGATAGCCAACGTAAGTGGGAATTCACCTTCAGAGAGGCCCGTGAGGCCTACTACCTGATAACCACAGTAAGTGGGGTGCTCACCTTCAGGGAGGCCCAGAGAGGCCTACTACCTGATAACCACAGTATGTGGGGTGCTCACCTTCAGAGAGGCCAAGAGAGGCCTACTACCTGATAACCACAGTACGTGGGAACTCACCTTCAGGGAGGCCCGGTGAGGCCTGCTACCTTACAACCACAGTATGTGGGGAGCTCACCCTCAGGGAGGCCTGGTGAGGCCTACTACCTGACTGTACTCATTCAAGGAGGCCTGGAGGAGCCTACTACCTGATAATCACAGCATGTGGGAACTCACCTTCAGGGAGGCCTGGTGAGGCCTACTACCTGACACCCAAAATATTTGGGCGCTCACATTCAGGGAGGCCCAGAGCGGCCTACTACCTGACAGCCACAATATTTGGGAGCTCACCATCAGGGAGGCCCAGAGAGGCCTACTACCTGATAGCCAACTTAAGTGGGAATTCGCCTTCAGGGCGGCCGGCTGAGGCCTACTACCTGATAACCATCTTAAGTGGGAATTCACCTTCAGGGAGGCCTGAGTGGCCTACTACCTGATAACCACTGTTAGCTTTGAGCCCTGAGTCCGGGTGATAGTATAAGGTGGCCTGCTAAGGCCAGCCAGCTGGGGACTCGCCTATCAGGGAGGCCTGGTCGGGCCTACTAGCTAATAGCAAGTCATATTCTGCTATAAAGTACACTGTTGGGAACCATACTACACAAGCATAATTTACTAATGGGCTTCCAGTAGCGCTATAAGGTATGTCCCACAATGTTGGGACTCACCTCCGAGGAGGCCTGTTTAAGGCCTACTACCCATCAGTGAGTCAACTGCCCGAACCACCAAGGCCAACCACGTAAAGTGAGCTGGCCTACAGTGCCCTCTAGGGGGCTGTCCAATCAAGGAGGCCTGCTGAGGCCTACTACCTAATGGCGCAGCCTTCGTTGGCAGCAAAGCTGTTTACGCAGCGCCTACAGCATCCTGGTGCCTAATCACATTGCCCATGGCAGTGAACTCCGCAAAAAAGCTAGCACCCTTAAAACAAGGGGAGTACAACATACGCCACTCTGCCTCAACGGAGGCCCCATTAGTCAGGGGCCTACCATCTGTGCATGGGCGTCAGCTCAGGGCAATGCTCTGGCTTCAGGGGAGCGTACTTCGACCAAAGAAGAAGTGAAGCTTACTTCATACTCGACCCGAGCCATAGTGGTGCGAGGTAGGAAAAACAGAACTGGGAGTGAAGTGCTCAGACCTACCCTGTATCACAG
The DNA here is from genome assembly GCA_026230005.1 of Gila orcuttii. Classification (NCBI taxonomy): domain Eukaryota; kingdom Metazoa; phylum Chordata; class Actinopteri; order Cypriniformes; family Leuciscidae; genus Gila; species Gila orcuttii. Next base: position 21,627,771 of record JAPDVR010000025.1, read on the forward strand.
GGGGATACTCACACCTCACCCTGAGGTTACCAGGGTCCGGGCCTGCCAGCGGCTCTAGGGGTGACCGAAATGTATCTGTGCCCAACCTAGGGGAGTGGGGCTTGAATGAAAGCCATCCACCTACAACCTAGCGCTCGAGCAGTAGCTCAGCGAGGTGAGTGAAGCCTAAACTGGCGGCCTAAATCCGTAGGCCAGTTCTGCATGGCAGGGTCGGGCAGGAAACCCAGTCTTCTTCGTGAAGCGAAAGACGGCCTAACCCTGCTCAATAAAGACATATATACCACGGAGGCCTGTTTGAGGCCTACCATGTCCTTACAAACCATCCTCTGCACCATGCTGCATTACTCTAGTCACCCCATAATGCAGAGAAGGGGGCGGGCCTTGGCCTAACGACTCCCATGGGAGGAGGCTGTTTATACAGGGATGCTAGAAACCTACATTCACAAAGTGAAGGTTCAGAGGAAGCAATGCTAAATTTTAGCAGAGCACTTCTATTATCCCTGGCACAGCCTAGGCCAGCTACAGAGGCGGCCCTGGTGAGGGCCAGCCTGCAGGCATAGATCTATCTGAGGGCTCGGAGGAGCCACAGCCTTACTAAAGAATATAGTCTGTATTATTCCATACAAAGGGCTGCATGATCGCTCAACCTAATGAAAACCCAAACAGAGCTCAAGGGGCGAAATACTCAGGAAGAAGTCAAACGGACCCGTGGGCCGGACATAAGATCTATCTGAAGCTCTAGCGTCAGTCAACACTCTAAGTAAAAAATTCTAAGAGAGAGACCAACTACTCTACCCTGAGGTGGCTAACAGCCCGAAGGCTAACATAGTTATCGTTCTGGCCACCTAATGGGGAACTTCAGGGCCCTAATAATCCAGGAAACTTCTCTTACCTTATTACCTGATGACATAGCAAATGACATGACCCCATAGCTCTATACAGGGAACGAGGTCTGTAGAGAGATACATTTCGGAATTTTAATTCACAAAATTGACTCTTGAAAAGACCAGACAGCTCACCTGCGGCGTGCGGAGTGAAGACTCGCCAGATAGTTCTTTATGAACCTGGGGTCCACCACTTTACATGCCTGAAAGAGGCGTTTCTACTAACCAAGCCTAGGCGGGCCATCGGAACATCGTTCTTATCATAGGCCCAGCGCCAGGCCTGATGTAATGCACGTCTGGGGAGTCAGAAGAGAGGAGAGGGCTGGATTTCTCTTTTTAATGAAGCCCTCCGGGGAGATTATCCATCAGCGACGCTGTATGCGCTTGTGCTGGATAACCTCCCTCAGATCCCTCTTCTAGCGGGAGTCACGCCTTTCCTGCGCCCTGTTCCTCCACAGAGGGGGCGCACGAGAGGCGACACTGGCTCTCTGGCCCTGTCTATGGTCCTCAGACCGTGAAGGGCCAGGCCCTCCCGCCTGCCTGGGCGTGGAATCGGATCTCAGCGGTATGCAGGTTTTTTCCTAAAAGCAGCTGAGCGCGCCTTCGCCTCCCTGAACTTCCCAAGCCCCGCCTCCACGGAGGGGCCAAAGAGTTCAGAGGGCGAAACCGACGAATCGAGGAGAAAGGCCTTCTCTTTCTCCTCAACGTCGGCCAGGTTTAACCAAAGCTGTCTCTCCGTGGCCACCATCGCCGCCATCGACCGACTGATCGTGGCAGCAGTCTGTTTGGTGGCCCGGAGCGCAAAAACCGTGGTTCGGCGTGGCTCAGTAACCGCCTCAGGGGACATCCCTGCCCCCTGGTCGAGATCCTGCAGCAGGTCGGCCTGGTATGCCTGCAGCACTGCCATGGTGTGCAGGGAAGCACCAGCCTGAACTGCTGCCGTGTATGCTCTGCCATTCAAACGCGCTGTTGTCTCTAGCGGTTTGGATGGCAGAAATGGAGCTCTCAGTGTCGACGCCTGCCCAGACATGAGATAGTTCGCAAACGACTCGTCAAATGGGCGGCATGGACACATACCCATGCTCTGCGATCCCCTCAACATCAGCGAAATTAACCCGCTGATGTCAGTGAATACTGGCAGAGAATGGGCTCTTCCATGCCCTCTAGATCTCTGTGTGAAGATCAGGAAGGAATGGATTAGGCTCACCTGAGCTGGTGGTGTATGGCCGGGGAGAAACCGATCACCGAGCCTACGCGAGCGGTCTCTCCTCTAGTGCGTTGCCATGGCAGCTACAGCCTGTTGGCGGCGCGCTCCACAACATCCACCAGACCTGCATACACGGGGCAGGGTGGCTGAGAGGGTTCAGGATCTACCTGATTATAAACCTCCTCAGCCATCTCCTGCTCGTCCTGAAGAGCAGCAAGAGCACCTGCTTCGCCCTCGTCAGCCGTCGAATCATCTGAGAGGTTTACAGCACTCTCAAGATGATCGACGAGCTCTATCTGGAAGCCCATGATGCAAGTCGCCGCTCTGCCTCGGCACGAGCGGGACCACGAGAACCAGACGTTGAACCCCCTTCACTCGAGAAGAGGGCCAGACGAGAGCGAGCGTTTTAAAAGAAAAACGCTCACAGTTCACACAGAGGATTCCCTCGAGAATCTCCCGTGCGCGCTCTTCTCCCAGGCAGGAAAAGCACACTCGTGTGCTGTACATTTAATTTTCTTACCGTTTCATTGAGTAGCGTTTTCAAACAGACAGTCCCTGAAGACGATGAGATGATTTGTCATGTGTGCAAGGCGCCCCTTTATACTTCCAGGTCGCACGTTAATCATTCACGCTAATGATTCACGGGCTGTCGCCGGTCAATATGATTGACGTGATTTGATAGTGATTTCAGACACCTGTCACGCCTGAGGCGTTCCCCATAACGTCGTTGACGTATTGTTGAGTTCCCTTCGAAAGGGAACAAACCAACACACAACATATTTTGGCGCCAGAGAAAATCTAACAACTAGGCATCAAGCATAGACAATACTGGTCATTGAACTGAACAAAACAGAGGGCTTAAACACACACAGGATAAAGAGAAACTAAACAAGACACAGGTGAAGACAATCGGTCACCAAGGAAATAAAGCTAACCCAGGGAAAACATGAACTAATGAACTAAGTCATTGGAAAAGTAAACTGTTTTAACAAAATTTACTATTTGTCATATTCTTTTAATAGTAATTATTTTAATACAGAATGTTATTGTATTCAAATAAATATATATCCTTGTAAGCATGACAAGTATTGCACAGTGAAACTATATTATTTATTTCTATATCAAAATATTCTAGCTATATCAATAACCACTGCCACTACAATGTATTCTTCAACTGAGTCTCAGACATCAGCTCCTACAAGTGAGTATGTTTGTTCATGGACATTTGAGTAAGCATGATAATAGGAAAATTATATCAGTAGTTTATTCACATGCTCATGGTCAAATAATATTCATATACAGTTGTCTTAACACTTCCTTAGAAAGTTCTTCTGTTTTACTGTTACACTTAATACTGTAGTTACTTCTGTATTTCAAATCACATCCTGAGTATCAAACATCAGCACCTAAAAAAAAAATGTGTACTATTATATACCTATATTATATATTTGTGTGATGATAATTCTTGAAATGCAGAATTTCATTGTATGCAAAAGAGCCTTTGTAAACATGTCAACAAATATATATATATATATATTTGTTGATATGTTTACAAAGACTCTTTTGCATACAATGAAATTGTATATATATATAATATAATTGTACTTATTTCATGTCACTTCCTGAGTATCAAACATCAGTGCCTATCAGTTAAAAAACTTTTATAATGTAATATACGTTATTCTTCAAACAGTAATACATTGATTGTAATACAAAAAATTATTGTATGAACATATACCATTGTTAGTTTGTAAGTAATATTTCATAAATATTTGTTTTTATTTCATTATATGTCTATATATCACAGCATCCCTTATCACTACAATCATCTCTTCAACTGACCCTCAAACATCTACTGAAACAACTTCTACAAGTAAGTATTTTTCATGGAGAACTGTATAAACACTTATAGCTGTATTTTATTGATTTGTATTACTAATGAAATTTTATTATAATAATTGTGTCAAACAGCAGCACCTACGAGATGTAATTAATACAGACTATTATGACATTTCAGTCGGAAAAACTGTTAACGCAGTTTGCAGATGCTGTTTTTACAAGACAGAATTTAATTTAATGTAGTAATGTGATTTTAAGTATGTCAACGAATATAACTTGCATAATGTTTCTATTCATACATCTAAATTATTTAGCACCCCCTGCAACTACAAGCTCTTCTTCAACTGACTCACAAACTTCAACTTTTTCAAGTGAGTATTTTTATTCATGGACAACTGAGTAAACATGTTAGCAAAATTATTTTAGTAGTTCATTATTTTAGTGTTAATGTGGTAAATTTTAATAATAATAACAACAACACTAGACAAGGAACTGAACAATACACAGGACTTAAAAAGCACACAGCATGACACAGAATAATCAGAAACTAAACAAGACACGGGTGAACACAATCATTAACCAAGGGAACAAACTAACTGAGCTTAGACGTAACATTACCTCCCCCACCCCCGAGGTGATTGGAACGGAAGGTATAATCCATACTGGGATGGGAAGGAGGGCCAAGACACCCCAGAGTCCATGGAGGGACCGGTGGAGAGAAAAACCAAGGAGTCGCTGGCAGAGGAAGGATCCACGGAGCCGTAGGAGGAGGAGGCCTCTACGACATCAGTGAATCCACTTCTCCTGACGATGCTGGATGGCTGAAGGTCCGCAGCGTTGTCCTCCGTGTTTTTCACCAGGACAGAGCCATGGGAACTGAAGACAAAAGTGGAATTTGGTGGGCTTGATACCAAGGTGCAGATGGAGGAATAAAGGACCAAATCGACACCAAGCACAGGGGTCTAAAGTGGAACCAGAGGGTCAGAGGACTGAGGCGGCGATGAGGGCTCAGAAGACAGAGCCAGTGGGAGTGAGGACAAAGGAGTCGTCGGAGGGATGGAGCCAGCCGGAGCCAGAGGAGGGGGTGGAGCCAGAGAACCCAATGAAGCCAGCAGAGGAGGCGGAGTCAGAAAACTGAATTGAGTCTGCAGAGGGGATGGAGCCAGAGAGCTGGGTAGAACAAGCGAAGACGAATGAGCCACAGAGCTGTGTAAACCGATGGAGACGAAGGAGCCAGGCAGAACATGCGGAAACTAAGGAGCCAGGGAGCCGGGCGGAACAAGCTGTGACAAAGGAGTTAATGGAGGAGGAAGGGCTCGGGAACAATAAGAACCGCCGAGTCCAATATTTCAACTGGAATAGAGTCTCAAACATCAGCTTTTTATAGAGAGTAATTTTTATTTATGGATAATTGAGTAAGTATGTTAATAGGAAAATTAGATTAGTAGTTAACTTATTTTAGTGTTAATGTGGTAAATAATAAAAATTATTACAATAACTATACAGGACAATGAACTGAACCAAACACAGGACTTAAAATACACACAGGATAATGAGAAACAAAACAAGACACAGGTGAACACAATCGGCAACCAAAAGATCAAACTAACTGAGCTTAGACATGACATTACCCCAGACCCCCCCCCCACCCCTTGATGGAGGGGGAGGTATAATGCATACTGGGGTGGGCAGGAATGCCAAGACACCCAGGCGAAAGAGTACATGGAGAGAGAAACCAAGGAGTGGCTGGTGGAGAAAGGAACCACAGAGTAGATGGGGAAGGCCTCTTGCGACACCAGTGAATCCACTTCTGCTGATGATTCCAGAGGGCTGAAGGTCCACGGCAGTGCCCTCCCAGGTTTTGAACAGGGCGTAGCCGTGGGAACTGAAGACCAAATTGGAGTAAGGTGGGCTGGATACCAAGGGGTAGATGGAGGGATGAAGGACCAAATTGACACCGCAGGCACGGGGGGCCAAGGCAGAACCGAAGGGTCAGAGAATTGAGGTGGAGATGAGGGCTCGGAAGACAGAGCTGGGGGCAGTGGGAGTGAGGACAAAGGAGAAGCCGGAGGGACGGAGTAGTCGGTGGAGCCAAAAGGGTGGAGGGATGTCTCAGGAAGATGAGGCAAGCCGGGCAAATGGGCGGTGCCAGTGAAGGGTGTGGATCCACGGACCCAGCTGGAGCCAGCAGAGGGGGTAAAGCCAGAGAACCCAATGAAGTTAGCAGAGGAGGCAGAGCCAGTAAACTGGATGGAGCCAGGGAGCTGTGCAGAACAAGCCGAGACGAAGGAGCCAGGGAGCTGGGTGGAACCAGTGGAGATGAAGGAGCCGGGCAGAACCAGCGGAAATTAAGGAGCCAGAGAGCCGGGCGGAACCAGCTGAGACAAAGAAGTTAACTGGCGTGAAGAAGACAAACTGGCGTGTCCAATATTCAAAATTGAATAGAAGGGGATACATTCTACCTCGTTATGGGGACATGGGTGGGACTCTGCTCCAGGATGTCCAATTTAATTAGTGCTCCTACTGGGACGTACATGGCAGCTGGTTTTAGCTCCAGGACAGACTTGTATGCTCAGGCTCAGGGTCTGTAGCAGGCTTAGGCTCAGTCTATGGGTCCTTGGCAGGCAGGTGGTAATCATAGTCTTCCTGCACTTCACCCACAGTGAAAGAGGAACCACTCCTTGCAAGAACTAACTCTACAAAATCCATAAAACCTCCCTCAAGGAACAAAACTGGGCAGGGGAAATAGTTGTTTTAACATGTCATTAAGTCCAGTCCAAAAAAGGTGACCAGTGAGCGGTAGGGGTAATGGGTCTGATATGCCAGGTCTAGGGACTCACTGATGTGGTCCCCAAAGGACCGATCATCCTGAGAGAGGAGGCGGCAGTAAATTGCTACAAGATGGATTTATTTTCACTAGGTCCTGTATTTTGTTATGTTTAGGCAGTTGATGGAAGAGAGGTAGAGGTGGATCCAATAACAGCTGTTTCACTTTACTAACAAAACAAAACAAAGAAAACAAACCAACACAGAACAAAATTTGGATAATAAAAGAGATAGGCATCAAACAAAGGCAATACAGGTCATTGAACAGCGTCTCGTTCCCTGTTCAGGGAACTACGGTTACATACGTAACCGAGATGTTCCCTTTCAAGGGAACTCGAGCTGCGTCAAACACTGTGGGAACGCTAATACCCATGTCGCCATAAGAGCAAGTGCCCGACTCTGTGAAATCAAAGTGCACATTCAGCCGAAAGCACCCGCGCCCCAGGAGTGGAGCTGAGGTCTAGGTCGTAAAACCTAACGAATGTATGCGGTGAGGACCAGCCTGCCGCATCACAAACGTCATGAAGGGAAACTCCTGACAAAAGAGCTTTGGAAGCAGCCATACTCCTAGTCGAGTGAGCTCGTACAGCCAAAGGTGAAGGCTGACCAGCCGACTCATAAGCAAGTGAGATGGCCTCGACCACCCACTTGCTCATCCTCTGTTTAGATGCAGGACACCCCTTCCTGGGTGACCCAAAGCAAACGAACAACTGTTTAGATTTCCTCCACAGGGCAGCTCTGTGGACATAAGCATCTAAAGCCCTGACAGGGCAGAGTAAATTTAGTTTTTCCTGGTCTGATGACATAAAAGGAGGAGGACAGAAAGCCTGCAGTACTATAGGTCTAACAACATTGGTAGGGACCTTAGGAACATAACCTGGCCTAGGATGGAGGAAGGCCTTCACCATACCAGGCGAAAATTCCAGACACGAGGGAGCAACCGAGAGTGCTTGAATGTCTCCAATTCTTTAAGAGTGACGAACTTCTCAGTAACTTCTTCAATGGGCTCGAAAGGAACCAGGGAGAGACCTTCTAATACAATGGCCAAATCCCAGGTCGGCACCCTTGTGCGAACTGCTGGCCTCAACATCAGAGTACCACGAAGAAAGCGTGTTATAAGTGGGTGTCTCCCCAAAGAGACTCCACTCAAAGGGACATGGTAAGCAACTAGTGCCGCCATGTACACCTTTAGTGTGGAGGGGGATAACCCTGTGGAGAAACGCTCCTGCCGGAACTCCAGCACTACCCCCACTGGGCAGTTAACTGGGTCTAGCCGGTGTTCTCCACACCAAGAAGTGAATAATTTCCACTTCAAGGCATATAACTTCCTCGTGGAAGGAGCTCTGGAGTGAAGGATGGTCTCGACAACCTCGGTTGAGAGACCTGAACTTACGAGCTGGGCCCCATCAGAGGCCAAGCCCACAGTTTCCATAGTTCTGGGCAGGGGTGAAGGATCAACCCACTCGACTGAGAAAGTAGGTCCCTCCTGATCGGAATCTCCAGAGGAGAGCCATCGAGTAGAGAAACTAGGTCCGCAAACCATACTCGGGCCGGCCAGTACGGGGCTACCAACAGTAGACTGACCCCGTCCCGGCGAACCCTCTCCAGAACTCCTGGGAGCAGAGCAATCGGGGGAAAAGCGTACAGACGTGACCTCGGCCACGCCTGCACCATAGCGTCCAACCCCAGAGGGGCTGGATGGCTGAGGGAGAACCACAGTGGACAATGTGATGTCTCCCTGGAAGCGAATAGGTCCACCTCGGCACGAGTCTCCATTCCCCGGGCCTCGGCCTCTGCCTCGACAGGATGTCTGCCCCCTGATTTAGATACCCTGGGATATAAATTGCCCTCAATGAAAGTAGCTTCCCCTGGGTCCATAGGAGGATCTGGCGAGCCAGCTTGTATAACAGGCGCGAACGCAGACCCCCTTGATGGTTTATATAAGAGACCACCGCTGTGTTGTCTGACCGAACAAGCACATGATGGCCCCTCAGGTCTGGGAGGAAGTGTTTCAGGGCCTGAAACACCGCCAACATTTCTAGACAGTTTATATGCCACGAGAGAAGATGGTCCTGCCACAGACCTTGGGCTGGGCGACCACTCATGATCGCCCTCCCCCAGCCCGTGAGGGAAGCATATGTCGTTAGCGTTACACAACGACAAAGAGCTCCCAACACGGGTTCTAGGGACAGGAACCAAGGTTCTTTCCACATGACCAAAGCACGAAGGCAGCGCCGCATGACTTTGATCGTGCGAAGTGGGTTTCCCCTCGGGGAGAACCCCTTGGCCCTGAGCCACCACTGTAACGGTCTCATGTACAGCAGGCCGCAAGGTATAATGTTGGACGCTGCTGCCATCAGACCTAGCAGTCTCTGGAACTGCTTTACAGTGAGCAGCTGGCCTAGCTTCACTTGCTTTACGCCTGAAAGAATCGAGGCGATACGAGCAGGCGTCAGACGCGCCAGCATCGTCGTCGAATCCCATATAACCCCGAGGAAAGAGGTTCTCTGTGATGGAGATAACACGCTTTTCTTGGAGTTCATCCTCAGCCCCAACCTCCTGATGTGAGCGAGAATGACATCTCGATGCCGAACCGCCTGATGCTCCGATTGAGCTAAAATCAGCCAATCGTCGATATAATTCAGGATACGAATGCCCTGGAGGCGCAGTGGAACTAACGCTGCATCCATGCATTTCGTGAATGTGCGGGGTGACAAAGCCAGACCGAACGGAAGAACCCGTTTTACCACCAGAAGACTTCGCCTGAGACTGCCGCGTCTGGTCCCACTGTTTAGAAGGGGGAGCACGAGACGCGACACTCTGCCTTTGTTGCGCCCTGTGCGAGGAGCTTGTCGACGGCCTGGACTGCCCCTGCCCAGCAGTCCCTGGGATGTGAATTTTGAGTGGGAGGAATTTTTGAAATGCTGCAGACTGTTTTTTCTCTTCTTGAAATGTATCTATGACAGTGTTAACAGCGTCACCAAATAAACCAAAGGGAGACAGTGGAGCATCCAAAAGAAAAGCTTTCTCTTTCTCTTTAATGCCAGAGAGATTTAACCAGAGATGTCTTTCTGCGGCCACCAGGGCTGGCATAGTACGGGCCATTAGTTTGGCCAACTCCTTGGTGGCACGCAGAGATAAATCAGCAGCCTGACGTAATTCTCGAACCACGTCAAAACTAACCTCCTCACTCTCACTCACATCCTTCAATAAACCGGCCTAATAAGCCTGCAAAATAGACATAGTGTGCAGGCATGCACTGGCCTGACCTGCCGCCGAATATGCTTTGCCCACCAAAGCCGAAGTATTTCTAAGGGGCTTGGAGGGCAAAGCCGGTGCCTTAAGAGAAGACGCAGACTCAGCAGAAAGATGACTTGCGAGTGCTTTCTCTGCTTTAGGCATCGCCCCATAACCATGTAATTTAGTCCCCGCGATATTAGAATATGTAGAAGTCTAGGGGCTAAAAATTCGATAAGAAACCGGCTTTTTCCACGACTTCTACACCTCAGTGTGGAGGTCGGGAAAAAACGGTAGGCACCGGCGTGGAGGTTGAACACGCGATGGCAGAAATCTTTTATCCAGTTTGCTTTTTGAAACAGACTTCTGCCTAACAGCTGGCCACTCAATACTTAATTTAGCAACAGCACGAGTGAGCACCTCCATAAGCTCCTCAGTTTCAGGGGAATGAGGTGACGAGTCCTCAATATCTCCTGTCTCTACACTTACAACATCCAGATCCTCAGAACGGGATAGATGTAACACTGGTGCCTCAGCCTGGGGGGAAGAAACCGCAGCGTGTGCTTCCACACCCGGGACTGAGGCACTGAATCTGACAGGTGAAGGCTGAGATAGGGCAGAGCCCGTCTCAAACCCCGCTGTCAGATCCATTTGCGATCGCCACGACAAGCGCCGCCGCTCTGCCTCAACAGAAGCGGGACCCGATCCGCGGGGAGCGCACACCGAACCACTATTCTCGAAGAGTGATCGGCGGGAGCAGAGCGTTCTTAGAGGAAAACGCTCGCAATGCTCACAATCAGCTCCCTCGAGAGCTCGTGTGTATCCCCACTAGTGAGATAACGAGTACATGGGGGAACACACTTTCTATACAGCTGCTTGCTCGCCATTATATATATATATATATATATATATATATATATGATTTTTTTTTATATATATATAGTGAAAACTCCTGCCTAGTAGACACTAAATGACAGACAAAAACACTTGGACAGTATTCACACACAGAGCGCTTGCTGAAGGCACAGAAGCTGTCGCGGTTGTGTTTTTGGGGTGCTTTATAGTTTCCTGGTCGATGACGTCACCCGCCTATGACGTTCCGTCTCGCCATTAGACTGATTCCATACGTGCTTTATGACGCACTCACGCAGGGGCGTTTCCACAGCGTTTGACGCAGCTCGATTTCCCTTGAAAGGGAACATGAACTAACGAAGTTTACTTTTTCATTGGAAAAGTAAACTGTTTTAACAAAATTTACTATTTGTAATATTCTTTTAATAGTAATTATTTTAATACATCATGTTATTGTATTAAAATAAATATATATCCTTGTAAGCATGACAAGTATTGCACAGTGAAACTATATTATTTATTTCTATATCAAAATATTCTAGCAGCCACTGCCACTACAATGTATTCTTCAACTGAGTCTCAAACATCAGCTCCTACAAGTGAGTATGTTTGTTCATGGACATTTGAGTAAGCATGATAATAGGAAAATGATATCAGTAGTTTATTCACATGCTCATGGTCAAGTAATATTCATATACAGTTGTCTTAACACTTTCTTAGAAAGTTCTTCTGTTTTACTGTTACACTTAATGCTGTAGTTACTTCTGTATTTCAAATCACATCCTGAGTATCAAACATCAGTACCTAAAATAAAAAATGTGTACTGTTATATACCTATATTATAAATTTGTGTGATGATAATTCTTGAAATGCAGAATTTCATTGTATGCAAAAGAGTCTTTGTAAACATGTCAACATATATAAATATATGTATAATATAATTGTACTTATTTCATGCCTACCAGTTAAAATGTTTATAATGTAACATAATATAAGTTATTCTTCTAACAATAATACTTTGATTGTAAGACAAAAATGAATTGTACGTGTATGAACATATGCCATTGTTAGCTTGTGAGTAATATTTCGTAAATGTTTGTTTTCATTTCTTTACATGTCCATATATCACAGCATCCCCTGTCACTACAAGTATTACTTCAACTGTCCCTCAAACATCTACTGAAACAACTTCTACAAGTGAGTATTGATCATGGACAACTGTGTAAACTAATAGGTGTATTTTATACATTTTTATTACCAATGAAGTTGTATTATGATAATTGTGTCAAACAGCAGCACCTACGAGATGTAATTAATATAGATAGACAATTATGACATTTCAGTAGGAAAAACTGTATTTACGCAGTGTACAGATGCTGTCATATAATTTTTTCAATACCGAAATTTCATTTCATTGCATGCAGAAATGTCCTTTTAAGCATGTCAGTGAATATTGCTTGCATTATGTTTCTATTCATACATTTAAATATTTTAGCAGCCCTTACCACAACAAGCTCTTCTTCAACTGAGTCTCAAACATCAGCTTTTTCAAGTGAGTATTTTTATTCATGGACAATTGTGTAATTCATGTTAGTGTTAAAGTGGTAAATTATAATAATAATTACAATAATAATACTGGACAATGAACTGAACCAAACACATGATTTTAAATACACACAGGATAATGATAAACTAGGTAAATGAAGGTATAATCCATACTGGGGTGGGCAGGAGGGCCATGACTAGCCTGACAAGCCAGACCCACATCAAGATGTTGGGTCTGGGAACACACCACTGGCAGGGGTCAATCCGAGGGGAGGGATAAACGGTTGTCTTTCAAATTCCCTCTGCACGCAATAGGATAGCGCTACAACCAACCAGAGCAACAAAGAAGGGGACGTAGTCAGGGCGACGGACGTTAGTGCCAATCTTTGTTCTTTTCTCAAAGAAAAGCTGAACTCCAAGTCTTCCAGAGTCGCAGCCAAAGCCGATTTGAAAGACCGCTGTTCGGCAGCAGCAGCCATCCTCTTTGTTTTCAAGTAGCAGGGATTTCACACGGAACCATTGCAACTCTGCTGTCATTATGTTAAGCCTGCCCACCGACTCTATACACGATGTGATTGGTCTGACTAGAGTTTGGTTTTTCCAGCTCGCAGATGACCCTGGCTGCAAATTACATTTGCTGCCGCTAGGGTGCGTCTAGATTTCTAGGCTAGGCCAAGACACCCAGGCGAAAGATTCCCAGGGAAGGACCTGTGGAGAGAAAAACTGAGAAGTGGCTGGCAGAGGAATGAAGAACGGAGGAGTAGGCGGAGGAGGCCTTTGCGACAACAGTTAATCCACTTCTGCTAATGATGCTGTAGGGTTGAAGGTCCATGGCGGTGCCCTCCCCTGTTTTGACCAGGGTGGAGCCATGGGAACTGATGACCAAAGTGGAGTCAGGTGGGCATGGGGTTCCAAGGTGGAAGCGGAGGGTCAGAGGACTGAGGCGGAGATGAGGGTTCGGAAGACAGAGCTGGAGGCAGTGTGAGTGAGGACAAAGGAGGAGCCGGAGGGATGGAGGAGCCGGTGGAGCTGAAGGGGTGGAGGAATGAGGCAGAGGCAGAGCCAGTGTCTTAGGAAGATGAGACAAGCTGGTCAGAACCAGCGGAAATGAAGGAGCCATGGAGCCGGGTGGAACCAGCGGAGACAAAGTAGTTAATGGAGGAGGAAGGGCTTGGGAACAAGTAGAAACCTGCAAGTCCTGTATTCCAATGGAATATAAGGAGATAGGCTCAGTCTATGGGTCTTTGGCGGGCAGGTGGTACTCATTGTCTTCCTCCACCTCACCCACAGTGAAGGAGGAACCACTCTTTGCAAGCACTAACTCTACAAAATCTATAAAACATCCCTCAAGGACCAAAAATAGGCAGAGAAAATAGTTGTTTTAACATATCATTAAGTCCAGTCCGAAAAAGGTGATCAGTGAGAGGTCGAGGTAATGGGTCTGATACGCCAGGTCTAGGAACTCACTGATGTAGTCATAAAAAAGAGCAATCATCCTGGTCGAGGAGTAGGGTTGTGGACCAAAATCCAGTGCTGAAAGTACTGACCAGTTTGTCCAGGACCGAATCAGAACGGAGATTTCAGTGCCTTATCACTGTTTCACTTAAATGCCTGAGCTGTTGAGGTGGCGGCAAGGGACTGTCTTTGAGTGAGTCATTAAACTGTTAATTCAACTAACACTTCCAAAAATGCAGATTCATTAAAAGATTGATGTAATGAAACAAGGTGTTTAAATTATTTAAACTTTGAGCGCCACTTTACAAGGCTCAGCTGAGCAGCAATGCACCACATGGGCAACGCTGAAACTGATGCTTCACTTCATAGAGATCATTTGTATTGATTTAATGCTCTGAACACCACTGACGCAATTCATGGGAAATACCTTAAATGTTAAAAGAATGATATGACAGAGATTTCGCTTTTTTTGGACATGGCAAACTTATTATCATTATTTTTTTTTTTATGAATATATGACTTGACCTGAAGAACAGACGCAGGTAATTGTACGCGCTAAGTCAATCTCTCTCTCATTCACTGTCTGTTTAGGCTTGTTAAATAAACGCCTGTCTGAAGTATAAAATCATAGGTTACCCGTAAGCCAATCACATAACGTTTGGTTATGATGTGTGTTATTCGCCAGCTCAGCCGCATCGAACATCCACTGTAAACACATGTATGATGCGAAAACGAAACCATCGAGAGAAATACCGGAGTGAACATGGCTGACCGAGTTTTGCTGCCTCCTTAACCTGATCCTCCATGAGTGCAACCAAGGGGGACACAATCACAACTATCGCCTTGCCGGCCTTTGGCCTCCCCAGTTTCTCGCTGATGATCGGTAATATTTGATAAATTAAACTTTTACCAAAACATGTCGGGAGTAGGGCCACGACATCACCTCCATTCAAAATGTTCACCAAACACTCTTCTTGTTCGGCCTTCAGTTTGGAAATGCCAGGAATATTCTCCACAACAGAGCGAATTGCGTCCTGTGTCTCCATATCCGCGGTCGTTTTCGATTTCCCCAATCTTAAACTCGGCGCTTAGCGTCTACGTCATGGCTCTCAGCCCGCCCTCTGTTCGTTGATTGGCCGGCTGTTTTCAGGCCGGAGGAAAACTGAGAGACATGTCGATGTCTCAGACTAAGTACAGAAGCGAAATGAAATTGAGCGGAAGTACGAAGTCTGACGTAGTCAGGCTAGGTGGCTTAGGTTTTATGTGAAATTGTTGTGTAAATTTGTTGTGTTTTGTATTTACCTATATTTATATATTTAAGTATACTTTAAACTTTTAATATATTGTCCAATTTAAAGACTTTTTTTCAATAAAAAGCAGCTCTTTAAAGTCATCCATCTGCGTTTTGTGGCTCTTTTTTTTAAGTATTGGTTCAGGCAGCATTTAGGTACCGGTACCATTTTAAAAGTATACCCAAACTATACCCAACCCTAGTCAGGAGGAGAAGACGGCGAAGGGCTGGAAGATGCATTTATCTTCTAATTTTTTATTTCTTTATATGTCCATATATCACAGCATCCCCTGACACTACAAGTATTTCTTCAACTGACTCCCAAACATCTACTGAAACAACTTCTACAAGTAAGTATTGTTCATGGACAACTGTGTAAACACTTATAGCTGTATTTTATAAATTTTTATTACCAATGAATTTGTATTATGATAATTGTGTCAAACAGCAGCACCTACTAGATGTAATTAATATAGATAGACAATTATGACGTTTCAGTTGGGAAAACGTACTTGGTTACATGCGTAACCTCGGTTCTCTCTAGAAGAGGGAACGAGTATTGCGTAAGTTGCTTACGCTACGGGTAAAGTCACCTTTTCTCGAGATATTGAAGCCAAAAATTATCCTTAATTTTCCATTTATTGTCAACGCAGTGCAGCAGCCAGCAGACCTAGAGCAGGCAATTGGCAACTGCTGCAGCCTACCACTGAGCCTCGCGCGTGACGTCACGCCCAATGAGGGCGCTTCGCGTCACAGCCTGCCAAAATGGGGTTGGCTTAGCATATAAAAGTCAGGCTCGGAGGCTGCGTCACTGGTTTCATCAGCTGAAGCGAAAATCGCTCGTGGCGCCTGCACGGTCGGGTTACGCAATACTTGTTCCCTCTTCTAGAGAGAACCGAGGTTACGTATGTAACCGAGTACGTTCTCTTACAAGAGGTTCTCTCGTATTGCGTAAGTTGCTTTCCATTGCACGCCAAGCATCCGCTTCATGAGACCCAGGGATTCCCGGGGAACATAGATAAGTGGGAATCAGGTGGCCAGCAATGCGGGCCAGCACATGTTGTAAGCACATATAGGGCATACAGAGCGGCGTTGCTGGTCTATATAAATATTCACCATACAGTGCAGCTCAACCAAGAGAGCTGAAGTCGCATGAGCGTAGTCTGCGCATGATAAAATCTGGGCAGGACATACACACCGCTCATACTGACAGAAGTCTAGCCTGCAGGGCGGGAACTTCCAGGTTATAAAACCTAACAAATGTGGACGGGGAGGCGCAGCCTGCCGCCTCACAAATGTCCTGAATAGAAATCCCGCTGGACCAAGCCCACGAAGAGCCCACGCCTCTGGTGGAATGAGCCTTAATGCCCAAGGGGTATTGCAGACCTTTAGACACATAAGTAGATGCGATAGCTTCCACTATCCATCTGGACAGGCTCTGTTTCGAGGCGGCGAGACCCTTGGTGTGCCCACCAAACGAGACAAAGAGCCGTTCCTAGCGTCTGAAAGGGGCGGAGCGCGTAATGTAAGCCCTGAGTGCCCTGACGGGGCAGAGGAGATTAACATCGCTCTCACTATCGGATGCTGGCAGACCCGATAGAGAAATGACCTGGACTCTGAAGGGAGTGCCCAACACTTTAGGGACATAGCCATGCCTTGGTTTGAGGATGACTTTAGAGTCATTTGGCCCGAACTCAAGACACGCAACGCTAACAGATAGCGCGTGTAAATCCCCCACACGTTTGACTGATGACAGAGCTGTCAGAAAAACGGTTTTGAGCGAGAGGTACTTTAGGTCCACGGAGTCTATTGGTTCAAAGGGGAAAGCTTTCAGGGCCTCTAGGACCAAGGAAAGATCCCACATGGGAACCGACGGGGGTTTCATCCTTCTGGCTCCTCTAAGGAAGCGGATGACAAGCTCGTTTCTTCCTATTGACTGACCGCGCGTCGACTCAGTGAACGCTGCAACGGCCGCCACATATACTTTAAGCGTGGATGGGGACCTGCCCTTATCCAACAGCTCTTGAAGGAAGCCAAGCAACCACGGGACCCCACACGTTCGTGGGTCTAGATCTCTATCAGCACACCATTTGGAGAACACAGACCATTTAGATGCGTAGAGTCGCCTCGTGGAGGGAGCTCTACATTGTGTAATCGTATTCATCACTCCTTCTGGCATGACAATGGTATTCGTTGATTAACCATGCGTGCAGAGACCAGCGTTCTGGATGGGGATGCCAGATTGAGCCGCGGGCTTGAGAGAGGAGATCTCTCCTCACCGGAATCGGCCCAGGGGCTGTGTGTGACAGCCGCATCAGCTCCGGGAACCAGATTTGATTCTCCCATCGCGGGGCTATAAGGGCACCGAGTGGCGCGTTTCCCTGATCCTCTTGATTACCTGTGGTAACAGAGAGACCGGAGGGAAAGCATAAAGTGGGAGGCTGGGCCAGATTTGGGCCAGCGCATCCTCGTTCTTTGAAAAGAACATCGGGCAATGAGCGTTGTCTTTTGACGCAAACAGGTCGACTTCTGCTTTGCCGAAAAGGCGCCACAGTAACTGGACTGTTTGGGGGTGCAGGGACCATTCCCCTGGGGGAACTTAGTTCCTGGACAGTTTGTCTGGGCCGTCGTTCAGGTGGCCTGGCACATGCGCAGCTCTCAGCGAGCGCAGGAGGTGCTGAGACCATACGAGAAGGCGTTCTGTCAGATAGCAGAGACTTCTGGATCTGACGCCGCCCTGACGGTTTATGTAGGACACCACAGACATGTTGTCCGAGCGGACTAGCACGTGGTGGTCCCGTACTAACGGGAGGAAGCGCTTGAGCGCGTTCTCGACCGCTATCATCTCCAGACAGTTTATGTGGAAGTGTCTCTCTTGGTCTGGCCACAGGCCAAAGGCCTGTCTGCCCTCGAAGAGGGCGCCCCAACCTAAGGGCGAGATGACCTTTCGGTGTGAGACAGCTCCCATTGGCATCCCCCGCTGGTACCAGTCGGCCGCTAACCAGGGCTGCAGAGCCGAAACGTCACTCTGAGTCACTCTGATCCGTCTGCGGCCTGAAATTCAATCCTAGTGAGGCACTCGGGCGTTCAACCAGCGTTGCAGCGGGCACATGCGCAGCAGGCCCAGCTGAAGCACAGCCGCAGCCGATGCCATACAGCCCAGCATCCTCTGGAATGTTTTCAGAGAAGCGATGCTGCCCTCCTGGAAAGATGCGGCCACGTGTCGGACACGGCACGTGCGCTGTGTCGATAAACGGGACGTCATAGTCACAGATTCCAGTTCTATTCCTTGAAAGGAAACTGACTGACTAGGCAGTAATGAGCTCTTGGTCCAGTTGACCGTGAGACCCAGGCTTTCCAGATGACTGAGGAGCACTGTTCTGTGAGATAACAGTTCTATCTCTGACTGTGCTAAAATCAGCCAATCGTCCAAATAGTTCAGAATTCGCAAGCCTTGTTTTCTCAAGGGGGCGAGAGCCGCGTCCATGCACTTCGTAAATGTACGGGGTGCTAAAGACAGGCCGAACGGGATGACGGGCCGAATGCCTTGAATGGGGAACGTTTTGTGATAATATTGTGCGCGAGCGGAGCCTGGGGCGAAGTGTTTGTCAGTAAGCGTGATCGCTCGTGAGCGGGCACGTGACTTACGTTCATAACTTGGCCGATGTGAGGCTGTTGTGGCCGTGTAACAGAGCAGGTAGCGAGTAGGTGTCAGCACAGATTTGTCGGCACATTCTCTACATCTAGCACTCGAGCGGCATTTGCCAGCTTTATGAGAGTGGGCTCTGTGAGTGTGTGAGACACGGGGGGCATCGTGTTTATGTGTAGGGGTGAGCACTGATTTGTGGGCACTTTTTCTACACTTAAAACACCAACGGCGTGAGCCGGATGACCAGAAATTATACTCTTTTTGAGATTTCTCTGGGTCGCCATAACAACGGCAGTTGTGTGCAGGCGAGCGGGTTGTGTTGCCGACTCGTTGGCTGCTAAATGTACGTCTGCAGTAGCCTTCTCTGAGGGGACTGACAGGACGAGATATTTTGACGGTGGTCCGGCCGCAGCGAGACCCAACCGTCTTTTCCTCTCTGCTGTTGCTAGGAGGGCTTCGCGTGCTCGGGCTTCAGCGCAATCTTGGGCCGGGGTCCCCGGGGGGGAGGCGGCCTGTGGCAGCTGGACGAGCGCGATCTAGGGCGGCCGCCCTGTCTACGCTGCGAAGGCTGGGGCTGAGCTGGGCGCTGGCTAGCGTTTCGTGTAGGCGGCTCACGTGGGCGACCTGCAGTGGAGCTAGAGCGTCGGGGCAGGAAGAGGTTCATGGCCTGCGAGGTCTTCTGCACTTCGGAGAAGCGGTCGACGATCCCGTTTACCGCTGGGCCGAAGAGACCAGTAGGGGCGAGCGGCGCATCGAGAAACGCGGAGCGCTCCGATTCCCTCATGTCAGCAAGCGTCAACCAGAGGTGCCTTTCTGGTTACGGTGAGCGAAGCCATGCATTTCCCGATCGCCTGAGCCGCGGATTTCGTAGCACGACGGGAAAGATACGGTGTGCTTCTCAAATCCGTGATGGCTGCTGGGTCCTTGCTTTTCTCGTCCCATTCACGGAGGAGATCAGCTTGAAGGATCTGCAGCACAGCCATTGAATGCAGGGCGGAAGCAGCCTTTCCGGCGGCTGAAAAGGCAAAGCCGACAAGTGCTGAGGTGGTCCTGCAGGCTTTAGACGGGAGGGCAGACTTTGAGTGCCATCTTGCAGAGGGCGGGCAAAGGTGCGCTGCGACCGCCTCCTCCACTGGGGGGATTGCTTTGTACCCCTTCTCGGCGGCGCCGTCCACTTGGGAGAGCGTTGAGGAGACATGTGAGTGGAGCCTCGCGGAGAATGGTGCGTTCCACGATTTAGTAAGCTCAGCGTAAAGCTCTGGCAGAAATGGTGCAGATCTGGAAACGGGCGGTGGGCGGCGGCTGTGGAGGAAACAGCCGTCGAGCCTATTGGGTGCAGGCTCCTTGGGCGGTGACCAATCCAGTCCGAGTTGGTCGACGGTCTTAGAGAGGAGACGCATAAGTTCCGCGTCCACGCCAGCCCGAGTCCTGCTGGATTCCTGGATCAAGGAGGAGGCGGAGTGATGAGAACTCGACCACTCCTCAGTGTCCGATGCCAGGATGGAACAGCTGTCACCTGGGTCGATTCCTTCAGCTTCGTCCCCTGAGGCGGCGGCAGTGAGGGCCGAAGCCAGCAGCTGAATGTCCGGGAGGGGCGGAGAAGGAGAGAGGGAGGCTGGCGGGATGCAATCCGGCGAGCCCTTCACTGTGACCTCAGGCTCCGGTATCCTCTGTGAACTGCGCTTCTTCTTGCGCGGTCCAGAGGGCGGAGTGACAGCGTCCGTGGTGAAGGCCTCGAGTCGATTCCGCAGGGTCGACGGCGGAAGCGCTTCACAGTGCACGCAGCCTCCTGAATCCTGGGCAAGGGCTGCGTGGTCTGGGCCCAGGCAGAGAGCGCAGATCACATGGCGGTCTCCGGCGCTGAGCGAGGCTCTGCACGAACCACAGGAAAGGGGAGGCATTTGGAAAAAAAAACGCTCGCGCTCTTTTAGAGAGAGAGTGAGTGTCGCAGTGGCGAACACACACAGGCAAATGCTGTATAAAGGATACTCAACGCCAGATGGCGTAGCAGGCACGGAAGGCTGAAGGTGGCGAAGACGACCGGCTTCTTCAGGCGCTTTCCTCTGCGTGCTGGTCGCTGGTTTCAATGGCGGAAGGCTTCTCTCAGAGTCCAGCGATGTGGAGAGCTTCGCTGAAGATGATGAAATCGGTGACGCCTGTGACGGTGATGCCTGAAATCGGTGGCGCAGCCTCCGAGCCTGACTTTTATACGCTAAGCTACCCCCATTTTGGCGGGCTGTGACCCGTAGAGGGCGCGAAGTCATGTGCGAGACTCAGTGGTAGGCTGCAGCAGTTGCCGCAGGGCAGCCAGTGAGCACGCAAGATTGCCTGCTCTAGGTCTGCTGGCTGCTGCACTGCGTTGACAATAAATGGAAAATAAGGATAATTTTTGGCTTCAATATCTCGAGAAAAGATGACTTTACCCATAGCGTAAGCAACTTACGCAATACGAGAGAACCTCTCGTAAGAGAACTGTATTTATGCAGTTTACAGATGCTGTCATATCATTTTTGCAATACCAAATTTCATATCATTTCATGTAGAAATGTCCTTTTAAGCATGTCAATGAATATTGCTTGCATGATGTTTTTATTCATACATTTAAATATTTTAGCACCCCTTGGCACAACAAGCTCTTCTTCAACTGAGTCTCAAACATCAGCTTTTTCAAGTGAGTATTTTTATTCATGGACAATTGTGTAATTCATGTTAGTGTTACAGTGGTAAATTATAATAATACTTACAATAATAATACTGGACAATGAACTGAACCAAACACATGACTTAAAATACACACAGGATAATGATAAACTAGGTGAATGAAGGTATAATCCATACTGGGGTGGGCAGGAGGGCCATGACTAACCTGACAAGCCAGACCCACATCAAGATGTTGGGTCTGGGAACACACCACTGGCAGGGGTCAATCCGAGGGGCGGGATAAACGGTTGTCTTTCAAATTCCCTCTGCACGCAATAGGATAGCGCTACAACCAACCAGAGCAACGAAGAAGGGGACGTAGTCAGGGCGACGGACTTTAGTGCCAATCTTAGACTCTCCAAGTCTTCCAGAGTCGCAGCCAAAGCCGATTTGAAAGACCGCTGTTCGGCAGCAGCAGCCATCTTCTTTGTTTTCAAGTAGCAGGGATTTCACGCAGAACCATTGCAACTCTGCTGTCATTATGTCAAGCCTGCCCACCGACTCTATTCACAATGTGATTGGTCTGACTAGAGTTTGGTTTTTCCTGCTCGCAGACGACCCTGGCTGCAAATTACATTTGCTGCCGCTAGGGTGCGTCTAGATTTCTAGGCTAGGCCAAGACACCCAGGCGAAAGATTCCCAGGGAAGGACCTGTGGAGAGAAAAACTGAGAAGTGGCTGGCGGAGGAATGAAGAACGGAGGAGTAGGCGGAGGAGGCCTTTGCGACAACAGTTAATCCACTTCTGCTAATGATGCTGTAGGGCTGAAGGTCCACGGCGGTGCCCTCCCCTGTTTTGACCAGGGTGGAGCCATGGGAACTGATGACCAAAGTGGAGTCAGGTGGGCATGGGGTTCCAAGGTGGAAGCGGAGGGTCAGAGGACTGAGGCGGAGATGAGGGCTGGGAAGCCAGAGCTGGAGGTAGTGTGAGTGAGGACAAAGGAGGAGCTGGAGGGATGGAGGAGCCGGTGGAGCTGAAGGGGTGGAGGAATGAGACAGAGGCGGAGCCAGTGTCTTAGGAAGATGAGGCAAGCTGGTCAGAACCAGCGGAAGTGAAGGAGCCATGGAGCCGTGTGGAACCACCGGCGACAAAGGAGTTAATGGAGGAGGAAGGGCTTGGGAACAAGTAGAAACCTGCAAGTCCTGTATTCCAATGGAATATAAGGAGATAGTCTTTGGCGGGCAGGTGGTAATCATTGTCTTCCACCACCTCACCCACAGTGAAGGAGGAACCACTCTTTGCAAGCACTAACTCTACAAAATCTATAAAACATCCCTCAAGGACCAAAAATAGGCAGAGAAAATATTTGTTTTAACATGTCATTAAGTCCAGTCCGAAAAGGTGATCAGAGAGAGGTCGAGGTAATGGGTCTGATATGCCAGGTCTAGGAACCCACTGATGTAGTCATAAAAAGAGCAATCATCCTGGTCGAGGAGTAGGGTTGTGGACCAAAATCCAGTGCCAATATTGCACCGGTACCTATATGACCAGTTTGTCCAGGACCGAATCAGAACGGAGATTTCGGTGCCTTATCACTGTTTCACTTAAATGCCTGAGCTGTCTAGGTGGCGGCAAGGGACTGTCTTTGAGTGAGTCATTAAACTGTTAATTCAACTAACACTTCCAAAAATGCAGATTCATGAAAAGATCGATGTAATGAAACAAGGTGTTGAAATTATTTAAACTTTGAGCGCCACTTTACAAGGCTCAGCTGAGCAGCAATGCACCACATGGGCAACGCTGAAACTGATGCTTCACTTCATAGAGATCAATTGTATTGATTCAATGCTCTGAACACCACTGACGCAATTCATGGGAAATACCTTAAATGTTTAAAGGATGATACGACAGAGATTTCGCTTTTTTTGGACATGGCAAACTTATTATCATTATTTTTCTTTTATGAATATATGACTTGACCTGAAGAACAGACGCAGGTAATTGTATGCGCTAAGTCAATCTCTCTCTCATTCACTGTCTGTTTAAACAAAGTGCAAAACAAAAAGAGCATAGCCTTATTAAAAAAAAAATATCCTGGTTACTGTGGTTGCTTGCATTCCTCTACTAATACCTGTTGTTAGAAGTAATAATAATAGTAGCTGTTATTTAGTGTTAAATTATTGTAGTTGGGTTAGGTGGCTTAGGTTTTATTGTGAAATTGTTGTGTAAATTTGTTGTGTTTTGTATTTACTTATATTTATATATTTAAGTATACTTTAAACTTTTAATATATTGTCCAATTTAAAGACTTTTTTTCAATAAAAAGCAGCTCTTTAATGTCATCCATCTGCATTTTGTGGCTCTTTTTTTAAGTATCGGTTCAGGCAGCATTTAGGCACCGGTACCATTTTAAAAGTATCGATTTGGCACAGGTATCGTAAAAAACCCAAACTATACCCAACCCTAGTCAGGAGGAGAAGATGGCGAATGGCTGGAAGATGCATTTATCTTCTAATATTTTATTTCTTTATATGTCCATATATCACAGCATCCCCTGACACTACAAGCATTTCTTCAACTGACTCCCAAACATCTACTGAAACAACTTCTACAAGTAAGTATTGTTCATGGACAACTGTGTAAACACTTATAGCTGTATTTTATTAATTTTTATTACCAATGAAGTTGTATTATAGCTGCGTTTCCACCGCAGGAACTTTACCCAGGAACTAGGAACTTTGGGCTGGTACTCGGTGTGTTTACACCGCAGGAACCAGGGTCTAAATGAAGTTCCGGGTAGATATTTCCCCCTCCGAAAGTCCCTGCTCGCGAGGTAGTACTTTTTCAAAGTTCAGGAACTTTCGCGGGTGGGGCTTGTGCGCTGAACATGCTGATTGGTTGTGTTCACGCCGCATAATGATTGAATAACTCCGCGTAGCATTTTATTTTAACCGGGATTTTTAGAATATTGGAGTTCGTGGCTTCATGCAGTAATGAAGTTCCATGCAGTAAGAGTTGTCTGTCTGCAAATATGGAATTTAATAAAAATAAAAAAAGGCAGCTGGACCGACGACGAGATTCAGGCTTTATTAAGCGTATTTGCGGAAGAGAAATTTTCTGCGCGTTCGTCCCAGCCTTCTCACGGTCAATGTCCGCAATAGCTGATAACATACGCTGTCTAATTTTAGATCTAACGTTAGCATTACGAGCTTTCTGAACACGCTTTAGTATCAGTGCTCGTCTCTTTTCTGCCGTTTTTTTTATTTACCTGGTTAGTAAACCAATACATCTCAAACAACTGCAGCACAGTGTGAATCTCTTCCATATTTATTATAAATGTGGCGCTCAAAACTGATTACTGTCTTTTACAGTCTAACGTACTGTCCGTCACAAGCAAGCAATGAGCAGTCGCGCGCAGTTTACCCGGTACTTTAGACCGCGATGTAAACGCAGAAAGCTACCGGTCTGGGGCAAAAAAAGTTCCTGGGAAAAAAGTTCCTGGGACAAATTGTTCCGGGCAATTGCGGTGGAAACGCGGCTTATGATAATTTTGTCAAACAGCAGCACCTACTAGATGTAATTAATATAGATAGACAATTATGACATTTCAGTTGGGAAAAGGTACTCGGTTACATGCGTAACCTCGGTTCTCTCTAGAAGAGGGAACGAGTATTGCGTAAGTTGCTGACGCTACGGGTAAAGTCATCTTTTCTCAAGATATTGAAGCCAAAAATTATCCTTAATTTTCCATTTATTGTCAACGCAGTGCAGTAGCCAGCAGACCTAGAGAAGGCAATCTTGCATGCTCATTGGCTGCCCTGCAGCAACTGCTGCAGCCTACCACTGAGCCTCGCGCGTGACGTCACGCCCAATGAGGGCGCTTTGCGTCACAGCACGCCAAAATGGGGGTGGCTTAGCGTATAAAAGTCAGACTCGGAGACTGCGTCACTGGTTTCATCAGCTGAAGCGAAAATCGCTCGTGGCGCCTGCATGGTCCGGTTACGCAATACTCGTTCCCTCTTCTAGAGAGAACCGAGGTTAGGTATGTAACCGAGTACGTTCTCTTACGAGAGGTTCTCTCGTATTGCGTAAGTTGCTTACGCTACAGGAACCCATTGTCAACGCCGTGCACGCCAAGCATCCACTTCATGAGACCCAGGGATTCCCGGGGAACATAGATAAGTGGGAATCAGGTGGCCAGCAATGCGGGCCAGCACATGTTGTAAGCACATATAGGGCATACAGATCGGCGTTGCCAGTCTATATAAATATTCACCATACAGTGCAGCTCAACCAGGAGAGTTGCTAGTTGTGAGTTGCGTAAAGTCGCGTGAGAGTAGTCTGCGCATGATAAAATCTGGGCAGGACATACACACCGCTCATACTGACAGAAGTCTAACCTGCAGGGCGGGAACTTCCAGGTTATAAAACCTAACCAATGTGGACGGGGAGGCCCAGCCTGCCGCCTCACAAATGTCCTGAATGGAAATCCCACTGGACCAAGCCCACGGAGAGGCCACGCCTCTGGTGGAATGAGCCCTAATGCCCAAGGGGCATTGCAGACCTTTAGACACATAAGCAGATGCGATAGCTTCCACTATCCATCTGGACAGGCTCTGTTTCGAGGCGGCGAGACCCTTGGTGCGCCCACCAAACGAGACAAAGAGCTGTTCCGAGTGCCTGAAAGGGGCGGACCGCGTAATGTAAGCCCTCAGCGCCCTGACGGGGCAGAGGAGATTAACATCGCTCTCACGATCGGATGCTGGCAGAGCCGATAGAGAAATTACCTGCACTCTGAAGGGAGTGCCCAACACTTTAGGGACATAGCCATGCCTTGGTTTGAGGATGACTTTAGAGTCATTTGGCCCGAACTCAAGACACGCAGCGCTAACAGATAGCGCGTGTAAATCCCCCACACGTTTGACTGATGACAGAGCTGTCAGAAAAACGGTTTTGAGCGAGAGGTACTTTAGGTCCACGGAGTCTATCGGTTCAAAGGGGAAAGCTTTCAGGGCCTCTAGGACCAAGGAAAGATCCCACATGGGAACCGACGGGGGTTTCATCCTTCTGGCTCCTCTAAGGAAGCGGATGACAAGCTCGTTTCTTCCTATTGACTGACCGCGCGTCGACTCAGTGAACGCTGCAACGGCCGCCACATATACTTTAAGCGTGGATGGGGACCTGCCCTTATCCAACAGCTCTTGAAGGAAGCCAAGCAACCACGGGACCCCACACGTTCGTGGGTCTAGATTTCTATCAGCAAACCATTTGGAGAACACAGACCATTTAGACGCGTAGAGCCGCCTCGTAGAGGGAGCTCTAGATTGCGTAATCGTGTTCATCACTCCTTCTGGCAGGAGAACGGTATTCATTGATTAACCATGCGTGCAGAGACCAGCGCTCTGGATGGGGATGCCAGATTGAGCCGCGGGCTTGAGAGAGGAGATCTCTCCTCACCAGAATCGGCCAAGGGGCTGTGTGTGACAGCCGCATCAGCTCCGGGAACCAGATTTGATTCTCCCATCGCGGGGCTATAAGGAGCACCGAGTGGCGCGTTTCCCTGATCCTCTTGATTACCTGTGGTAACAGAGAGACCGGAGGGAAAGTATAAAGTGGGAAGCTGGGCCAGATTTGGGCCAGAGCATCCTCGTTCTTTGAAAAGAACATCAGGCAATGAGCGTTGTCTTTTGACGCAAACAGGTCGACTTCTGCTTTGCCGAAAAGGCGCCACAGTAACTGGACTGTTTGGGGGTGCAGGGACCATTGCCCTGGGGGAACGCAGTTCCTGGACAGTTTGTCTGGGCTGTCGTTCAGGTGGCCTGGCGCAGCTCTCAGAGAAGGCGTTCTGTCAGATAGCAGAGACTCCTGGATCTGACGCCGCCCTGACGGTTTATGTAGGACACCACAGACATGTTGTCCCGTACGAACGGGAGGAAGCGCTTGAGCCGAGACGAAAGTGAAACAGCCAGCCACGGCAAATTTACATTTACATTTATTCATTTAGCTGACGCTTTTATCCAAAGCGACTTACAATTGCTATATTTCAGAGGTCGCACGCCTCTGGAGCAACTAGGGGTTAAGTGTCTTGCTCAGGGACACATTGGTGTCTCACAGTGGATTCGAACCCGGGTCTCTCACACCAAAGGCATGTGTCTTATCCACTGCGCCATCACCACCCCACACCACCCCAAATGTCTCGACCGCTATCATCTCCAGACAGTTTATGTGGAAGTGTCTCTCTTGGTCTGACCACAAGCCAAAGGCTGGTCTGCCCTCGAAGAGGGCGCCCCAACCTAAGTTGGAGGCGTCCGTCGAGATGACCTTTCGGTGTGAGACAGCTCCCATTGTCACCCCCCGCTGGTACCAGTCGGCCGCTAACCAGGGCTGCAGAGCCGAAACGTAGCTCTGAGTCACTCTGATCCAGCTGCTGCCTGAAACCCAATCCTGGTGAGGCAATCGGGCGTTCAACCAACGTTGCAGCGGGCACATGCGCAGCAGGCCCAGCTGAAGCACAGCCGCAGCCGATGCCATACAGCCCAGCATCCTCTGGAATGTTTTCAGAGAAGCAATGCTGCCCTCCTGGAAAGATGCGACCAGGTGTCGCTCACGGCACGCGCGCTGTGTCGATAAACGGGCCGTCATAGCCACAGAGTCCAATTCTATTCCTAGAAAGGAAACTGACTGACTGGGCGGTAATGAGCTCTTGGTCCAGTTGACCGTGAGACCCAGGCTTTCCAGATGACTGAGGAGCACTGTTCTGTGAGATAACAGTTCTATCTCTGACTGTGCTAAAATCAGCCAATCGTCCAAATAGTTCAGAATTCGCAAGCCTTGTTTTCTCAAGGGGGCGAGAGCCGCGTCCATGCACTTCGTAAATGTACGGGATGCTAAAGACAGGCCGAACGGGAGGACGGTGTATTGATATACCCGACCGTCGAAGGCGAATCTCAAGAATGGCCTGTGACGGGGTACTATCGGAATCTGAAAGTATGCATCTTTCAGATCGAGAGAGATAAACCAGTCCCTCGGGCGAACTTGCGCGAGGATTTGTCTGGTCGTGAGCATTTTGAACGGTCTTCTCATGAGAGCTTTGTTCAAATATCTCAGATCTAAGATAGGTCTTTGAGCTCCGTCCTTCTTGGGTACGAGAAAATAGCGGCTGTAAAAGCCTGACTCGCTCAGAGAAGGAGGTACTGGTTCTATGGTCCCTTTGCACCGCAGTTTGGCTATTTTTGCGCGGAGTAGATGCGCTACATCCGCTTTCACTTTCGTCTCGGTAAAACACCAACGGCGTGAGCCGGATGACCAGAAATTATACTCTTTTTGAGATTTCTCTGGGTCACCATAACAACGGCGGTTGTGTGCAGGAGAGCGGGTTGTGCTGGCGACTCGTTGGCTGCTAAATGTACGTCTGCAGTAGCCTTCTCTGAGGAGACTGACAGGACGAGATATTTTGACGGTGGTCCGGACGCAGCGTGACCCAACCGTCTTTTCCTCTCTGCTGTTGCTAGGAGGGCTTCGCATGCTCGGGCTTCAGCGCAATCTTGGGCCGGCGTCCCCGGGGGGGAGGCGGCCTGTGGCGGCTGGACGAGCGCGATCTAGGGCGGCCGCCCTGTCGACGCTGCGAAGGCTGGGGCAGAGCTGGGCGCTGGCTAGCGTTTCGTGCAGGCGGCTCATGTGGGCGACCTGCAGTGGAGCTAGAGCGTCGGGGCAGGAAGAGGTTTATGGCCTGCGAGGTCTTCTGCACTTCGGAGAAGCGGTCGACGATCCCGTTTACCGCTGGGCCGAAGAGACCAGTAGGGGAGAGCGGCGCGTCAAGAAACGCGGAGCGCTCCGATTCCCTTATGTCAGCAAGCGTCAACCAGAGGTGCCTCTCTGTGACGGTGAGCGAAGCCATGCATCTCCCGATCGCCTGAGCCGCGGATTTCGTAGCACGAAGGGAAAGATCCGTCGCGCTTCTCAAATCCGTGATGGTGGCTGGGTCCTTGCTTTTCTCGTCCCATTCACGGAGGAGATCAGCTTGAAGGATCTGCAGCACAGCCATCGAATGCAGGGCGGAAGCAGCCTTTCCGGCGGCTGAAAAGGCGCGGCCGACAAGTGCTGAGGTGGTCCTGCAGGCTTTAGACGGGAGGGCAGACTTTGAGTGCCATCTCGCAGAGGGCGGGCAAAGGTGCGCTGCGACCGCCTCCTCCACTGGGGGATTGCTTTGTACCCCTTCTCGGCAGCGCCGTCCACTTGGGAGAGCATCGAGGGGACATGTGAGTGGAGCCTCGCGGAGAATGGTGCATTCCATGATTTAGCAAGCTCAGCGTGAAGCTCTGGAATAAATGGTGCAGATCTGGAAACGGGGGGTGGGCGGCGGCTGTGGAGGAAACAGCCGTCGAGCCTATTGGGTGCGGGCTCCTTAGGCGGTGACCAATCCAGTCCGAGTTGGCCGACGGCCTTAGAGAGGAGACGCATGAGTTCCGTGTCCACGCCAGCCCGAGTACTGCTGGATTCCTGGATCGAGGAGGAGGCGGAGTGATGAGAACTCGACCACTCCTCACTGTCCAATGCCAGGATGGAACAGCTGTCACCTGGGTCGATTCCTTCAGCTTCGTCCCCTGAGACGGCGGCAGTGAGGGCCGAAGCCGGCAGCTGCATGTCCGGGAGGGGCGGAGAAGGAGAGAGGGAGGCTGGCGGGATGAAATCAGGCGAGCCCTTCACTGTGACCTCAGGCTCCGGTATCCTCTGTGAACGGCGCTTCTTCTTGCGCGGTCCAGAGGGCGGAGTGACAGTGTCCGTGGTGAAGGCCTCGAGTCGAGCCCGCAGGGTCGACAGCGGAAGCGCTTCACAGTGCACGCAGCCTCCCGAATCTAGGGCGAGGGCTGCGTGGTCTGGGCCCAGGCAGAGAGCGCAGATCACATGGCGGTCTCCGGCGCTGAGCGGGGCTCTGCACGAGCCACAGGAAAGGCGAGGCATTTTGAAAAAAAAACGCTCGCGCTCTTTTAGAGAGAGAGTGAGTGTCGCAGTGGCGAACACACACAGGCAAATGCTGTATAAAGGATACTCGACACTGGATGGCATAGCAGGCACGGAAGGCTGAAGGTGGCGAAGACGACCAGCTTCTTCAGGCGCTTTCCTCTGCGTGCTGGTCGCTGGTTTCAACGGCTGAAGGCTTCTCTCAGAGTCCAGCGATGCGGAGAGCTTCGCTGAAGATGATGAAATCGGTGTTGCCTGTGAAGGTGACACCTGAAATCGGTGGCGCAGCCTCCGAGCCTGACTTTTATACACTAAGCCCATTTTGGCGGGCTGTGACGCGTAGAGGGCGCGAAGTCACGCACGAGGCTCAGTGGTAGGCTGCAGCAGTTGCCGCAGGGCAGCCAATGAGCACGCATGATTGCATGCTCTCGGTCTGCTGGCTGCTGCACTGCGTTGACAATAAATGGAAAGTTAAGGATAATTTTTGGCTTCAATATCTCGAGAAAAAATGACTTTACCCGTAGCGTAAGCAACTTACGCAATATGAGAGAACCTCATATTTATGAACCTCATATCATTAACTGTATTTATGCAGTTTACAGATGCTGTCATATCATTTTTGCAATACCGAATTTCATTTCATTTCATGTAGAAATGTCATTTTAAGCATGTCAATGAATATTGCTTGCATGATGTTTCTATTCATACATTTAAATATTTTAGCACCCCTTGCCACAACAAGCTCTTCTTCAACTGAGTCTCAAACATCAGATTTTTCAAGTGAGTATTTTTATTCATGGACAATTGTGTACTTCATGTTAGTGTTAAAGTGGTAAATTATAATAATACTTACAATAATAATACTGGACAATGAACTGAACCAAACACATGACTTAAAATACACACAGGATAATGAGAAACTAGGTAAATGAAGGTATAATCCATACTGGGGTGGGCAGGAGGGCCATGACTAGCCTGACAAGCCAGACCCACTTCAAGATGTTGGGTCTGGGAAAACACCACTGGCAGGGGTCAATCCGAGGGGCGGGATAAACGGTTGTCTTTCAAATTCCCTCTGCACGCAATAGGATAGCGCTACAACCAACCAGAGCAACGAAGAAGGGGACGTAGTCAAAGCGACGGCCTTTAGTGCCAATCTTTGTTTTTTTCTCAAAGAAAAGCTTAACTCCAAGTCTTCCAGAGTCGCGGCCAAAGCCGATTTGAAAGACCGCTGTTCGGCAGCAACAGCCATCTTCTTTGTTTTCAAGTAGCAGGGAATTCACGCGGAACCATTGCAACTCTGCTGTCATTATGTTAAGCCCGCCCACCAACTCTATACACGATGTGATTGGCCTGACTAGAGTTTGGTTTTTCCAGCTCGCAGACAACCCTGGCTGCAAATTACATTTGCTGCCGCTAGTGTGCGTCTAGATTTCTAGGCTAGGCCAAGACACCCAGGCGAAAGATTCCCAGTCTTCCTCCACCTCACTCACAGTGAAGGAGGAACCACTCTTTGCAAGCACTAACTCTACAAAATCTATAAAACATCTATCAAGGACCAAAAATAGGCAGAGAAAATAGTTGTTTTAACATGTCATTAAGTCCAGTCCGAAAAAGGTGATCAGTGAGAGGTTGAGGTAATGGGTCTGATACGCCAGGTCTAGGAACTCACTGATGTAGTCATAAAAAAGAGCAATCATCCTGGTCGAGGAGTAGGGTTGTGGACCAAAATCCAGTGCCAATATGGCACCGGTACCTATATGACCAGTTTGTCCAGGACCGAAACAGAACGGAGATTTCGGTGCCTTATCACTGTTTCACTTAAATGCCTGAGCTGTTGAGGTGCCGGCAAGGGACTGTCTTTGAGTGAGTCATTAAACTGTTAATTCAACTAACACTTCCAAAAACGCAGATTCATTAAAAGATCGATGTAATGAAACAAGGTGTTGAAATTATTTAAACTCTAAATCAATCTCTCTCTCTCATTCACTGTCTGACTCTGTTTAGGCTTGTTAAATGCAAATCCATGGAGCCTCTGTACAAATCACAATGATAAACAGTCTTGTTATCATTATTATTTTATTTAGCATTCAATACACACACACGAAGTGCAAAACAAAAAGAGCATAGCCTTATAAATAAAAATATTATATTATAAAAAATATTTATAATAAAATATATAATATACAGTAATATATAATATAAATAATATTATAAATAAAAAAAAATATTGTGGTTACTGTGGTTGCTTGCATTCCTCTACTAATACCTGTTGTTAAAAGTAATAATAATAGTAACTGTTATTTAGTCTTAAATTATTGTAGTTGGGTTAGGTGGCTTAGGTTTTATTGTGAAATTGTTGTGAAAATTTGTTGTGTTTTGTATTTACTTATATGTATATATTTACTGTAAGTATACTTTAAACTTTTAATATATTGTCCAATTTAAAGACTTTTGCATTTTGTGGCTCTTTTATAAAGTTTCGGTTCAGGCAGCATTTAGGCACCGGTACCATTTTAAAAGTATCGATTTGGCACAGGTATCATAAAAAACCCAAACTATACTCAACCCTAGTCAGAAGGAGAAGATGGCGAATGGCTGGAAGATGCATTTATCTTCTCTAGGTCCTGTATTCTGTTATGGTTTAGGCAGGCAATGGAAGAGAGGGAGAGGTGGATCCAATAACAGCTTTTTCACTTACTTGAAAAAGAAAACAAACCAACACAGAACAAATTTTGGCGCCAGAGAAAATCTAACAACTAGGCATCAAGCATAGACAATACAGGTAATTGAACTGAATCAAACAGAGGGCTTAAACACACAGAGGATAAAGAGAAACTAAACAGGAAACGAGTGAAGACAATCGGTCACCAAGGGAATAAAGTAGACCCAGGGAAAACAGGAACTAATAAACTAAGTCAATGGAAAAGTAAACTGAAGATCAAAGTGGAGTCAGATGGACTGAATACCAAGGGGCAGAAGGACCAAATTGACATCACAGGCACGGGGGTCCAAGGCGGAACTGGAGTGTCAGAGGACTGAGGCGGAGATGAGAGCTCGGAAGACAGAGCAGGAGGCAGTGGGAGTGAGGACAAAGGAGGAGCCGGAGGGATGAAGTAGCCGGTGGAGCCAAAAGGGTGGAGGGATGGGGCATAGCCAGAGGCAGAGCCGGTGTCTCAGGAAGATGAATCAAGCCGGGCAAATGAGCGGAGCCAGTAGAAGGTGCGGAGCCACGGACCCAGCTGGAGCCAGAAAACTAGATGGAGCCTGTAGAGGGGGTGGAGCAGGGGAACTGCGCAGAACAAGCCAAGACGA
The DNA here is from genome assembly GCA_026230005.1 of Gila orcuttii. Taxonomy (NCBI): domain Eukaryota; kingdom Metazoa; phylum Chordata; class Actinopteri; order Cypriniformes; family Leuciscidae; genus Gila; species Gila orcuttii. Next base: position 21,661,471 of record JAPDVR010000025.1, read on the forward strand.
AGGAGCCAGCGAGCTGTGCAGAACAAGCGAGAATAAAGCAGCCAGGAAGCTGGGTAGAACTGGTGGAAAGGAGCCAGGCAGAGCCAGCTGAAATGAAGGTGCCAGGGAGCCAGGCAGAACAAGCAGAGACAAAGGAGTTAATGGAGGATGGGCTTGGGAACAAGTAGGAACTGGCTAGTCCAGTATTCCAACTGGAATAGAAGGGGATTCATTCTACCTCGTTATGGGGACATGGTTGGGTCTCTGATCCAGTATCTCCAATTGAATTAGTGCTCCTACTGGGACGTACATGGCAGCTGGCTGTATCTCCAGGACAGACTTGTATGCTCAGGCTCAGGTTCTGTGGCAGGCTTGGGCTCAGGCTGTGGGTCTGTGGCGGGCACATGGCATCAAACAGGCATCAAGCAAAGACAATACAGGTTATTGAACTGAACAAAACAGAGGGCTTAAACGCACACAGGATAAAGAGAAACTATTGTATTGAAGTAAATATATATCCTTGTAAGCATGACAAGTATTGCACAGTGAAACTATATTATTTATTTCTATATCAAAATATTCTAGCAGCCACTGCCACTACAATGTATTCTTCAACTGAGTCTCAAACATCACCTCCTACAAGTGAGTATGTTTGTTCATGGACATTTGAGTAAGCATGATAATAGGAAAATGATATCAGTAGTTTATTCACATGCTCATGGTCAAGTAATATTCATATACAGTTGTCTTAACACTTTCTTAGAAAGTTCTTCTGTTTTACTGTTACACTTAATACTGTAGTTACTTCTGTATTTCAAATCACATCCTGAGTATCAAACATCAGCACCTAAAATAAAAAATGTGTACTGTTATATGCCTATATTATAAATTTGTGTGATGATAATTCTTGAAATGCAGAATTTCATTTTATGCAATAGAGTTTTTGTAAACATGTCAACAAATATATATATATATATATATATATATATATATATATTTGTTGACATGTTTACAAAAACTCTATTGCATAAAATGAAATTCTGCATTTCAAGAATTATCATCACACAAATTTATAATATAGGCATATAACAGTACACATTTTTTATTTTAGGTGCTGATGTTTGATACATACATATATATATATATATATATATATATATATATATATATATATATATATATATATATATATATATTTAATATAATTTTACTTATTTCATGTCACTTCCTGAGTATCAAACATCAGTCCCTATCAGTTAAAACTTTTATAATGTAATATACATTCTTCAAACAGTAATACATTGATTGTAATACAAAAAAAATATTGTATGAACATATACCATTGTTAGTTTGTAAGTAATATTTCATAAATATTTGTTTTTATTTCATTATATGTCTATATATCACAGCATCCCTTATCACTACAATCATCTCTTCAACTGACCCTGAAACATCTACTGAAACAACTTCTACAAGTAAGTAATGTTCATGGAGAACTGTATAAACACTTATACCTGTATTTTATTGATTTGTATTACTAATGAAGTTTTATTATGATAATTGTGTCAAACAGCAGCACCTACGAGATGTAATTAATATAGACTATTATGACATTTCAGTCGGAAAAACTGTTAACGCAGTTTACAGATGCTGTTTTATTTACAGAATTTAATTTAATGTAGTAATGTCATTTTAAGTATGTCAACGAATATTACTTGCATAATGTTTCTATTCACATCTAAATTATTTAGCACCCACTGCAACTAAAAGCTCTTCTTCAACTGACTCACAAACTTCAACTTTTTCAAGTGAGTATTTTTATTCATGGACAACTGAGTAAACATGTTAATAGGAAAATGATTTCAGTAGTTCATTATTTTAGTGTTAATGTGGTAAATTTTAATAATAATAACAACAACACTAGACAAGGAACTGAACAACACACAGGACTTAAAAAGCACACAGCATGACACAGAATAATCAGAAACTAAACAAGACACGGGTGAACACAATCATTAACCAAGGAAACAAACTAACTGAGCCTAGACGTAACAATACCTCCCCCACCCCTGAGGTGATTGGAAGGGAAGGTATAATTCATACTGGGATGGGAAGGAGGGCCAAGACACCCCAGAGTCCATGGAGGGACCGGTGGAGAGAAAAACCAAGGAGTGGCTGGCAGAGGAAGGATCCACGGAGCAGTAGGAGGAGGAGCCCTGTGTGACACCAGTGAATCCACTTCTCCTGACGATGCTGGATGGCTGAAGGTCCGCAGTGTTGTCCTCTGTGTTTTTCACCAGGACAGAGCCATGGGAACTGAAGACAAAAGTGGAATTTGGTGGGCTTGATACCAAGGTGCAGATGGAGGGATAAAGGACCAAATCGACACCAAGCACAGGGGTCTAAAGTGGAACCAGAGGGTCAGAGGACTGAGGCGGCGATGAGGGCTCAGAAGACAGAACCAGTGGGAGTGAGGACAAAGGAGTCATCGAAGGGATGGAGCCAGCCGGAGCCAGAGGAGGGGGTGGAGCCAGAAAACCCAATGAAGCCAGCAGAGGAGGCGGAGTCAGAAAACTGAATTGAGTCTGCAGAGGGGGTGGAGCCAGAGAGCTGGGTAGAACAAGCGAAGACGAATGAGCCACAGAGCTGTGTAAACTGGTGGAGACGAAGGAGCCAGGCAGAACATGCGGAACTGAAGGAGCCAGGGAGGCGGGCGGAACAAGCGGTGACAAAGGAGTTAATGGAGGAGGAAGGGCTCGGGAACAAGTAAGAACTGCCGAGTCCAATATTTCAACTGGAATAGAACTGAGTCTCAAACATCAGCTTTTTATAGAGAGTAATTTTTATTTATGGATAATTGAGTAAGTATGTTAATAGGAAAATTAGATTAGTAGTTAACTTATTTTAGTGTTAATGTGGTAAATAATAAAAATTATTACAATAACTATACAGGACAATGAACTGAACCAAACACAGGACTTAAAATACACACAGGATAATGAGAAACAAAACAAGACATAGGTGAACACAATCGGTAACCAAAAAATCAAACTAACTGAGCTTAGACATGACATTACCCCAGACCCCCCCCCCCACCCCTTGATGGAGGGGGAGGTATAATCCATACTGGGGTGGGTAGGAATGCCAAGACACCCAGGCGAAAGAGTACATGGAGAGAGAAACCAAGGAGTGGCTGGTGGAGGAAGGAACCACAGAGGAGTAGATGGGGAAGGCCTCTTGCGACACCAGTGAATCCACTTCTGCTGATGATTCCGGAGGGCTGAAGGTCCACGGCGGTGCCCTCCCCGGTTTTGAACAGGGCGTAGCCGTGGGAACTGAAGACCAAATTGGAGTAAGGTGGGCTGGATACCAAGGGGCAGATGGAGGGATGAAGGACCAAATTGACACCGCAGGCACGGGGGGCCAAGGCAGAACCGAAGGGTCAGAGAATTGAGGTGGAGATGAGGGCTCGGAAGACAGAGCTGGGGGCAGTGGGAGTGAGGACAAAGGAGAAGCCGGAGAGACGGAGTAGTCGGTGGAGCCAAAAGGGTGGAGGGATGTCACAGGAAGATGAGGCAAGCCAGGCAAATGGGCGGTGCCAGTGTGTGGATGTGGGTGTGGATCCACGGACCCAGCTGGAGCCAGCAGAGGGGGTAAAGTCAGAGAACCCAATGAAGTTAGCAGAGGAGGCGGAGCCAGTAAACTGGATGGAGCCTGCAGAGGGGTGGAGCCAGGGATCTGTGCAGAACAAGCCAAGACGAAGGAGCCAGGGAGCTGGGTGGAACCAGTGGAGATGAAGGAGCCGGGCGGAACCAGCTGAGACAAAGAAGTTAACTGGCGTGAAGAAGACAAACTGGCGTGTCCAATATTCAAAATTGAATAGAAGGGGATACATTCTACCTCGTTATGGGGACATGGGTGGGACTCTGCTCCAGGATGTCCAATTTAATTAGTGCTCCTACTGGGACGTACATGGCAGCTGGCTGTAGCTCCAGGACAGACTTGTATGCTCAGGCTCAGGGTCTGTAGCAGGCTTGGGCTCAGTCTATGGGTCCTTGGCAGGCAGGTGGTAATCATAGTCTTCCTGCACTTCACCCACAGTGAAAGAGGAACCACTCTTTGCAAGAACTAACTCTACAAAATCCATACAACCTCCCTCAAGGAACAAAACTGGGCAGGGGAAATAGTTGTTTTAACATGTCATTAAGTCCAAAAAAGGTGACCAGTGAGCGGTCGGGGTAATGGGTCTGATATGCCAGGTCTAGGGACTCAAAGGAGCGATCATCCTGGGAGAGGAGGCGGCAGCAAATTGCTAGAAGATGCATTTATTTTCTCTAGGTCCTGTAGTTTGGTTGGTTTAGACAGTCGATGGAAGAAAGGTAGAGGTGGATCCAATAACAGCTGTTTCACTTTACTAATGAAACAAAACAAAGAAAACAAACCAACACAGAACAAAATTTGGCGCAAGAGATAATAAAATAGTTAGGCATCAAACAAAGACAATACAGGTCAATTAACTGACCAAAACAGAGGGCTTAAACGCACACAGGATAAAGAGAAACTAAACAAGACACAGGTGAAGGCAATCGGTCACCAAGGAAATAAAGCTAACCCAGGGAAAACATGAACTAGCAAACTAAGTAATTGGAAAAGTAAACTGTTTTAACAAAATTTACTATGTCACATTCTTTTAATAGTAATTATTTTAATACAGAATGTTATTGTATTAACATAATTATATATACTTGTAAGCATGACAAGTATTGCACAGTGAAACTATATAATTTTTTTCTATATCAAAATATTCTAGCAGCCACTGCCACTACAATGTATTCTTCAACTGAGTCTCAAACATCAGCTCCTACAAGTGAGTATGTTTGTTCATGGACATTTTAGTAAGCATGATAATAGGAAAATGATATCAGTAGTTTATTCACAATGAAGCTGGCAGTAGCTCCAGGATAGATTTGTAAGCTCAGTCTCAAGGTCTGTAGCAGTCGTGTGCTCAGGCAGCCAGATGGCAGTCCGTGGCAGCCAGATGATAATCATAGTCTTCCTCAACCTCATCTACGGTGAAAGAGGAACCACTCTTAGAGGAATAGTGCTCTTAGTTTTGACTTCTGCCTTTGACACTGTAAACCACTCTATCCTATTATCCCGACTTAAACAAAGTGTTGGCATTACGGGCATAGCCCTAAATTGGTTTGAATCTTATTTGGCAGATAGGACTTTTGCTGTCCACCTTGGGAATTGCTCTTCATCTGTTGCCCCTCTTTCTTGTGGGGTCCCTCAAGGTTCCATTTTGGGACCCATGCTCTTTTCTCTGTACATGCTGCCCTTAGGGTCCATTTTTAAAAACATAACATTTCTTTCCACTGTTTTGCAGACGATGTACAAATCTATTTGCCTGTAAAAATCAATGAGAAGGACACTGTCCAGCCTTTGTTGAACTGCTTGAGTGATCTAAAAGTTTGGTTGGATCAGAATTATCTCTGTCTTAATGATAATAAGACTGAAATTGTTGTGTTTGGTTGTGAGGTACATTTTAATGCCTGTGTAGATGCTCTTGGTACTTTAGGTTCCCATATTCTACCTTTTACCAAGAATCTGGGTGTGATTTTTGACAATGCTTTTACATTTGACAAACAGATTAGTTCAGTTGTTAAAACCAGTTTCTTCCAGCTGAGACTTTTGGCTAAGGTCAAGCAATACCTGCTACGCAAAGACTTTGAAAGAGTCGTACATGCATTTATTACGTCCCGTTTAGACTATAGTAACTCTTTGTATGTTGGATTGGATCAGTCATCCCTTCGTCGGTTAGTTAGTCCAGAACGCAGCAGCTCGACTTTTAACCGGGACCAAAAAGCGCGATCACATTACACCAGTTTTTTCCATGCTTCACTGGCTTCCTGTTTGCGTCAGGATTGAATTTAAAATTGTATTAATTGTTTTCAAAATCTTAAATGGGTTGTCGCCGCCTTATTTATCTGAGCTTTTACATGTCCACACACCTGTCAAAGCACTTAGGTCTTCTGATCATATGCTCCTCGATGTGCCCAGATCCAGGTTAAAAAACAAACATGACCGAGCCTTTGCAGTGGCTGCTCCAGACCTTTGGAATAGTCTACCTAGTCATATAAGAAAAGCTCGGACCATTGAAACATTCAAGTCCTTGCTTAAGACCCATTACTATGCGTTGGCTTTCGATTCAAGTTGAGCTTTGATATCTTGACATTTTTATATATATATATTTATATATTGTGTATTGTTTGTGTATATTATCTCTTTGACTTTGAACCCTGTGAAGCACTTTGGTCAATTATGGTTGTTTTTAAACGTGCTATACAAATAAAATTGAACGGAACTGCACTGAACTCTTTGCAAGCACTAACTCTACAAAATCCATAAAACCTTCCTAAAGGACCAAAACTGGGCAGGGGGAAATAGTTTTTTAACATGTCATTAAGTCCAGTCCTAAACAAAAGTTATCAGTGAGCGGTTGGGTAATGGGTCTGATACACCAGGGGTGCTTTTCAATATCCCTCCTCGTTTCCTCGCTCCTCCGTCCTTCATCCTATGACCTGGAAACCAAACAAGCTCAGCCATCTTAAAGGACATCTCAATTCTCGAATTGCACCGCAAGGAACTTGTGAGGAAGCTTCCTGAGAAGCTATGAGTGAGGATGCACAGGTGTATCTTTTGAGGAAGTCTTTCTTGTCGAGAAACCTACCTTTATTATTTATTAATTTTGTAAATAACCAAATTACCAAAGAGCAGATCCTTTGAGCACAGCTGATGACGCAGTGAAGTGACGATTATCAACAATTTACCAATATACAAACAAGCTTTCCTTCGATTCTTTCATCCTTCTCTCGCATCCTGAAGGGGTGGAGCTAAGACGCGAATAAAGGAAGCAAGGAAAGGAAAACGAGGATGCACAAATAAGAATTAACCCCCCCGGTCTAGGATGTCACTGATGTGGTCCCCAAAAGAGCGATCATCCTGGGTGAGGAGGCGGCAGCGAATGGCTGGAAGATGCATTTATCTTCTCTAGGTCCTGTATTCGGTTATGGTTTAGGCAGGCGAAGGAAGAGAGGGAGAGGTGGATCCAATAACAGCTGTTTTACTTTATTAATGAAACAAAACAAACCAACACGGAACGATATTTGGCACAGAAGAAAATATAACAGCTAGGCATCAAATGTAGACTATACAGGTCAATGAACTGAACCAAACAGAGGGCTTAAACGCATACAGAATATAGAGAATATAAACAAGAAAAAGTAGATCCAAGGGAAACAGGATATAACAAACTAAAATTCATTAGAAAAGTAAACTTTAAAAAAATATTTTTTTTTACAGTTTGTCATGTTCTTTTAATAGTAATTCTTGTAATACAGAATGTCATTGTATTAAAATATATATCCTTGTAAGCATAACAATTATTGCCCAGTGAAACTATATTTCTTTCTATTTCAAAATATTCCAGCAGCCACTGCCACAACAATCTCTTCAACTAATCAAACGTCAGCTCCTACAAGTGAGTATGTTTATTCATGGACATTTGAGTAAACATGTTAATAGGAAGATTATTTCAGTAGTCTATTCACATGCTCATGCTCAAGTAATATTCATGTACAGAGAAATCTTAACACTTCCTTAGAAAGGTCTACTGTTTTACTGTTACAAGTAATAGGTAGGCTACTTCAGTATTTCAAATCACATCCTGAGTGTCAAACATCAGCACTTTAAGTAAAATGTCTATATTATATATTTGTGTCATAATAATTCTTGAAATGCAGAATTCCTTTGAATGCATGCAAACAAATCTTTGTAGACATGTCAATAAATATAAAGAAAATTGTCATTTCCTGAGTATCAAACGTCTCGGGTTACGACTGTAACCCTCGTTCCCTGAGAAGGGAACGAGACGCTGCATCGAGAATCGACACATTGGGGAACGCCTTCAGCGTGACGCGTCTGAAGCCTGTATGGAACTAGTCCAATCTTGATTGGTGTTGCGTCATGACGTCAGCCGTGACGTCGCATGTGACGGTGAGCAGAAGCTATAAAAGGGAACCGGATCATAACAATGGCAGCTTTTAATTGGTCAAAGCAAGCCTTACTCAGGAGCGCTAGAAGTGTGGCCGAGGGACGCAGCGTCTCGTTCCCTTCTCAGGGAACAAGGGTTACAGTCGTAACCCGAGACGTTCCCTTTCGAGGGAACTCGCGCTGCGTCGAGAATCGACACATTGGGGAACGAAATGCCCACTGCGCCACACTGAGAGAATCCGCCCTGGTGTGAAGCAAACTGGCACACTCAAGACGAGAGAACCCGTGAACCCGGTGTAGAGGCCAGATCCAAACTGTAGTGTTTTATAAAGGTGTGAGGGGAAGCCCAGCCTGCAGCATCGCAGACCTCCTGGAGGGAGACTCCTGCTAGCAGAGCCTTAGAGGAAGCCACTCCCCTAGTGGAGTGGGCTTTAAGCGCCAGAGGTGAAGGCAAATTACGCACCTCGTAAGCTGAAGAGATTGTCTCCACTATCCATCTGCTAATAGTTTGTTTCGAAGCAGGTGACCCCTTCCTAGGGGACCCAAAGCACACAAGTAGCTGGTCTGATTTCCTCCATCCCGAAGTTCTTTGCACATAGATCTCTAGGGCTCGGATTACCCCCGGCGAGCAGGAACGCTACCTTGAAAGACATAAACTTCTCAGTCACCTCATCCAAAGGTTCGAAGGGTGCCAGAGATAACCCCTCAAGAACCACTGCCAGGTCCCACGTGGGGACCCTGGACTGGATGAGAGGCCTCATCCTCCTAACTCCACGAAGGAAACGTACTATAAGTGGGTGTCTCCCCAAGGTGCCCACCCCTAAAGGCGTGTGGAAGGCAGCTAAGGCCGCCACATAGACCTTAAGCGTGGACGGGGAGAGCCCGTCAGAGAAACGACTTTGAAGGAACTCCAGCACTGAAGCCACAGGGCAGTTAACTGGGTCATGTAGTGTAGTCATAAAAAAGAGCAATCATCCTGGTCGAGGAGTAGGGTTGTGGACCAAAATCCAGTGCCAATATGGCACCGGTACCTATATGACCAGTTTGTCCAGGACCGAAACAGAACGGAGATTTCGGTGCCTTATCACTGTTTCACTTAAATGCCTGAGCTGTTGAGGTGCCGGCAAGGGACTGTCTTTGAGTGAGTCATTAAACTGTTAATTCAACTAACACTTCCAAAAACGCAGATTCATTAAAAGATCGATGTAATGAAACAAGGTGTTGAAATTATTTAAACTCTAAATCAATCTCTCTCTCTCATTCACTGTCTGACTCTGTTTAGGCTTGTTAAAAGCAAATCCATGGAGCCTCTGTACAAATCACAATGATAAACAGTCTTGTTATCATTATTATTTTATTTAGCATTCAATACACACACACGAAGTGCAAAACAAAAAGAGCATAGCCTTATAAATAAAAATATTATATTATAAAAAATATTTATAATAAAATATATAATATACAGTAATATATAATATAAATAATATTATAAATAAAAAAAAATATTGTGGTTACTGTGGTTGCTTGCATTCCTCTACTAATACCTGTTGTTAAAAGTAATAATAATAGTAACTGTTATTTAGTCTTAAATTATTGTAGTTGGGTTAGGTGGCTTAGGTTTTATTGTGAAATTGTTGTGAAAATTTGTTGTGTTTTGTATTTACTTATATGTATATATTTACTGTAAGTATACTTTAAACTTTTAATATATTGTCCAATTTAAAGACTTTTGCATTTTGTGGCTCTTTTATAAAGTTTCGGTTCAGGCAGCATTTAGGCACCGGTACCATTTTAAAAGTATCGATTTGGCACAGGTATCATAAAAAACCCAAACTATACTCAACCCTAGTCAGAAGGAGAAGATGGCGAATGGCTGGAAGATGCATTTATCTTCTCTAGGTCCTGTATTCTGTTATGGTTTAGGCAGGCAATGGAAGAGAGGGAGAGGTGGATCCAATAACAGCTTTTTCACTTACTTGAAAAAGAAAACAAACCAACACAGAACAAATTTTGGCGCCAGAGAAAATCTAACAACTAGGCATCAAGCATAGACAATACAGGTAATTGAACTGAATCAAACAGAGGGCTTAAACACACAGAGGATAAAGAGAAACTAAACAGGAAACGAGTGAAGACAATCGGTCACCAAGGGAATAAAGTAGACCCAGGGAAAACAGGAACTAATAAACTAAGTCAATGGAAAAGTAAACTGAAGATCAAAGTGGAGTCAGATGGACTGAATACCAAGGGGCAGAAGGACCAAATTGACATCACAGGCACGGGGGTCCAAGGCGGAACTGGAGTGTCAGAGGACTGAGGCGGAGATGAGAGCTCGGAAGACAGAGCAGGAGGCAGTGGGAGTGAGGACAAAGGAGGAGCCGGAGGGATGAAGTAGCCGGTGGAGCCAAAAGGGTGGAGGGATGGGGCATAGCCAGAGGCAGAGCCGGTGTCTCAGGAAGATGAATCAAGCCGGGCAAATGAGCGGAGCCAGTAGAAGGTGCGGAGCCACGGACCCAGCTGGAGCCAGAAAACTAGATGGAGCCTGTAGAGGGGGTGGAGCAGGGGAACTGCGCAGAACAAGCCAAGACGAAGGAGCCAGCGAGCTGTGCAGAACAAGCGAGAATAAAGCAGCCAGGAAGCTGGGTAGAACTGGTGGAAAGGAGCCAGGCAGAGCCAGCTGAAATGAAGGTGCCAGGGAGCCAGGCAGAACAAGCAGAGACAAAGGAGTTAATGGAGGATGGGCTTGGGAACAAGTAGGAACTGGCTAGTCCAGTATTCCAACTGGAATAGAAGGGGATTCATTCTACCTCGTTATGGGGACATGGTTGGGTCTCTGATCCAGTATCTCCAATTGAATTAGTGCTCCTACTGGGACGTACATGGCAGCTGGCTGTAGCTCCAGGACAGACTTGTATGCTCAGGCTCAGGTTCTGTGGCAGGCTTGGGCTCAGGCTGTGGGTCTGTGGCGGGCACATGGCATCAAACAGGCATCAAGCAAAGACAATACAGGTTATTGAACTGAACAAAACAGAGGGCTTAAACGCACACAGGATAAAGAGAAACTATTGTATTGAAGTAAATATATATCCTTGTAAGCATGACAAGTATTGCACAGTGAAACTATATTATTTATTTCTATATCAAAATATTCTAGCAGCCACTGCCACTACAATGTATTCTTCAACTGAGTCTCAAACATCACCTCCTACAAGTGAGTATGTTTGTTCATGGACATTTGAGTAAGCATGATAATAGGAAAATGATATCAGTAGTTTATTCACATGCTCATGGTCAAGTAATATTCATATACAGTTGTCTTAACACTTTCTTAGAAAGTTCTTCTGTTTTACTGTTACACTTAATACTGTAGTTACTTCTGTATTTCAAATCACATCCTGAGTATCAAACATCAGCACCTAAAATAAAAAATGTGTACTGTTATATGCCTATATTATAAATTTGTGTGATGATAATTCTTGAAATGCAGAATTTCATTTTATGCAATAGAGTTTTTGTAAACATGTCAACAAATATATATATATATATATATATATATATATATATATATATATATATATATATTTGTTGACATGTTTACAAAAACTCTATTGCATAAAATGAAATTCTGCATTTCAAGAATTATCATCACACAAATTTATAATATAGGCATATAACAGTACACATTTTTTATTTTAGGTGCTGATGTTTGATACATACATATATATATATATATATATATATATATATATATATATATATATATATATATATATATATATTTAATATAATTTTACTTATTTCATGTCACTTCCTGAGTATCAAACATCAGTCCCTATCAGTTAAAACTTTTATAATGTAATATACATTCTTCAAACAGTAATACATTGATTGTAATACAAAAAAAATATTGTATGAACATATACCATTGTTAGTTTGTAAGTAATATTTCATAAATATTTGTTTTTATTTCATTATATGTCTATATATCACAGCATCCCTTATCACTACAATCATCTCTTCAACTGACCCTGAAACATCTACTGAAACAACTTCTACAAGTAAGTAATGTTCATGGAGAACTGTATAAACACTTATACCTGTATTTTATTGATTTGTATTACTAATGAAGTTTTATTATGATAATTGTGTCAAACAGCAGCACCTACGAGATGTAATTAATATAGACTATTATGACATTTCAGTCGGAAAAACTGTTAACGCAGTTTACAGATGCTGTTTTATTTACAGAATTTAATTTAATGTAGTAATGTCATTTTAAGTATGTCAACGAATATTACTTGCATAATGTTTCTATTCACATCTAAATTATTTAGCACCCACTGCAACTAAAAGCTCTTCTTCAACTGACTCACAAACTTCAACTTTTTCAAGTGAGTATTTTTATTCATGGACAACTGAGTAAACATGTTAATAGGAAAATGATTTCAGTAGTTCATTATTTTAGTGTTAATGTGGTAAATTTTAATAATAATAACAACAACACTAGACAAGGAACTGAACAACACACAGGACTTAAAAAGCACACAGCATGACACAGAATAATCAGAAACTAAACAAGACACGGGTGAACACAATCATTAACCAAGGAAACAAACTAACTGAGCCTAGACGTAACAATACCTCCCCCACCCCTGAGGTGATTGGAAGGGAAGGTATAATTCATACTGGGATGGGAAGGAGGGCCAAGACACCCCAGAGTCCATGGAGGGACCGGTGGAGAGAAAAACCAAGGAGTGGCTGGCAGAGGAAGGATCCACGGAGCAGTAGGAGGAGGAGCCCTGTGTGACACCAGTGAATCCACTTCTCCTGACGATGCTGGATGGCTGAAGGTCCGCAGTGTTGTCCTCTGTGTTTTTCACCAGGACAGAGCCATGGGAACTGAAGACAAAAGTGGAATTTGGTGGGCTTGATACCAAGGTGCAGATGGAGGGATAAAGGACCAAATCGACACCAAGCACAGGGGTCTAAAGTGGAACCAGAGGGTCAGAGGACTGAGGCGGCGATGAGGGCTCAGAAGACAGAACCAGTGGGAGTGAGGACAAAGGAGTCATCGAAGGGATGGAGCCAGCCGGAGCCAGAGGAGGGGGTGGAGCCAGAAAACCCAATGAAGCCAGCAGAGGAGGCGGAGTCAGAAAACTGAATTGAGTCTGCAGAGGGGGTGGAGCCAGAGAGCTGGGTAGAACAAGCGAAGACGAATGAGCCACAGAGCTGTGTAAACTGGTGGAGACGAAGGAGCCAGGCAGAACATGCGGAACTGAAGGAGCCAGGGAGGCGGGCGGAACAAGCGGTGACAAAGGAGTTAATGGAGGAGGAAGGGCTCGGGAACAAGTAAGAACTGCCGAGTCCAATATTTCAACTGGAATAGAACTGAGTCTCAAACATCAGCTTTTTATAGAGAGTAATTTTTATTTATGGATAATTGAGTAAGTATGTTAATAGGAAAATTAGATTAGTAGTTAACTTATTTTAGTGTTAATGTGGTAAATAATAAAAATTATTACAATAACTATACAGGACAATGAACTGAACCAAACACAGGACTTAAAATACACACAGGATAATGAGAAACAAAACAAGACATAGGTGAACACAATCGGTAACCAAAAAATCAAACTAACTGAGCTTAGACATGACATTACCCCAGACCCCCCCCCCCACCCCTTGATGGAGGGGGAGGTATAATCCATACTGGGGTGGGTAAGAATGCCAAGACACCCAGGCGAAAGAGTACATGGAGAGAGAAACCAAGGAGTGGCTGGTGGAGGAAGGAACCACAGAGGAGTAGATGGGGAAGGCCTCTTGCGACACCAGTGAATCCACTTCTGCTGATGATTCCGGAGGGCTGAAGGTCCACGGCGGTGCCCTCCCCGGTTTTGAACAGGGCGTAGCCGTGGGAACTGAAGACCAAATTGGAGTAAGGTGGGCTGGATACCAAGGGGCAGATGGAGGGATGAAGGACCAAATTGACACCGCAGGCACGGGGGGCCAAGGCAGAACCGAAGGGTCAGAGAATTGAGGTGGAGATGAGGGCTCGGAAGACAGAGCTGGGGGCAGTGGGAGTGAGGACAAAGGAGAAGCCGGAGAGACGGAGTAGTCGGTGGAGCCAAAAGGGTGGAGGGATGTCACAGGAAGATGAGGCAAGCCAGGCAAATGGGCGGTGCCAGTGTGTGGATGTGGGTGTGGATCCACGGACCCAGCTGGAGCCAGCAGAGGGGGTAAAGTCAGAGAACCCAATGAAGTTAGCAGAGGAGGCGGAGCCAGTAAACTGGATGGAGCCTGCAGAGGGGTGGAGCCAGGGATCTGTGCAGAACAAGCCAAGACGAAGGAGCCAGGGAGCTGGGTGGAACCAGTGGAGATGAAGGAGCCGGGCGGAACCAGCTGAGACAAAGAAGTTAACTGGCGTGAAGAAGACAAACTGGCGTGTCCAATATTCAAAATTGAATAGAAGGGGATACATTCTACCTCGTTATGGGGACATGGGTGGGACTCTGCTCCAGGATGTCCAATTTAATTAGTGCTCCTACTGGGACGTACATGGCAGCTGGCTGTAGCTCCAGGACAGACTTGTATGCTCAGGCTCAGGGTCTGTAGCAGGCTTGGGCTCAGTCTATGGGTCCTTGGCAGGCAGGTGGTAATCATAGTCTTCCTGCACTTCACCCACAGTGAAAGAGGAACCACTCTTTGCAAGAACTAACTCTACAAAATCCATACAACCTCCCTCAAGGAACAAAACTGGGCAGGGGAAATAGTTGTTTTAACATGTCATTAAGTCCAAAAAAGGTGACCAGTGAGCGGTCGGGGTAATGGGTCTGATATGCCAGGTCTAGGGACTCAAAGGAGCGATCATCCTGGGAGAGGAGGCGGCAGCAAATTGCTAGAAGATGCATTTATTTTCTCTAGGTCCTGTAGTTTGGTTGGTTTAGACAGTCGATGGAAGAAAGGTAGAGGTGGATCCAATAACAGCTGTTTCACTTTACTAATGAAACAAAACAAAGAAAACAAACCAACACAGAACAAAATTTGGCGCAAGAGATAATAAAATAGTTAGGCATCAAACAAAGACAATACAGGTCAATTAACTGACCAAAACAGAGGGCTTAAACGCACACAGGATAAAGAGAAACTAAACAAGACACAGGTGAAGGCAATCGGTCACCAAGGAAATAAAGCTAACCCAGGGAAAACATGAACTAGCAAACTAAGTAATTGGAAAAGTAAACTGTTTTAACAAAATTTACTATGTCACATTCTTTTAATAGTAATTATTTTAATACAGAATGTTATTGTATTAACATAATTATATATACTTGTAAGCATGACAAGTATTGCACAGTGAAACTATATAATTTTTTTCTATATCAAAATATTCTAGCAGCCACTGCCACTACAATGTATTCTTCAACTGAGTCTCAAACATCAGCTCCTGCAAGTGAGTATGTTTGTTCATGGACATTTTAGTAAGCATGATAATAGGAAAATGATATCAGTAGTTTATTCACAATGAAGCTGGCAGTAGCTCCAGGATAGATTTGTAAGCTCAGTCTCAAGGTCTGTAGCAGTCGTGTGCTCAGGCAGCCAGATGGCAGTCCGTGGCAGCCAGATGATAATCATAGTCTTCCTCAACCTCATCTACGGTGAAAGAGGAACCACTCTTAGAGGAATAGTGCTCTTAGTTTTGACTTCTGCCTTTGACACTGTAAACCACTCTATCCTATTATCCCGACTTAAACAAAGTGTTGGCATTACGGGCATAGCCCTAAATTGGTTTGAATCTTATTTGGCAGATAGGACTTTTGCTGTCCACCTTGGGAATTGCTCTTCATCTGTTGCCCCTCTTTCTTGTGGGGTCCCTCGAGGTTCCATTTTGGGACCCATGCTCTTTTCTCTGTACATGCTGCCCTTAGGGTCCATTTTTAAAAACATAACATTTCTTTCCACTGTTTTGCAGACGATGTACAAATCTATTTGCCTGTAAAAATCAATGAGAAGGACACTGTCCAG
The DNA here is from genome assembly GCA_026230005.1 of Gila orcuttii. NCBI lineage: Eukaryota > Metazoa > Chordata > Actinopteri > Cypriniformes > Leuciscidae > Gila > Gila orcuttii. Next base: position 21,677,524 of record JAPDVR010000025.1, read on the forward strand.
CCTTTGTTGAACTGCTTGAGTGATCTAAAAGTTTGGTTGGATCAGAATTATCTCTGTCTTAATGATAATAAGACTGAAATTGTTGTGTTTGGTTGTGAGGTACATTTTAATGCCTGTGTAGATGCTCTTGGTACTTTAGGTTCCCATATTCTACCTTTTACCAAGAATCTGGGTGTGATTTTTGACAATGCTTTTACATTTGACAAACAGATTAGTTCAGTTGTTAAAACCAGTTTCTTCCAGCTGAGACTTTTGGCTAAGGTCAAGCAATACCTGCTACGCAAAGACTTTGAAAGAGTCGTACATGCATTTATTACGTCCCGTTTAGACTATAGTAACTCTTTGTATGTTGGATTGGATCAGTCATCCCTTCGTCGGTTAGTTAGTCCAGAACGCAGCAGCTCGACTTTTAACCGGGACCAAAAAGCGCGATCACATTACACCAGTTTTTTCCATGCTTCACTGGCTTCCTGTTTGCGTCAGGATTGAATTTAAAATTGTATTAATTGTTTTCAAAATCTTAAATGGGTTGTCGCCGCCTTATTTATCTGAGCTTTTACATGTCCACACACCTGTCAAAGCACTTAGGTCTTCTGATCATATGCTCCTCGATGTGCCCAGATCCAGGTTAAAAAACAAACATGACCGAGCCTTTGCAGTGGCTGCTCCAGACCTTTGGAATAGTCTACCTAGTCATATAAGAAAAGCTCGGACCATTGAAACATTCAAGTCCTTGCTTAAGACCCATTACTATGCGTTGGCTTTCGATTCAAGTTGAGCTTTGATATCTTGACATTTTTATATATATATATTTATATATTGTGTATTGTTTGTGTATATTATCTCTTTGACTTTGAACCCTGTGAAGCACTTTGGTCAATTATGGTTGTTTTTAAACGTGCTATACAAATAAAATTGAACGGAACTGAACTGAACTCTTTGCAAGCACTAACTCTACAAAATCCATAAAACCTTCCTAAAGGACCAAAACTGGGCAGGGGAAATAGTTTTTTAACATGTCATTAAGTCCAGTCCTAAACAAAAGTTATCAGTGAGCGGTTGGGTAATGGGTCTGATACACCAGGGGTGCTTTTCAATATCCCTCCTCGTTTCCTCGCTCCTCCGTCCTTCATCCTATGACCTGGAAACCAAACAAGCTCAGCCATCTTAAAGGACATCTCAATTCTCGAATTGCACCGCAAGGAACTTGTGAGGAAGCTTCCTGAGAAGCTATGAGTGAGGATGCACAGGTGTATCTTTTGAGGAAGTCTTTCTTGTCGAGAAACCTACCTTTATTATTTATTAATTTCGTAAATAACCAAATTACCAAAGAGCAGATCCTTTGAGCACAGCTGATGACGCAGTGAAGTGACGATTATCAACAATTTACCAATATACAAACAAGCTTTCCTTCGATTCTTTCATCCTTCTCTCGCATCCTGAAGGGGTGGAGCTAAGACGCGAATAAAGGAAGCAAGGAAAGGAAAACGAGGATGCACAAATAAGAATTAACCCCCCCGGTCTAGGATGTCACTGATGTGGTCCCCAAAAGAGCGATCATCCTGGGTGAGGAGGCGGCAGCGAATGGCTGGAAGATGCATTTATCTTCTCTAGGTCCTGTATTCGGTTATGGTTTAGGCAGGCGAAGGAAGAGAGGGAGAGGTGGATCCAATAACAGCTGTTTTACTTTATTAATGAAACAAAACAAACCAACACGGAACGAAATTTGGCACAGAAGAAAATATAACAGCTAGGCATCAAATGTAGACTATACAGGTCAATGAACTGAACCAAACAGAGGGCTTAAACGCATACAGAATATAGAGAATATAAACAAGAAAAAGTAGATCCAAGGGAAACAGGATATAACAAACTAAAATTCATTAGAAAAGTAAACTTTAAAAAAATATTTTTTTTTACAGTTTGTCATGTTCTTTTAATAGTAATTCTTGTAATACAGAATGTCATTGTATTAAAATATATATCCTTGTAAGCATAACAATTATTGCCCAGTGAAACTATATTTCTTTCTATTTCAAAATATTCCAGCAGCCACTGCCACAACAATCTCTTCAACTAATCAAACGTCAGCTCCTACAAGTGAGTATGTTTATTCATGGACATTTGAGTAAACATGTTAATAGGAAGATTATTTCAGTAGTCTATTCACATGCTCATGCTCAAGTAATATTCATGTACAGAGAAATCTTAACACTTCCTTAGAAAGGTCTACTGTTTTACTGTTACAAGTAATAGGTAGGCTACTTCAGTATTTCAAATCACATCCTGAGTGTCAAACATCAGCACTTTAAGTAAAATGTCTATATTATATATTTGTGTCATAATAATTCTTGAAATGCAGAATTCCTTTGAATGCATGCAAACAAATCTTTGTAGACATGTCAATAAATATAAAGAAAATTGTCATTTCCTGAGTATCAAACGTCTCGGGTTACGACTGTAACCCTCGTTCCCTGAGAAGGGAACGAGACGCTGCATCGAGAATCGACACATTGGGGAACGCCTTCAGCGTGACGCGTCTGAAGCCTGTATGGAACTAGTCCAATCTTGATTGGTGTTGCGTCATGACGTCAGCCGTGACGTCGCATGTGACGGTGAGCAGAAGCTATAAAAGGGAACCGGATCATAACAATGGCAGCTTTTAATTGGTCAAAGCAAGCCTTACTCAGGAGCGCTAGAAGTGTGGCCGAGGGACGCAGCGTCTCGTTCCCTTCTCAGGGAACAAGGGTTACAGTCGTAACCCGAGACGTTCCCTTTCGAGGGAACTCGCGCTGCGTCGAGAATCGACACATTGGGGAACGAAATGCCCACTGCGCCACACTGAGAGAATCCGCCCTGGTGTGAAGCAAACTGGCACACTCAAGACGAGAGAACCCGTGAACCCGGTGTAGAGGCCAGATCCAAACTGTAGTGTTTTATAAAGGTGTGAGGGGAAGCCCAGCCTGCAGCATCGCAGACCTCCTGGAGGGATGCTCCTGCTAGCAGAGCCTTAGAGGAAGCCACTCCCCTAGTGGAGTGGGCTTTAAGCGCCAGAGGTGAAGGCAAATTACGCACCTCGTAAGCTGAAGAGATTGTCTCCACTATCCATCTGCTAATAGTTTGTTTCGAAGCAGGTGACCCCTTCCTAGGGGACCCAAAGCACACAAGTAGCTGGTCTGATTTCCTCCATCCCGAAGTTCTTTGCACATAGATCTCTAGGGCTCGGATTACCCCCGGCGAGCAGGAACGCTACCTTGAAAGACATAAACTTCTCAGTCACCTCATCCAAAGGTTCGAAGAGTGCCAGAGATAACCCCTCAAGAACCACTGCCAGGTCCCACGTGGGGACCCTGGACTGGATGAGAGGCCTCATCCTCCTAACTCCACGAAGGAAACGTACTATAAGTGGGTGTCTCCCCAAGGTGCCCACCCCTAAAGGCGTGTGGAAGGCAGCTAAGGCCGCCACATAGACCTTAAGCGTGGACGGGGAGAGCCCGTCAGAGAAACGACTTTGAAGGAACTCCAGCACTGAAGCCACAGGGCAGTTAACTGGGTCCACCTGACGTTCCCTGCACCATAAAGTGAACACATTCCATTTTAATGCATACAGTTTCCTCGTGGAGGGGGCTCTAGAGTTTAGAATGGTCTCAACAACCTCAGTTGAGAGACCGGCATTTAAGAGTTGGTCCCCCTCAGGGGCCAAACCCACAGCTTCCATAGCTCTGGTCGAGGGTGAAATATTGTGCCCTGGGCCTGAGACAGAAGATCCCTCCTTATCGGAATTTGCCATGGAGGGCCTGCTAGAAGAACCATAATGTCCGAAAACCACACTTGGGCCGGCCAGTACGGGGCTACTAGGAGTAAGCTGATCCCGTACCGACGAACTCTCTCTAGAACCCCTGGGAGCAGAGCGATCGGGGGAAATGCGTACAGACGTTGCCTCGGCCACGTCTGCACCATAGCATCCAGTCCCAGAGGAGCTGGATGTGTAAGGGAGTACCAGAGAGGGCAGTGGGTGTTCTCTTGAGAGGCAAACAGGTCCACTTCCGCCAGACCGAACTCCCTCCATATCGACTCCACCACCTCGGGGTGGAGTCTCCATTCCCCGGGCCTCAGCCCCTGCCTCGACAGGATGTCTGCTCCCACATTGCTGTCCCCAGGGATATACATAGCTCTGAGTGAAAGAAGTTTTCCCTGGGACCACAGAAGAACCTGATGCGCCAGTCTGCACAGAGGGCGCGATCTCAGGCCCCCCTGTCGATTTATATATGAAACCACCGACGTATTGTCTGTTCGCACTAGAACATGATGGCCTCTGAGGCCCGGAAGGAAATGTCTGAGGGCCAGAAATACTGCCATCAACTCCAGGCAATTGATGTGCCATGAGAGGTGATGGTCCCTCCAAGTGCCCCTGGTGTAGCGGCCTTCCATAACCGCGCCCCAGCCCGTGAGGGATGCATCCGTGGTCAGAATTCTTCTCTGACACCGTGCCCCCAACACAGGGCCTAGGGACAAGAACTCTGGTTTCTTCCACATGACCAAAGAACGAAGGCATCTGAGCGTTACCTTGATCGTGCAAAAAGGGTTGCCCCTCGGGGAAAACCCTCTGGTTCTGAGCCACCACTGCAGGGCCCTCATGTACAGCAGACCAAAAGGAATTACGTTGGATGCTGCTGCCATAAGGCCCAGCACCCTCTGAAAGTGCTTGACAGTGATGGTGTGGCCTAATTTGAGACTCGTGACTGTGTTCAAGATGGAGTTTACACGAGCAGGAGACATCTGTGCCCGCATCGTGACAGAATCCCACACTACCCCCAGGAAAGTGGTTCTCTGTAGAGGAATTAAAGAACTCTTCTTGACATTGAGTCTTAGCCCTAAGCACCTTAGATGGCTTAGAACAACATCTCGATGTTGAACCGCCGTCTCCCTTGACTGTGCCAGAATGAGCCAGTCGTCGATATAATTGAGGATGCGAATGCCTTGAAGCCGTAGAGGGGCAAGGGCAGCATCCATGCATTTTGTGAAGGTGCGAGGCGACAGTGCTAGGCCAAATGGAAGAACTCTGTATTGATACGCTTTTCCCCCGAAAGCGAATCTTAGGAACTTCCTGTGTTGGGGAAGGATGGAAATGTGGAAGTAAGCATCTTTCAGATCTATTGTGACAAACCAGTCCTCGGACCTGATCTGACTCACGATAAGAGGTATAGTCAGCATTTTGAACCTGTATCTCCTCAGAGACCGGTTCAATACCCTTAGATCTATTATGGGTCGTAACCCTCCATCCTTTTTGGGAACTATGAAGTACCGACTGTAGAACCCGGCTTCCCTTTCTTGGGGAGGCACCTGCTCTATGGCCTCCTTTGCCAAGAGGGACTGAACTTCTTGCTCCATAACCTGACCCTGCTGTGGACTGACCAGTGTGTGAACCACCCCACTGAATCTTGGTGGACGATATTCGAACTGAATTCTGTACCCCTTCTCCACTGTGTGCAGGACCCACCGAGATATATTTTGAAGGCCCTTCCAGGCGTCTAAATAATCTACTAGGGGGATCAGCCTCTCGAGACTGACCTCGGGTGTGGTGTTTGAGATATCGGTGACCTGAAGCACTTGATTGGCAGGAACTAACCGACATAATAATTTTTCTGCAGGCCTCGTGAGAGGGAACGCAGTCGACAGGGCCGCAAAGTTTTCGGGCGGACACTGCGATTTGCTGTCGTTGAAAACCGATGCGTCCCGAAGCGCACGTAGCGGCGGGAAGCACACATCGATTTCCTGAGGGCTCCGCGAAGGAGCGAGATGTTGTTGCTCGATCACGGGGGGGACCGCCCTCAGAGGCCTGCGCAGCACATCAGGGCCTCTTCGTTGAAGCCTTCCTAGCCTGGATGACAGTCCTCAGATCTGCCCTAGGTCTGGAAGGCTTAGGTTGAGAGTGTTGCCCCTGGCTCCAGGCCTTTTTCGGGGGAGCACGAGAAGCAACACTCTCTTTCTGCTGCTGCTGGTGTGAGGAGCTGGCGGAGGCCTCATGGGACTGCCCCCTGGCAGCAGACCCATGAGACTTGGAACGACGGCGGGGGATGCAATGCCTGAGTGCGGCTGACTGTCGTTTCGTCTCCTGAAACCTCTCGACGACGGTATCGACTGCGTCGCCGAAGAGGCCAGAAGACGAAATCGGGGCATCGAGGAGGAAAGCCCTGTCCTTCTCCCCAATGCCCGACAGATTCAGCCACAGGTGTCTCTCCGTGGCTACCAGTGCTGCCATGGAGCGGCCAATGGCGCGGGCCGTCTCCTTGGTAGCACGGAGAGACAGGTCAACTGAACGACGCATCTCTCTAATGTCGTCGAACGAGACCTCCCCGCCGTCGTCCACCGCCTTAAGGAGGTCGGCCTGGTACGCCTGCAGAAGCCCCATAGTGTGCAGGCACGCACCAGCCCGACCTGCCGCCATATATGCCTTCCCTACAAGCGCCGAAGTGGTACGGCAGGGCTTGGAGGGAAGCGTCGGAGTCCTCAGGGACGATGCAGCATCGGGCGAGAGATGAGTTGCAAAATTCTCTTCAACCCGCGGCATCGCCCCATAGCCCTTCTCCCTCGACCCCATTACATTAGAATATATATGGACATTGGGGCTAGAGAGACGAGAAGAGAAGGGCCTGTCCCACGATCTCGACACCTCGGTGTGGAGATCGGGAAAAAATGGGAGACTCCGACGTGAAGGTTGTGGCCGGGCTTGCAGGAAGCGCTCATCGAGCTTGCTTTTATTTGTCGCTTCCTGCTTATCTGGGGGCCACTCGATATTTAATTTGCCCACAGCCCGGGTCACAACCTCCAGCAACTCCTCAAAGGCAGGTGAATGAGATGATGGAGTTTCACATCCACCTGCCTCGATGTTCAAACTATCTGATCCCTCAGAACCAGATAGCTCGAACATCGGGTCCCTCTCGCGGGCGGAAGAAGCCGCTGGGCGGGCTTCCACCTCGCGAGCGAGACCGTGGGAACTGGCCGATGAATGTTGAGAAAGGGCCGAAGCCGTCTCAACATCCTCAGCCAGATCCCTTTGCGATCCCCATGAATGCAAGCGCCGCACCGCCTCGACAGACGCGGGACCTGATCCATGGGGAGCGCGTGCCTGGCCTGATTCATCGAACAGGCCTAGGCGGGAGCGGAGCGTTCTCAGGGGCAATAAATCACAGTTTGCACAGACAGCGCCCTCGAGCGCTGCCCGTGCATGCTCCGCTCCCAAACAAACAACACAAAGCACGTGAGTGTCACCCTCGCTTAAATAGCGTGGACAAGGGGACACACACTGTCTGAATTGTTTCTTCTCCATCACAATACCTTTACCGACAAACAACACCAAATAAGACACACAGTTTGACATAGACCGCTTGCTGAAGAACAGAAAGCTGCCATTGTTATGATCCGGTTCCCTTTTATAGCTTCTGCTCACCGTCACATGCGACGTCACGGCTGACGTCATGACGCAACACCAATCAAGATTGGACTAGTTCCATACAGGCTTCAGACGCGTCACGCTGAAGGCGTTCCCCAATGTGTCGATTCTCGACGCAGCGCGAGTTCCCTCAAAAGGGAACATCAGCCCCTAACAGTTAAAACGTTTACACTGATTGATGTTAATACATTGATTGTAATACAAAACTTAATTGTATGGACATATGCCATTGTTAGCTTGTACTATTTCATAAATGTTTTTATTTCTTTATTTGTTTCCATATATCACCATATATCACAGCATCCCTTGTCACTACAACCATTTCTTCAACTGACTCACAAACATCTACTCAAACAACTACAAGTGAGTATTGTTCATGGACAACTGTGTAAAACTTAAAGCTCTATTTCATTCATTTTTATTACTAATGAAGTTTTATTATGATAATTGTGTAGCAGAACCAGAACCTTCATGTAGTCCTGTCAGGATAATGAAATAATTAACCTCTAATTGCGATTAATGATCTAACAACTGTGATTATTGCGTTATTTTATTACAGTAAAAGGAGGTGTCATACATAAACCCAGAGAAATAGACAAGCACTAGTTAAGTTTGTGTGCACTATATTCAAAGTCATCTAAAGCCATTCCATAGCTTAATGTGAGGGACAGAAGAATATTTACATCATTAATCAGTTCACGGAAACTTGTCTTTCCTCCGCTGCGGCTGTCAATCATCCTCCGTTCAGCATTCAAACCGCGTGTCGCATTCGGTTACGACACTCAGCACGGTACAACTCTCCTCAATATGATATATTCCCATTATAATACTTGTTCTGTAGATAAAGGGATTTGTGGATTTGAATGAAATGAATTGACAATGCTTGAATTCATTGCTGTTTCTAAACGGTGTCATAGGCAACTCACTACTGGGTGTCTGTTAAGCTGAGTTCACATTGCACGATTTCAGTCGTCAGAATCACTTGTGTGAACGAGCACCTGTTTGCCTCCGATTTCGGGCATTTGTCTGCGATTTTCGTAAAATCTGTCACTGAGTGAATATCAGGGCAAAAATCGTGCAGTGTGAACTCTGCATTAGATCACTCAACACAAGGACTATTGGCATAACACGCACAATAGCTGGAATTTAAAACTGTGAAGAAACAAATGACCAATAAACTGTTGGATAAATATGCACTAGGATTTGTGAGCTCAACATCTCTTATATTTGTGCCGTGAACTTTTCGATGCGCGGAGCTGCAGCTCGCTGTTTTAGTAGCCTTTTTGTTACAAGAGGTAGATAAGGATTTGATATAGATCTTAACATCATTTTGAAAGTGGGAAAAATTGGGGGTAACTTTCATAGTTTTACATTTGTGGATAAAATATTTTGCAAGCAAAATAATTAAGTTGCAAAGAAAAAAAATATTTCTCATATTGCTTCTCAAAAATGAAAAACCCAAACAAAACATCCTTGAAATAAAGCTCAAAGTCTTCATATATATAGTTTACAATGAACTGGCAAATGTCTTGCCAAAGTTTTCTTGTATGATCACAATGCCAAAAAAGATGTAAGATAGTCTCTGGTTGTGAATCACAAAAAATGTGCATGCTTAATTAAAAATTTGACACCATGAACGTTTTTACGGGATAATATCGATTAATAAGCTTAAAATAAATGTCTTTGACTTTATTTGCCAATAGGTACTTGTTAGGGAGAGTCCAGACCTTCTTCCATGAAATATTTTCCACTAATGTGTTCCATTTTGTAGCAACATGAGGAGTGGAAACACAATCATTGAGGGGAAAAAAACCCTGAATATCTCTATTATTTTTTAATGTAGATTTAAAACATATCCTGCCTACATACGTGTCAGCCGGGTCTGGGAGAGGCATTTCAGAACTTGTCAAAAAAACTATTATGGCCCTTCAATAGCATAATGACACCATTAGGGATAGCATCAAATACAGTGGCAAACTGTTTTGGAGTAACAGGAATATTATAATGAGAGAGAAATTCTTGTTAAGTAAATAAGTAACCATCCTGATTAAATAATTGGCTAACCCAATTGATCCCATTCTTAAACCAGTTTTCAAAAAATAAGGACTTATGTTTATAACAAATATATTTATTATTCCAAATGAAGTAATTGGTTGGAGAAAAATTGTGTTTGAAAATCAGGGACCACGCTAATAAGTGCTTGTTTGTGGAAATTAGGCTACGTTCACACTGCAGGCTGAAACGACCCAATTACGATTTTTTTGCCCCTATGCGACCTGTATCTGATCTTTTCATGACAGTCTGAACGACACAGATCCGATCTTTTCAAATGCGACCCAGGCCACTTGGGCATGTGGTCCAAATCCGATATGTATCCGATCTTTTGAAATGCAACATCAATCTGAACGGCCAGGTCACATGTATCCGACCCGCACGTCATTGATATGCGACAAACGTCATAATTCTGCGTTGAAGTAGGCGGGAATGAGAAGATAAACAACTATGACCGTTGAGTAGGCTACTCTTCTCCGCATGCGGGTCACTTCTGGGTCATTTCACGTTCACGTTCACACAGGAGATCACAAAAGGTCGCATGTAATTGGAAATGTGAACGGCCTTGCAAAAAAAACAAGAACCAGTCAGGGGGGGCCCATGGGAAATCAGAAAATTCAACTGGAAATAAATACTTGTTCAGAAAATATTAAGCACGATTTAAAAAATCTTTGCAATGCCCAGTGCAAAGTATATAGATAAATATAGATGATATTAAATGTGGCACTGAACAAGAGCCTGAAAATTATTTTGTATTTTACATGGATTGGACCACAGTTTTTTTCTAATAAATAAAAAACATCACCTAGGCATTAATTAGTAATTTAACATGCTTTATTCTCACCACAAACATTGAATGTGAATGTGTGTGTGTGTGTGTGTGTGTGTGTGTGGGCGAACGTTCTCTGCATGAAATCTGTCTCTGACATGGTTTCTTCTTAAAGAAACCTGTGATGTCCTGTTGCTGTGTAAAAATAAACAAAAACCCATCAAGTATCTAAATTACACCGTTGCATAGCTATGGTGTTAGTTAACGTACTCACATTTTAATATGTACCACGGCACGGCTTTTTTGGAAAAAGTTTATTGAGCCTTTAGTCTTTAAAACAACAGATAAAGTAATACTTATCTATTTTAGGTGGTCGTGTTCGCTGCCGCTGAACAACACTGTCTGAAGTCTCTATACAGTCTGCCGAAGTTATGTTAGCTAATCTAACGTTACTGGCTTGATCAGTCACACATGAAAGTAATCAGACTAACATACTGTGCAATATTTCAAAATATATACTGTAATTGAGTGTGTATACCATAAACAGTGATGTGTCGAGGTGTCTCTCTCTTCTACTGTTTGAAAAACGCGGACCTGTGATTCCGCTTTGCGAATCGCAAATCAAGCAGTGATTGACAGCGCTCTGATCCAATGGCGTTGGGCATTGTCAGGTTGACAGTAAATCTAGCCCAATGATGTTGGGGGGGCACCAGAGGGGCCAGTCATATTCCAGGGGGGGCCAGTGCCACCTGTGCCCCCCTTCTAGACACGCCCCTGACTGTTACTGAAGCTGTTGGACGAAACAGATTTTTATATATAATGCGTCTTATTTTTCCATACAAAATTACATAGTAGTTGATCAATCTTTTTACACGTTACTCTATTAAGGTCTAATGAGATGGCTACATATGTCTGACATGAGATGCCTTCTGCCTTTGAGAGAAGAATCCTTCCTTTCAAAGATAAATCTCTCTGAAGCCACTGATTAAATCTTGTTTTAGCTTTCTCTATGATGGGCAAAAAGTTTAAATCACACCTAAGTTTTGAGTCTTTGGAGATTACTATTCCAATGTAGGTTATTGTCTCTTTGACTTGGATATTACATATACTGGAAACGTCTACGGTTACGTATGTAACCCTCGTTCCCTGAGTAGGGAACGGAGACGTTACGTCGGATGACGACGAATGGGGTTTCGCTTAGAAAGCCTATCAACTTCGAGTATTACAAAACGAGCCAATGGCAAAGAAATGCCATGGGTCCGCGGAATTTGCATGATGTAACTCCGCCCCACCTCGTGGGTATAAAAGGAGGAAGTCCGCAACAGCAGTTTATGTTTCTTCGCTGAGGAGCCAAGACTGAGCTCAGGCGATCCCCGCGGTACAGCAGAAAGTGGCAGGCAGACGTAACGTCTCCGTTCCCTACTCAGGGAACGAGGGTTACATACGTAACCGTAGACGTTCCCTTTCGAGGTCACTCCGAGTTACGTCGGATGACGACGAATGGGGTTACCAGTCTAATCACGCCACCTTCTCAGCTGCCTTCCAGTGCCCTGCGTAAATCAAGATCCCTGTCATAGACTGGACGAAGGACTCCATTTAACACAGGAATACCAAGGTACACTGGGAAGCATATCCCAAGCTAGGGGAAGTATGCAATTAATGCCAACCCAGAGGGGGGGGGACTTAGAGAATACACATATGACCCGAAGGAAACATATGGGGAACACTGGGGTGTCCAGCCGCCGGTGGAATATTTCAACCCCAGGGGTGGCAAGGTGGCTTGCCAAGGGAAAGACACATGCTCAGAGAGGCTTACAGTGGAAATACACATGTGGGGGTCGCTCAGGGGAGGGACCATGCACACGGGAGGCACCTAGCCGACGCGCAGGCAAGAGACACTGGCGCCGACGTCAGGAGTGCTGGAGGAGCTCAGGGCTTTCGGGGAAGCTCACCTGAGGAGAATATCGCACGTTTCCAGTCCGTGGAGTGGAATGGCGAGCAAGCGAAGACACCTGAGCGGGTCCGGTACTAGCTAGTTGAAGCGAGTACATGAGAGGACACTGGCTCCACTCGGAGATTATAGAATCTGGCGAATGTGTTAGGTGTCGCCCAGCCTGCAGCTCTGCATATGTCTGTTAGCGAGGCGCCATGCGCTAGAGCCCAAGAGGATGCCACACTCCGGGTGGAGTGGGCCGTCACACCAAGGGGGCACGGTCGGCCTTGCTGCTGGTATGCCAAAGCAATGGTGTCCACTATCCAGTGAGACAACCTTTGCTTGGAGAGAGCCTTTCCCTTCAGCTTCCCACCATAACAGACAAAGAGCTGGTCTGAGGTCCTGAAACACTGCGTCCTGTCTACATAGGCGCGAAGAGCGCGTACTGGACAGAGCAGTGCCAAGGCTGGGTCTGCCTCCTCCGGGGGCAGCGCTTGCAGGTTCACCACCTGGTCCCGAAAGGGAGTGGTAGGAACCTTGGGCACATATCCGGGCCGGGGTCTCAGGATCACGTGAGAGAAAGCCGGTCCGAATTCCAGGCACGCTTCGTCGACGGAGAATGCGTGCAGGTCCCCTACCCTCTTGATGGAGGCCAGTGCAACCAGGAGCGCTGTCTTCATAGACAGGAACTTAAGCTCAACTGATTGCAGAGGCTCAAGGGGAGCACTCTTCAGGGCAGTTAGAACCACTGAGAGGTCCCAAGAGGGAACGAGAGGAGGGCGAGGAGGATATAGTCTCCTCGCTCCTCTCAGGAACCTGATGACCAGGTCGTGCTTCCCTACCGACTTACCTTCAACGGGGTCATGATGTGCGGCAATGGCGGCAACATAGACCTTAAGGGTGGAGGGAGACAGCCTTCGCTCCAACCCTTGCTGAAGGAAGGAAAGCACAACGCTGATCGAGCATCTCCGGGGGTCTTCTCGGTGAGAAGAGCACCAGTCGACGAAGAGGTTCCACTTCAACGCATAGACGTGTCTCGTGGACGACGCTCTAGCGGAAGTGATGGTAGCCGCCACCGCTGGTGGAAGGGTACTCAAACCTACCTCGAGCCGTCCAGGAGCCACACGTGGAGGCTCCAGAGATCGGGGCGAGGGTGCCACAGGGTGCCCCGTCCCTGAGAAAGAAGGTCCTTCCTCAGAGGAATGGGCCAGGGAGGTGCTGTCGCGAGTAGTACAAGTTCGGGGAACCAGGTCCGGTTGGGCCAATACGGCGCGACCAGAATGACCTGCTCCTCGTCCTCCCTGACCTTGCGCAAGGTCTGCGCAAGAAGGCTCGCTGGGGGAAACGCATATTTGCGGCCCGGCGGCCAGCTGTGCGCCAGTGCTCCGTGCCGAGCGTGCCCTCGGTCAGGGAAAAATACAGGGCGCAACGGGTCGAGTCGTGAGAGGCAAACAGATCTATCTGTGCGTCCCCGAACTGGTCCCAAATCAGCTGAACCGACTGGGGATGGAGTCGCCATTCTCCAGGGAGGGGCTGAAGCCGTGAGAGCTCGTCGGCTGCACAGTTCAGCGCTCCGGGAATGAAAATGGCTCGAAGCGACCTCAGATGCTTCTGACTCCATAGGAGGAGGTGGCGGGCGAGTTGTGACATACGGCGGGAGCGTAGACCACCTTGATGGTTGATGTACGCTACAGTGGCGGTATTGTCTGAACGGACTAGCACGTGTTGACCCCGGAGCAACGCCCGGAAGCGGTGCAGGGCAAGACGTACTGCCAACAACTCGAGGCAATTGACATGCCACAGCCGCTGGGGTCCTGTCCAGGAGCCCGCAGCAGCATGTCCATTGCACATGGCGCCCCAGCCCGTGGTGGAGGCATCTGTTGAGACAACAACATGCCGGGAAGCTCGTTCCAGGGGGACACCCGCCCTGAGAAAACTGAGGTTCGACCACGGGGTGAAGAACTGACGGCAGGTCGGAGTAACTGGTACTCGGAGCGTTCCTTGTTGCCATGCCCACCTCGGGACTCGGTCGCGAAGCCAAAGCTGAAGCGGTCTCATATGAAGCAATCCGAGCGGCGTGACCGCGGCTGCAGATGCCATATGCCCCAGGAGCCTCTGAAAATGTTTCAGTGGGACCGCACTCTTGCTCTTGAGTTGTCTCAGGCAAGTCAGCAGTGACTGCGCGCGCTCACTCGTAAGCTGCGCGGACATGGCGACCGAGTCGATGTCCATACCGAGAAAAGAGATCCTCTGCACGGGGCAAAGTTTGCTCTTCTCCCAGTTGACCCGAAGGCCCAGACGAGCTAGGTGCCGGAGCACTAGGTCCCTGTGTTCGCAAACCTGATCTCGAGAGTGAGCTAGGATCAGCCAGTCGTCGATATAATTCAGGATGCGAACCCCGTTCTCCCGAAGGGGAACAAGGGCAGCCTCGACGACCTTCATGAAGATGCGAGGAGACAGGGCCAGCCCGAAAGGGAGGACCGCAAACTGGTATGCCTGCCCCTCGAAAGCAAACCTTAGGAACGGTCTGTGGCGAGGAAGAATGGAGACATGGAAGTAGGCGTCCTTCAGGTCGATCGCTGCAAACCAATCCTGGGAACGCACGCATTCGAAAACGCGTTTGGCGGTGAGCATCTTGAACGGCAGCCTGTGAAGGGAGCGGTTCAGCACGCGCAAGTCTAGGATTGGCCGTAACCCACCGGTTTTCTTGGGGACAATGAAGTAAGGGCTGTAGAAGCCGGACCTCATCTCGGCTGGAGGGACAGTCTCGATTGCACCCTTCGCCAGCAGGGTGGCAATCTCTGCTCTCATGACGGGGGCATTGCCACCGACCAAAGAGGAGCGGACTCCCCTGAGCGGGGAGGAGACCGTGCGAACTGAATCGCAAGCCGAGCCTGACAGAACGCGCGATCCAGCGGGACAGACGGGGAAGCTCTAGCCAGGCTCCCAGGAACTGAACCGGCGGGATCATGCGACGACAGGCGTCCCCCCGGAGGGGCAGCGAAGCGGAGTAACTGGCCCAGACGTGGACGGCATAGCGGCCCGGTGTGGGGGCACAGTTAGCAACCGCGCCCTGGCAGAGGGGGCCAGGGGAGGACCAGGCTGGTCGTCCCGCGGGGGCCTGCTCTGCCAGGGGTCTGGCGACAGAGGGGGACAGGGGCGAAGCGGTCCGTGGACGGCACGCCGTGTCAACCACCTCTGGGACAGAGGGGGACGAGGAGAGCACGGCTAGAGGGCGGCGCTCTGTGTCGTCCGAGAACTCTGTGTGCTCAGACACGGGAGAGTCAGTTCTTTGCGAATAAGGATTCTTCCCCGGCCCTCCACCGGGGAAAGGAGTGGTCCTGCTCCCAACTCCTGGAAAGAACTGAGTCCCATCTCTGGGGAGCCCCTCTCAAGAGCGCCACCTAACCCGGCGTGTAGCGGGGGGCGGGGCTGGAGAGGGCTGTGGCGTCCGGCCGCGGCCTCCAGAGCCGGCCCGGGTGAACGGGCGGGGTGGGAGCTGCGGGGGGGCGCCCTCGGCGGTGGGCAGACCGAGGGACCTGAGCGGACGGCGGGGCCGTCGGGACAGAGTCGACCTCAACCTGCTCCATCCCCGAGGAGCCCGTCTCAGGAGCGCCGCTTAACCCGGCGTGTAGCGGGGGGCGGGGCTAGAGAGGGCTGTGGCGTCCGCCCGCGGCCCCAGAGCCGGCCCGGGTGAACGGGCAGGGTGGGAGCCGTGGGAGGGCGCCCTTGGCGGTGGGCAGACCGAGGGATCTGAGCGGACGGCGGGGCCGTCGGGACAAAATCAACGTCAGTCTGCTCATGGACGGCTGAGAGCTGTTGGGCCAGCCCTCAACCGCACCGCCGAAGAGGCCGACCTGGGATATGGGAATGTCGGACAGACGGGTCCACGCGACATCCAGCACATCAAACAGGTACGGCCACCGAATGGTGAGCATCACCTGACCCAGGGAGCGTACGGCCACTTTCGTCGCTCGGAGAGCAAGGTTAGTGGCGGCGCGCAGCTCAGTGAAGAGCCCTGGGTCAGTCCCGCCCTCGTGCAGGTCCATGAGCATCTGGGTCAGGTAGACCAGCAGAATGACCATGGCACGCAGTGAGGCGGCCGCCAGTCCCGTGGCGCTATAGGATCTCGCCACAAGCGTAGACGAAAAACTACAGGCCACGGACGGGTGCTTAGGATTGCGCCGAGAAGAAGCACTCTGAGGACACATAGCATCGCAACAGAGCGTTCAGCGGGGGAACCCCAGTGTACCCACGGGCAGCGGCCCCATCGAGGGGAGGAAAGGCGGATGAGATCAGCGAATGGTCCCTGATCTCATCATGCACGTCCGGGAAGAACGGTATTGGGGTTTGCCGTGGACGAGGGTCGGCGACCTCACCCAAAAACCAATCGTCCCGGGAAAGCATGGCCGTCATCTCCGGATCAGACTCGACGAGTCGTCACTTCCAGGAAAATCAAACCCACCTAGTGAAGCTGCTACAAACATAATATCATCCTCTGTAGCTTCAAATGAAACACACGGGCCACCAGAGGGTAGACCCGTGGGAATCACCTGTTCACTAGCGGGCACCGTCATTGAAGAGGGGGGCTGGGGTCGCGGACACATAGTCGGCGCCTTGTTCCTGACCGAAACCCTCAGGTCACCCTGGCCACCAGCCGAAGATCGGGGGGTGGATGAGGGGACTCTCACTCATGTGAGTTCACCGAGTCTCGACCTTAATAACGCGATGATCATGTTTCCATGGAGAAAACATGAGTCATCCACGAGCGCTGCTCTAGCATGATCAAGCCCAAACATACTAGACAACGCTCGTGCCCATCAGAGTCCGATACCAAGCTGCCGCACCATTCATTTTTTTTTTTTTTTTTTGAAATGCACGGGCGAGCCGTCTTTAAAAAGACGTGCCGCGTGCAAGCTCTTTTAGTGAGAGAAAACTCAAGTGTTGAAGCACCCGGGGAGACACGCACCGACTGGCAGACCACTGCAACAGATCAGCAGGAAGCACGCGCTCGCCGTAGATCGCCGTCACACCAACACTCGAGGTACTCGTTTGTAAAGCTGACAATTCAGAGATGGCTTGTGGAGAGAAGAATACACTTGGCTCCTAAGCGAAAACATAAACTGCTATTGCGGACTTCCTCCTTTTATACCCACGAGGTGGGGCGGAGTTACGTCATGCAAATTCCGCAGACCCATGGCATTTCTTTGCCATTGGCTCGTTTTGTAATACTCGAAGTTGATAGGCTTTCTAAGCGAAACCCCATTCGTCGTCATCCGACGTAACTCGGAGTGACAACGAAAGGGACAGAGAATTGCTTGATTGACATTAATTCACATTTGAGCTCATTAAGATGAAGCCCAGATGCATTGGAGAACGTTTTAATAGTATTAAGAGCCAAGGGAATCTGCTGTGATTTTTTTTTTTTTTTCGGAAAAGGGTAGTATCATCAGCCAATTGACTGATTATGATCTCCTTTCCTATGAGATCAACTCCTTGCAAGGCACTATTCTTAATGTAATTGGCTAATAATTGAGTACTCAATATAAACAAGTATGACGAAATGGGGCAACCATTTTATACAACGGCTTTATAAAAGTCCAGAAAAAGCATATAACTATCATCCCTCACTAACTCTGAATAGTCTAACAGGTCAAGAACCAGCCGAATATTGTTTGAAATGTGTCTGTTTTTTAGAAAGCCTTATTGCCTTTCATCTATTATGTCCTCTAAAATAGATTTTAAAAGTTTTGCAAAGATTGTAGCGATGATTTTATAATCACAATTTAAAAGACTAATCGGACGCCAATTATCAATTAATAATAAGTATGTTTTAGGCTGGGGGATAAGAGTTATTAAACTTTGTGTTAAGGTAGAGGGAAGAGATGCTAATGCTTTCATAAATTACTTCTAATAAAAAAGGGGCCAAATCTTTTGCAAATCTTTGATAAAATTCTGAAGTGAGGCCATCTACACCTGGCGATTTAAGTTATTAAAAAGTTTTTAATAGATTCGAGGACCTCAACTAATGTGATGGGGCGATCATAAAAATCTTTATCAGGAGCACTAATGCAATTAGGCTAATGTTACCTACCGAGGCCATAAAGGATACAGTGCTGTCATAACAAAATCGGCTGCTATTAAGATTTTTATAGAAATCTGAACAATATTTGGCAATTTCTTTTGGGTCTTCAGAGAGAGAGTTACCCATTTTGAGCTGATGAATGTTGTTTTTAGTCAGAGACTTTTCCAATCTAAACAAGTAAGCTGAATTTTGTTTCTGGATCTTACAAAAGCACCTTCAGCTTCTAATTTATAAAGTTCATCCAATTTTTGCTGATACTCACAGAGAGTATTATTTTCTTTCACAGATAAGCTATTAGGATATCTAGATGACAAGTTGTCACCATTAGGCTTCTTTTGACTTTCTGTTTGTTTTGATTTTCCACGTGTGTTCCCCTGTCTGAGTTTCCCGCCACCAATCTGTATCCATGGACACTGATCACCTTCCTCACAGCTGCCTGTCGTTTGTGTTAATCATCATTGTGTATTTAAGTTCCTGCCTGTCTTCAGTTCAGTGTCCAGTATTGTTTGTGTTTTACAGGCTGTTGCACCTGTTTGCCTCTCTTTTGAATTAAACTCGTTTTTGGATTATATCATCAGCTTCTGTCTTCCCTGAACCAGCCCGTGACACAAGTAGCAATGGTGGAAATTATGTCCTCTTCTTGGGCTCTTTTGAGTTTAGCAGTTTTACTACAATAATTTCTGAAAAATGTACCCAATTCAAATTTAAGCAACTCCCAATGTTTTCCGTGAACCCGTTCTTCTTTGGCTTTAGTCCAAAAGGAATTAATACATTTCTTTACCTCTAATATAACTATCTCATGTTTCAGTACAGAACTGTTAAGTTTCCAGTATGAGTTATAAAATTTAGCAGAAGTCACTGGAAGTAGATCAATGTTGATTTGCATTGCTTTATGATCAGTTAAAGGGGTAGATAGAATATCAGCACTGAAATTGTCTTCAAGCACGTGGGAAACTAACCATAAATCTACTCTCGATTGCATAGACCTTGAATTATTACACCAGGCAGGTAAAAGTTGTTATGGGGATGTTTAATTCTCCAAGTGTCAATCAGATTGAATCTTTGCATTAACATTTTAAGCTTTGCATTTGTATTAGAACAAGATCCCATCCATCTATCTATCTATCTATCCATCCATCCATCCATCCATCCATCCATCCATCCATCCATCCATCCATCCATCCAATCTAATTATCTAATGTGACAATATCTAATGTGATAATAAAGTCACCACCCAAGAGTATATGTGCATTAGGGAATTTGGTTAACCAATGAACAATTCTCTCTTCTATCCTATCTAAAAGAACATAATTTTCTGCCTTTGAATTGTACCCATAAATGTTTATTACAATAAAATTTGAATTTGTATAACATGACACACATAAGGCCCTATTTTAACGATCTAAAACGCAAGTGTCAAGCGCAAAGCGCAAGTAACTTTGTGGGCGGATCTCGGTGCTGTTGCTATTTAACCGGCGGGATAAATGACTCTTGCGCTCGACGCAAATCTAAAAGGGGTTGGTCTGAAGTAGCTTCATTATTCATAGGTGTGGTTTGGGCGTAACGGGAAACAAACCAATAAGAGTTTTATATAACATTCCCTTTAAGAGCATGATGAACGAGGTGCGCTTGTTCCATGGCGCAATTACTATTATAACGGCGCATTTACCTTCAGAATCGGTTCTCAGCCGAGGAGATCAATGTTCTCGTCAGGGCCGTAAAAGAAAGAGAAGTGACATTGGGGATGGGACAAACCCACCCAAATTAGCTTCGGTTAAACATGCATATAATAATTTGGGTAAATGTGTAAGCTTTATGCCTATTTTTCCCATCGTCATGGACACAACAATGATTTCCCTCGTGTTTTAATATTTTTTCTTTATAATAATGTATCATTTGCAAAAAGGAAAATGCATCTGTGTAGATGAGAGAATCATCTACAGTGTATGCGCGTTGTTCACACTCTGTATTATGGCCAAGCATGCGCGCTTAAAATAGCATCTGAATGTACGCGCAACGCGCCACTGACTTTAGACTAGTTTTTTTTTCTGGTCAGTGGCGCAATTGTTTTTTTCTGGAACTGCAAAATAGCACCAGGGATTGTTTGCGCCGGAACACGCCTGCTTTTTTGCGCTGAACCGCCCAGGGAGCACAAGTTCATTCCCTAGTTTGCCGGCGTGCGTCTGTGGAGGGAAAAGTCCGCTTTGCGCGGGTGCAAAATACGAATGATACATGCGTCGGTGTACAAAGTCAATTGCGCTGGGTGCAAGATAGGGCCCATAATGTCCATTAGTATCGAAGTATCTATAAGGAAGTTTTCCAGCGAATAAGTTCTTGAGTGTACAGTGGCTTTCCATTTTAAATTGTTCCTAAGTCCCCTGGCATTGAGTGAAATGAAAGATAAAGACATCAAATTAAAAGATTAGAATACAATAACAAAAATAGAATTCACTTGAACAATTTTTTCAGAACAGAAGCTCAGAGACAACTGCTAAATGTGATGAGAACAAAAAGCACCACATCAACTGTAGTTTCGTAGGTATAACTGGACAAAATATGAACATTAGCTATCGACTCTTGACATAATGAAAATGGTCCTGGTCAAAGATGACCTTTTGCAAAAAAGTACCATTATTAAATTGAACTTGAGGTAAAGGAAAAAACGAGCGGTGATGAAAAGGAAAAGGTTTTTTTTTTTTTTTTTTTTTTTTTTTTTTTTTTTTTTTAGCAAACATGTAAACAGAATACCTTATATCAAAGTTAAGAGAATTCAGCTTGGCGGAAAGATCTCTTTTTTCTCCACGAAGGCCCGACCAGCTACATAGTAGGCAACCTTTCCTGCTTTCCGTGCCTCGTCGGCTAATGACCACAACTTCATTCTACTATCTCTGTCGGCCTTGCAAAGATCCTCTCTGAAACGCAGACCGTTTTCCCGTAGATAAGCGGAGTTTTTAGCTGCCGCACATTCTGCTGCTCTGTGTAGACTCGAAGAGAACTGGAGGATTACACTGCGGGCAGAATTTATTTTCTTCACACCAACACGATGCACAGTGTCGATCACATCCGGAAGATGGTCAACGTGTTCTAGTAGTAATTTCTGACAAATGCCAACCACTTCTTTCCTAACACTTTTCTCATCAATATTTTCTGACACGCCGTGTAATTTCAAATTCCAACGTCTGGAATACCGCTCCAATTCAGTGATGCGTGACTCCAATTATGCGCCGATCCGGTTGCTCTCTTTCAACAGTGATGACTCGACTTGGGAAACTTGGTCTTCACCTCATTCACATCATCACACATGGAGTTCAGCTTTTCTGTCAATCCGGCAATGTGACGAGTGTTGACTGCAACCATCGACTCCAGCCTATCAGACCGTGTGTTGATGAGCTCAGAAAGTTTAGTAATAATGTCGTCAGTGGACTCACCTCGGCCTTTCTTTGAGGTAGGCTTCACAGGAGTATCAGGGAGCGAGGGGAAATCCACTTCTGACATCACCGAAAATTCCATTTTCTGACCAGGATCATAGTGACAGCTTTCAAGCAGAAGCAGAAGCAGAAATGGCTAACAATGCTTCCGTGTCAACAACCATTTCTTTCTTGTTCTTAGTTGCAGAATTCTTCCTTTTCTTATCAGTTGACATTTTTTTCAAACGTAAACAAACCGTAACGCCCGAGTAGCACTTAACATCCAAATAAGGCGCAGACTAAAATCAAAAAGTCTGTTTTATTGCTTAAAATCAGCTTTGTTGATGGGCGCTATGTCTCAACACCTGTGCTCACGGCGCCATCTTACGCACCCCTCCTGTGACTCCATGTTGCTTAAAGCCGCCTTTCCGCTGCACATGAAAAACGACAGCTGTTGGACGGGAACTGCGTGTATAGTTCCGATCATATCCATATGCGGCAATTTTGAATCCGACTTGGGCTTCGAATGCGTTGAATTTATTTTATTTTCTGCCACAAACTGATTTCCGGCCGACCAGATTTTATGTGGTATTCTAATCACAACTATGAGCGCAAAGCTAAATTACCAATATTTTAACAATTCAATGTTATTCTGTAAACACTATTTCTGTAAAATGCCAGTTATTAATAATTATGGCAGAAATAATTATTAAATCAATATTTATGTTGATTAACTATACAATTTACTATATTCTTATATTAGATGTATTGATGGTAATTTGTTTTGTGTGGATATATCCATACATTCATTACATTCATTATAATTATTTTACCATGCTGAATAAGCCAAGGTACAGTTGCTTCACTACCAATTTGCCTCTAGGAGGTGAAATGCAACACCCGTATGCGAATGTCTTTTGCAGTGGAAAGGCGGCTTAAGCACATCATTCTGCTCATGCGATGTGCGTAATCGTTTTGTGCTGATCTGTTTTGACATTAAAAATATTCAAATTATCACAGAAATACCGGGATACAAGTTTACAGTTTGCATACACTGATGTCAACGATCAAAATGTTTAAATGTTGAACTTTTACTTGACAAAAATTATTGGAGCGATTACATTGTTTCGCCACCAGGTGGCAACAAGTAACTATTAAACAAAAAATTATTTGTCATTGAATCATTCATTCAAGAGATTCATTTAAAACTACTGATTCATCCAGTAATGAAACAATTGGAGTTCCCATTCAGTCGATCAACTCGGTACAACACATTACTATGGGATATCGCGCTCTTGCGCCATCTGCTGAAGACACCTTTATTCACGCCTGAAAGGCCAATGATGCATGACGACGTGGGCAGGGCTACCACAGCATATAAATGCAGTCAAGTGCGTCATTCCCTTTGTTCTTCAGCTCTTCACCATGCTGCTAGAATGCCATCACGCCACAGTTTCGTAGGAAAAACCCACGGTGGTGATTCCTGTCAAAAAGCAAACAGAGAAAAGTGTGAAAAGCATTAAGTTTAGCATTGCTAACAAAAAAAGCTAATACATCTTTTTCTCGCAGAAAAATGGCTAAAAGTAAGAATTCTCGCCCATGTTCAATGACATGTGGCTACTTGTTGTCCGAAAAAGATACTCACGAGCACTGTCCGGTGTGTTTAGGGATTGTCCACGCCAAGCTGGCTCTCTCTAACCCCGCAGCATGTGTACACTGCCGGCAGCTTCGTCGCTCTACACTTGAGCGGCGTGTAGCATTTGTTGAGCGAGTGCTCGATGGTATAGCGGACAGGCACGGTCCGCTTCTGTCCTCAGGTGCTGTTCCCGATTCGGCACTAGCCGTCTTTGAAGAAGCCACAGGGACTTGAGGCGGCCGTATGGAAGCCGGGGAAGTCATGGACGATTTTGACGATGTTCCCTGAATAGCCCCAGGGTTTAATCAGGAACTGGAGTGTCGAGAGGAGGACTCTGTCTCGCTTGAAGCGGGCGAGGAATTCTTTGATGATAACTTCCAGGCGGGACAGGTCGCGTCTTTCCCCTCACCTTCTGGGGTGACGGGTGGAAGTGAGTTCATGGAGGAGCCCTTTATTGAGCTATATCGGAGGGCAGCAGCAAAGCTGTCAGTGGAGTGGCCAGCCCCTCCCCCGGTTCAGAAAAACTCACGCCTCGGTGGGTTCTATTTGTCGCAGGTACAAACGGTGGTAAGGACGCATCTGGCGCTTTACCCCGACTGTTTGGCAGAGCTTACAGCTTCATGGTCAAAACCCATGTCTCCTCTTTCTCCGGTGCCAGGGATGGGTAAGTTCACTGACCTCGAAGGAGCACAAGAAGCAGGGTTAATGTCAGCCCCTCCAATGGAGCATTCGCTTGCGGCATACCTGGCTCCAATGCAAAACAGCGGTATCGCAGGCATCCCTCTTCCGTCAGGACCGTGTAGGTTCTCGTACAGGCAACTTAGCAGGATTTATGGTGATCAGGCCGGCACAGCTAGAGCCTTGAGCACTATGTCCTTGCTACAAACTTATCAGGCTATTTGCTTGGGTGAACTAAGCGAGGCTGTATCAGAGGGAAGACCGGTTGACGAGCTCATGGGGAGGTGCGATCCACGGCTGACTACATACTGTGTACAACACGTTGCGCGTTAGTATCCTTGGGTCATGCGATGGCCAGTACAGTGGTGGCTCAGCGTCATCTATGGTTGACTCTGGCGAACTTGCCGGAACGTGATCGGAATGCGTTCCTCGGCGCACCGATCTCCACGACGGGTCTATTCGGAGAGGGTCTCGGCGCGTTTCAAGTGCGTTTTGAGAACTCTAAGAGCTGCACAGCCAAGTTTTAGGTCGTCTTCTCGACCACCACCAGCTAAGAGGCCCGCTGCAGCAACAGCGCCTAGGCCCAACGCTTGGGAGGCTGGGCGAGCTCACACACATCCTAAACAGCAGGTAGGGTCGGGAAAGAAAGGCCCGCCCCCAGAGAAAGGAAAAATTTTCTCCGCAGGGAGGAGGGGACGGCCAAATTCCTAGCTCGCAGTCGAGGGGGGATCATCGGCCCGGAGGCAGC
Source organism: Gila orcuttii (assembly GCA_026230005.1). Taxonomy (NCBI): domain Eukaryota; kingdom Metazoa; phylum Chordata; class Actinopteri; order Cypriniformes; family Leuciscidae; genus Gila; species Gila orcuttii. The sequence goes on from JAPDVR010000025.1 coordinate 21,702,285, forward strand.
CGCCTTCTTCTCTCAGTGAAAAAGAAACCCTGCAAAAGAGCAGGTTCAGCTTTAAGTTCAATTTCAATAAAGAAAAGTTGTGTTCAGCATACAAAGCCTCATGTGTTGATTTGTCAAAACAATCATACAATGCCTCATGTATTGATTTGTCAGAACAATCAAAATGTTTTAGAATCACCGAAAATGAACCATGTATTGTCAAAAGGGGTGAATGCAGAGATATGCGATATCCAGCAATGCTCAGTAAGAGAGGTGGGGGTTTCCCCAGTCATGCCGAGGATCCTCGCTGTCAACCTGGACCGGTGGCGCGCATGCGCACCAACACCATGGATTCTTCGCACGATTCAGTGCGGCTATCGGCTGCAGTTCCTCTCACGCCCCCCCTGTTTCGGCGGGGTAATTACGACGTCAGTATCGGGGGAGGTTTCCCCAGTATTAATAGAAGATATTTGTGTTCTTCTCAGCAAAGCTGCAATTCAGGTGGTTCTACAGGGAAAAATAGAGGAAGGGTTTTACAGCCGTTACTTCCTCCTCCCAAAGAAAAATGGGGGCTTGCGCCCGATTCTGGATTTACGGCAGTTAAACAAGCACCTCCGACGTTACAAGTTCAAAATGCTGACAGTACGTCATCTGCTATCCTCCCTGCGTCCCTGGGAAGGGTACACATCAGTGGATTTGACCGATGCATACTTTCATGTCACAATTCACCCGGATCACAGAAAACTTCTGAGGTTCTCCTTCGAGGGGACTGCATACAAGTTTCTGGTCCTGCCGTTCGGGTTGTCCCTAGCGCCGTGCACATTCATGAAGTGTGCAGAAGCGGCACTGACTCCGCTGCGTCATCAAGGCATGAGGGTATTCGCCTATTTGGACGATCTACTCCTGGCCACGGACAACAGGGAACAAGCAGTTTTGTAAACACAAGCCCTTGTGTCCCATTTACGAGCTCTGGGATTTTTAATAAATCTCAAGAAGATCTCCCTGGTTCCATATCAGCAGATTTCATATCTCGGTTTATAGATAGATTCGGTAAAGAACACAGCTATGCTGTCACTTCAAAGAGCCGAGAATTTTCGCAGCTGCCTGGGTTTTTTTCGACAGGGAAGGCGAGTACGTTTTCATACAGTGTTGAGGCTCCTAGGGTTGATGGCCTCAATAATAGCAGTTGTTCGGCTGGGTCTCCTTTTTATGCGTGCATTCCAGAGATGGGCGCTGAGCTCTGGTCTGAATGTCACACGGCATTTAAATAGACAAGTGACGATAACGCCAACGTGCGTTCGGGCTCTGGTTCCCTGGGGATCCCCGGGTCTGTTGACAGAGGGGATTCCCCTAGGCCCACGGTTGTCAAACTGGGGTACGCGTACCCCCAGGGGTATGTGGACTGATTTCAGGGGGTACGCGAAAAAAGATCTAAGGGACTGTTCGTTTTTTATTTAAGGGGCTACCGGAGGAGTTTTGAGATCTGTAGTCAAAAAAGACTTGACCCTGCCTTCGCCAGCAATAATGTTTTCTATGACCCTCCAAAATGATTGTGAAAAAAGGCATGACCCACCCCGATAATTTATTGATTACTTCTGTACTGGTTTGCGCTTGGCAAAGATGTTCAGATAGCCATTGTTTTTTTTTACAACCATGACAAACGACTAAACTCCTGCTTTCTCATCTTACTAGGGCTGTAACCATAGACCAAACCTACAATTCGGTTCGTATCACGATTTTTGATTTTAGATTTGAAAAAAAATCATGTTTTCGGTGCTGATGCAGTGGTGACGCGTTCATGTAACATGCAAGGGTGGCACTGCCAATAAAGTATCTAAAAGCTGCCACAAAGAACCGGTAAAATGATTATGAATATGTCAAATATAGCAAGGAGACATTTTAATTGTTTATTAATAAACAAGTGTTTGTCAGTGTCGGCTGCAAAGATGAAGTTGGCGATGTTGACTCGCGATCTTCGCTGTAGTGAACGTGCCAGAGAGAAATGCACATTTCATACGGATTACATAAGCAGAGAGTCTGATTTCTTTCGTTTTGAATTGTTCTGTTAAAAAGTAGACATTTCAAGCTTTCTATATATTTCTCAGGTCTGTGAGGCAAGTACCTTATACGCTGTGTTTCGGTTCATTTATTAGACGAGAGTCCAGTTCACGCGTCGGCGCCTCCGTGTCATAAAGATCTATTTTCTACTATATTTACTTCTTATTTATTAAATCCAGGCAATTGGTTGATGAAACATTGATTAAAATTAAGCTACAATTAATAAAAAACGAAATTCACTTTAAAGAAAGGCTTTGTGCTTTCTGTTTGAGGTCTCTGTGAAAGTTTTAAAGTCGCTTTCAGAGCGGTGATGTCCGTTACGGAGAACTGTCACGTCCGTAACATTGTTTTTTTCCTCATAAATGCGAACACGAAAAATGTAATAAAAATAATATTTTATGTTCTGTGGATTCTCAGCTTTGGTCTGCCTTAAGACCAAGTATAGGTACAGACTGTTTGTGGAAAATGATCTAAGACTGAAACTGTCCCCAATTCAGCCTAACATCGCTGCATTATGTAAGAACATCCAGGCACATACCTCACATTGATTAAACTGGTGATGTGGATGGAGAGGTGGTAGGCCTATTCTGTGTTGTTTACTACAATTTAGTTCACTGTTTACTATTTAGTTTACTATTGTTAATGTGTTCTCTTTTTTATTATTATTTTACAGCAGAGAAGTTTAGAAAATATACAATGTTATCATATGTGAAAAGCAATACTTATCAGTATGTGAAAAGTTAACAATAGCTTTAATGAGATGTTGGATATGTGTTGTAGGCCTATTGTGTTTTGAGATTGGGTGCTTATCTGTTTAAAATCATTATACATCATTATATATAGCACATTTGTATCATATGTTGACTTTTGATGAGATTTGTTCATTATGTTTAGGATTCTATTCACTATTCTCGACAAAATTGATAAAAATAAACATTAATAAATAAATAAAAACTTGTTGTTAACAATTGGTGGTGTTGGGGGTACTCCGGAAGATCTATAATGTCTCAGGGGGTACATGCCTGTTAAAAGTTTGGGAACCACTGCCCTAGGCAGAGTCACGTCATGTACAGTAGTGACGACAGATGCGTCACTACATGGATGGGGAGCTCTATGTCAGGGGAACTCCGTAAAAGGGGAATGGCCGTCAGCACTGAAGGAGCGTCATATAAATTACTTGGAGTTGCAGGCAGTTTTTCTGGTACTGAAACACTTTGTGCAGCGTCTACGTGGCAAACATGTGTTAGTCAGAACAGACAACACGACAGTAATGTCGTACATAAACAGACAAGGGGGCACCCACTCTCTTCTATTGCTGCAACTGACACAGACACTCCTAATATGGGCCAGCGAACACTTAGCGTCGCTCAGGGCAGTGCATGTGCCGGGCCGCCTGAATGGCGGAGCAGACCTGCTATCCAGGGGAGGACCGCAGGTCAGGGAATGGCGTTTGCACCCGAGAATAGTGGCACAGATTTGGGATCGTTTCGGCAGGGCCGAGGTCGATCTTTTTGCGTCCAGGGAAAACACGCACTGCCCGCTGTTCTTTTCGATAACAGACAGCAGCGCCCCGCTGGGGGTGGACACGCTGTCTCATGTATGGCCCAAAACTCTGCTGTACGCGTTTCCGCTGGTAGACCTGATACAGCCCACTCTGGACAGAGTACGCGAGGAGGGTCTGTCACTAATTTTAGTGGCCCCGTGCCTGCCAACGAAAATGTGGTACACAGGCATCATGACGTTGCTGTCAGGGACACCGTGGTGTCTTCCCCAATGCAGGGACCTGCTGTCCCAAGCAGGAGGTCAGATTCTACATCCTCGACCGGAATTGTGGCATCTATGGGCCTACCCACTGAGAGGAAAAAATCTAATAGCAGCAGGTCTCCCAAACAATGTTGTGGCCACGATACAGAGTGCTAGGGCACCTTTAACGAGGGGGCTTTACGCGTCGAAATGGCACATATTTGAACAGTGGTGCGGACAAAAGTCAATATCGCCATATCAATGCCCGATTGCAGGAATATTGACTTTTCTCCAGAAATTGTTCGAGGAAGGTCGCTCACATTCCACTCTAAAAGTGTACTTAGCGGCCATTTCGGCCTGTCACGAGGGTATTAATGGGGCCGCGCCAAGCGCGCACCCGCTGGCCGTTCGGTTCCTTAAAGGAGCGAGACGGCTGAAACCCGTCACAAAGTCGATGGTACCATCATGGGATCTGACTGTGGTTTTGGAGGCTATGTGTGGACCCCCATTTGAGCCCTTAGAATCATTGGGTCTAAAAATGCTGTCTGCCCTGCAGCCCTGTTGCTGGCGCTGGCATCAGCAAAACGCATTGGTGATCTCCATGCGCTGTCAGTACATCTCTCATGCATTCAGTTTCCGCTGGATGGGTCTAAAGTAGTGTTGCGTCCAAACGCGGCGTATACACCAAAAGTCATGTCTGGGGCATATAGTCGGCTCTCCTTCGAGCTGCCAGCTCTGTCAAATCTCTCGATTGATTCAGAGGAGGACGAGAGACTCCATGCGTTATGTCCTGTGCGAGTTTTGCGCAGGTATATTGAGCAAACACAGGTTGTGCGTTCATCCGACCAACTTTTTGTGTGTTTTGCCAATCCAGTTCGAGGGAAACCGCTGTCTAAACAGCGTCTTTCACATTGGATCGTGGAGGCAATTTCAATTGCATACAAAAGTAAAAGGTTAGCTCTACCGGCCGGAGTGCGGGCGCATTCTACAAGAGGCATGGCAACGTCATGGGCGTTGTTTAGAGGGGTGTCAGTAGACGACATTTGTGCGGCAGCCAGTTGGGCATCCCCGCACACATTTGTTCGGTTTTACCGACTAGATGTCACTGTATTAACGGTGGCTCGGTCCGTGCTTACTGCAGGGGCTTTAGACCAAGGGTCGTCACTCTCTTGAAAAAGGGATCATGTGGCGGTGCTGGTCCCTTACGTTTAGTTCAGCGACTTGGCGGGCTGTGAATATAGGTCCCATAGTAATGTGTTGTACCGAGTTGACCGACTGAATGGGAACGTTGAGCTTGCATATAACTACTGTTCCCAGAAGGAGGGAAACGAGGTACAACACCTCTGGGCCCCGCACAGTCGGGGTCCCGGTGAAGAGCTGGACTGAACAAAGGGAATGACGCACTCGACTGCATTTATATGCTGTGGGCAGGTAGCGAATAAAGTAGTGGTGAATAAAGGTGTCTTCAGCAGATGACGCAAGAGCGCGATATCCCATAGTAATGTGTTGTACCTCGTTTCCCTCCTTCTAAGAACAGTAGTTATATGCTTAACTCAACGTATTTATATGCGAGTTAGTGAATCAGTAAAACGTAATAATTCATTCAAATCAGTTAAACACTTTTAAACAGACTACAGCAATTACTATTTTGTCAGAAACACTAGTAAATTACATGTTGTTTTGTTTAGCTGGCCTTCAGAATTGTGGGAGAATTTAATTTTATTGTGGGGGTGGTTGGAGTGTTAGGAAGATTTTTATGGCTGTCCTTTTTGTCAATTCAGTTGTTTCATTTCTATAGGTTTTGTAACATTCTAAAAGCTCTTACTACGTGTAAAGTAACCCACAAGTTTTCAAACCCCACTTAAAAAATGGGTCGCCAAGATGATTTAAGGAAAATGGAGTTACATCACAAAAACAAATTATGTTTTAATAAAAACAGTCTATAGGCCTATATAAAAGGAATATATACACAAAATATATTTGACTTAAATAATTAGCAGATTAACAAAACGAAAGAAAAACTGTGCGACCGTATCCTGCTGAGTTTGATTCATTTTTGTGAGGCGCGGTGCTCCACAAACAAGTTGACAGAAAGGAAACCGAGACGACAAAAAGCACATCCTTTTTGTTTTCTTTATTTTACAAAAGCACAATGTTGTTTTATTGTGAGTGTACACAAAAAAAGTTAACAATTTGCAGTTTTGATGATGTCCTACTCTTATCTGAATGACCAAAATGATGGAGTATGTTTTTATGTTTCCTATCGCGTTTCCTATAACATATTCCAGCATTGCAAACTTTAAATTGCAGCCTGTTCATTATCAAAATAAAATAGTCAACCTAACATGTAAAAATTACACTGCCTAGTTTAAATACTCAGTAGTAGCCTACAATTTGTGCAATTGTGGAGCACCGCTCCACTGTGGGGTTACCGCGCACATTTTTGCGCATATAAAGAGGATTGTTTTTCTGTCGATATTGGAATGTGAGTGAAGTGAAGTACAAAGCATATGATAAATAATAGTTTAGCATCCAAATACATCGCGAATATGGAAACATTTGGATTCGAATTAGAGAGTTAGGCTACATGAGCCCAACACTGGTTACTTTCAGTTTCGCTTTAAATTATTTCGTTTTGGCTTGTTTATTACTTATATTTTTCCATTCATGTTCTGTTCTTAATACTGTTAAATTTAAAGGATTTGTTGTGGAGTGAGGGAAACTAAAATAGCGTATAGCTATGTTTGTAGTAGGCCAACATTATAGTATTTATTCACCAGTATAATTTCTGAATGAAATTGAATACCACTTATACGTGACTTACCTGTTCCCTTTCAAGGGAACTCGAGCTGCATCGAGATGTTGTGGGAACGCCCCTGAGTGATTGCGTCATGAAGCACATGTAGAATCAGTCCAATGGTGTGACGAGACGTCATAGGCGGGTGACGTCACAGACCAGGAAACTATAAAGCATACCCAGAAACAGACCGCGCTAGCTTCTGTGTCTTCAGCAAGTGCTCTCTTTGATGCTGTCTCTGTCTATTTGGTGTTGTTTTGTCTTTGCACAATCACTATATATATATATATATATATATATATAAGTATGGCGAACAAGCAGCAGTTTAAGCAGTGTGCTGTTTCTTGCCCTCGTTTCCTTATGGGTAGGGACAAACATGAACTGTGTGTGGCTTGTTTGGGAGTGGAGCATGCCCAGTCAGTTCTCGAGGGGGCTGACTGTGAGCATTGCGATAAGCTGTCCATGAGGACACTCCGCTCCTGCTGGGCGTTCTTCAAGGAGGACGCTTCGGTTCGCAAATGGATCTGATAGCGGGGTTTGAGATGGGCCCAGCCCTATCTCTGCCTTTACCTGCCAGATCCAGTGCCTTGTCTCCCCGGGGCGAAGGTACCAGTGTTACAATTATCCAGTTCTGAGGATCTTGATGTTGTAAGCATTGATGCAGGGGATTTTGAGAATTTGCCACCTCATACCCCTGCTTATGAGGAGCTATTGGAGGTTGTTACTCGTGCTGTAGCTAAATTAGACATTAATCGGCCAGCCGAGAAACAGGAGGTTCGAAAAAAAAGCCTGCTGGATGAAAGTTTTTTTGCCATCCAGATCACAACCTCCTCACTGGGGACTGCCATTTTTTCCCAAACTGGTCTCATATCTTGTTTTCACCACACAAACATCTAATTATAGTAACATATACGGGTTGAAACAACATGGTTATATGACGATGCCTCTGCCTTGAGACGCTTCCGAGCTATCTCTCTCCTGAGTCTGCATCATCACTAAAATCCCCAACATTACCCACCAAGCCTCTTAAAGCTACATCAAAGCTGGTGGGTAAAGCGTATTCGGCAGCAAGTCAGGTTGCAGCATGCTTGCATACTGTGTCTATATTGCAAGCATATCAGGCTGACCTGCTAAGGTACCTTGATGAAAGTGAGTAAGTAAGTGTGGACCGATTCGAGAATTGTGTTGCGCTACAGATCTGTCTCTTCGGGCCACCAAAGAGACGACTAAATCAGTTGGCCGGTCTATGGCAGCCCTGGTGGCCACGGAGAGACATCTGTGGTTAAATCTGTCTGATATGAAGGATAAAGATAGATCTGTCCTTATGGAAGCTCCACTCTCGCCTTCTGGCATCTTTGAGCGACTCTGTCAATACGGTCGTCAAGAGGTTTCAAGAGGCGAAGAAATAAGCTGCGGCATTTTCAAAAGTTTCTTCCTCACCGATCTATGGTCCCCACAGAGTGCAGCAAAAGCAAGCGTCGCCACTAGAGCTCCTCCACATTCAGGGGGGTCTGGGTGGCGGTTTCAGTCGAAACCATCTAAAGATAGACAAGATCTGAGGACTGTCATTATCTCCAAGAAGGCTTTGACTAAGAAGAAGTGCTGACGCCGAGGCCGTCAGACTTCTGAGGACAGTCCCCTCTGGGGAGAAACAGTTCCCACCTCATTACACGGTGCCTGTTTCTCCTCTGCGCCTTCTAGGGGGCGACCCTCCGAGGAGGGCCGTAGTGCTGCCAGTTTGGTTGTTCCCTGCCGGTTCGCCGCTTCAGGGCACCGAGGTGTCAGCATTCCCCAACGATCCTACGAGGAGGGTAGAACAGTCAGTTTGGTTATTCCCTGCTGGTTCAGACTCTTCTACGAAAGGAGGCTATAAAAAAGTTCCTCCCAGGAGGGAGTCAGGGTTTTACAGCCATTACTTCATTTTTCCAAAGAAGGATGGAGAATTGCGTCCTATTCTAGACCTGCGCCAACTAAACCGCAGGGTTCAGAAACTCAAGTTCAAGATGCTTACACTCAAATAGATTGTGTCACAGATTCAGTCCGAGGACTGGTTTGTCACGATAAACTTGAAGGACGCGTACTTCCATGTAGCCATCCATCCTCATCACAGGAAGTTCCTGAGTTTCACTTTCGGGGGCGAAGTCTTCCAATATTATGTTCTTCCCTTCAGCCTAGGTTTATCACCCCGCACTTTCACGAAATGGGTGGATGCAGCTCTGGCTCTACTGAGACTCCAGGGCATCCACGTGTTGAATTACATCGATGACGTTGATTTTAACTTAGTCCGAGCAGATGGCAGTTCGGCATCAAGATGTCGGTTGGGGCTGAGACTCAACGCCAAAAAGAGTGTGCTCCTTCCATCTCAGAGGACCACTTTTCTAGGTGTGGTTTGGGATTTGACAACGATGCAGGCACAACTGTCCCCTGCTCATATAGCATCGATTCTCTCAGCCGTAAATGGGGTAAAACTAGGCCAGTCACTCACTGTGAAACAGTTTCAGAGACTGTTGGGTCTTATGGCAACTGCGTCCAACATAATAACTTTTGGCCGCCTATACATGAGACCCCTGCAGTGCTGGCTCAGAACCAAGGGGTTTTCTCCAGAAATCCGTTTCGCATGATCAAGGTCATGCGGCGATGCCTACGTGCCTTAGTCATGTGGAAGAAACCTTGTTTCCTCGCGCCATACCCATTACCATGCCAAACATTCCGAAACCTGTCATGACAGAAATATAATTCTTATATTATCTTATAATATATTATATACTGTAAGATATTCTATAGTGATTAGTAATTTATATTTGTCATGATTCCTGTCTTGTGTGGACTTTTATGTTATTTCCTGTTTTGCGCCATGTTTTGTAGTCCTTTTGTAGTTTTTCTTGTTGATTCGTTTTTTGATTGTTTCTATGTGTGTCTTGTTTGACAATTTGTCTGATACGCCAGTTCTAGGGACTCTCACTTTTTGGAATCGATTCCGATTTCTGTTTCTGGAATCGAAAGAATCGATTCCTCACTGTTTTCGATTTTTCGATTATTATTTTTTTGAAATTTTTTGAAATTTTTGATTTTTTTTTTTTAAATACCAACACCGTGTCTAACATTTTCGCGTCTTACCGTGCCACACAGCGAGAAACTTTCTACACCGGGCGTGACAAAGCGACCGTTGCACATGCATTTGTCCTTCCTATTAGACGTATTGCGAGTGCTGCTTGGTCATAAATAGAACAAGGGATTTACTTCGGGGATTTGTCACATCGTGCTTCCTGCGTCAGGTGTAGACATTAGACACAGTGTAAAGACTAGAAATATGTTCACCATATACATATATGCAGTAGATTCTATTTACATACATACCTACACACACACACACACACACACACACACACACACACACACGTATACATACACTTATGGATGTGGATAGATAGATTTTTATTTATTTGTCGTACATATATTTCATCCAGTATCATAAAATTATTGATTTAATAAATTAGATTTATTCTTCTTGTCCTAAACTACAACGAGTAAGATCAAACCCCGCCCAGCAAACTGACGACAATGAAAAGATTTCACTGGGTCTGTCATTGCGCTGATTGCCTACACAATGCTGAAATAATCATCCTACCCTAAACCATACTCTGTCACGACTGGATCCATTAATTTAGTCTGAACTTTATTTCTTTACAGGTGACGTGATTGTGTTGACAAATGAAATCGGCTACAGGCCGCGGTTTGTGTTAAAAAAAAAATCTTAAAGAGGAGCCGATTCCCCTTAATGGAATCGATTCCAACCTTTGGAATCGACTCTCAATTTCCAACGCCTCAGAATCGAGGAATCTATTCTTTTTGGAATCGTTTCCCAGCCCTACCCAAAGGAGCGATCATCCTGGGTGAGGAGGCAGGGCTGTGCACAGACCCTTTGAGGGGCATGTGCTGAAACTGAAAAAGGGTTCAGTCCCCCCCCCCCCCCCCCATATAATATATATATATATATATATATATATATATATATATGTAATAATGATTCAGGGAAGAAGGAGGCGGGAACCGGCAAACATTTATAGACTTTAATTTTCAAAATAAAACAAAAACACAAGGAATCGCCAGCAGCCCCTCGCCGACAACTGCTTGCTACCAAAATAAAACAAATACAAAAGGAACCGCCAGCAGCCCCTCGCCGACGACTGTTGGCTACGCAAAACAGAAATAAAACACATCATAAAATCAGGCCTGTTCCTCTCTCAATCTTCAACGTCGTCGCTCCTCCTTTTAGGCTTCCGCTCCTCCATGAGAGACGCGAGACTGGTGCGTCTCACAGGTGCCATTCATTAACACTCACGACACCGGCCTTGCGCCGGTCTCTCACGTCCCCCGGCCTCGTCCTGCTCGCCACAATATACTGTACTTATTTAAACCAGATTTTTATTTTCTCTTGGTCACCTGTCTGTCTGTTTTACAAATATTTAGCCAATGAAAGTTATTAAAAATAGCTTGTGATTAAATCTTGTTGGATCCTCAAACTTGAGTAACGAATTCGTTCAGCTGCTGTCTGCGCTGCTGCTGAACTTCAGTTTTAGTCAAGATAGAGGGGTGGAGTAATGAGGATTACTGACAGTTTGAGGATCCAACAAGATTTAGTCACAAGCTATTTTTAATAACTTTCATTGGCTAAATATTTGGATGGAGAAATCTAACAGCTAGGCTTCAAGCATAGACAATACAGGACAATGAACTGAACCAAACAGAAGCCTTAAAAGCACACAGGATAAAGAGAAAGTTAACAAGACACAGGTGAACACAAAACATAAGCAAGGGAACAAACTAGACACAGGGAAAACAGGAAACAGGAATAAGTCATTGGAAAAGCAAACAGTTTTAACTAAATTATTTACTGTTTGTCATGTTCTTTTAATAGTAATTATTGTAATACAGAATTACAGAATGCCATTGTATTTTAAAAAAATATATATCCTTGTAAGCATGACATGTATTGCTCAATAAAACTGTATTTATATTTATTTCTATATCAAAATATTCCAGCAACCACTGCCACTACAATCTCTTCTCAAACATCAACAACCACAAGTGAGTATTTTTATTCATAGACATTTGAGTAAACATGTTAATAGGAAAAATATATCAGTAGTTGATATGCTCAAGTAATATTCATGTAGAGTTGTCTTAAAACCTCCTTAGAAAGTAATAGCTAGAAAAAAAAAATGTGTACTGTTTTATGCCTATATTATATATTTGTGTAATAATATATTTGTGTAATAATAATTTTTGAAATACAGAATTTCATTGAATGCAAAAAGGTCTTTGTTAACATGTCAACAAATATTAAGAAAATTGTAATAATAATTGTTCTTATTTCATGTCACTTCCTGAGTATCAAACATCAGCACCTACCAGTTAAAAAGTTTATAATGTAATATAATACAAGTTTTTCTTTTAACAATAAAACATGGATTGTACTACAAAAGTTAATTGTATGAACATATGCCATTGTTATCTTGCAAGTACTATTTCGGAAATGTTTGTCTTTTTATTTCATTATATGTCCATATATCACAGCATCTCCTGTCACTACAACCATTTCTTCAACTAACTCTCAAACACCTACTGAAACAACTTCTACAAGTGAGTATTGTTCATGGACAAATGTGTAAACACATATAGCTATATTTTATTCTTTTTTTATTACTAATGAAGTTTTATAATGATAATTGTCAAACAGCAGCACCAACAATATTTAATTAATATAGATAGACAATTATGACATACAACCAGTGGTTACATCAAAATATACTATGTTTTTACTTACATGTTTGCTGATTTGGATCTGATTTAGTTGGATATTCATATTATTGACTGATGCCTTTCCTTTAAATAAATCTTATCTACATTATGTTTAGAATTCTATTGAGCCCTTAAAGGGGGAAAAAAAATGTCAATGCTTTCACGCTCTCGCGCAAATGTTTTGCATTCCCCTGAGAACCTTTGCGTTCGCTCAGGCCTCCAGGAACTGAGTTTGACACGCCTGCTTTAGGGGCTCCGTACAAATATGATCAGGCATCTCGTAGTGTTTGAAATCACAACATCATCTGTGTTTCTGACGTGGCACGAACAAGTTGGAAATAGATCTTTCTTTAAACTTCATTGGACTAATGATTATACAATTGGAAATGCAAAGAAACGTCCTGGTTGCGTATGCAAGGACGTAGTTGACGTTGACTGAATAGGGATCACGCTTAGGGAGCCTGTCTTCTTCGTACTACTATTTAATCAAGCCAATTCAACATTGACGTGCGTGATTACACGCTCCGCCCCGCAGCGCGTGTATAAACCAAAAGTAGAGGCACGCACCAGTTACTTTTTTCGGTGAGGAGCGAATGGCCCCCGGAGTCAGCGGTGGTCCAGCAGTAGTGGCAAGGGGACTACGAGGGAACGGTGGATTGCATACACAACCAGGACGTTCCCTTTCAGTTGAGAAGTAGTCAACGTCGACTGAATGGGGATTCAGAGAAAGGCAGAGAAGGGACAGGGCTTTAGGCCAGGGAAGTCACTGTTGTTTCTACAGGACCACTGGGAAAGCGATCTCTGTACATGAAAGGAAGGGACGCTGCGGAAGCCACATCTTGGGAGGTAACATGTGGAAAATACACATATGAACTGGGCGGAAGACCGGGCAGTACAACATATGGAATGTCACTGGAGTGGCTCCAGCCTATGACAGGGGGAGACTCAACCGGACAGTGACGGCAGAGCAGGCTTCTGCCGAGGGAAGACACGGGCTTGCCGCAGGGAGCCGTACCATGGAAGAATACACATATGGGATCACCGTATGGATCGCAACATATGGACCCAGCCTAACACAGGTTCCACAATGCTTACGAGTGGTAGGCCTGGCTTCGGACGCTCCGCCGCGTCCGTCGCCGGAGGGTGTGGAGGAACTCAACAGTGTTCGGTTAAGAGGGAACTCTACTGGAGCAAGAATTGCGCACGTATCCAGTCCATAGGAGGGGAATGGAGCAGTAAGCCGACACTTCGAACTGGGCTCACAGTGAAACTGGCTTCATGAGAAGGGAGCCCACGGGAAGCAGCGGTTCGACTATGGGTGTCGCCCAGTCCCCAACTCTAGAATATCTGTTTGCGAAGCACTCTGTGTCAACGCCTAGGCGGAAGCACACACTCACTTCAGAGGAGCTCACCACCAAAGTGGACACGTGTATCTCGGGATTTTCACCAAGATGAAGGCAGCCACCATTCAGTGGGCCAACCTCGCTTGGAAACAGCCTTCCCTTTCTGCTGATTTCCTAAACAGACAAGAGCTGGTCTGAGGTCCTAAGGCTTGCATTCTGTGCACGTATAACCGCAATGAAGCGCAAGGACAGAGAAAGCCAGGGCTGGGTCTGCCTCCTCTGGGGCAGCGCTTGCAGGCTCACCACCTGGTCCCACCTTTAGGGAGAGGTAGGAACCTTTGGCACATATCCAGGCCGGGGTTTCAGCTCGTGAGAGTTAGCCGGCCCGAATTCCAGGCACAACCCGTTGACCGAAAGCGAGCAAGTCCCTACCCTCTAGTAGAGACCACGCGAGCAGGAGAACTGTAAAAACAGAATTTTTAACTCACTGCCTGCAGTGGCTCAGGGGCGGTCTCTGCAGTGCAGTAGGACCGGAGATGAGGCCCAAGAGGATAAAGAGGGGCGCAAGGTAGATTCCCTTGCTCCCTCAGGAACCTGACGATCAGGATGGGCTTCCCATGCTACTGCATCATGATGTGCGTCAAAGAATATACAGAGGCAACATCATTTTGAGGGTGGAGGAGACAGCCCTACTCCAACCCATCTTGCAGGAAAGAGAGCACTGAAATGACCGAACGCCTTCAGGATCTCCTCACGGAGAGAAGACTCACTCAACGAATAAGTTCCACTTCTAATAGGCGTAAGCAACACTTCCTCTTACGGGGTGCTCTCGCAGAAGTGATGGAACTTCACTTCACTACCACATAGTCCTGCGGTAGCCACCTGAACGTCGCGTCCATTTTTTAGGGCCGGCCTGGAACTCTCCAGGGGTCTGAACGTGGGTGCCATCATGCCTGAGAATATATTCAGTGGAATGTCAGGAAGGGCTGTCGAGGGGAACTAGGTCTGGTTGGGCCAATAAGGGACAGGGTGATCTGATTTCACACCGGGCATGCCGCTCTGTGGTGGCTCAGAACCAAGGGGTTTTCTCCGGAAATCCATTTCGCATGATCAAGGTCAAGCGGCGATGCCTAAATGCCTTAGTCATGTGGAAGAAACCTTAATTCCTCGCGCCATACCCATTACCATGCCAAACATTCCGAAATTTATCATGACAGAAATATAATTCTTAGATTATCTTATAATATCTTATATAAGATATTGTATAGTGATTAGTAATTTTTATTTGTAATGATTCCTGTCTCGTGTGGACTTCCTATTTCCTGTTTTGTGCCATGTTTTGTAGTCCTTGTAGTTTTTCTTGTCGATTAGTTTTTTGATTTTTTTCCATGTGTGTCTTGTTTGCCAATTTATTTATTAAATTAATCACAATTATTTAATGAATTCAGAACACAAAAATTGTATTGCAAAGCCCTAAATCAAACAATTAATCAGCATCATCGTCAAAGCTCTAAAACTGGCAATTAATCGGCATAATCTCAATTGTTTTGTCAAGGGGGAATAGTTGTTTTAACATGTCATTAAGTCCAGTCCAAAAAAGGGTGATCAGTGAGCGGTCGGGTAATGGGTCTGATACGCCAGGTCTTGGGACTCACTGATGTGGTCCCCAAAGGAGCGATCTTCCTGGGTGAGGAGGCAGGGCTGTGCACAGACCTTTTGAGGGGCTTGTGCTGAAACTGAAAAAGGGCCCCCCCTTCCCCCTTTTATGTATAATATATATATATATACATTAGGGGTGCAGCGTTCAAATAGCTCATGGTTCATTTTTTTTCATGGTTTGGTATGTGATATGTTAAGGGAAAAAAGGTCTACTGTCAAAAAATAAGAACAAATAGTCTAACTTACTGTGGCACTCATCCGAAGTGCGTACACGTCTCAGACAGCGCGCAAATATTGAGTTCTCTTTCAAGTCTTGTGCTGGAATGGACAAATTCAAACATAAATGATGTCAACATATCCGTCTTTATGAGTATCCTATAGCAGACATAGTCTGTTATGCCTTAAGTGAACTTATACGGTTGAGAAAGACAACACATGCGTGCAGTCAGGGAACTGAATCTGTGCATTATGTCTTAAAGTGACAGCAGGCATATTAGGCTCACACTCACACACAAATCTTCTTCGCGCGAGTTCTCTTTCGCATCTCTTGAATGTTTAAATTGGCAAAGCTGAAATGAGTTTAGTTTAATCACAGACAGCAACGTGTGCTCTTCAGGTCTCACGCGCACTACGAACACCCGGGTGATGACCGGGTGTTGAATTAACCATTTGACCATAATTTGATTAAATGTTAATAAATTAGGTGTATCAGCAATCATAAAAAAAAATAAAAAAAACATTTCTTAGAAATACATTTTACCTAAGTGACAAGGATCACACAGTTGCTTTGTGTCAAACTCGAGTTATGGGGTTTTTGACCAGTGAATGTGTGCAAATGTGCATTTTGTCTGTCATTAAAATGGCGGCATCACCTTACATTTTCATCAACAGGTTAAAAAGTTTGTTGTAGCTATATGGGCGCTCATTTTTCCTGTTGTAAAATACATTTGGACAAAATCTAATTTTATAAGAGATGAAATGCTTCTGTACAGGCTATTTAAGTGTAGGCTTTTGGCTACAACTATTGCAAATGCTAGCCCTCTCTCTCCGGCCCCACCTTTATAGACATAGTGTTTCTTGCGTAAAGAAAACGCTGTACTTATTTCAACCAGATTTTTCTTTTCTCTTGGTTACCTGTCTGTCTGTTTTACAAATATTTAGCCAATGAAAGTTATTAAAAATAGCTTGTGACTAAATCTTGTTGGATCATCAAACTCGAGTAACGAATACGTTCAGCTGCTGTCTGCGCTACTGCAGAACTTCAGTTTTAGTCAAGATAGAGGGGTGGAGTAATGAGGATTACTGACAGTTTGAGGATCCAACAAGATTTAGTCACAAGCTATTTTTAATAACTTTCATTGGCTAAATATTTGAATGGAGAAATCTAACAGCTAGGCTTCAAGCATAGACAATACAGGACAATGAACTGAACCAAACAGAAGCCTTAAAAGCACACAGGTTAAAGTGAAAGTTAACAAGACACAGGTGAACACAAAACATAAGCAAGGGAACAAACTAGACACAGGGAAAACAGAAAACAGGAATAAGTCATTGGAAAAGCAAACAGTTTTAACTAAATTATTTACTGTTTATCATGTTCTTTTAATAGTAATTATTGTAATACAGAATTACAGAATGCCATTGTATTTTAAAAAAAATATATATCCTTGTAAGCATGACATGTATTGCTCAATAAAACTGTATTTATATTTATTTCTATATCAAAATAATCCAGCAACCACTGCCACTACAATCTCTTCTCAAACATCAACAACCACAAGTGAGTATTTTTATTCATAGACATTTGAGTAAACATGTTAGGAAAAATATATCAGTAGTTGATATGCTCAAGTAATATTCATGTAGAGTTGTCTTAAAACCTCCTTAGAAAGTTCTTCTTTTTTACTGTTTGAAGTAATAGGTACCTCAGAATTTCAAATCACATCCTGAATATCAACCATCAGCAGCTAAAATAAAAAAAAAATGTGTACTGTTTTATGCCTATATTATATATTTGTGTAATAATAATTTTTGAAATACAGAATTTCATTGAATGCAAAAAGGTCTTTGTTAACATGTCAACAAATATTAAGAAAATTGTAATAATAATTGTTCTTATTTCATGTCAGTTCCTGAGTATTAAACATCAGCACCTACCAGTTAAAATGTTTATAATGTAATATAATACAAGTTTTTCTTTTAACAATGAAACATGGATTGTACTACAAAAGTTAATTGTATGAACATATGCCATTGTTATTTTGCAAGTACTATTTCGTAAATAATTGTCTTTTTATTTCATTATATGTCCTTATATCACAGCATCCCCTGTCACTACAACCATTTCTTCAACTAACTCTCAAACACCTACTGAAACAACTTCTGCAAGTGAGTATTGTTCATGGACAAAATGTGTAAACACATATAGCTATATTTTATTCTTTTTTTATTACTAATGAAGTTTTATAATGATAATTGTCAAACAGCAGCACCTACGAGATTTAATTAATATAGATAGACAATTATGACATACAACCAGTGGTTACATCAAAATATACTAATATGTTTTTACTTACATGTTTCCTGATTTGGATCTGATTTAGTTGGATATTCATATTATTGACTGATGCCTTTCCTTTAAATAAATCTTATCTACATTATGTTTAGGATTCTATTGAGCCCTTGTCAATGCTTTCAAGCTCTCGCGCAAATGTTTTGCATTACCCTGAGAACCTTTGCGTTCGCTCAGGCCTCCAGGAACTGAGTTTGACACGCCTGCTTTAGGGGCTCCATACAAATATGATCAGGAATCTCGTAGTGTTTGAAATCACAACATCATCTGTGTTTCTGACGTGGCACGAACCAGTTGGAAATAGATCTTTCTTTAAACTTCATTGGACTGATGATAATACAATTGGAAATGCAAAGAAACGTCCCTGTTGCGAATGCAAGGACGTAGTCGACGTCGACTGAATAGGGATCACGCTTAGGGAGCCTGTCTTCTTCGTACTACTATTTAATCAAGCCAATTCAACATTGACCTGCGTGATTACACGCTCCGCCCCGCAGTGCGGGTATAAACACGAAAGTAGAGGCACGCACCAGTTGCTTTTTTCGGTGAGAAGTGAATGAACCCCTTGTCACTACAGCGGTGGTCCAGCAGTAGTGACAAGGGGACTTCGTCCTCCGTTCCCTGAAGGAGGCATACGCAACCAGGACATTCCCCTTCAGTCGAGAAGTAGTCGACGTCGACTGAATGGGGATTTATTGAGAACGCCACTAGTGCTGCCACATTCCAGTGCCTAGACAGAAGCTCAGGGGCGGTCTATGCAGTGCAGTAGCACCAGAGATGAGGCATAAGAGGATAAAGAGGGGCGCATGGTAGATTCCCTTGCTCCCTCAGGAACCTGACGGTCAGGATGTGCTTCCCATGCTACTGCATCATGATGTGCGTCAAAGAAAATATAGAGGCAACATCATTTTGAGGGTGGAGGAGACAGCCCTACTCCAACCCATCTTGCAGGAAAGAGAGCACTGAAATAACCGAACGCCTTCAGGATCTCCTCACGGAGAGAAGACTCACTCAACGAATAGGTTCCACTTCTAATAGGCGTAAGCAACTCTTCCCCTTAGGGGGTGCTCTCGCAGAAGTGATGGTGACTACCACATTGTCCTGCGGTAGCCACCTGAACCTCGCGTCCATTTTTTAGGACCAGCCTTGAACTCTCCAGGGGTCTGAACGTGGGTGCTATCATGCCTGAGAATGAATTCAGTGGAATGTCAGCCAGGGCTGTCGAGGGGAACTAGGTCTGGTTGGGCCAACAAGGGGCAGGGTGATCTGTTGTCACACCGGGCATGCCGCTCTGCCACGGTCACCTCTGGACTCGACCTTAAGTCAGTGCTGAAGTGGTCTTCATATGGAGGAAACCATGCGGCTGTGTCTGCCATATGCCCCAGGAGCCTCTGAAAATTATTTCAGTGGGACCCTTTCTCACTTCTATATAGCACCGACCAGACACACACTCTTCTTGACGAGGTCTGTTGGGCCGAGTCCATCTCCATATTGGAAAAGAGATACTCAGCCCGTGGGTGAGATTACTCTCTCCCAGTTGACCTGAAGACCCAACTGGCTATGGAGCACACGAAGGGTAGGACTCTGTACTGATACTTCGAATCCTCAAGCGCAACACACAGGATAGCCTGTAGTGCGGAGGCTAGAGATCTAAAGTACATATCATTCAGGTCGAACGCTGCAGACCAAGCTTGGGGGCGGGGCATTCTGAGAAATGCCTCTCTGTGTAGCAACTTGGACTGGGGCTTTCGAGAAAGGGCCCGTTACAAGTGACACAGGGCCAAGATGGTCATGACCCACCACATACTAGGTACATGAAGAACGAGTTTATAAAAATTGGCCTTCACATTGGCTGGAGAGTTGCTAAATTGCGTCCTTCGCCAGTAGGACAGCGACATGCGCGCGCACAAGACAGGAGCACTGCTCAACACTAGATGTGATGAATATCACTGAGCTTTCAGGAGCATATCTGCTCAACACCTAGTGTGATGATTATCACTGAACTTAAGTGGGCGCCGAGCGATAATGAATCGCATAGCTGAGTCTGATGGTCACAGTCTGGTCTGGACCAGTTGGGAAGCTGTTTCCACTTCTACGAACCCGGCCCAGAAGACTACAGACGTACCCGAGGTGAGGCAGCGAGGTGGAGGACAGGGACCCGGCTCGGAAGGCCCGGGGGTGGCCCGAAGCGGGGTCTGGGTGTGCGGTGCAACACTTACCTGTCTCCACGGGGCAACAGTAGATGCGTGAGAAGACATGCTGCCGGCTGGTAAACAAGAGGGTGCTGAGGGGTGCAAGGCTGTCCTACAGGGTCTCACACCGCCAGCCTCACCTTCTTGGGACCCAGGGACGGAGGAATTTGCTCTCTTGACAAATCGGGTACCACTGGACTCAGGGGAGCCAGTGGCGGAACAGTAAACATCTGAAGAGCTCGTCCCCCCATCCCTGGGTGGCCTGTCTCAGGGACGCTATGTCTGACACTTGCTCCCTGGTTTGGCAGTGCCTGAGACAGACCGGGCGGCCTGCCTGCTGCTGGCTCTACGCTGGGGCCTGGGTGGAGGCTGCTGCGGGTGTCCCGCAGAACCGGAGGCAGAGGCAGGGGACGCCCTCGGAAGTGTCGGGTGGCCTCCGTCTGCGCCTGGGCGGCGGAGAGCTGTTGGGCGCAGCTCTCCACCGCGTCGCCGAACAACCCAATCTGGGAAATTGGGGAGTCCAGGAAAGCGAACCTTGTCCGCATCCACCACCTCAACCAGGCTGAGTCAACATTAGCGCTCCTGGACCACTAGGGTGGACATCGCTAGAACAATCGCGCACGCTGCGATGCTCATGCCTGTGAGGGCGAGATCAGCAGCAGTGCGGAGCTCACTCATGAGTGCACGGTCTAGACTACCCTCGTGCATGTCCATGAGTGTATTGGCCTGATAGACCTGCAACAACGCCATGGCATGCAAAGAGGAGGTGGCTTGCCCGCAAGCTTTGTAAGCTCTGACCATCAAACCTGACACGAGCTCACAGGCCTGCGAGGGGAGACAAGGATCCCCCCAAAGGCAGCGGCCGCCGGACATAGGTGCACCTATATCGCGACAGACCGCTCCACTGGAGGGATAACCTCATAACCCTTCACCGCTCCTCCCTCAAGGGTTGCAAGGGGGGAAGAACCCCTCAGGCAGTTTTCGGCAGTAAAAAGTGCTGTCCATGACCTAGTAAGCTCTCCATGCACTTCGGGAAAGAAGGGCACTGGGGTGGCGGGCTGAGAACCAGCACACTCCACGGTGGACTCCAACGGCTATGGTGGAAGGGAGGAGTGAGAAGCCCACAGGGAATGGTTACCCAAACACGTAATGCAACAATTGTGACCGTTTCAGAGAGACAGGGAACGAATGCATCCAGAAACGCACGAGTGGAATGACATCTTTTTTTTTTCTTTTTTTTTTAAGACGCAAACTCACCCGTGTTGCTCTTTTAGGAAAAGGGACCGTCACCAGTGCCGGAGCACACAGGGAATGACCACGGCAACACTGAATCAGTGAACTGAAACCGTGAATCACTCACTTCTCGCCCTCTAACCAACTGTCAAACACACAAACAAATAGAAATGTGATGCTGTTAAAACAGCAGTTGAGAACTTGAGCACCGACACTCTTGTTTAAACAATAGTACTCTTCAGAGACATCCGATCAGCTCCGAAGCGAAAGGCAACTGGTGCGTGCGTCCACTTTCGTGTTTATACCCGCTGTGGCGAAGGACGGCCGAGGGAGTGAGAGAATGGCGCGAGGCCGGTGGTGCGATTGCTAATGAGCAACACCTGGGTAGCACACCAGTCTCGCATCTCTCATGGAGGAGCGGAAGCATAAAGGAGGAGCGACGACGTTGATGATCGAGAGAGGAACAGGCCTGTATTTTAGTTGTGTTTTGTTTTTGTATCTGTATTTTACTTTAGCCAGCAGTCGTCCGCGAGGGGCTGCTGGCAGTTATATTTATTTTCGGTAGCCAGCAGTCGTCCGCGAGGGGCTGCTGGCGGTATTTTTATTTTTTATTTTTTTTTTAAATGAAGTGTATTTTGATTGTTCGCCGGTTCCCGCCTCCTTCTTCCCTGAACATTGCTACACTGGTGCCGAAGCCCGGGAAGAGGGAGGAACGGGCTGTCAGAGAGTCCTCGCCGCTGTGGGGAATCCGCGGTGCCATCGAGCATGGTGCACGAGTCGCCGCCGCTCGCCGTGGGCCGGAGCCTGCTGCCATTCGCCGGGCAGGGGAGGAGCAGGGAGCGGGGGAGGAGCAGGGAGCGGGGGACTCGCGGCCATGGACGCTCGAGGCGGTGCGCTGGAGTGAGTTGCCGGGGGGACGGCCGAGCTCGCTGCCGGCCGCCTGGGAGTTGGAGGGGCGGCTGCCGTCCGGGAGGGAGCGGGGGAGTCGCCGCCGCTCGCCATGGGCCGGAGCCTGCTGCCGTCCACCAGGAAAAGGGGAGGAGCAGGGAGCGGGGACTCCTACCGTCTGCCCTAGAGCCCAAGGAGCCGTCGCCGTCCACCGGGCGGCGGAGGAGCGTCGAGCCGTCCACCGAGGGCTACCCAGCGTCACCGCCAGGCACCGCGGAGGGGATCGCCCAGCTGGTGGGGGACCAGATGGCAGCGCGTTGTGGGAACCGGACCAAGTTTTTTTTTTCTCCTCTCTCCCCTCTCTAGCTCCTCATGCTTCCGTCTCCGTTTCCCTCGGCTTGTCGGTCCATACCCCCCAGGGATCGCCGCCGCTGGGGGGGGGGGAGTAGGCACAGGCTCGTGGGTACCCCCCGGCCTGTGATGGGGCGATGGGGGTATGTGGCGAAGGACGGCCGAGGGACGTGAGAGAACGGCGCGAGGCCGGTGGTGCGATTGCTAATGAGCAACACCTGGGTAGCACAACGATCTCGCATCTCTCACGGAGGAGCGGAAGCATAAAGGAGGAGCGACGACGTTGATGATCAAGAGAGGAACAGGCCTGTATTTTAGTTGTGTTTTGTTTTTGTATCTGTATTTTACTTTAGCCAGCAGTCGTCCGCGAGGGGCTGCTGGCAGTTATAGTTATTTTCGGTAGCCAGCAGTCGTCCGCGAGGGGCTGCTGGCGGTATTTTGGTTTGTTTGTTTTATTTTAAATAAAGTATATTTTGATTGTTCGCCGGTTCCCGCCTCCTTCTTCCCTGAACATTGCTACACCCGCGCTGTGGGGCGGAGTGCTTAATCACGCACGCCAATGTTGAATTGGCTTGATTAAATAGTAGTACGAAGAAGACAGGCTCCCTAAGCGTGATCCCTATTCAGTCGACGTCGACTACGTCTGACATTCTCGACTGAAAGGGAACCAGTAACACTTCCTGTCACAACACTGATCGGACTTCTGGAGTCAGTTACATATTCTGCATCACTGCTGATTTTTAAAAAGCACTAGAGCTATTCTTATGTCCAAAACTCCATACAAGGCTCCTGTTTCAAAGTAATTATTTCAATAATAGTTTGACTTTCAATGTAACCTCCATCAAAATAAGAACAATAGATAATGTGATTTAAGGCAAGCTGATTTGCATCTCAGTATACAAGTATGTCAATTAGTTTCATCAACTGTTCTGATAGTGATAGTATAATCAATGATTTTTGTCAGGACATCTTAGTTGTAGTTTACCTGTTTGAATGTGAGAATCCTGTCTCACAGATGTTCATGGTTGTATTTTATTCGCATATAATTTTTGTGGAATGCACAATGAAAATACCATTAGTAAGCAAGTCTCTGTTTTTTGTGCAGATTTCCATTATTCCACATTGCAGAAAAGCAGATACATTTTCAGTTCATTTCCATATATGGACGTGGACATATAATTGAAGGTTCAGTGTTTTGTTTTAGTCATTTAAATTTCATTCAAACATATTTGGCCCACATTCAACTGCAGTGAAAATGTAGCTTTATTTTAGTATCATTTATTTATTTATTTTATTTATTTATTTATTTGAGCAGTAACCTTTCTGCTCAAAAGGAGAGAGCTGAAGCAAAAGAGCTTATTAGCGCTCCCCCCCCCCCCCCCCCCCGAATTTTATACAAGACAATTTCTCATTTCACAATCGTTCAAGGAAACAAAGTGCAAAACAACAACAAAAAGACAACAAGTATCTGGTCATGATTGAACAACAAAGCGACAACCAGAATCTGGTCGTGGTAGAAGTACCCCTAATGACAAAACATTTCTTCTTCTCTATACTTTTCAAAGATCTTTTGTTTACATTTGTATTTAAAAAGATTGAAATCTCCAAATTATTCCATAATTGTACCCCATTGACTGTGAGGCTAAAACTTTTCAAAGTTGTACAATGTTTCTGCTTCCTAAAGTTTAATTCATCACGTAACTTATAACAACCATTACGTTCTTGGAACCTTTTTTGTATATTGCTTGGTAACAATTTGTGCCTTGCTTTGTGTAACATCTGTACTGATTGGAACTCAACAATGTCATAAAACTTCATGATCTTTGATTTTAAAAATAGTGAGTTTGTGTGGTCCAAAAACCCAACTTTATGGATTAATCGAATAACTCTTTTTTGCAACATTACTATTGGTCTTAATGTGCTTTTATAAGTGCTACCCCATATCATAGAACAATAATATAAATAAGGCAAGATCAAGGAACAATATAAAGTATGCAGTGCTTTAATATTTAAAATATGCTTTACTTTTGTAATTACAGAAATGCTTCTTGATATTTTAGTGATAATATATTTAATGTGAGAGTTCCAAGTAATTCTATCATCTATAATAACTCCAAGAAATTTGGTTTCATGCACCCGCTCTATAACAACACCCTCTTATCTGGATTGCCTCCTGAGCATTGGTGTTACTGTTGCCAAATATCATCATTTTACTTTTACTCAAATTTAGAGATAATTTGTTTTGTTTAAACCACGTATTAACACGTTTGAGTTCCAAGGTTACAATTTGACACAGTTGTTGTAAATCATCACCCGATGCAAAAATATTTGTATCGTCTGCAGACAAGATAAATCTCAGTATTTTTGATGTTTTACAAATATCGTTTATATACATATTAAATAATTTTGGACCCAGAATGGAACCTTGAGGTAAGCCACACACAATTTCTTGACAACTCGACTGATGCTCACCTATTGTCACACATTGTTTTCTATTTTTTAAATAACTGGTAACCCACTGTAATGCTACCCCTCTAATCCCATACTTTTCCAGTTTATTAATCAATATGTCATAATTTATTATGTCAAATGCTTTACTTAGGTCAATAAATAACCCTATTGCATATTTCTTGTTATCAACCGCATTCGTTATTTCATCAATTACATCAAAGAGTGCATGTGAAGTTGAACAATTTTTCCCAAAACCAAACTGATTGTCTGAGAGTAAATTATTTCTTTCAATAAAGCTATCAAGTCTAGAATTAAAAACCTTCTCTAAAATTTTTGAAAATTGTGATAAAAGGGAAACAGGCCTGTAGTTAGTAAAGAAATGCTTATCTCCTTCCTTAAACAGAGGAATTACTTTTGCTACTTTCATACTCTCAGGAAATTGGCCAGTTTGCAACGACAAGTTACAAATATATGTTAACGGCTTACAGATACTTTCAATAACACATTTTAAGGTCTTCATATCCATATCATAGTGGTCTGTCGAGGTTTTATTTTTACACCTTCGAACAATGTCCAATATCTCATTTTCCTCAACAGGATTAAGAAACAATGTCTTGGGATTTATGTCTATTAGCTCATAATTATAAGACTCAACATTTACAATTTTTGCTGCAAGATTAGGGCCAACATCTACAAAGAATTTATTAAATTTGTTGACTATTGTGTTAGTCTACTTACCAACATCTACTTATTATTTATAATGTTATCCTCTTCTCTAAAATATTGTGGATAATTGTTCATTCTAGATTTATTTGTGATTAAACTATTTAAAATGTTCCATAAACCTTTAATATTATTCTTATTACTATCTAACAATTTATTGTAATAATCCTGTTTACATTTTCTAATGATACCAGTCAATTTGTTTTTATATTTCTTATATTTAACCTCCGCTTCTTTTGTTCTATACTTTAAAAAAATGTGTAAAGTGAATTTTTTTTCTTGCATGTGTGGCAGAGCGGGTTAGACCCCGCCCTGTTATTTGTGGCTGTCACATGAGTGATAGATGTGGCAGCCTATCGGCCGCTGTCCCTGGCCTATTTAAAGACTGTTTATGCCACCTGGTCAAGCGTCATTGTTAGTTCCGCCCCTTGTTGCAGGCGCGCCGCCATTCAATGCTGGCCGTGTTTGGTTGGCAGCGCCGCGGTGATATGCAGGCTGTTCCGTTCCCCCAGTTGGTTTGTTTTTATGTGTACGCTGCTGTGAGCAACCGTACGCTTATACAATTCTGTGATGATCAACTGCAGGATATTGATTCCTTTGAAGATGCTCCGTCTTAATGTGGACGTTGGGCTGATCGTTTTCTGCATACAATCCATTTAGACTGCGCAGCTGTCTTGCTGCTGTGTTATCGTGTTTGTTGTATGTCTTCACCGCTACAACCATCGATCTGTTCACCGCTGCAGGTGCCGAAGTTGTGTACGTGGGCTCGCCCTTCAGTCATCTTACCATTGGCTGCCTGTGTGTTAAGTTGTATGTTTCTTTACTTTGTTTTTGGTTAGTTTGGATGTTGATTATTGTGCAATGTGTTAAGTTGCAACTCTGTTGTCCTGTGATTTGTGAACTTGTTTTGTCTACAAGTTAGTGTTCCCTTGTGGTGAGTGTTTAGTATCACCAATCACTCTGAATTTTGTTATTAGTTGTGTCTAGTATCATTTGTTTAGTGTATTCATTAATCTTGTTTTTGTTTATTTTAGGCTGATGGACCCCGGGTTGGGGGGCTAGCTTTTCTTGCCTTCTGGTGGTGGTACTTTAAGCATTTAGTGTGGTTTGCCGCTTGTAACCACTTATACCTCACTGGGCGTGCGTGTGTGCGTGTGGCTTTTGAATTAGATGCTTAGCTAGCCTACCCCACTACGGGTGAGCCTCAGCCATTTTAACAGTTAATTATTTTATTTTATTTTATCGTTTATCGTGTGTGTGGATGAACAGTGGTACGAGTCATGTGTGTGTGACATTCTGCCTTACAGTGACCAGAAAGTTTTACCTATTGATGTGAACTAAATAAATTAACTTTGTACTGATATCCACGTCTCTTTGCCCTCCATGGTAACGAACCTGTTTGCCCTATTTACATTGGGTAGTTATTTCCCCTCTCTCTGAAGAGGGGTGGCGTAGTCAGCTTGTTATTTATTTACCACTATAAGATTTGGTATTTCCAACTGTCTATTCCCACCACCATGCTACACATGCATTCAGCAATCCTTTTGACATCCATGGGTTTTCTATGCCCTTTCTGCTTTTACAATATTTTTTTGTTGGACAATTTTTATCATATACTTTTTGAAATACTCGCACAAACTCATCATATGCCTTATTAGTGTCATTCTCTCTGTATATAATACTCCAATCTTGCGTTAGTAGTTCCTTTCTAAATGCTTCAACAGTTTTCTCTGTTTTTACCCTTCTAGACAAATACATAGTTTCCTCTTCATTTTTTTGATAAACATTTTTATGTAATACAAAAACTGGAAGATGATCACTGATATCATTAGTCCGCTGACTGTATTACTTTCTAGATAATTGGAAAAAATATTGTCTATTAAATTAGCACTATGGTTTGTAATTCTACTCTGTTTAGTTATTAGAGGAAACAAACCTATACTAAATAGAGTATTAATAAATTCGTCAGTCTTTTTATGTTTATTTGGGTTTAGCAGATCGATGTTAAGGTCACCTCCAACAAACATAAGTTTCTGATTTAAGTTTGAAAAGTGTTCCTCTAACCAATTATTAAACACATCTATATTAGACCCCGGTGTTCTGTAAATACAACTTACAATAATATTTTTCTTTTTTGTCCTTACAATTTCAATAGTTAAACATTCAAGTATATCTTCCACCACCATAGTCATATTTGCAATCATTTTAAAAACCATAATTTAAATCTACAAACATAGCTACAACCCCACCATGCTTATTTCTTCTGTTCTGACTTAAAAACTCATAACCTTCAATACTAAAATCCATTTCTTTATCATTACGTATCCATGTTTCTGTTATCAAAATTACACTAAATTTTGAAAACTGTTTTAAGTAACTCTTTATATGGTCAAAGTTTGCATAAAGGCTTCTACTATTAAAGTGAATTACAGAGAAGGTATTAACATACTTAAATGTACAATTGTAATCATCCTCTGTGTAATAGCTATTGACAGACATTATCAGATCTCGTAAAGAAATTATTTTCAGGATCAATGTCAATCTCAGTACTCTGTAAGTCATATTGTGAGTATGCAATATCCAGACCATTTAATTCAGTATTTTTCCTTAATGAGAGTTCAAAATCAGAAATTGCTTTAGAAGTCTTGTTGGAGGCCATATGAAAAGAAATGTTTCAACATACCAGAATTATGCCGATTATCCTGATTTTTAAACTTGGTTTGGTGTGCTGGTGCACCGATGAACTATTAGTTTGTCGTAACGCAGGAAAGCAATCGCCCCTATCTCTTGCGGCTCTCAACTCTGGCATCAATTCTTTTCGCTTCTTTTTAACTAAGTCCGTATAATCCTCGTTTATAAAAAATGTTGATCCTTTGAGGTGTTTTGCGCGCAGCAAAATAGTTTCTCGATCCTTCCAACGCAGAAGCTTGACGATAATGGGTCTCGGCCGGTCCATTCCGCCGTCCGGTTTCCCCACCGGTGGGCCCTTTCCACCTCCACCGTGTGCTGCAGCTGGAGCTTCTCCGTCAACAGTTGTTTCACTATTTCCTCCGCGTCGGCCCAAGTCTCCCCGGCAATTCCTTTACTCCCTCAAAGACCAAGGGCCAATCCCAATTCTACCCCTTACCCCTTCACTTTCCCCTTCCCCTCTGTTTTGCACGTGCACGTGAAGGGGTAGGGCTGTCCCAATTCTCTTTTGGTTGGAGGGGGAGGGCTAAGGGGAAGGGCCAGATAGCCCTTCAAACGAAGATTTTTCGGGACCACACTTCAAACAAAGGGGTATGAGAAGTGTCCCTGCATACACCGGCTACAGACGCAAAATGGCTGCCCAAGCAAAAAACAAGACCCATAAATGTACGAATTTTTGGCTTTAATAAGTATTTTAACAACAAATAATGATTTGCTTTATGTTACATTCAATCTTGTGTTCATATTTACGGTCAGTTTCAGTTCAAGAAACTTTTGTAAAAAAAATCGCTAAAATCGCTATAGTTTGCTAACGATAGTTCCGCAACATATTTACATGTCTGATAACTGGTGAATGTAATTGCGGAAGGGAATTGGCTTATATTTTTATACATCTGCTATGAACACATTGTTTTCTTGTGGTTATATGTGAACACGATATAAACGAACAGTGCTTACAGTTTCGTGCTTTTTGCAACATGATCAGATCAATCAGTCTGACAGCGAGCAACGTTTCCTTAAGTCCAAATAAGTCCATTTTGCAGCCATCATATAACGTTACCATAACTGATCCACCACCAAACTTAGGCGTCGAAGATATCGTCGTCTCCGTTGTTTTCTGCGAACTTCACAAGACAAATACAAAAACAAAAAATAGCTTTAACCCACGCAACAGAGATGACTGCAGCTGTCGACGGCATCTTGGAAGTTTGTGATAAACATCGGCGCATCTCCTGTGACGTAGGCGATACGATGTATAATGACGTGTAACGGTGTAGTAGTGGTGTCCCATTTCTTAGGGGAATATTTTCACCCCTACGCCTTGCCACTCTGTTTCAAGGGTCAAGGGGAAGGCGAAGGGTTAGGGGAGGGGTAGGGGTAGGGGTAGACGAAGGGGAAAGGGGTAGAATTGGGATTGGGCCCAAGTTGTTTCTGCGGCTCTGCCCTTCCAGGTACTCCATTTTATCTTTGATGATGAGCATACTATCGCAAACTTTATAAACGTCAGATTGCAACGTGTTGTTGCGTTCAGTTAGTTTTGCATTCTCTTCCTTCAGATTGTCCACCTCACCTTGCGTGAACTGTAAGCTTGTTTTGAGATCTTGAATAGTCCCTTAACATTGCATCCATACGGGTGTTTGTAGCTTCCATCGTCATTTTTATAAATCCTTTAAAAATCTCCTGTTGTTGCTGAAGTAGTTCCTTGAACATATCCTTTTGTTGATCCATTAGCCCAATGACTTGACTTAGGCTAACAAACTCCTCCTCCATTGCCAAATCTACCTGCTGCTTGGTCTCTATTTTTGACGGTTTCGGCATTGTGCTCGATTTTCAAGGATTTTCTTTAAGGCCACCAGAACAAATTATTTAAGTAAAATAAAAAAGAAAAGCAAGTGATAAATCCGTGGAAAAACACTGCTCATTCACGTCTCTCAGCGGCCGGGCGCTCAACAGATGATCATGAATCTCAGATTTTCCCACTCCTAAAAATCTCAGAAAGAAGTGAACAGTTGATGTTTGCTACTGTTACAGATGCTTGATATAGTGCTTCTTGCGTAAAGAAAATGCTGTACTTATTTAAACCAGATTTTTCTTTTCTCTTGGTCACCCTTTACGTCTGTCTGTCTGTTTTACAAATATTTAGACAATGAAAGTTATTAAAAATACCTTGTGACTAAATCTTGTTGGATCCTCAAACTGTTAATCCTCATAACGAATACGTTCAGCTGCTGTCTGCGCTGCTGCAGAACTTCAGTTTTAGTCAAGATAGAGGGGTGGAGTAATGAGGATTACTGACAGTTTGAGGATCCAACGAGATTTAGTCACAAGCTATTTTTAATAACTTTCATTGGCTAAACATTTGGATGGAGAAATCTAACAGCTAGGCTTCAAGCATAGACAATACAGGACAATGAACTGAACCAAACAGAAGCCTTAAAAGCACACAGGATAAAGAGAAAGTTAACAAGACACAAGTGAACACAAAACATAAGCAAGGGAACAAACTAGACACAGGGAAAACAGGAAACAGGAATAAGTAATTGGAAAAGCAAACAGTTTTAACTAAATTATTTACTGTTTGTCATGTTCTTTTAATAGTAATTATTGTAATACGGAATTACAGAATGCCATTGTATTAAAAAAATATATATATCCTTGTAAGCATGACATGTATTGCTCAATAAAACTGTATTTATATTTATTTCTATATCAAAATATTCCAGCAACCACTGCCACTACAATCTCTTCTCAAACATCAACAACCACAAGTGAGTATTTTTATTCATAGACATTTGAGTAAACATGTTAATAGGAAAAATATATCAGTAGTTGATATGCTCAAGTAATATTCATGTAGAGTTGTCTTAAAACCTCCTTAGAAAGTTCTTCTTTTTTACTGTTTGAAGTAATAGGTACCTCAGTATTTCAAATCACATCCTGAATATCAACATCAGCAGCTAAAAAAAAAAAAAAATGTGTACTGTTTTATGCCTATATTATATATTTGTGTAATAATAAT
Source organism: Gila orcuttii (assembly GCA_026230005.1). NCBI lineage: Eukaryota > Metazoa > Chordata > Actinopteri > Cypriniformes > Leuciscidae > Gila > Gila orcuttii. The sequence goes on from JAPDVR010000025.1 coordinate 21,733,783, forward strand.
TTTTGAAATACAGAATTTCATTGAATGCAAAAAGGTCTTTGTTAACATGTCAACAAATATTAAGAAAATTGTAATAATAATTGTTCTTATTTCATGTCACTTCCTGAGTATCAAACATCAGCACCTACCAGTTAAAATGTTTATAATGTAATATAATACAAGTTTTTCTTTTAACAATAAAACATGGATTGTACTACAAAAGTTAATTGTATGAACATATGCCATTGTTATCTTGCAAGTACTATTTCGTAAATATTTGTCTTTTTATTTCATTATATGTCCATATATCACAGCATCCCCTGTCACTACAACCATTTCTTCAACTAACTCTCAAACACCTACTGAAACAACTTCTGCAAGTGAGTATTGTTCATGGACAAATGTGTAAACACATATAGCTATATTTTATTCTTTTTTTATTACTAATGAAGTTTTATAATGATAATTGTCAAACAGCAGCACCTACGAGATTTAATTAATATAGATAGACAATTATGACATACAACCAGTGGTTACATCAAAATATACTAATATGTTTTTACTTACATGTTTCCTGATTTGGATCTGATTTAGTTGGATATTCATATTATTGACTGATGCCTTTCCTTTAAATAAATCTTATCTACATTATGTTTAGGATTCTATTGAGCCCTTAAAGGGGGAAAAAAGAATGTCAATGCTTTCACGCTCTCGCGCAAATGTTTTGCATTCCCCTGAGAACCTTTGCGGTCGCTCAGGCCTCCAGGAACTGAGTTTGACACGCCTGCTTTAGGGGCTCCGTACAAATATGATCAGGAATCTCGTAGTGTTTGAAATCACAACATCATCTGTGTTTCTGATCTGGCACGAACCAATTGGAAATAGATCTTTCTTTAAACTTCATAGGACTGATGATAATACAATTGGAAATGCAAAGAAACGTCCCTGTTGCGAATGCAAGGACGTAGTCGACGTCGACTGAATAGGGATCACGCTTAGGGAGCCTGTCTTCTTCGTACTACTATTTAATCAAGCCAATTCAACATTGACCTGCATGATTACACGCTCCGCCCTGCAGCGCGGGTATAAACACGGAAGTAGAGGCACGCACCAGTTGCTTTTTTCGGTGAGGAGCGAATGGCCCCCGGAGTCAGCGATGGTCCAGCAGTAGTGACAAGGGGACTACATCCTCCGTTCCCTGAAGGAGGCATACGCAACCAGGACGTTCCCTTTCAGTCGAGAAGTAGTCGACGTCGACTGAATGGGGATTTATTGAGAACGCCACTAGTGCTGCCACATTCCAGTGCCTAGACAGAAGCTCAGGGGCGGTCTATGCAGTGCAGTAGCACCAGAGATGAGGCCTAAGAGGATAAAGAGGGGCGCATGGTAGATTCCCTTGCTCCCTCAGGAACCTGACGGTCAGGATGTGCTTCCCATGCTACTGCATCATGATGTGCGTCAAAGAAAATATAGAGGCAACATCATTTTGAGGGTGGAGGAGACGGTCAGGACGTGCTTCCCATGCTACTGCATCATGATGTGCGTCAAAGAAAATATTGAGGCAACATCATTTTGAGGGTGGAGGAGACAGCCCTACTCCAACCCATCTTGCAGGAAAGAGAGCACTGAAATAACCGAACGCCTTCAGGATCTCCTCACGGAGAGAAGACTCACTCAACGAATAGGTTCCACTTCTAATAGGCGTAAGCAACTCTTCCCCTTAGGGGGTGCTCTCGCAGAAGTGATGGTGACTACCACATTGTCCTGCGGTAGCCACCTGAACCTCGCGTCCATTTTTTAGGACCAGCCTGGAACTCTCCAGGGGTCTGGACGTGGGTGCCATCATGCCTGAGAATGAATTCAGTGGAATGTCAGCAAGGGCTGTCGAGGGGAACTAGGTCTGGTTGGGCCAACAAGGGGCAGGGTGATCTGTTGTCACACCGGGCATGCCGCTCTGCCACTGTCACCTCTGGACTCGACCTTAAGCCAGTGCTGAAGTGGTCTTCATATGGAGGAAACCATGCGGCTGTGTCTGCCATATGCCCCAGGAGCCTCTGAAAATTCTTTCAGTGGGACCCTTTCTCACTTCTATATAGCACCGACCAGACACACACTCTTCTTGAAGAGGTATGTTGGGCCGAGTCCATCTCCATATTGGAAAAGAGATATTCAGCCCGTGGGTGAGATTACTCTCTCCCAGTTGACCTGAAGACCCAACTGGCTATGGAGCACACGAAGGGTAGGACTCTGTACTGATACTTCAAACCCTCAAGCGCAACACACAGGATAGCCTGTAGTGCGGAAGCTAGAGATCTAAAGTACATATCATTCAGGTCGAACGCTGCAGACCAAGCTTGGGGGCGGGGCATTCTGAAAAATGCCTCTCTGTGTAGCAACTTGGACGGGGGCTTTCGAGAAAGGGCCCGTTACAAGTGACACAGGGCCAAGATGGTCATGACCCACCACATACTAGGTACATGAAGAACGAGTTTATAAAAACTGGCCTTCACATTGCCTGGAAAGTGGCTAAATTGTGTCCTTCGCCAGTAGGACAGTGACATGCGCGCGCACAAGACAGGAGCACTGCTCAACACTAGGTGTAATGAATATCACTGAGGTTTTTTTTTTTTCATTTTTCTTTTTTTTTTCATTTTTTTTTTTTTTTTCATTTTTTTTTTTTTTTTGGACAGGGACAATGCAAAATATACATTAACCTTAGAGAGGAGAGATGCATTTTACCAGGTTATAGCACTTGTGCTAATTTCCACCTGTAGTCCCTGGGCAGGCTGATGTCAATAAATACACATATTAAAAATACATTATAGACTCTCACATACACATCAATTACAATACATTATGTAAACATGTTTGTTTTGAAAGTAGCCATTTCTTGGCCCGATGTGAAAAAAAGTTAATTTACACATGTGGTCAATTCTGTTGAGCTTTCAGGAGCATATCTGCTCAACACCTAGTGTGATGATTATCACTGAACTTAAGCGGGCGCCGAGCGATAATGAATCGCATAGCCGAGTCTGATGGTCACAGTCTGGTCCGGACCGGTTGGGAAGCTGTTTCCACTTCTACGAACCCGGCCCAGAAGACTACAGATGTACCCGAGGTGAGGCAGCGAGGTGGAGGACAGGGACCCGGCTCGGAAGGCCCGGGGGTGGCCCGAAGCGGGGTCTGGGTGTGCGGTGCAACACTTACCTGTCTCCACGGGGCAACAGTAGATGCGTGAGAAGGCGGATGACCAGGTCCTCGAATGCACCATGCTGCCGGCTGGTAAACAAGAGGGGGCTGAGGGGTGCAAGGCTGTCCTACAGGGTCGCACACCGCCAGCCTCACCTTCTTGGGACCCAGGGACGGAGGAATTTGCTCTCTTGACAAATCGGGTACCACTGGACTCAGGGGAGCCAGTGGCGGAACAGTAAACATCTGATGAGCTCGTCCCCCCATCCCTGGGTGGCCTGTCTCAGGGACGCTATATCTGACACTTGCTCCCTGGCTTGGCAGTGCCTGAGACAGACCGGGCGGCCTGCCTGCTGCTGGCTCTACGCTGGGGCCTGGGTGGAGGCTGCTGCGGGTGCCCCGCAGAACCGGAGGCAAAGGCAGGGGACGCCCTCGGAAGTGTCGGGTGGCCTCCGTCTGCGCCTGGGCGGCGGAGAGCTGTTGGGCACAGCTCTCCACCGCGTCGCCGAACAACCCAATCTGGGAAATTGGAGTCCAGGAACCGAACCTTGTCCGCATCCACCACCTCAACCAGGCTGAGTCAACATTAGCGCTCCTGGACCACTAGGGTGGACATCGCTAGAACAACCGCGCAAGCTGCGACGCTCATGCCCGTGAGGGCGAGATCAGCAGCAGTGCGGAGCTCACTCATGAGTGCACGGTCTAGACTACCCTCATGCATGTCCATGAGTGTATTGGCCTGATAGACCTGCTACAACGCCGTGGCATGCAAAGAGGAGGTGGCTTGCCCGCAAGCTTTGTAAGCTCTGACCATCAAACCTGACACGAGCTCACAGGCCTGCGAGGGGAGACAAGGATCCCCCCAAAGGCAGCGGCCGCCGGACATAGGTGCACCTATGCAGGAGGGATAACCTCATAACCCTTCACTGCTCCTCCCTCAAGGGTTGCAAGGGGGGAAGAACCCCTCAGGCAGTTTTCGGCAGTAAAAAGTGCCGTCCATGACCTAGTAAGCTCTCCATGCACTTTGGGAAAGAAGGGCACTGGGGTGGCAGGCTGAGAACCAGCACACTCCACGGGGGACTCCAACGGCTATGGTGGAAGGGAGGAGTGAGAAGCCCACAGGGAATGGTTACCCAAACACGTAATGCAACAATTGTGACCGTTTCAGAGAGACAGGGAACGAATGCATCCAGAAACGCAGGAGTGGAATGACATCTTTTTTTTTCTTTTTTTTTTAAGACGCAAACGCACCCGTGTTGCTCTTTTAGGAAAAGGGACCGTCACCAGTGCCGGAGCACACAGGGAATGACCACGGCAACACTGAATCAGTGAACTGAAACCGTGAATCACTCACTTCTCGCCCTCTTACCAACTTTCAAACACACAAACAAATAGAAATGTGATGCTGTTAAAACAGCAGTTGAGAACTTGAGCACCGACACTCTTGTTTAAACAATAGTACTCTTCAGAGACATCCGATCAGCTCCGAAGCGAAAGGCAATTGGTGCGTGCGTCCACTTTCGTGTTTATACCCGCGCTGCGGGGCGGAGTGCTTAATCACGCACGCCAATGTTGAATTGGCTTGATTAAATAGTAGTACAAAGAAGACAGGCTCCCTAAGCGTGATCCCTATTCAGTCGACGTCGACTACGTCTGACGTTCTCGACTGAAAGGGAACCAGTAACACTTCCTGTCACAACACTGATCGGACTTCTGGAGTCAGTTACATATTCTGCATCACTGCTGATTTGTAAAAAGCACTAGAGCTATTCTTATGTCCAAATCTTCATACAAGGCTCCTGTTTCAAAGTAATTATTTCAATAATAGTTTGACTTTCAATGTAACCTCCATCAAAATAAGAACAATAGATAATGTGATTTAAGACAAGCTGATTTGCATCTCAGTATACAAGTATGTCAATTAGTTTCATCAACTGTTCTGATAGTGATAGTATAATCAATGATTTTTGTCAGGACATCTTAGTTGTAGTTTACCTGTTTGAATGTGAGAATCCTGTCTCACAGATGTTCATGGTTGTATTTTATTCGCATATAATTTTGTGGAATGCACAATGAAAATACCATTAGTAACCAAGTCTCTGTTTTTTGTGCAGATTTCCATTATTGCAAATAATTCCAATAGTGCAGAATTATGAGGAATTTTGAGTTGAGAAAAAAAATCAGATAAATATAAAATTACATGAATTGCACATGGACTATTCAGACGGTAGTCACATTGCAGAAAAGCAGATACATTTTCAGTTCATTTCCATATATGGACGTGGACATATAATTGAAGGTTCAGTGTTTTGTTTTAGTCATTTAAATTTCATTCAAACATATTTGGCCCACATTCAACTGCAGTGAAAATGTAGCTTTATTTTAGTATCATGAATCTCAGATTTTCCCACTCCTAAAAATCTCAGAAAGAAGTGAACAGTTGATGTTTGCTACTGTTACAGATGCTTGATATAGTGCTTCTTGCATAAAGAAAACGCTGTACTTATTTAAACCAGATTTTTCTTTTCTCTTGGTCACCCTTTACGTCTGTCTGTCTGTTTTACAAATATTTAGACAATGAAAGTTATTAAAAATACCTTGTGACTAAATCTAGTTGGATCCTCAAACTGTTAATCCTCATAACGAATTCGTTCAGCTGCTGTCTGCGCTGCTGCAGAACTTCAGTTTTAGTCAAGATAGAGGGGTGGAGTAATGAGGATTACTGACAGTTTGAGGATCCAACAAGATTTAGTCACAAGCTATTTTTAATAACTTTCATTGGCTAAACATTTGGATTGAGAAATCTAACAGCTAGGCTTCAAGCATAGACAATACAGGACAATGAACTGAACCAAACAGAAGCCTAAAAAGCACACAGGATAAAGAGAAAGTTAACAAGACACAGGTGAACACAAAACATAAGCAAGGGAACAAACTAGACACAGGGAAAACAGGAAACAGGAATAAGTAATTGGAAAAGCAAACAGTTTTAACTAAATTATTTACTGTTTGTCGTGTTCTTTTAATAGTAATTATTGTAATACAGAATTACAGAATGCCATTGTATTAAAAAAAATATATATCCTTGTAAGCATGACATGTATTGCTCAATAAAACTGTATTTATATTTATTTCTATATCAAAATATTCCAGCAACCACTGCCACTACAATCTCTTCTCAAACATCAACAACCACAAGTGAGTATTTTTATTCATAGACATTTGAGTAAACATTTGAGTAAACATGTTAATAGGAAAAATATATCAGTAGTTGATATGCTCAAGTAATATTCATGTAGAGTTGTCTTAAAACCTCCTTAGAAAGTTCTTCTTTTTTACTGTTTGAAGTAATAGGTACCTCAGTATTTCAAATCACATCCTGAATATCAACCATCAGCAGCTAAAAAAAAAAAAAAAAATGTGTACTGTTTTATGCCTATATTATATATCTGTGTTGAAATACAGAATTTCATTGAATGCAAAAAGGTCTTTGTTAACATGTCAACAAATATTAAGAAAATTGTAATAATAATTGTTCTTATTTCATGTCACTACCTCGGTATCAAACATCAGCACCTACCAGTTAAAATGTTTATAATGTAATATAATACAAGTTTTTCTTTTAACAATAAAACATGGATTGTACTACAAAAGTTAATTGTATGAACATATGCCATTGTTATCTTGCAAGTACTATTTCGTAAATATTTGTCTTTTTATTGCATTATATGTCCATATATCACAGCATCCCCTGTCACTACAACCATTTCTTCAACTAACTCTCAAACACCTACTGAAACAACTTCTACAAGTGAGTATTGTTCATGGACAAATGTGTAAACAGATATAGCTATATTTTATTCTTTTTTTATTACTAATGAAGTTTTATAATGATAATTGTCAAACAGCAGCACCTACGAGATTTAATTAATATAGATGGACAATTATGACATACAACCAGTGGTTACATCAAAATATACAGTACTAATATGTTTTTACTTACATGTTTCCTGATTTGTATCTGATTTAGTTGGATATTCATATTATTGACTGATGCCTTTCCTTTAAATAAATCTTATCTACATTATGTTTAGGATTCTATTGCGCTCTCGAGCAAATGTTTTGCATTCCCCTGAGAATGTAGATCTTTCTTTAAACTTCATTGGACTGATGATTATACAATTGGAAATGCAAAGAAACGTCCTGGTTGCGTATGCAAGGACGTAGTTGACGTTCGACTGAATAGGGATCACGCTTAGGTAGCCTGTCTTCTTCATACTACTATTTAATCAAGCCAATTCAACATTGACGTGCGTGATTACACGCTCCGCCCCGCAGCGCGTGTATAAACCAAAAGTAGAGGCATGCACCAGTTACTTTTTTCGGTGAGGAGCGAATGGCCCCCGGAGTCAGCGGTGGTCCAGCAGTAGTGGCAAGGGGACTACGTCCTCCGTTCCCTCCTTCAGGGAACGGTGGGTTGCATACGCAACCAGGACGTTCCCTTTCATTCGAGAAGAAGTCAACGTCGACTGAATGGGGATTTATTGAGAGCGCCACTAGTGCTGCCACCTTCCAGTGCCTAGACAGAAGCCTCCTGATCCCCCCGCAATTTAAGGCAGAGAAGGGACAGGGCTTTAGGCCAGGGAAGTCACTGTTGTTCCTACAGGACCACTGGGAAAGCGATCTCTGTACATGAAAGGAAGGGACGCTGCGGAAGCCACATCTTGGCCAAAGGGAGGTAACATGTGGAAAATACACATATGAACTGGGCGGAAGACCGGGCAGTACAACATATGGAATGTCACTGGGGTGGCTCCAGCCTATGACAGGGGGGAGACTCAACCGGACAGTGACGGCAGAGCAGGCTTCTGCCGAAGGAAGACACGGGCTCGCCGCAGGGAGCCGTACCATGGAAGAATACACATATGGGATCACCGTATGGATCGCAACATATGGACCCAGCCTAACACAGGTTCCACAATGCTTACGAGTGGTAGGCCTGGCTTCGGATGCTCCGCCGCGTCCGTCGCCGGAGGGTGTGGAGGAACTCAACAGTGTTCGGTTAAGAGGGAACTCTACTGGAGCAAGAATTGCGCACGTATCCAGTCCATAGGAGGGGAATGGAGCAGCAAGCCGACACTTCGAACTGGGCTCACAGTGAAACTGGCTTCATGAGAAGGGAGCCCACGGGAAGCAGCGGTTCGACTATGGGTGTCGCCCAGCCCCCAACTCTAGAATATCTGTTTGCGAAGCACTCTGTGTCAACAACTAGGCAGAAGCACACACTCAATTCAGAGGAGCTCACCACCAAAGTGGACACGTGCATCTCGGGATTTTCACGAAGATGAAGGCAGCCACCATTCAGTGGGCCAACCTCGCTTGGAAACAGCCTTCCCTTTCTGCTGATTTCCTAAACAGACAAGAGCTGGTCTGAGGTCCTAAGGCTTGCATTCTGTGCACGTATAACCGCAATGAAGCGGACGGACAGAGAAAGCCAGGGCTGGGTCTGCCTCCTCTGGGGCAGCGCTTGCAGGCTCACCACCTGGTCCCACCTTTAGGGAGAGGTGCTTTGGCACATATCCAGACCGGGGTTTCAGCTCGTGAGAGTTAGCCGGCCCGAATTCCAGGCACAACCCGTTGACCGAAAGCGAGCAAGTCCCTACCCTCTAGTAGAGACAACGCGAGCAGGAGAACTGTAAAAACAGAATTTTTAACTCACTGCCTGCAGTGGCTCAGGGGCGGTCTCTGCAGTGCAGTAGGACCGGAGATGAGGCCCAAGAGGATAAAGAGGGGCGCAAGGTAGATTCCCCTGCTCCCTCAGGAACCTGACGATCAGTACGTGCTTCCCATGCTACTGCATTATGATGTGCGTCAAAGAAAATACAGAGGCAACATCATTTTGAGGGTGGAGGAGACAGCCCTACTCCAACCCATCTTCCAGGAAAGAGAGCACTGAAATGACCGAACGCCTTCAGGATCTCCTTACGGAGAGAAGACTCACTCAACGAATAGGTTCCACTTCTGATAGGCGTAAGCAACACTTCCTCTTACGGGATGCTCTCGCAGAAGTGATGGTGACTACCACATAGTCCTGCAGTAGCCACCTGAACCTCACATCCATTTTTTAGGGCCGGCCTGCAACTCTCCAGGGGTCTGAACGTGGGTGCCATCATGCCTGAGAATGTATTCAGTGGAATGTCAGGAAGGGCTGTCGAGGGGTACTAGGTCTGGTTGGGCCAATAAGGGGCAGGGTGATCTGTTTTCACACCGGGCATGCCGCTCTGTGGTGGCTCAGAACCAAGGGGTTTTCTCTGGAAATCCGTTTTGCATGATCAAGGTCACGCGGCGATGCCTACCCCAGATAGCATGTAATCATTGAAACAATGTTGAGTCAGTGTTGATGCGTCAACGCTAATTGCATTGAATTAACGTTACAAAGTAATGTTGCTTTAATATCACTCTTGCACCCTCAGTTAATGTTGAAATAATGTTGGGAATTCAATCAAAAATCAATGGTAATAGTATTGATTCAACATTACAAAGTGATATTTTATCAACATCACTCTTGCACCCTCAGTTAATGTTGAAATAATGTTGGGAATTAAACGGTAATAGTATTGATTCAACATTACAAAGTGATATTTTATCAACATCACTTTTGCACCCTCAGTTAATGTTGAAATAATGTTGGGAATTCAACGGTAATAGTATTGATTCAACATTACAAAGTGATATTTTATCAACATCACTTTTGCACCCTCAGTTAATGTTGAAACTATGTTGAACAAAAAATCAATGGTAATGCTATTGAATCAACGTTACACTATGATTGATTATACATCTCTGCTGTTGAATCAATATTGAAATTAACAAAAATAATCAATGGTAATATTGTTGAATCAACGTTACACTATGATTGATTCTACATCACTGATGCGGAATCAATATTGAAATTAACAAAAATAATCAATGGTAATATTGTTGAATCAACGTTACTATGATGTTGAATCTACATCACTGCTGTTGAATTAACACTGAAATTACCAAAAAATAATCTTTGGCAATATGGTTTGATCAATGTTACAATGTGATGTTGAATCTAAATACATTTTGTTGAAAGACTGAAAATACAACTGAAAAGGAATGTCAAACAATGTTGCCATCCGATGTACCAAGTTAATGTTGAAACAACATTAATATTTCAATCACACTTCAATGGTGCGTCAACAAATTCCTGACCATTTCAAAATTTGTCGAAAACCTTTTAAAATATAAATGACACCTTTCCAGCAGTTGAGTCAATTTATTTTATTCAATCAATCAATGACAACAAATATATTAAAATATCTTTTTTTTTTTAAAGAAAGGGGAAGAAATAGGACAAAAGCATTTCAACCTTTAAAAATAAAATTGGCTTCAGAAGTCTGATGTCATCATAACTACAGGTCCAGCGGTTCAGGTTTTTAAAAATCTGTCTTGCATCAGACTACTGCCTCTTTTCCTTTGGGTTCTCTGAAATCTGAAAAAGAAAGCATGATGTTACTCAAGAACGAGTCAAATCAGTTGTCATACATACAGTCACATTCAAGAATGTTAATATACTAAACACAATATGATTCACTTTTTTTTTTTTAAGTCACTGAAAACAAAATATTCTAACTACGATTATAGTATCGTAAAATTCTGTTTATTTATTTCTATGAATGCTTTAATATCAAAAGAAAGTGCTAGCAGGGGTGTCGGATTTATCTCCAGCGCTAATTAAACACACCTGAGGCAGATAATCAAGGTCATCAAATCAATGAACACTTCCAGGTGCTGGAGCTAAACTCTTCATGAAGAGGAACGAACACTTCTGAGCTATAGCCATTAAATTTCTCAGTTCATTTTCTGAGAAACTACAGCATTCAAATAACACTTTTATCTTGTAGAATAAAAAAGATCTTAGTTTTTTTCAATGAAAATTTCTTTAAAGAGATATTCAACCCGAAATGAAAATTCTGTAAGCATTTACTCACCCTCAAGTTGTTCCAAACCTGTATGAGTTTCTTTCTTCTTTTGAACACAAAATAAGATATTTTAAAGAATGTCGGTAACCAGAAAGTTGACGGTGGCCATTGATTTCCATAGTAGGAAATAAATACCATGGAAGTCAATGGCTACCATCAACCATCACGTCTGGTTACCAACATCCTTCACTCTTATCTTCTTTTGTGTGCAGCAGAAGAAAGACATTCATATAGGTTTGAAACAACTTGAGGGTAAATAAATGATGACATAATTTTAATTTCAGGCTGAACTATCCCTTTAAAGCTGCAGATTCACCTTATGTAGACCCTAATCTCTTTAAATATCACAAAATAGCCAAGTCAGTCACTGTCTTAATAAACACTAGATGTTTTTTTTTTTAATTTTTTTATTGTGTTTCAGTGGAAACAAGCTAAACTGAATGGAAATCAGTTATTTCTCAAATTTAATATAGATTCAGGAATATGAATGATTACCTGATTAAGCAGTGATAGGATATCATCAAGTCCCAGGTCAGGTGATTATGCTGTCGACAACAACTCAGTGTATGATCAATGTCAGCATTATCAGGAGGGTGCTTTTTTAATTGTCCATCTTCATCTGCCTTCACTCCTACTAAAGGAGCAATGTGTTCTGCATGCAAACACTGACCGATACAAGACATGGGCTATGTTAACATTCTTGCTCATGTTCATGTCTCTTGCACCTTAAGAAATCTGTTAAATGACATAACTTTATTCAGGAAATTCCTAATAAACTTTACTAAAACAATATGCATTTTTTAAGAATGTAGAAAAATAGATGCTTTATTCAAACACTTTAATAACTTTGTAATCTAATTACAGTGAGTAACAACACAAATCAAACGCAAATAAGCATGCAAAACAAAGGAACAGAGAAATAAGGTAGATGCACCATTGTTTGAAACTCTGCTAGAGAAGTCATGCAAGTATGTCAGGTGATTCAACAAACAAGAGGTCTGTATAGGATGCACCTGTTTTCTCTCTAATGAGGAAGCATTAGACTACTGAAAAGTGCACATGCAAAGACAAAATGGGCGTTTACCAATCAGTGGCAAATTTCAAACTACAATACAGGCAGAGCCGGACAGTAACAGAGTACATTTACTTGAGCACAGTACTTGAGTACAATTTTGAGGGATCTGTACTTTACTCGAGTATCATTTTTGGGAATTACTCATGACTTTACTCAAGTACATTTGAGAGGCAAATATTGTACTCTTTACTCCACTACATTTCTATCCATAACCGTGAGTACCCGTTACTTCTAAAAAAAAAAAAAAAAAAACATCTCGGAAACCCTCAATTTGTTGTTTCCCTCTCAAACGTGATTGGATTGTGCAGGCGCCAGTGATTGGGACAGCCTATCAGCAAATCACCTTCACCTTCAGCTCTGAACTGACGCCAAAGTAAACTCCATGGTCAGATTTATGTGGGTTCAAATGTGGGCGCAAAAAATCCATTAAAACTCTAGCAGAGGTTTGTCAGAGCGTTGCCATTGTGCATTGCCTTGTGGGCAAGTGAGAAATGTTAAATAAAGCAACATGGTAAAAAGATGAAAATGACTTGAATTAACTTTCAATTCCTTTTAGATTATCAAAGGTATTAACATTAAAATTTTTCATAACTCCATGTAGGACGTTTCTGTACATAAATGTAAGCACGGTTCGCGTACCTACCCCGAAGTGATAAAATAAAATTCTGTATCAAATTTATAGGCAAAGACAAGTAGTTTGTTTAGGCATGGTTTGTAGGGAATTACAAACCTGCACACATATATTCGAACACACATAACTATAGAATCAATTCTTAATGCGCATGTGAACGACATCAGCGTTTATCACAGGTTCAGTTTAAAGTCTGTTTAGAGAGAACGGTGTCATCTTAGTGGCCCCTAATTTAATAACAAATGATCATTTCGACGGAAGTGAATCAATCAAAACTAACTTTAGCTGGAAAATAACATTATTCAAGAACCGCTATATAAAACCAAACCAATCTCTGTTACCTTAAATTATATGTTTATCTCTGAAAAGCTGCTTTGAAACAATCTACATTGTTAAAAGCGCTATATAAATGAAGATGACTTGACTTGACACTGTGGCAGTAGTAATGCAATATTTAGAAAATTTACTCTTGTACTCTTGATACTCAAGTACTTTTAAAAACAAGTACTTTTACTTAAGTAGACATCTGACTGTAGTACTTTTACTTGTACTTGAGTAAAATTTAGCAAGGGTTATCTGTACTTTTACTCAAGTAACGAAGCTGTGTACTCTGTCCGCCTCTGAATACAGGTAAATGTTTTTCAACCATTTTTCAACAGACTTGCTAAAATCATGAAGGCCCACCCCTAAACCAAGCCCACAGTGGATTACAGCAAATGGGGTAAAGCGGTTGAAAATGTCCATTGTGGTTTGAAAACGCCCCACTGATCGAGAAACACCCACTAGTGTTCTGCAGATATACGCCTGAATGATCTTGTGCTCATCAACAACAAATCACTGTTAATTCAATGTCACTGTCTCCACCCATGTGTGTTGTTGGCTTTCATCAAAATGTCAATGTTGATCCAGCACACTTTAAACATTGAAATGTCAATCTCAACCAAAATGATGGTTTAGATCAAAACTCAACATTGTATCAATGTCACCATGCTATCTGGGACATGCCTTAGTCATGTGGAAGAAACCTTAATTCCTCGCGCCATACCCATTACCATGCCAAACATTCCGAAATTTGTCATGACAGAAATATAATTCTTATATTATCTTATAATATCTTATATAAGATATTGTATAGTGATTAGTAATTTTTATTTGTCATGATTCCTGTCTCGTGTGGACTTGTTTTGTAGTCCTTTGTAGTTTTTCTTGTCGATTAGTTTTTTGATTTGTTTCCATGTGTGTCTTGTTTGCCAATTTATTTATTAAATGAATCACAATTATTTAATGAATGCAGAACACAAAAATTGTATTGCAAAGCCCTAAATCAAACAATTAATCAGCATCATCGTCAAAGCTCTAAAACTGGCAATTAATCAGCATAATCTCAATTGTTTTGTCAAGGGGGAATAGTTGTTTTAACATGTCATTAAGTCCAGTCCAAAAAAGGGTGATCAGTGAGCGGTCGGGTAATGGGTCTGATACGCCAGGTCTTGGGACTCACTGATGTGGTCCCCAAAGGAGCGATCATCCTGGGTGAGGAGGCAGGGCTGTGCACAGACCTTTTGAGGGGCTTGTGCTGAAACTGAAAAAGGGCCCCCCCTTCCCCCTTTTATGTATAATATATATATATATATATATATATATATATATATATATATATATATATATATATATATATATATATATATTAGGGGTGTAACGGTTCACAAAATTCACGGTTCGGTTCGATACGATACACTTGTGTCACGGTTCGGTTCGGTACGGTTCGGTACAGCAAAAAGAAAGAAATGCCAGAGAAATTTCCTTGATTTAATTTTTTTTATTATATTTTTATTAAAACTAAAATCATAAAGTATGATATTTTTTTAACTTTGAGCAATGATGGAGCTATACTTGACTTTTCTTAGGAGCATAAAAAACAAAACAGCTCCTTGGACAAAATTAAATGTAATATTATAGTAGTGTGGCGAACAGGACGGCCGAGGGACGTGAGAGAACGGCGCGAGGCCGGTGGTGCGATATTGCTAATGAGCAGCACCTGTGAAGCACACCGGTCTCGCATCTCTCACGGAGGAGCGGAAGCATAAAGGGGGAGCGACGACGTTGATGATCGAGAGAGGAACAGGCCTGTATTTTAGTTGTGTTTGGTTTTTGTATTTGTATTTTATTTTAGCCAGCAGTCGTCCGCGAGGGGCTGCAGACAGTTATGTTTATTTTCGGTAGCCAGCAGTCGTCCGCGAGGGGCTGCTGGCGGTATTTTGGTTTGTTTGTTTTATTTTAATAAAGTTTATTTGAATGTTCGCCGGTTCCCGCCTCCTTCTTCCCTGAACATTGTTACAAGTAGGTTTATTTTAGTTCAGATTAACATTTGAGGGCAGCAATTGTATTCATAATGTCAAAATAAAACCGACGTGATGTTACTTGAAAGCATTATAGCCTACTATTCCTGCCAAACTTCCATGGTTACAGTTAGTAGTGTTACTAAAGTAAATCCATGGTGAATATTGCTGATCTGTGGACACTGGATAGTTCATTCATGGCACAATGTTTCTTCCTGGTTTCCACGTCAGCGCTGTTTGATCCGTTAATAACGGAGAAATGCGAATGTTTCTCACATGCGATGTTATTACTTCAGTGGCGAAGTCAAATGCTTTCTTTACTGGATGTCTCAGCGCTGTGTAGTAACAGTGCTGCTTGAATAAGATCGGCTCGCGCTGCATTGGCCCAGACTGATAAACGGTCCGTCAACCACACAATAAACGAGTAGCTCAGTTTCGTTCCGCTTACATTACATTTGCCATTTGATGTTGGGCAATGTTGTGGTCACGCCAGCGTCTCTCACATTATAAGCGCGCTTGCCACGCGCGACGCGCCTACATTTGAAATAACGAAATTTTGGTCGGCAGGAAAAATGGTCCAACGAACCGTTCGGTTCAAAAATGCGTACCGAAAACCGAACCGAAAGCCTCGTACCGAACGGTTCAATACGAATACGTGTATCGTTACACCCCTAATATATATATATATATTAGTGGTGCATCGTTCAAATAGCTCATGGTTCATTTTTTTCATGGTTTGGTGTGTGATATGTTAAGGGAAAAAAGGTCTACTGTCAAAAAATAAGAACAAATAGTCTAACTTACTGTGGCACTCATCCGAAGTGCGTACACGTCTCAGACAGCGCGCAAATATTGAGTTCTCTTTCAAGTCTTGTGCTGGAATGGACAAATTCACACATAAATGATGTCAACATGTCCGTCTTTATGAGCAGTTAATTGAAGAACGAGGACGCGCTGGCCCAAGTCTGCCCAGCCGCCCTCTGTATGGCTTCCCTCCGATCTCTCTGCTACCGCAGGTAATCAAGAGGATCAGGGAAACGCGCCACTCTGTGCTCCTCATAGCCCCGCGTTGGGAAAATCAGATTTGGTTCCCGGAGCAGTTTATGTAAGTTTATTAAGCAGTTAATAAGTGGGAAATAAGGTGGCCAGCAACGCGGGCCAGCACTTGTACATAAGCACTCATAGGGAATACAGAGCGGTGTCGCCGGTCTGTATAAGCATATAGCACATACCCAATAGTGCAGCTCAACCAGAAGAGCTAGTATACGTGAGAGTAGCCTGCGCACAAACATCTGTGGACAGAATGTACATCTCACTTAAACTGACAGAAGTTTTGCCTGCAGAGCGGGAACTTCTAGGTTATAAAACCTGACAAAGGTGGACGGGGAGGCCCAGCCCGGCGCCACACATATGTCGTGAATAGAAATTCCGCTGGACCATGCCCACGAAGAGGCCATGCCTCTGGTGGAATGAGCCCTGATGCCCAGGGGGCATTGCAGACCTGTCGACGCGTAAGCGGCTGCTATAACGTCCACAATCCATCTGGATAGGCTTTGTTTCGAGGCGGCGAGACCCTTGGTTCGCCCACCAAACGAAACGAAAAGCTGCTCCGAGCGCCTGAAAGGGGCGGAGCGCGCAGTGTAAATCCTCAGCGCCCTGAATGGGCAGAGGAGATTAACGTCGCTCTCATTATCGGATGAAGGCAGAGCCGATAGAGAAATGACCTGCGCTCTGAATGGAGTGCCAATCACTTTAGGAACATAACCGTGTCTAGGTTTGAGGATGACTTTTGAGTCATTTGGCCCGAACTCGAGACACGCGGCGCTGACAGACAGCGCGTCTAAGTCCCCCACACGTTTCACTGATGACAGTGCTGTCAGGAAAACGGTTTTGAGTGATAGGTACTTTAACTCCACGGAGTCTAGTGGTTCAAAGGGGAAAGCTTTCAGGGCCTCGAGGACCAATGAAAGATCCCACATAGGAACCGACGGGGGGCGCGGAGGGTTCATCCTTCTGGCTAAGGAAGCGGATGACAAGCTCATTTTTCCCTACGACCGGCCGCGCGTCGACTCAGCGAACGCTGCAACGGCCGCCACATAGACTTTGAGCGTGGATGGGGACCTCCCCTTATCCAACAGCTCTTGTAGGAAACTGAGCAGCCGCGAGACCCCACACGTCCGTGGGTCCAGGTTTTTGTCAGTGCACCATTTGGAGAACACTGACCATTTAGACGCGTAAAGCTTTCTAGTAGAGGGAGCTCTAGACTGCGTGATCGTGTTCATCACTCCTTCTGGCAGGGCAACGGGTACCCGTTGATTACCCATGCGTGCAGAGACCAGCGCTCTGGATGGGGATGCCAGATTGAGCCGCGAGCTTGTGAGAGGAGATCCGTTCTCACCGGAATCGGCCACGGGGCTGTCAGTGACAGCCGCGTCAGCTCCGGGAACCAAATCTGATTTTCCCAACGCGGGGCTATGAGGAGCACAGAGTGGCGCGTTTCCCTGATCCTCTTGATTACCTGCGGTAGCAGAGAGATCGGAGGGAAGGCATACAGAGGGCGGCTGGGCAGACTTGGGCCAGCGCGTCGTCGTTCTTCAAAAAGAACATTGGGCAGTGAGTGTTGTCTTTTGACGCAAATAGGTCGACTTCCGCTTTGACGAACAGGCGCCATAATTTCTGGACCGTTTGGGGGTGCAGGCACCATTCCCCTGGGGGAACGTTGTCCCTGGATAGTTTGTCTGGGCCGTCATTCAGGTGGCCTGGCACATGTGCAGCTCTCAGCAAGCGCAGGTGATGCTGAGACCACGTGAGGAAGCGCTCTGTCAGATCGCAGAGGTTCCTGGATCTGACGCCGCCCTGACGGTTCACGTAGGAAACCACTGACATGTTGTCTGATCAGACTAGAACATGGTGGTCCTGTATGAGCGGGAGGAAACGCTTCAGCGCGTTCTCGACCGCTAACATTTCCAGACAGTTTATGTGAAGGAGCTTCTCCTGGTCGCTCCCATCATCACACCCCGCTGATACCAGCCGGATGTTAACCAGGGCTGCAGAGCCGTGATACAGGTCTGAGTCACTCTGATTCGTTCGCAGCCCAAGCTCGGCGAGACGCACGAGCATTGAGCCAGCGTTGAAGCGGGCACATGCGCAGTAAGCCCAGCTGAAGCACTGCTGCAGCTGAGGCCATACAGCCCAGCATCCTCTGGAATGTCTTCAGAGGAATGATGCTGCCCTTCTGGAAAGACGCGGCTAGGTGTCGAACACGGCACGCGCGCTGTGTCGATAAACGAGCCGTTATGGCCACAGAGTCCAGTTCTATTCCTAGAAAGGAAATTGACTGACTGGGCAGTAATGAGCTCTTGGTCCAGTTGACCGTGAGACCCAAGCTCTCCATGTGACTGAGGAGCACAGTTCTGTGAGATAGCAGTTCTGTCTCTGACTGTGCCAAATCAGCCAGTCGTCCAGATAGTTCATAATTCGCAAACCCTGATTTCTCAAGGGGCGAGCTGCGTCCATGCACTTCGTAAATGTACGGGGTGCCAGGGACAGGCAGAACGGCAGGACGGAGTATTGATAAACCTGACCGTCGAAGGCGAATCTCAAGAATGGCCTGTGACGGGGTATTATCTGAATCTGGAAATAGGCATCTTTCAGATCGAGAGAAATAAACCAGTCCCTCGGGCGAATGTGCGCGAGGATTTTTCTGGTTGTAAACACTTTGAACGGTCTTTTCATAAGCACCTCGTTCAAACATCTCAGATCTAAGATGGGTCTGAGGGCTCCGTCCTTCTTGGGTACGAGAAAATAAAGGCTATAGAAGCCTGACTCGCTCAGAGAAGGCGGTACCAATTCTATGGCCCCTTTATGTCTGCGCGAAGTAGATGTGTTACTTCTGCATTCACAGTTGTCGCGGTCCGTGCTTGAAAGCGCGGAGGACGGCGAGCGAACTGTAGCGAATAGCTGTGCCTTATTGTGCTCAGCACCCATTCTGAAACCCCTGGAATGGCTTCCCATGCTTTTATATATGTAGCTAGGGGGCGAATGATCTCCAGGTTCTGATCGCCACGCTCTGCGGGGTCGAGAAACTGAACCGGAGGTGTGGGCGCGGCGCGCGCACCCTCGGAGCTTGCAAGCGGCAGCTCGCTGACAGCCGTGACAGGCTGATACATAAGAGGCGTCCCGATTTCCGTGAATGGGAAGCGCCCTTTATCACTTTGTGATGCGCGAACGGAGCCTTGGGCAGAGTGTTTATTAGTAAGCGTGAGCGCTTTTGTGTGGGCACAAGACTTACAGATAACTTTGACGTCCCGATCGCTTTGGATGGGGAGCGTTTTATGATAGCCCTGAGCCCGCATGGCGGGTGATATGATAGCCCGCAAGGCGCTTTGGGCAAAGTGTTTATCAGTAAGCGTGAACGCTTGTGAGCGGGCACGAGACTTACATACATATTTGATGTCCCGATCGCTTGGATGGGGATCGTTTTATGGATGGGCGGCATTTTGTGACAACTCTGGAATGCGCGGGCAGCGCTTGGGGAGAGATGTGTGTTAGTAAGCGTGAACGCTCGTGGGCGGGCACAGGACTTACGTTTATATTCTGACTGATATGAGTTTTAATGGCCGTGTGATAGAGCGGGCAGAAAGTAGGCGTGGGCACGGACTCGTGGACACATTTCCTACGTTTAACACTCGAGTGGCTATTTACCGCTTTATGGGAGTGGGCTCTGTGAGTGACACGGGAAGTGTTGTGCTTGTGTGTAGGGGTGAACACTGAGGTGTGGGCACCTTTTCTACACTAAAAACACCATCGGCGTGAGCTGGATCTGAATAATTTTTATCTGCATAAAATCTTCTTTGCGCGGTCCTGCAAAGGGCGGAGTGACAGCTTGAGGGTTGAACACTTCGAGCCGAGCCCGCAGGGTCGACATCGGAAGTGCGTCGCTGAGCTCACAAACCCCCGAGAGGGCAGAGCTGCGTGTTCTTGGCCCAGGCAGAGAGCGCAGATCACATGGCGGTCTCCGTCGCTGAGCGGGTCTCTGCACGAGCCGCAGGAAGTGCGAGGCATCTTGAAAAAGACGCTCGCTGCTCTTTTAGACAGTAAGTTTTGCAAGAAAGGATACGTCGCCGGATAGCGTAGCTCGCACGGATGGCTGAAGGTGGCGAAGACGGCCGGCTTCTTCAGCCGCTGTCCTAAGCTGGCTTGTCGCTTCCTCGACGGCGGCGGCTTCTCTCTAGATCCAGCTATGCGGAGAGCTTCGCTGAAGAGATAAAAATCAGAGAATACAGCCTACGAGCCCTGCTTATATACGCTAAGCCACGCCCATTCTGGCGGGCTTTGACACTGTGAAGGCGCGAGCGCCCTTCATTGGACGTGACGTCACGTCGGGCTCAGTGGTAGGCTGCTGCAGTTCCCGCAGGGCAGCCTATGAGCATGCTAGACAGCCTGGCCTAGGTCTGCTAGCTGCTGCACTGCGTTGACAATGGATACAAAAATTAAGGATCATTTTTTGGCTTCAATATCTCGAAAAGATGAATCTTTCCCATAGCGTAAGCTAACTTACGCAATACGAGAGAACGTCTCGTAAGAGAACAGGAATAAGCCATTGGAAAAGCAAACAGTTTTAACTAAATTATTTACTGTTTGTCATGTTCTTTTAATAGTAATTATTGTAATACAGAATTACAGAATGCCATTGTATTTAAAAAATATATATATATCCTTGTAAGCATGACATGCATTGCTCAATAAAACTGTATTTATATTTATTTCTATATCAAAATATTCCAGCAACCACTGCCACTACAATCTCTTCTCAAACATCAACAACCACAAGTGAGTATTTTTATTCATAGACATTTGAGTAAACATGTTAATAGGAAAAATATATCAGTAGTTGATATGCTCAAGTAATATTCATGTAGAGTTGTCTTAAAACCTCCTTAGAAAGTTCTTCTTTTTTACTGTTTGAAGTAATAGGTACCTCAGTATTTCAAATCACATCCTGAATATCAACCATCAGCAGCTAAAATAAAAAAATGTGTACTGTTTTATGCCTATATTATATATTTGTGTAATAATAATTTTTGAAATACAGAATTTCATTGAATGCAAAAAGGTCTTTGTTAACATGTCAACAAATATTAAAAAAATTGTAATAATAATTGTTCTTATTTCATGTCACTTCCTGAGTATCAAACATCAGCAGCTACCAGTTATAATGTTTATAATGTAATATAATACAAGTTTTTCTTTTAACAATAAAACATGGATTGTACTACAAAAGTTAGGTAATTGTATGAACATATGCCATTGTTATTTTGCAAGTACTATATCGTAAATGTTTGTATTTTTATTTCATTATATGTCCATATATCACAGCATCCCCTGTCACTACAACCATTTCTTCAACTAACTCTCAAACACCTACTGAAACAACTTCTGCAAGTGAGTATTGTTCATGGACAACTGACATATAGCTATATTTTATCCTTACATGTTTCCTGATTTGGATCTGATTTAGTTGGATATTCATATTATTGACTCATGCCTTTACTTTAAATAAATCTAAACTACATTTAGGATTCTATTGAGCCTTTAAAGGGGGAAAAAAGATATTTCAATGCTTTTACGCTCTCGTGCAAATGTTTTGCTTTCCCCTGAGAAACTTTGTGTTCACTCAAGCTGATCGGACTTCTGGAGTCAGTTACATATTCTGCATCACACTAGAGCTATTCCTATGTCCAAATCTCCATACAAGGCTCCTGTTTCAGAGTAATTATTTCAGTAATAGTTTGACTTTCAATGTAACCTCCATCAAAATAAGAACAATAGGTAATGTGATTTAAGGCAAGCTGATTTGCATCTCAGTATACAAGTATGTCAATTAGTTTCATCAACTGTTCTGATAGTGATAGTATAATCAATGATTTTTGTCAGGACATCTTACTGTAGTTGTAGTTTACCTGTCCGAATGTGAGAATCCTGTCTCACAAATGTTCTTGGTTGTATTTTATTCGCATAGATTAAGGTTTTAGTATCATAATCTGCCTTGACACCATCTCATATTTACCCTTTTAGACATAAAACTGTACAATGACATTTTACTCTCACTATCCGCGTTTCCATTACCCTTAAAATTGCGCAAATTGAAATTGCGAATTGAAAATACGACCAATGGAAACGCATCAATTTCGCAAAAAATCCCATTTATCGCAAAACAGTTTTTACGCTCGCATGAGGTTTTTCAGGCAATTCGAAAAAGAAATATTTCGCAAAACTGCAATTGAAACAGTTTACAGGTCACTTGATGTAGAAGGGACGGTATGTTTGGACAGAATGCGAGACAGAGTTCTTTATTAAATTCATAAAAGACAAAAGAATTACAGGAATACTGGATTCTAAACCTCAAAGAAATGCCACAATCAAGACCTCGAAGCAGATATGAGGGAGAAACATCCAGAAACACCAGTTGCTCCAAGTATAAGGGTCTTTCCTTACCATTAATGCTTGGAAAACACACATACTGTACGTCTCCTTCGATTAGTAATAATGGCCAGTGCAGTGGCTGGGATATACATAATACTACCAACATTCGTCGCCGTGATTTTTGGAATGACTTATAGGGAGAGGAAAAAAATTACGTTTTAGTCGCATAACATCGGTTAATGGAAACGCTGACATTTCGCAATAGTTTTTTGTCGACATTTAGAAAAAAACGCAAAAGTTTTGTGCAAATCTGTAATGCAGTCACACTGATCACTGGCTGCTTTATATATATAAATTCATAATTGCATAATTTCTACATCTGTTTTAATTCCCCCTTTCACCAGCACATATTATTTGTTTTTCTCTCCGCACACAGAGCCATATGTGATCGGGAATCTCACAGTGACTGAAATCACAACATCATCTGTGTTTTTGAAATGGGATGAACCAATTGGATATACATCTGTCTTTACTGTTACATGGACTCCAGCGAACAGGGCATCTTCAATAGATACTAATAACACTTCCTATAACATCACTGATCTGAAACCGGGAGTCAATTACACATTTTGTGTCAATGCTTCTACTCAAGATGGATCAAATCTAAAAAACATTTTCTGCATCTTAGAATCTACCAGTATGTAGAATTTTAAAATATCTGTCCGCTTCTTCTTTGAACACATCTGATCATCATCCAAAGCTCCTTCACAGACTAAACATTAGAATAATGGTTTGACTATCAATGTAACATACTTCAAAATAAATAAAATAGATAATGTTTTTTAAGGTTGAACTATTTGCATCTTGGTATACTAGCGTGTCACCTAGTATAATTAAATAATCTGATAATGTTAATATAATCAATAATGTCTTTCTTCTTTTACATTTTTAAACACATTACAAAGTGAACTCCTCTCTGACCCAGAAATTATATGGAACCAGTTACAATAATATTAGTGGCATTTAAACTGCAATTTCTTTATTGGAAACACATTTAATTTTTTTTTTTTTTCAGAGTCAGATTC
Source organism: Gila orcuttii (assembly GCA_026230005.1). Lineage (NCBI taxonomy): Eukaryota > Metazoa > Chordata > Actinopteri > Cypriniformes > Leuciscidae > Gila > Gila orcuttii. The sequence goes on from JAPDVR010000025.1 coordinate 21,757,515, forward strand.
TGGATCTGGTCAGAATGCTGGTTTGAGTGCTGGTCAGATTGTTGGCATAGTTTTTGGAATGATGTGTATTCTCTTGATTATCACTCTCATTGTCTTCTTCTATTTAAGAAGGTGAGTTACCAGTATCATCAGAGAAATGAAGATTCAACAGAGCTCCATCCAGATTCATTTTATTAACATTTCTCTATTACTCTCTGTTCCAGACAAACCAAAAAACAATCCCCTGACATCCCTGTACACAACATTAGGTAACTTTGTTTGATATATTTTATAGATTAATATTTATTTGACAAAACTTAAAAGTGTAACTGAATTATTTTTTTACTTTCTATTTCCAGAGATAAAATAGAAGTAACTTTTTATTATTAACCCACATACTTGTAATTATTTTTAAAGTTGAACAAAAATGTTCTTTAAATTTTTGTAGGTTTTCGTCCTCAATGATTTCTTTGTTTTATCATACACAGTAATAGTGGTTTAAGAGTAGAAGATTATGAAGAGTATTTTAAGCGGAAACATGCAGATTCCAACTGTGGTTTTGCTGAAGAGTATGAGGTACACATGAGAAACGCATATAAACACATAAACAAATATATATATATATATTATCAAACATTTGTGCTCGACGACTTGTTATATAGATTCATTTATGAATTATAATTTTTAGAGTTTTCAAAGTCTAGGTTTAAAGAAGTGCTGTGTTGTTGCAGGAGTTGAAAACTGTTGGAACTGCGCAGTCAAAGAACGCCGCCCTGTCTATTGAAAACAAGGCAAAGAATCGTTACACAAATGTTTTACCTTGTGAGTAGACTGTCTGACTGACTATTGCATATTGTATTAAAAGCTGGAGAAATTTTGTGGAATGCACAATGAAAATGCCATCAGAAAGCATGTCATTCTTGTTTTTTGTGCAGATTTCCATTATTGCAAATAATTCCAATAGTGCAGAATTATGAGGAATTTTGAAAAAATCAGATGAATATAAAATTACATGAATTGTACCTGGACTATTCACAAGGATGTCACATTGCAGAAAAGCAGATACATTTTCAGTTCAATTCCATATATGGACGTGGCTCAGATTTCAATTGAAAATTGAACGTTCAATGTTTTGTTTTAGTCATTTCAATTTCATTCGAAAATATTTGGCCCACATTCAACTGCAGTGCAAATGTAGCTTTATTTTAGTATCATGAATCTCAAATTTTCCCACTCCTAAAAGTCTCAAAAAGTGAACAGTTGATGTTTGCCACTGTTACAGATTCTTGATAGAGTAATTAATGTGTGAATCTAATTGTATGCAAGGAACACAAAAGAAGAACACAAAACAAGATATTTTGAAGAATGTCGGTAACCAGGCAGTTGATGGACCCCATTGACTTCCATAGTATTTTTGGAAACGCTTCCTTTTACAGTACATTCACTTACGTGTACTTACAGTGTACTTACCTAAGAAAGTACTGGGTAATATAAGGTAAGTACATGGGTTAAGGTTAGGTTTAGGGGTAGGTTCAGGGTTAGTACCTAGTTATTACCAGTTATTGTAATTACTATAATAAGTACATACAGTAGTATGTACATGGGGAACAGGACTGTAAAAGGAAGCGTTACCATATTTTTTTTCCTACTATGGAAGTCAATTGGGTACATCAACTGTCACGGTTATCGACATTCTACAAAATATCTTGTTTTGTGTTCAGCAGAAGAAAGAAATTCATACAGGTTTGAAACAACTTGAGGATGAGTAAATGATGACAGAATTTTCATTTTAAGTGTACTATTCCTTTAACTAAACTAGACACAGGTGATAACAATCAGAAACTGCAGGAAATCACGTGAAAAAAATATATCAAAATAAGAGCCCTTGGAATTTAACAGAAAATGACAGATATACATATACCGTGTGAATTTATACTAAATCAGATGCTTCATTTTTAGTTCTTAATACATAAATACTGACTGAAACTAATTGGATCTTGTTTTCCTTCTTCAGATGATTGTTCAAGAGTGAGATTATCAATGTGTGGCAACCCCTTTGATGACTACATCAATGCCAACTACATTCCAGTGAGTACATATACAAAAGGGAATTTTCAGCAGGTCACATGACTTCTCGATATGTTGTATATATACATTTTTCACTAATCATATTTATTGATTTATTTTTGGTCAGGGCTACAATTCAAGAAAAGAGTTTATAGCTGCTCAGGGTCCGTTGCCCGTCACAGTAAATGAATACTGGAGAATGATCTGGGAGAAGAACGTCTACACCGTAGTGATGCTGACCAGATGTAACGAGCAGGGACGGGTGAGTTCAAAATGTAATATTGAAATATTATTAATCACATTGAAAAGTGGTGAAAATGTATATGCAGAGTAAAGCAAACCAGCAATCCATGTCATTTTCTCCAGGTGAAATGTGAGAAGTACTGGCCATCTGAGACTAATCTTTATCATAACATCTCAGTGACGACCACCTCAGATATATCACTGGACAGCTGGACCATAAGAGACTTCAGAATCAAAAATGTGAAGAAATCTGATATCTCCATTTCCACTTTCAGTAGCATACAGGAGTGAATTTTGTTGTTGTTGTTTTTAAATCAGTAATATTTTACAATAATATGATTGATCACTGTAGGTGAAAACAGCAGAAACTCGCTACGTACGCCAGTTCCACTTCACAGCGTGGCCGGATCACGGAGTCCCAGAGACCACTGAAGTCCTCATTGATTTCAGACACCTGGTGAGGGAACACATGGACCAGTACTCACGCCACTCTCCAACTGTGGTGCATTGCAGGTAAATGAGATTCCTATAAACAAAACATTTGTGAATTTATATTGCAATGCGAACATCAAATATTAAATTTGCCATTCGTTTGATTAAACCCTCATCTCATTATATGACCTTCTGAATTTTCCAGTGCTGGTGTGGGAAGAACAGGGACCTTCATTGCCATTGACCAGCTGATTTTCCAGATTGAAAGAGAAAGCATGGTGGACATCTACGGAATTGTTAATGATATGCGCATGCACAGGGCTCTGATGGTCCAGACTGAGGTAAAGGACCGTAGAGGAACATTCAAAGCTCAGTCAACAACATTTGTGGCATAATGTTTATCAAAACCAAAATAATTTTAACCTCAACTACCTTCTTTCCTTTTAAAAAACAAAAAAATGGATGCAACAGTAAGGCACTTACAATGAAGTATATGCGGCCAGTTTTTAGAGGATTTGAAAGCAGAAATGCAAAGCTTATAATTTTCTAAAAGTGACACAGATGTAGATGACAATGGAAAATCGATGGTAAACGGGTAAGGATATGTCTCCAGTAATGAACATTTTGCAACAAATGTTGTTGATTGACCTTAACTGAACCCAGAATATATTAGTGTAAAAATTGGACCTGATAGAATTTGACTTCCACAAAGAAACTTTCGATTATAGTAAATTAGACTTATACTTTTAAACTATTCTATGTTTTCTTTTTCTTTCTGTTTTTCTACAACAGGAGCAGTATGTTTACCTCCACCAGTGTGCGCATGACATCATTCGATCAAGAACCGGAACCAACGTGGACTTAATTTACCAGAACAACGAAGCACTAAATATCTATCAGAATGTAAAATATTTAAAACTGTAACTGTATACGGCCTGAAGATGGCCCTCAGAGCAAATTTAAAAGAGCATTTTTAAATTTGCTTTAAAAATAATGAAATTCACACTTTACATTTACAGTAGTTCAGCTGTAATTTATTTTCTTGCACAATACCCCAAAATTTTGGGTAACATTTAAGAAATATATTTAAGAGATTACACTGGAAAGAATGCAACATGTTCTATGTTAATTTTGAAGTAAATAGCAAATAATGTACAAGTAATTGTATTTATATTTCAATCAAGAGATCTTTATTTTTTTACTGTGACATGTCCAAAAGGAATATTTTGAATAATTTTACATGATATATTTCCTGCAAACCCCTGTACATTTTAGCTGACATGATTGTATCTGCTCATAGAGGCATCTGTGAGATCCCATTTTTTATTAAATGTGTACCTCTTCAATGTACAATATACAGTATCTTACATCATATAACCATTTAGACCAGTAACAAAATGATTTTTCTTTTTCCCCACTAGATGCACTCCCAACCTGACAATGCACATGAAAAATAAAAAAATGTGAATGCGTTTGTGCTGTTATAGACATATCTAGAAAGTAAGAAAATATGACATTTTTGATATTATTATTATTATTATTATTGTTTTTTTAAGGGTTTAGCTGTGTGCACAAAGTTCAACCTGCTGTGTTTGATATGAGCATTTACTTGAGATTTGTAATTTACATTGTGTTTTGTTTTTATACAGTTACTGTAGTTTAAGACTTCTAATTTGATTAGACAGCCGCATTCCTAGAGTGCTAATATTTAGTATACAACTACAGCTATAAAAACTATCCAAATTATGTCTGAAATGTAAGTAACTCTATATTATATTATGCTCTATTTACTGCACTTTGTTGAAAAGTGATTAAACCCGCAACTGTAATGTTATTAAACTTATACCCGCACTCTTACTTGTGTGATATTACTTAAATATATTTTATAAAGCATTGTTTAAGCCATTTTTACTGTTTATACCTTTCTATGATCAACACTTGCAATATTTTTATTTAACTTTTTTTTTTTTTTTTACAATAGTTGCACTAGAATCTCTTGCCCACTTACATTTCCCACTGGTCCCTTCAAGAAAAACAATTTCATTTGTTTCTTGCTTTTAGATATTTTGTGAACATATTTGTGTGTATGGACGTTATTTATGAAGCCTTGCATATAGGAAGTGCCTTTACCTATTTTTGGTTTTATCTAATGATGACAGATAATGATTCTGATACATGCTGAAAACAATGACCACAAAAAATAAATAACAAATAAATGCATTTTTAAAAATATCAAAAGTACTGTGATTATTGAATGGAATTGATTCATTGTTATTTAAAGTGCTCTTTGCATTTTTCTTGCATTTATATAAAAAAAAAAATATGGCAGAACATTTTTCTCTTTATTCCTCTAAAGGGCACCCAAGCATTCTTCCTGCCATTTCACATAAGATATATAATATATTGTAATACATTTGTGGAACGTGAGCGATGTGATATGGGCTTGAGGTGGGGGCCCTACATGGGTATGTCCATGGGTTCCATATTGGCAGCTATCTAAATTACCCAATTCTGATATTACCACAAGTTAAAAAAAGAAAGAAAAAAAGGGCCTGTTTAAAATAGTCATAAAACTTCCTGTTTGGATTGAGGGAACGGAATAGCACTCATTATCACAATAAGAGTAACATTTAGCTCTGGTGACAGCAGTCAGCTCCACCTTGAGCAAAAGCTCACTGAAACGTTATGTTCTGTTTGATTTAGTTTTCACTGTGACCCAGTTTCCTAGTGTGTCCCAGCTTGTTCGCTTGATTGATTAATTATTCCGTTCACCTGTTGTCTTATTAATTAGCTCGTTAGGACCAAACAATTAAGTTTTGCGGCATTTTTCTTCCCCCGGTCTTTTCGTTGTTGTTTTTTTTCCTTCCATGGACCTGCCTGCTGTCCATCTCCTGTGCCTGGAGCAGGGAGACCGTCCGCTGGAAGATAGAGCTCGCTCTGTGCACTTTACCACCACCAGCCTGAGCAAGTGATCTATGGCACACCTTCCAGCAGCAAAGAAGGATTTCGCCACATTCGAGGAGTGGGTGCTGGTGAACAACGATTCCCCGTTCACCATCGGCCTGACGTCAGCCCCACTCCACGTCCGGAGACCAGCCATCCACCGCCCGCGAGCTGCACGTGGAGTTGCGAGAGCCCACCGCAGACTATGGAGATTGGACTGCCGCGATAGATGAGCCTGCAACGAGGAAGGAGAGCGTCACCCCCCCCCGGAAACTGATATACAAGGAGAATCTCACCAGTTGCGTGAGCCAGCAGTACTGTGAACCGAGTGCTTGTGGAGTTCGAGGGCTGGGAGGAAAGCCCCGCCCACAACCCCACCGCTGATATTTAAAGGAACTATTGGAAGTGTTTGAGGAGGTAAATTACCTGTTTCTCCAAACCACGCTGGGTCCGCCCAGCCCTGATTATCCCGTTTCCCCGCTGGTTCCGCCCAGCCCCATGTCATCTATGAACTCTCCTAGCCTCTCTCCCCTGCATCCTCTGAGAGTAAGTTCCTCAACCCCGCCTCCTCTGGGTCCCTTCAGCCCCTCTGCATCTCCTGCACTATGCTGTGAGGATCTGCATCAGTTCTTCAGGCCACCAGCCTCGCTTAGCCCAGAACCCATCGCTCCATCGCGGCCTGTCGACAAGTCGGCTCTGCCTTGGCTCCTCCCTCCCTCGGCTCCACCAGAAACCATCACCCTCATGGCTCTACCGGTCTCCCTCATCCAACCGGCCAGTCAGAAATTGTGTCCGACTTGAGACAGCATCAATATGACTGAGACTTATGCCATCAAAGTACCGCGAGAGCGATTCGAGAGCAGCCGGTGGACTCAGCCAGCGCAGCTTCTCCAGGGAGGCTCAAAAGCTCTGATGACGACACAGCTGTTTCACAATTGACAATTGCGAATCTCTGGAACTTAGACCAAAACAAAAGCAAGAACCAATGTGACAGAGTGATCTATTAGCACGCTAGTTTCACACACAAACATATCCACTCCATTTCCATCTCCTGACAAAAGTTCTGTTTTGTTAATACTTGTGGGACATGTTTGTTAGCGTCTATGTAGTTGCGGTGTGTCCGGTGTGTGGGGGGGGCGTGCACCTGAGCTTAGGCGTCGATGTCTGTGGGAACGGTGGGGACGGTGGGTACGCATCCCCACCAGATTTCGTCATTTTGTACTCACCACTTTTTGAAACATTGAGGCTAGGATGTACCTAATACAATTAAATAAAACATTTCCTGTTAACTAGCAGATCATTCATTTAATTCGCTATTAAATAAGAGATCTAGCGCTAAAATGTGTTGTTTTTGAAATCAAGCTGAGCGCTCATTGCCGCTGCTATCAGTGTCATGGATACAGTGTTCTCTTGTGGCTTGCGCAGTCTTCACTCTGACACGCGCTTCAAAATATCGCCGTTGCGGAGACTCTCTATTCATTCCGGTGAAATCACAAAATAAAATGCACACAAACGTGTCCCTGCTTGATATAGACTGTAACCACTGATGAACATATTCAGTTTTGATGAGAGAAAAAAACTATACAAGTGCGAATTAGAACCAGTAACCTCTGACACGCTTGGCAAAAGATCTACCACTAGACCATTTAAGAACTCAAACAAAATTTGCGGATTGATGGATTTATTTACGGGTTGAGGAGAGAGGCTGCACAGTTTGACAAGTTTGTACCCAGCACTTCTGAAAATGCACTTCCGAATGTGTCTCTGTCCCCAGCACATTTCAAACCAAACTGACGCCCGTGCACCTGAGACCCGCGTCTCTCTGTAGGCAAGGGTGTGGTGAGCTGGTGCCTGCTTACGTCACACAGTACCACAACATCCAATAGGAAAATTCAACTGCAGTAGCCACCGTTCAACCTGAAGAGGGCAGCATTCAGACGTTTTTACACCATATACTGTAGAATTAAAACACTTTATACCCAAATGTCAAAAAATGTACTTGAATCAATGAACAGCATTAATAAAGCCCCAGTCTTACAGATCATTAACTGTTTTAGCGTTTAGTTACCCTTTAAGTTATTGTTCTGTTTATTTTTTGACTATTTTTATATTTATTTTATAGTGTATATATAAAACGCTATTGTGTTTTACGGTATTATGTATAGAGAAATATTTGGAATTGCAAGAAGCTTCATGGACAATATTTATGTATAACACAATACAATATTTATGATTTTTCATTAAAAATGTATTAATTAATTTTATACGGAAGCGTATTGCATTCACTTGAAGAAAAAAATCTACTCTGTTTTCTGAATTAATGAGTTAATTATCTCAGAATTACGAGATAATTTTTCATGGAAAAAAAGTTTTTGCTCTGTTTTTCTGAATTAACGAGTTAATTATCTCAGAATTACAAGATAATTTTTCATGAAAATTTTTTTTTGCTCTGTTTTTCTGAATTAATGACTTGATAATCTCAAAAACTCAGAAATTCAGAAAAACAGAGCAAAAACTTTTTTCCATGAAAAATTATCTCGTAATTCTTAGATAATTAACTCGTTAATTCAGAAAAACAGGGCAAAAAAAAAATTCCATGAAAAATTATCTTGTAATTCTGAGATAATTAACTCGTTAATTCAGAAAAACAGAGCAAAAACTTTTTTCCCATGAAAAATTATCTTGTAATTCTGAGATAGTGAACTCATTAATTCAGAAAAACAGAGTAGATTTTTTTCTTCAAGTGAATGCAATACGCTTCCGTAATTTTCTCCTTTGTTTTGTTTTTTATTTAAACGGTAAAGTAAACATGGAGTATGGATACAATTTTACATAATCTGATAAACTGAACAACTGTTATGAAGACAGTTTAACTTTATTTGAACTTTATTTCTTATCTTTATTGGTTTTGTCAGTTTTTGTTTGCCATTTTTTCTTACTTTTGTAAAGATTTGGATGTTTTTTTTTTACTGAGACTGTTATCACCTCTCGAGCACTAAACATCGAAATAAACATCTCTTTACACATAGACATCATTTAACAAATTGACATCATAAAACTGTTTGGTCCTTTAACAGTTCTCTGTGCATGTTTCTTGCACATTCATTGCACGTCACTAGAGGGCAGCCAAGCACTTCTCCTGTCATTACACATATGAGTAAGGTAATCAGAAATATCAAACAGACATTTTTTCACACTGGGTTTTACAGTCACCAGGAAACTCAGCTTGACCATTTCCTGTTGACTTCCTGAATTATGCATTATTATGCTAAAAATATTGATACCTTTTGAGATAATTCATATCAAATGACAGTGAGTGAGTATTAATGCTGATAAATCAACCACTGATTTAGTTCCAGAAAAAAATCCATCCTAAACTGTCTTCATAACAGTTGTTCAGTTTATCAGATTATGTAAAATTGTGTCCATCCATACTCCATTTTTACTTTACTGTTTAAATAAAAAACAAAACAAAACAAACAAAAAAAAAAAAACAGAGGAGAAAATGAATGAATACATTTTTAATGAAACATCATAAATATTGTATTGTGTTATACATAAATATTGTCCATGAAGCTTCTTGCAATTGCAAATATTTCTCTATACAAAACACAATATTCATTCAAAATAAAGTTGCCTGATATCAAATGCATGCAATGAAACATGCATCCTTTTACATCCCATCTTTACTGTTTTGTAAAACAAAAATTTTATAAAATTTGGTGTATTTTCATGCCCATTTTTATTTTTTTGTTGATGTCATGTTAAGTTTACGCTTTTATATATTATGGATAAAAAAAGCCATGATAAAATGTTTAATAGCCTCAACCTCAATAGAAAAGTTGTATGGACAGATCTGAATATGCTTTTCTTAAAAACTCTTAAACACTTAGGTGAAACAGAACACGAATGTGAAAAGTTCTGCTGTCCAGAATGACGTCAGGCTTCATGAGGTTAAATCCAGCACTCTGGCTGGTTAAGCGCCTCCTTTCCTCCAAAGGCATTTCCTTCCGTCCGCGCTCCCAGAATACAGCTGTACGCCAGCGGTTATGGCACACTATGGACCGCTATTTTATCTCTCCACCATACTCTATCTCTTGAGGATGCAGGTGTGCGCGGTTAACTTTCAACTTCCAACTGTATCGCGTATGGAAATCAGCGTTTCGAACGGCCTTTCCACATTTTGAGACGGCATAAGGCGCGAGTGTTACTTTGTTTCGGGACAAACGCGAGCGTCTCACAGTTCCATTCCATGTAATAGCCTACATAATTGACGGTTGTTGAAGTGTTAGGAACCCAATCAAACCCAAACCGACCCGTTCTCGATCCGAGATGAAGTCATTCGGATACGACTAGGTCTCCTGCCACGTTTCTATCTTCGAGAGGTGAAGTCAATAGAGGTAAGATAAATCTGCGATAATATGATAACCTAATAAGACTGTATTACAGATGAGGCTTTGAATCAGGATGGAATGATGGGCTGTTTAGCATAAATAACCACAAACGTGCATCACTTATTATTTGCATTTGGATGTGACTATGATTATTGATTTCCTTTCCGGCATCCATCCATCCATCCATCCATCGATCCATCCATCCCTAACCAGCTCGAATCCTTTTAAACGTTACAGCGCTGAATTATTCCGTTATATTTTTCTTCTCTGCAGTGTTTGTTTTATTTCATATAAAGTCGCCTATTGTCCATCCGTCCCCTCCCTTATTTAGACATTATTGAACAGAATCCTATTGGCAAAAACCCACACTGCTGACAGATATCCAAAGTATGGAATTCTAAATAATGTGTTTTTGTATTACGTTAAATTTTCATATTTTAATATCAATATTGTTTAATTTGTTTAATTTTCAAATTGATAATGACAATTTAAGACATTTTAACTTTTAAAAATAACAGCAACAGTAATAGTATTAAAAGTTGTTTATACTGCGCCTTTTTTGAAAGCAGGTCGCTTTTAGAGGAGATAGTTTCATATATAATTACATTTAATATTTTGGCAATTTATACATATTTAATATTGTTTTATATCATATAATACAATGATATTTAATTGATTTTTAAATGAAAAAGAACAATTAAGCAATAAAATTCACTATTGAAGGGTGAATGCTTTACTGACCATCTAGCATCTATCAGTTTAATAACAATAAATAAAGAATAATGGGAAAAATAATAAATTATGAATCAATACTATTATATTATGGTATATTGATAATATATTCTTAATATTATTGTTGACATTATATTAAATGTATTATATTAATATAATTTTTTAGCATCACTCTTTTTGCACCTTAGAAGTGTGTTTCTAATACATAATTTTTCCATGACCCTGCTGACATCAGCCAAAATCATTCCATTCCCCCCAGCAGTGGGGTGTAAATAGTGTGGCGACCTAATATGAGTTTGCTGATGTTTCTCTTTCATTTGGATAATATATCTAGATATAGGATATAGTACATTGCAGTTAAACCCTGCTCATTCAAACAGCCGACCACAAGTTGACATTCAGTAGCAGATTGCTTGAACAGAAGTCTCCATTGTCGGGAAGAGCAAACCAAGAATCAAGCTGCCCTAATAGCCCAGTGTTTGTTCTTTTTTAATTTATTCGTACCCTCCTGTTCCAACTGTGTCGATTTTCTTGCTGATCGCTATTTGTGAGAATCCCAGACAGCTGAGTTCTTTTTTTAGGGGTCATTGACTGGCCAGCCTGCACTTCCTGTATTTTCAGCTGAGCTATTTACAATGGTTTCTGATAACTAATGCTATAGAGCTGTTGTTGTATTTTAACAAAAAAAAAAAATAAAAAAACTTAATATGCACAGACTAAAACTGTAAGTCGATTTTCCTGAAAAGAGTAAACACTGTGGCTTTGTAGTATAAAACATTTCTTTGTGTTTTGGAGTGCAACATTGGCTCAGCCAATAGCATCAGTTTGGGGTGGGGCTATGTGTTTTTTCAACCAATGGCAGTTAAATTGTGTACTCCATGAACACTTAAATTCCTGGTGGATAAAATGAACAAAACCAAATTTAAATAATAAATAAAAAGTCCCAACCTACATGGTTTCTTTGTTGAATATATCCTGTTTCCCTTGGAAATATGTCATGTTGTGAAGATCAAAAGGTTTGGAAATGCTGTTTCAGATTGACTTTTAGGTTACAAGATTGTCGCTTTTGTTTTATCATCATGACAATTTTTAACAGAGCTCTGTGTTAATTTGCTTGGAGCTGCTACATTCCTGTATTGCCAAACTCTTCATATTTAGCCTCTCATCCACAAGTACCTCGGTCCAATAGGAACTGCTGATTACTCATGCTTGGCTCACGCTTGAAACCTTAAAATATGGCCAAGTTGTTTCTAGAAGTGCATTTACATGTGAGTGGGCTATGATTTTTTTTTTAAAATGTTGTTAACTGTATATAAACCGTTGCTGTTCCACTTAGGGATGCACTGATGTAGAAATTAAGGCTGATAATAATTACTAGATGCTTATTTTTATCTCTCAGGTTACAAAAGGTGTGTTATTATGTTTTAACATCAAGTGCAAAGAAAACTTTGCATTATCCACTTATTAATTAGTCGGCATGAAACGTAGTTGCGATCTTCTTTTCTTCCCTTTTGTGATGTTGTATATCCAAGTGTAACGGTTTCTCGAATAAGAAAAAAAATGAGGGCGGGACTTGATTTTGTCCATCAGGAATTGATTGGATGGTTGTGGTTTGCTATTGGTGGATCTCATGTGAGTGACAGGTTGTCCCGTCCTCGCGCCAGTAAACACGTCATCAAAGAAGAGAAGAGATGTTGCTTTGGTTAAAAATTACAAGGGCCCATGAATTAAAATGCATAATGTGCATGGTTAAATCATTTATTAAAAATGTATTCAATTTTTTTTTTTAAATTGTCCAATTTGATTTCGTGGTGACTTTGAAAGCTAGTTTTTCTGCTGAAATGGGCTGAGTTCCCTAAAAGCATCATAACCCATTTGCACCAATGGTGTCTTTGATCTACTTTGGCTTAGAATGTTTTTGAGAGACGTAGCCCTGGTCGGGTCCATCAGGGTTGTTATATATGTAAATTGATGGTCACAAATCTAGGTGTGCCAATCAGGTATTGACAGTTGGCGCATGTGAACACATTTATTGACCAATATAGTGACAGATGCACCGTATTTCATATTATCGAGTGAGACTTTTGGTACTGCGGTGCACCATAATGTCAGGTGGTGTAGGCTGTGTATCACCAACAATGTCACGATACGATACGGATCACGATACTAAAGCCACGATACGATACGTATCACGATATGGATCAATTTGGAATTGAAATTTCTTTTTGAGCAGAGTTTAGTAACAGTAATATTTTTATTGAGTATATAACAGTTGTGATAACTGAAAAATTATTTAGTTTGTGTCATTAAAAAACAATGAGAGTTAAATTAAATAAGTGTTAGAATGTGCACCAAACACAGTAATTTCTTTACATTATGTTGAAATAATTTTAAACAAATAAATACAATAGAATAAAGATAGCCTACCAATAAAGAGAAAAGTTTTTGAATAGGTCTAGCACTAGTATTCAGAAATACTAGAAACTTAATAAAGTAATTAAATGTAAAATAACATTGGGTAGTATTTTAGTCCGGACTAAATTAAATACATCGACTATAAATCCAGATTCCTTATAATTAAAGCTATCTTTTGTTGTTTTGACATCAATATTAATGACAGACACACATGGCTGCTGTCACTTTAAGAGCTAGTGCACGGATCCTGTTTTCATTATACTGTCACATGCATTTTATGCTTATTTAAGACATAACCGACTGTGTTGGATACTCACCAAGAACGACATTTTTTACATCATTTTGCTTGTTTGTGGCTGTAAAAGCGATATAATCCGTGAAAAAGAACTTTTGTTACTCACAGGCTGTTTGTGAGGTGGCTTTACTCTATGTAAGCATGCAGAGAAAACCATCTCTCAGAGAGCGCGCGAGCACTGAATAGTTTAAAATCGCTTGAATGTTTAGCGTGGTAAGACTTAAAAAGACGAGCGAATGGTAAACTTAAGTGAAAATGCAATGCTCGCCCGAATATGCAAGTGAATATTCCGTCATGTCCCAACTCCTAAAAGCAAGAGTGTAGTATCGCCGCCTTCAGCGCATTTGACGCTTGCCTTGAGCAACCCATTTTGAGAGACAGAAGACGCGGCACAGCTGTACACTCAATCAATGTTTGCGTGAATTTCTCGCATTATAAGTGGGAGACCTGCGGGAATGATTAGAATAATGCGTAATACTCGCAATCCCGTGCTGAAATTCGAGCCCTGAATTGGCTACATTCAAAAGCACGACAGTATCGATACAGCTGTTGCTGTATCGATACGCGCATCGTCAGGAGTTCATGACGATGTATCGTTGTATAGATATTCTGAGCACAGCCCTAGAAAGGTAAGGAACAATGTTATTCTAGAGAGCATGCGATTGGACAAAAATTTGGACACACCCATGAGTACAGGATGAGTCATCAGTAGTTTGATCTGTTTTTTCCAAAGACTAAATTTTAAATCCATTCAATTTAAAATTTTAGTCCAAGTTTTGTTCATTTTAAGCAATACACTATAGGGATGCACCGAAATTTCAGCTACTGAAACTTTCCGGACGAAAGAGCTTTTTTTGGTTTGGATCCAAAGTGGTTTTAGAGGGCTGAAATCAGTGGCTGTAACAGACATTTAATTAGCAGTTCTCCGATGGCGTGTTCAGCGTCTATTCCATGCACAGAACTTGGATAGGCTACAACATTTAAACGTCACCTGTGTGTATACTAGCTCTGGATTAACAATATTAATTTCTCAGTTTTAATCGTAATGATATGGATTTTTAAATCTAAAATCTTTTAGTCTGTGCTACTGTTGATGCATGAACAAAACTTCACTAAACATTTGTAGTGCGCCTGTTATCCTGTAATCGTGACATTTTTGCACTCTTTAAAGGTGCAGTATGTTGTTTATCAAAGTCGTTGCCGAACATTGTTGATATTTGAAATCAACCCAAAACAAACAAACCCCTCTCTTCATTGCTCCGCCTCCAAAGCTCACCCACCAATCCTAACCGCCCTGCTCTGATTCGGTCCGAATCCCGATCGCTGGCATGTGAGGCGAGTGCACTAACAAGGACGCTAAACAGTAAACACTGCATTTTCTATCAGTCTTCAACCTGCACAACTCTCGCTAGCTGGCCTCCGTTACACACTCTTGCATTCAGAGTGGATGTCTATTTATCAAAGCAGAAGCGCAACAAAATAATGCTTCGCGAAAAAAAAAAGATGATGAACGAACGTCAAGGAAGCACAAAAAATGAACATACACGAGAGTAAATACAAACAAGAGTTAGTTGCAATGAACACTCAATGACACTCAAACCCAGTGTTACTCACGTGTGGAGCAGTGTCGCACTCTCGCACTCCTTGCGCACATGTGAGATATCGCAGACGCGTCACCAGGTTATCTTATTGACAAGGCAACAAGTGCTGATGTTGTGCATCCCTACTTCAAAGTTTTTAAATGTTAGGAAAATGCTAATGCTAAAAGACTCTCTCAAGGTTTAGCTTAGTTTGGACTGTTGTGTTGTTCATGTAGCGTAATAGAATGTCCTTTTGTTTTCTGTTCCGGTGTTTGACAACATCTAAGTGGTGTTTGAAGACTTGTGAAGATGTTTGTTGTGGAACTGCCGGCCTTATTTCCTTAAAAGCATCCTGCTTATTACCTTCCACCTAATCCAATATGTGAAGATCGCACTGTCTGCTTTGTTAGGCAAATACAAAGAGTATTGCTTGGCAATGGATAATGAAGAATGTTTTTGTTTAAATGTGTGTCAGTCTCTTATACCAATAATTTACAAAGTGTATCAGTGATCCAATATTTACAGGCCACGGGAAGTACACTACTTGAGGCTATATAGTCATCTACTGTCTAGCATCCAAACATATGGTCACAAGAAATAGCCTGTTTTATATTCATATTGAATGTGCATTACTCTAGATGTTGCATTACTCTGGAAAGTTTTTGAAGAAGCAAAAGGTCACCCTACTGTGTTATGCATTGTAAGTGGGCAGATGTGAATACGACTTTCTCCCACACTTAGAATCCAAACATAATAGTTTACTGCCTCTGTCATCCTTCATTCATCTCTTACTAAATCCGTTGATATGGCGCAGTTTTTCCAGCTTCCTTTCAGAAAAAATTCAGCTCAAAACCAGCATGATATATTAAAAAAAAGAAAGTGCAGCAGCTGTTTTCATCTGTCCGGGGGCGGTTGGCTGATTTTTGCTATGTTTTATATATGTGCTTTTCAGAAAGGCATTTGTACAGAAACGCAATGTAATAAACACTTCTATGTTGTGAGCTTTAGTTGCTAATCTCTGGCTTTAGGAGTTTAATATCCGTCATGCTGTATTTGTCTTCCATTGAGTAAAGTAGCTCATGACATGTTTGCACAGCTAAGTGTACGTGCGTACACAAACCCAAACTTCCTTCTTTTCCCTCCTTTACAAACCATGGTTTGATTTGACTTTTACGATGCATTTTAAGCCCCAGAATTACGAGATTTGAATCTGCCATCTTTGCTTATGCACAGAAATGATTGACAATGGAGAAATATACTTTTTGGGCCTAGAATGGTGCTAGCAGGTGCTAACTGCTAATGCTAACTAGTCAAACATTGGCCCCTTGGTGCATGATTATAGTAAATAATATGGATACATGTGTTGTGTACCCCATTGTAAATGTTTTATGTCTGTCAAAATGTAATAAATCTGCTCATAATAGGTTATTGTTCATGCTACATTTGTCGCCATCTAGCAGTCACCCTAAATCATTTAGCACAGTGTTGCCATTGCCAATAACAATGGTCTGGCCTGAGGGTTTCTTTTCTCTTGCCTGTATTATTTTCATTGTCTCGTTTATCCATTTTACCTGATTTATAAAGCCATGATTACAGAGGAAGCTTCTAGATTATCTCTCTCTTCCTCCCTCATAAAGTGTATATGGCATCAGATGCTCCAGGCTGCTGTTCAAGTTCTCCCAGCCCTGACGTTCAGTGTTTGGAGCAGTGGAAGACATCCTGCCCTACTTTTCCTCCTCTGAGACTGCAGTGTGACTGTTAAAAGAGTGTGTGCTATTCTGCACACACTCACGGGAGGCTTGTTACAGAATGACACAGCAAAGAGCAGAAAAAAATGGGGAAACTATTTAGGACATGTTAGATATAGTGGAAAAAGAACAGGTAATGATGGAACTGGAAAAGAAAACAGAATATAGAAAAAGCCCAATTTATATCATACATTACCACCCATGAGCTCCGCTACTCAGCATTTCAGAGTGTGTCTGCTACCTGTTAGTCCATTACAGTAATTTCCACAACATCATTTATGTCAGTATGTAAACAAATGTTTCAATGCTAGTTTTAGCTTCTGTATCTGCATGCACAACCTAGACACAATAACTACAAAGACTAGAAGTTAATTTAAGTAAAATTGCTAAATTAGACCCAATAAATTATTATTACAATAATAACATTTAACATGTGCTTTAACCGCTAGTCCATTATCCATTAAGTTAACTCTTATTGTACGCCCACACCACATTTTACACAAGTAAAGATAATGCGTCATACTAGCTAGCCATTTAGGCTCTATATCTGCACATAGATCACAATGTGTAGGGGTTAATTTAGCTTGTGAAATGGGAAAATTAGACCCAATAAATGCTACAGGTACTTTTGTAGCATGTGCGTTAACCATTAGTCCATTAACACTTATGCCCACAAATACAAATTTCTGTCATGAAACTCTAGATATCACAAACTAATAGGTCCTTAACTCGACATGCTTGCAATCTCATCATTCTCTACAGGGCACAGCTGATTGGTTCCTGCTGTATCAGTAGCCAATGAGTTTGTGCGCTCAACCTTCAAATACTTGGGTAGCATTTGCCTTCGTAGTGCAGCGTGCTTTCAAAAACCCTCCATCTTCCCCAGCTCCACCTGTATAGATCTGCTACAGGTCATTTATGTACATTATATTGTACAGAAGCAGCATGTCTTACTTGCTCACATCAGCTTGTCGTGTGTGCATCTGTTTTAAGCTGTAGGTGTGTTTCAATTTGCGTAACTTATGCACCATTCTTTTACATTATGTAGTAGTGCGAGTAGTGTGTTCACACTGAAATTTCCAGAAAAAGTGCACTTCAAATACCTGGATGATGCACTTAGTGGGAGTGGGGGGAAAAAAAAAACATGTGTGGAATGCTAGACACTTAATGCACTTAACAGTCGCAGCTTTCCGCACGTAGCAAGAGGGAGGGGCTTTCAGAAGCCGATGTTGGATTACATATTAAGCTTATAAAATTCATGCGCTAAACCAGTGGTTCTCAGTTCTCCCACTCTGCATATTTTTAATGTCTCTCTGTAACACATCGGATTCATTTATGCCCATAACATGTTTTACGCAATCATGCTAGTGTTTCATGCTAGCTAGATAGCAGTATTAAAGTCCCTATGAAATCCAAATTTAAATATGTCTTTTAGTATGGGAGAGCTATGATAAAAACAAAATGCTATTGGCAATTTAAAAAAGGGGATAAGTTGCTTGATATGTCCCACCCTATCTTCCTGTTTCAGTGGAAGTTACATCAACACACTGAATAATGCTGCGTGTATTAAGGCACTTCAATTGGCCTTTAAGCTTTAGTTGTCTATAAACACAACCTAGTCAAAAATATTTCAAAGAAGTGAACATTGAGCCTGAGCGTAATCCAAAATTGGTCACAGATTCGAAGAAACGAAATGGATCACAGCGTTCCCTTCATGTTATGCCATCTGGAAACGGAGATCTCTGTGCAGTGGCGGAGAACGCTTCCTCAGAGATTGGGCTGTCCTGAGCTGTAACTGGCCCCACTAGATGTTCCATCCAAGGTACATAAACACTCCAATTAATTCTGTACTTAACGCCTGACTGTGCTTCATGAAGAGTAAACAAGTCTGTTCTCTCCTAATATCGGAAGAACACTTAGAGAAGAAAGACAATATAAACATACAAGAGGTGAATTGTGAGGAGGACGAAAGGAAAAAGGTCTTATAGCCAAAGTCTTTTCTTAGACAGTAATGGTACTCCATACAGGGATCTCATATGGCATTGAACACATGCAGGGGGGCGAGGGACGGATTTCACACACCTCTGTGCTCATCAGCCCTTCCCGCTTATTTTTACCTTGGCAACCAACGCAGAGTGAAAACAAACAGGCCAGGGGCGCACCTCTGCAGTATAGTAACGGCCCATGGGGAGTTGATGTACAGAGAGAGGTCAGCTGTGCTTTCCCGCAAACCATCATTTCAGCAGAGAACGCTTATTGCGGTTAAAGTTTCAGTTTTATCTATTTTGTTGTTGTAGTAAAATCAAACTAATTGTTTACATTTGATATTATTAAATAAGAACATTTTTTTTTGTCTCTCTATTAAAAATTAAAGCAAAGAACCCTGAAGAACTATGGTTGATTATATTGAGTTGTTATATGATTCCAGATACAAAGTGTGTTCTAATGTTCTTTAGATCATTTTGACGCAATTGTATATTTTGCATGAGAAAATTAAACCAGTTTTAGGACTATTAAGATTGACAATTAAGCACATTTGCTGTGAATTTCAATTACTCTAATGCAAAAATGTCATTACCATTATTATAATGCAAATCAAATTTAATTTAATAAAATTTTTTTGTAATAGATTAACGAAAATCATCCACTCTCTGTGAGGTTTTTTATTAAAGTCGGCATAAATTATGGCATTCAAATTGAAATGTATTAATTGAGAATTTGGTTAATAAAATAATGCCAGAACATGGAAAATAGAAAAATATATTTAAAAAAAATTAAACATATAAGTAATACACGTACACATATACAAAATAATGAATTTATTTGATTAATTCTGAAACTTGTATTTTTACCTATATTATCTATATCAACAGTACGCTGCTCTGGCGATTTCCATTGTGGTCAGTTTTGATAAAACATGACAAGTAGTGTCATGTATTTATTAATAACTATTATAGATTTAGATATTGCAAATATATCCCAAAAACATTTTAGTGCTTTCTTTTAAAACAATTTTAGACAACTAACATTTAGCCAAATGTGACATTAAAATTACAATTTGAATTGTGTTACATAGACAATTGTTTTTACATTTTCAGTAAAAAAAAAAAAAAAAAAGCAGATGCTTAAAATTCCTTTAAAAAGTCAGAAATCGTTTTAACTCCCATGAAAGTCGTTGTATAAGTCACACACTGCAGTAGAGAAATTTACTTTTGTGTAATTTTAAAATGTTTTTCTGCAAGATCAATCTGGAATCCTTTTAAGTCTCTATTGGTACGGTGTAGGGATGTGACGGTTAGGATTTTCCCACCGTTTAATCGACTTGTTACTTCCGGATGCTACCTTCATCAGGCAAAGTTTACAGATTGCCTCATTAATGTTTAGAGGTTCCTTATTAGCATAAGTTTTAAATCCAAAATATTGCCAAATAGGCACTTTTACATTTAGCTTTGAAACCAAATCGTCTTGTCAGTCAGCTCGTCTCAATCTTGTCTCGTGATTAATGAAATCTGTAACCGTTGTGCTGCTGAACACCGTGTAACACAGACTATTGCAGCAAGCCTATTTTGGTGATATTTAGTTGAGTTCATAGCGAAATACCTACTTCAACAAAAGTAAGTAAGAAACGCCTCTCTCCCCAAGAGAATAATATGAATTCTGTTCTTAAGTCAGTTGCACTCAAGTTTCACATTCGTGTTTATGCAGCAGGGAACTGTTTTTTTAAAGGTGCAGAGAGACATGAGGTCAATTCTGCTTTCGATCTCGCTGAGTGAGAAAATATCACCAGACGCAATTTCAGTCTATCAGAGGAATAAGAGGGGGCCGGCAGCTGAATTTCCCCTCAGTGTTTTTATAAGGCTCACAGGAATGAGGAATGCTTCTGATTTTCTCTGCAGATTATTTTATCTAGACACATTTAAAAATGAAGCTTACCGCACCAATCGTTTTTTGCACATTTTTAAGGAATTCAGAAGGGGAAACAATTTCAGGAACAATGAATAAGCTGAATCAATCCAAGCGTAGTTAAAACTTGAACACATTTTGAATCCAGGTTCCACCAAAGCGATTCCTCCAGGATTTACTGTCAACCGAGACTGTATGTTTTGGTTGTTTGGTCTGGTTTGTAAATGGGGCATCTAATCATTGACCGAGCTAGCGTGATTTGTGTTATGTTTACAAAGTTTTATAGTACGTGGTCAAGGTTTCATGCAGTTGACTTTAAAAGACTTAGAATAACTGTGTGCTAGGTTAGTAGACAGGGCTGTTGCCTTGTGAATTTTATGGGTGATCATTTACTCACCCTGTTTGACTTTCTTCTGTGGAACACGCACCCAAAAATATATTTTGAAAAATGTCCACGCAATTAAAGTGTTTTTATTGTATGGACATTTTCTGTAAACATTGTTCAAAATATTTTCTTCTGTCTTCTGCAGATGTAACCAGTCAGGTTTGTAATGACACAAGTATTATGGGTGTTATGTAAGGAAATTTCCCCAGTGGTTAATCCACGAAATAGCAACAATTTGGGGCGGCAATGGTGGGTTCATTATTATTCTTAAGAAAAAAGCACAACAAAAAAATTGTAAAACGCACCTCTTATTGATGATAAGACTAATTAATGTTTGCAGGTTTCTCATTAGCACCGAGTTAAGATCCAAAATATTGCCAAATAGGCGCTTTTATATTTCGCTTTAAAACCAAATATTCTGCCATCGTCTTGTCAGTCAGCTCGCCTCACTCTTGTGATAAATGAAATCTGACTCCTGCTACTGATCTGTGCTGCAACTCTCGTTCGGCTCACCCTGAATTGCGCAGACGCATTCAGTTTTTAATTGTAGTGTCTGTTCTCTAACTTAACTAAATTATTTTTATTACTATAAAAAAATCTAAATGGAGGTGCCACAAGTGATGTAATCAGTGTGCGGCTGAACACTGTGTAACACAGACTATAACAGCAAGCCTAATGAAGGTCTCTTTTAATGTCCCAGATTTCCAAACTGATATTCTTATGCAATTTGTTAAGCAAACTGCATTGTAAAAATCTAGAATTGAATCATTATAACTAGCAGCTCACCAAAAAGGCCTCTACAGGGTTGACTTGGTTAATGATGGCCTTTACAGAGTTGACTCGGTTAATGGTATAGTGAGCTATTATTTGAGCGAACTATCAATTTGTAATACTCTAATGACTGTACTTTAATGATTTGTTTTTATAGTAGGAAATGTGGGGGAAAACACCCCCATGTCATTATCAGCATTTTTGCTATCAAGCAGTTCTGGCTTCTAACTTTCTTCTGAGTTTTCAAGCCAACAATGACTGATGAAACTCATTGGTTAGATCATTAAACCCCTGACTGCAGCTATCCGTTTGACCTTAAAGGAGTTTGGATCAGGTTCAAACAATGTCAAACCACGCAATGATGACTAGAGTAGATTATTAAATGTGTAGAGTTTATAATTCCACCTCCTTTCCCATTTTAATTGAGTGTTTGCCCACAATACATGCATTTGGTTCTATCAACACTTCAAGCTACATTAGCATTCTCTGAAACCAAATGACTATGTTAATTGCAGTCCAGAGCTGGTTTTCTATTGACCATCATTCAGTCAATAACCTCAGAGGACATCAGGACAGAAATAGACATATGCCTCTCTGGGAAAAGGGCACTAAAGGTCAAAATCTTGATGCTTTTTCCATCATGTTAAAGATAGCCATCAGCGAACACATCCATTAGCATTTGTCCTCTTTCAGGTCAGACTATAAATCATCACATTTTAGGTAATCCAAACTCTGCTTTAACAGTTGAGCTGGTATTTGCTGTATTATTCTATCAGCACTTTAACATGTGACATTTTCATTTTAACCTAATGCAGCAAAAGACTGTTATTTTTCTCTAAGAAAATCTGGAATTTGGTGTCAGTACTAAATGTGCAAGCGTATGTCCAGGCCATATTTCATCCCAAAACCAAAAGAAAGAAATAGGATTTTATTAGATTTTATTTTATTATTAACATTGTTTGAGGCATCATTTCATTATTTGATCACAATTAGGCACAATTCTCATTACTGTAATATGAAAAAAGTCATATTAATGTGAAAGAGTCATATGTTATTTAAATGTAGTGTTTAAGTATTTATAAAACATGCAAGTAGTAGTTGTATCTTTTATTTATGCTGTTATAAATGTTTAAATGTGCAGTGCGTGTTACACAACAACTGAGTTTTGGGGGCCTGAAAACACAAACTTTTGAAAACTGGTTTCAAAGTGCAACTTTTTGAAAACAATACCATTATCTTCTCCGTGTAAACAACAAATTCCCGAATTTGTGAAAATGGTGACATCATGCGCATTCATATTACATGCTCAGTCTATAGGCAGAAAGTGTTTCTTTACAAAGTGGCATTGTCATCTACTGGCCTGACATGAATAATACTGCGTTTTTAGTTGTTTTCACAAATTCATGTGAACAGTAATCATTTTGACAATGTTGTCATCTATACGCGAAAAACGCAAAGGAACAACTTTTCTGTATTTAGTACATTGTTGGCGTGTAAACGTACCCTAAAACACTCTGAATTGGACTGTATATTTCAAGGGTATTCGGCTCCATAATCCTGGCGTTTGTAATAAGTTGTTGATTATGTTTAGCACTGTCCTTGATTGCAATTAGTGCTGATTGGAATGTAAACGGGAAGGATTAGAAACGAGGTTTAATTTCGGAAACCTCAAAAAACTCAGAATTTAGGCTATGTGGGGTGGTGGGAGAGGGAGTGAGATCTTTAGTTCTTTCATTTGCTTTGACCTACATAAGACACATTAAAGTCTGAGTTCAGTGGAGGGTGTGATGTGATAGGGTTATGATGGAAAGACACAACCTGCTCAAAATAGTGCTGAGGTACAAGCATGGCTCCATTAGCTGGGCTCTAATGCATCACACGCCAATGAATAAATAAAACGCATAGACTAAAGCTCTACCTCATCACTAGTGGACACAATAGTCCTAGTTTCAGAACCCGCATTCAATATAGACTGTAGAGCTTGTGTTGTTTGTTTTTTCTCAATATCTCAGAAGAATAGTTCACCCAAAAATGAGCATTTTGCCATTATTTACTCTCCCTCATATCAATCCAAAACTGTTTCCCTAAACTTCATTCTGTGGATCACAAAAAGAGAAATTTTGATGAATGTACTGGTCCATGCAGTTATAAAGAATTGGGACTGGAGCTTTCAAGCTTCAAATAAGACATAAAAAGTATCATAAAAGTAGTTCATATGACTATATTTCTAGTCTTCTGAAGCTGTGTGATAAGTTTGTGTGAGAAAAGACTTGAGAGTAGTTGTGATGTCTCATTCTTTTGAGTCAGTTCTGTTCAATGAATCGTTTGATCTGGTTTACAGAACCAGCCTGAATGATTCATTCAGTATTTAGACTTTAACAAACTGGAATATGAAATCGGAGGGGTTAACAAAAAAAAGAATCATACTGGTTTGAAACAACATGGAGGCGAGTAATTAATGGCAGGCTCTGACAATCCGACATTTTTAAGTGTTTAATAATTTTAAAACCTGGCTTTGTTTCCAGACCTCTTAAAGGGATAGTTCACCCAGAAATAAAAATTCAGTCATCATTTACTCACCCTAAAGTTGTTTCAAACCTGTATGCATTTCTTTCTTCTGCTGAACACAAAAGATGACATTTTGAAGAATATTTTGATGAACCCCATTGACTTCCATAGTATGAAAAAAAAAAATACAATTGAAGCCAATGGGCCTCATTAACGGTTTGGTTACACACATTCTTCAAAATATCTTGTTTTGTGTTTAGCAGAAGAAAGATTTGAAAGATCCATACAGGTTTGGAACAACTTGAGTGTGAGTTTTTGGGTAAACTATCCCTTTAAGAATATATTTCTGTGGCATTCAGGGGTTACCCTGGCCTTCAAGAACAACATTTGCTCAGTCCCTGAATAGCACCTAATCAAGCCTCTCCGGGAACGTAATTGCTGCTTCTCAGACAAGAAAGTCAGAGTGAGCACTGTCAGCCCCCAGGATGAAGGTACAAGCTAGTTCTGAGTGACCTTGTTATTGGTCATGGCCGCCCACGAGGCAGAACACAACATTAATGGAGCTGAGAGTGCAGGGGCCATGCTGTCAGTCTATTTAAAGAGACTCGGTGGGAAGCCAATGTTTTTAGACTTTTCCCATGTGAGGGTCCAAAAATACCACCCTGATCTCCATTTAGCACACTTGAGAACCTTTAGGTTCAAACTTCACTCAGACTTAACAACGTTAATATGAAGGTATTGCCTTCAGGTGTATGTCTTAAGCCGGTTTAACCAGTTTAAAATCATGATGGGTTAGGATTTTTTACATTTGTTTTAAGGCAGTAGCTATTTGCACTAATAGCAACAAAGAGGTTTTTTTTTTACACTAAATGCAAATAGCAGTATTTTCTTTGCACTAAGTGTAAATAGTTGTTAGATGCTATTTATACTTTATACAGATACCCCACCCCTACACTGACCCTAACCCTACCTGTTAAACACTATTCCCACTATTAAATACCCATTAGGCACTTTGTTTCCACTTTCGAATATTTCAGAATTTTTATTCTAAGTAAACTCCTCTCCAAGCTGATATGCAATGGGAAAATGGAAAAGAATGAGTTTGGAAAAAAACGGATTCGAACTCAGGTCAGTCGAGTCAACAGCTGACGTAACCAGCCTTACTCTCCACACTATTGATCCTGTTATCAGCGGGGTTTTTTGTCATTTTGTCTGGTTCAGACAGTGGTGGGCGGGGTTAATGTAAATAGCCTCTGCCAACAAGGCGGCCTCTTTGCATTGGGTCTAAATAGACGCTCCGTTTTCTTAACTTGTTGTAAGAAACCCAACACCTTGCCCTGGTTGTTTGGAATAGTTTACGCTCATGCTAACCAAACAAAAAGGCAATGATATTTTTGACCAAATTGAAGTCAATGTTAATTTAAAGGACAGGATGTTCAATTACTGAAAAAATCAGGAATTAATTGGACGTTACATTTAGAGCCCGACCGATATATCGGCGGGCCGATATTATCGGCCGATTTTAGGCATTTTCCTAACTATCGGTATCGGCATTTATAATGGCCGATAAATGAATATTTTAAAAAATGCGGGTGCGGTGATTCATGTAAGGGTGGCGCTGCCAATAAAGCACCTAAAAGCTGTCACAAGAACTGGCAAAAGTAATGATTATGAATACAACAAATATAGCAAGGAGACATTTTAATTGTTTATTAACAAACAAGTGTTTTCAGTCAGTATCAGCCAAAGATGAAGTTGACGATGCTGACTCGCGATCTTCAGTGAACGCGTGCCAGAGAGAAATGCACATTTCATACCATTACATGAGTCTGTCTGTCTTTCGTTTTGAATTGTTCTGTTTAAAAGTAGACATTTCAACATAGATATATTTCAATTCTCAGGTCTATACGCTGAGTTTCGGTTCATGAGACGAGCTCCAGTTCATCCGCAGGCGCCTCCGTGTCGAGATTATCTATCTTCTGCTATCTACTTCTTATATATTAAATCCAGGCAATTGGTTGATGAAACATTGATTAAAATTAAGATACAATTAATACAAAACGAAATTCACTTTGAAACGAAAGGTTTTGTGCTTTCTGTTTGATGTCTATGTGAAAGTTTCAAAGCATATTTTAGTGCCGCTTTCAGAGCGCTCACGTCCGTAGTGCTGAACTGTCGAGTCTGTAACATTGTTTTTTCCTCATAAATGCGAACATGAAAAATAAAATAAAATGAATGTAGCCTGTGGAGACTGCGAGCCAACCCTTCTTCATTCAGTGGGTAGTAGCCTACTTGTGATTTGCGCAGTGTAATTCACAGAATTGATTTCTCTGCTACAAGCCTCTGTCACGAATTGTGTGAGCTTGTGACTATTGCAAGCGCACAGCTGAGAAGTCCTTATTATATTGTCTGCTATATTTACTTCTTATTTATTAAGGCAATTGGTTGATGAAACATTGATTAAAATGCGTGGCGCGAGCGAACTCCGACAGTAAACTGATTCTGCTTTGTCTAGGGTAAAAAGCTGTTGCGACGCGAGCAGTAACGCCCGCGTCCGGTGTAGACACAGTGTTAAAGCTCATTCTTCCTGATAACGCTACGTTACAATATCAAGCAATATTCCAAAAATTTATATAATTATAACACTTTATATAGGGCCATTTTGCATTAAGAGTAGCCTAGTTTCACGTTTAGTACATTTTGCTTACTAATTATTTAAAATAGTATAAAAGTACTGTACATATGTAATTAAAAACGTTTTCATTATGATATTATTAATTTTACTTTAGTAAAAAGATCTGAGTTCTTCCTCCACTGGTAGAGATTAGAGGAATTAAGAGTAAAAATAGAAGATAATAAGGTTTTGTCAGTGACACTTTTTATATATTTATTGATACAAGTTATGACTAAATTAAAAGACAAAGTCATTAGTGAAGATTATGCAACAGTATTTATAATATAATATAATATAATATAACATGCAATGCAAACTAGTTTGGTTACAGCTCAACTGTATCATTCTCATTCTATCATTCCCCCTGCCTCCATTACATATCTGTGTCACACAAGTGTTTGATCACCACATTTGAGTGATCATTGCAAAACGTGTTAATAAAATATATTTATTCTGTTTATAGCTACTGTGTAAAGTACCCATCAAAAGTTTGTACACACCAATGGGAAAGTGTCCAAACTTTTGACTGGTATACTGTACTATAATACACATAAATAATATTGCTACTGTATTATAATATACACATAAATAATATCGGCCGATATATCGGTATCGGGCTTTTTTTACTCCCTAATATCGGTATCGGCATCGGCCCCCAAAAATCCATATCGGTCGGGCTCTAGTTACATTAGATAGTAAATTGATGCTATTTTTGATTTATCAAAAATAAATGTATAAGTTATTTAAAAAAAATAATAAAAATCATTAAAAATGGCATCAAAAATGGTACAACTGCCCTAAATCATAATGAAGAAAAAAGGCTCTTTAAAAGAATGAAGTTCTTAAATGAAATGCCCTATTATTATTTATTAGAAAAAGAGATGTATATAATACACACACACGCTGAAAAAAGCAGAAAAGAATATCTTCAGTTTTGTCTTCTTTTCATCTCCATTTCAGTTGTATGCAAAGAGACTGAGTATGCATTTCTGTTTGAGGTTCATTCCTTATGAGATCTTCTACTTTAATCCCTGCTTCTGAAGAAATGTGATGCTTGCCAGTGAATACTTACCTGTCATGAGTTTTGGTTTATGTCTTCACCCACTGGTTTCTGAAATGACCTTGACGGATATTATAGATGAATGCTGAGTTGACTTTTTGAGAATCTCCTGTGGATATACCTATGTTAAACTTATGAGCTACTCTAAAGACTGTATCCTGTTTGCCCAGTTGTCCTGCACTCTTTGAATAAAGCTCCCGCACCTATAGGTTTATACCTAATCTCCTCTCTGTAGTATTGTTACAATTGTAGGATGAGTATATAAAATTGATAAATAAAATGTTTTCAGTGCATTCTGTACCACTTACTCTAAATACTTGCGTATATTTAAAAATCAAGTAAAATTGAAAGGAGTATTTATAGTGTATTTTACACTATTTTAGTGTATTCATCCACCACTGGATATCAGAGAGAGGACCGCTGTAGACTCACATGACTGTGTGTCAAGGTCAAAAAGTCTCTCAAAATATCAGATATTTTTCATGACAAGTCAAGTTGGATAAGGTTGTAACATTTAATTTGGTGTGATTAATAATTCATTAATAATTCAACTAATAATTCATGATATTGGGAAAGAAAAATAGGTAGAAAAGTCATCTGAAAAGTAATTTAAGAGGTAGAACAAGCTATTACATTTTGATAAAAGATCATCAAGGCATTTTTTTATTATTATGTGCATCGATTAATCATGCACAATAAGACCAGGAATGTGTATTAAGGAAATTAATTGGATCAGTTTGATTACATGTTGACTTTGTCAATCCATTCACCATTTAACTAAATCCGTTTGTACATATCAAAGTCTCCATTCTTTGTTTCATTCAGTCCTGTGTTTCTTTCCGCTTCAGTGGAAGCTTTGGTTTGTGAAAATGAGGTCACGATATATGTCAGAGACCTTGTGTCGTGAGATATGTCATGCTCTGTCTGCTGCTGTGGTGCCAACAGTAGTAAATAGGTCATTTGTCCAGGCCTTAAATCCAGTGCTAGGAGTTGGATTAAAAGCCCAGTAAGGGTGGAGATTATCTGAACCCAGCAGGCGTGAAGTCCGTCTGTACACTGGGCGGTCCAGTGATCCACAGACAGACGTTCACTCAGTTGTCAAACAGGATCACGTCACAAAGCTAATGGATATTGGATGGGTGAAAGCATGGGGTTAAAATGAGTTTGCTTAACCCCTAACACCCTGAAGCCAAAAAAAGTTATCATCAAGTACATGGTCTCAAATTACGAAGAAAATGGATTTTGATTATGCGTGAAGGTAACAACACTGCTAAGAAAACTCCAGAAAAGCTGATGCAATTTATTCATTTATTTTGTTAATATTCGTGCTTGACATGATGTCTGTTAGAAAGTGTATATGACAGGTCATAAAACCAAGTTTGGGCTTGTTCACAATCATGTCAACTGCATCTGGACCAAATTTTGCATTGATATCTCAAAGAAATCAAAAGTTACGGCGTTTGAAACCATGGTAGCCTTTTTTCTCAAAAGTAAAAAAAATCTCCAAACAAGGGAATGTTTTACTTAACGTAAGAAATAATTACATGTGTAAACGCCACACAGCATAGACATATTTATAATTACATATAATAAGTAACAAGTAATAAGATCCTGGTTGATGAGTGATGATCTTCCCGTGCTGTTTCATCTGGGCGCTCTGATTGGTCTTGAACTTTCATTGGAAAACACTGCATCATAGGGATGGCTCGATACCACAATTTTGGCTTCGGTACGATACCAGAACCTAATACCTCGGTATCGATACTAAATCGATATCACAGGTAAAAAAAAAAAAAAAAAAACAGTCTCAAAATTTAAGTGACACTTAAAAAACACTGCTTGAAACTCTCCACTACCAAATGTGCAAAGAAAGGGTATCAAAATGTAAATTAAAACAAAACAAAAAAACGGTCAGGGAACATACAGTAGGTTAAATTTTGATTTTGGAGAAAAAAAAAACCCTGAAATTATACAATTAAAATAGGTTAATATCTATAATGATAGATTCACATATAATAATAATAATAGAATAATGAAATGACATGTAAACCATAGCTGTCATGCATCAACAGAGAATTATCAACATTTATTGCATTTATTAATCTTGGTTTGGTTACTGTTTGGGTTCATATTAGTTTAGTGCATTGCATAAAGTAATGTTAACATGCTAAACATGTATTAGTACATTTCATTTTTTAGGTCATTTAATTACTGATTGATTACTGATTGATATAGATTAATAAATGCTATAATACTGATAGGTCAGGTTACCTAATGAATGCTGACAAATGTAGCTTAATTGTAATATTCATATTACTAATATTCATATTCTCTCTCTCTCTCTCTCTCTCTCTCTCTCTCTCTCTCTCTCTCTCTCTCTCTCTCTCTCTCTCTCTCTCTCTCTCTCCTTCCTCTAAGGGTAGCCACAGCGGCACTAATATGCCATTCATTTTACTATCACTAATACTAAAATTAATATTATGAGATTTTTTATTCTTTATTCATTCAAATTCAATTAATATATGTTTGTTTGAAAGTGCAAAAATGATGAGACCTAAACTTAATTGGTTCTAGCGTGTCATGCAAGCAGATTTGAGCTTTCGTGTTTAACGTATCATATATAATTGATAAGCTCTTATGTATGTGCGCTGTTCAGTGTTCAATAAAAGTCTAAATTAAATCAGTTGAATGATGGACTAACGGTCACTAACCTGTCGATCTCTGAACTCTTTGAACAAGTCATCTGACGATTCAAATGCTTAGGCAGATTTGATGTGTTGCCTCCCCGTTTGCAGAGTGGTGCATTGAGATCTGTTTCTTTACTTTTCTCATTACTTTTGTAGGCAAAGTAATGCCTTATTTCACTCATACTGCTCTCTCTATTTATTAATTTCGGGCGTGTAGAAATTCGAATGAGCTTTGTTTGATCCATCGTGTTCCTCTGTTGTCATCGTTTGCCGGTTTCGCATGACCCGCGTCAGTTTAGGTAGCGCACTGCCGCCTAGCGGTGAACTTCGAAACAGCAGCGCATCAAATACCGAATTGAACAAAATTATGATATTGTACCGTTTGAAATATAACATATACCGGTATTTTGCCAGTACCGGTATACCGCGCATCCCTACTGCATCATGATTTCAATGGCGTGCGATCAACACCCACCCTCCCCCCGCCACCCCCAAACCAGTTCAGCCGAAATTCCGCCCTGTTACTAATTTCATTGGTTAAAGTTACAGTGACGGGTTGGTTTAGGGATCAGTGTTTGGTGTAGAAAATCTGTACAGTTATTGACATGACCAATAAAGTCTTTAGAATCGGCTGCAGGGCGGGAATTCCGCTGAACTGGTTTGGGGGGAAAAAAATCACGCATCTCAACACGATTGGATCTCGGAAGTCCTATAGATTTAGCCAAGTAGCGTGTCATGTAACTCCATGATTTTTTTTTCAAGAATTCTCAAGAATCATGTTATGTTATGTGTGGGCTCATTTGAATCGAGACAACCTGCTCTAAATAAAGATGTGCGATTTACTATGGTTTAGTTATCTGTATAGGCCTACTGTTTACATGCTCGTTGGTATATGGCATGTTGGCAGCGACTTTTTACGGTTTACGTCATGTGATTCACCCACCACCCCCCCCCCCCCCCCCAAACCAGTTCCCATCAAATCCCACCCTGCAGCCGATTCTAAAGATTTCATTGGTCATGTCAATCACTGTACTGATTGTCTACACCAAACACTGATCCCTAAACCAACCCGTCACTGTGACCTTAACCAATTAAATTCGCTGCAGGGCGGAATTTCCGCTGAACTGGTTTGGGGGAAAAAATCACACTTTCACGTCATCAAAAATTGTGAGATCGACCAACTTAAGTGACTACCGATCGACTCATAAAATGTAATTATCAGCCGATACTGATCTGTTGGAGTATCCGTAAATCAGTTCCTTTATAATTGCATTTTTCAATTCATTGACATAAACCAGCAATTAATTTGTGCCATCACTCAGAAATAGTTATTTTATGCTTTAGTAAAATACATATAAAGGTAAGCATGGCTGTTTATTAAAATACATTTTTATTGGTGCATATAAATAAATAAATAAATAAATAAATATCTTATTAAGGGCCGTATTTACTAACAGCTTGTTTCTAATGTTAAATGTAAACTTTGTGTGTCACAAAGGCCTGGATAGGGGATTTACAACTAGTCAATTTAGACGATAATTTGCGCTGCTCCTGGTAGATTGCGTTGGTCATTATGGAGATGATCTGACTGCGTCTGTGTTCTTTAATCTGCGGGACGTCAGTAACTTTCCACTCCCATCTGAGCTTTTTTGGAATTGCGCTCTCACGCTAATTTGCCCTGTTTAGTAAATCTGGCCCTAAATATTATATTTTCATTTAGTGAAACTGTGTTGAACACATGCTTTGATTATTTTTGCCTTGATTTTTAATCATACACTTAATAGTTGTGCGGTTTATTAGTCTTTACACACAGGAGAACTTCTCACGAAAAAATTTCCGCCTGCTGGAATTCACAACAAATGCGTATGCACATGAATTTGTTCTCAAACTCGTTTAACCCTCTGAGGTCGACAAACGTGCCGGCGCGTTTTTCTCGATTTTTTTTCACATAGCAGGAAAATAGACTTAAAATACTCTCTCATTTTTGGTCATATAGACTTAAGAAATATAAAAAAAACTGTTGAATGTCTACTTTTTTATGTGTCCACTTACAATCAAAATAAAACATTGTGCTTTTGTAAAATAAAGAAAATAGAGTGTAATTACACCTTTGCCATTAATATGTTTATAAGCAACTGAAAAAAGCACAAATGTCAGGGCATGTCAAAACATCTCAAGGACCCCAAAAACACCTTAGACCCCAGAGGGTTAAATGTTAATGAATTTGGAGCATAAATGAACAACTGCAAGCTCAAGGTTAGTCATTTGCATAAATCAAATGACTAAATGACCAAACCATCTCTATATAAGGGCCTTTACACACAACCTTTCATTAACGGCAAGCATATGATGCTCTCTAAAGATGAATTCTCAGCAAGATTATCATCCTCAAAACCAGTTCAAACACCTTTTATACAGGCCAAGACATAGATACTACATACACATATTTGCGTTTTTATGCAAAGGAACATTGCAATAAGAATCTGAGCTAAAAAGTGTTGTCTAACTTCACTCTGGTACTTTTACACTGAGATCCATTGAGTTGTCATAGCCGCGCTAGCTGTGTCAGCCTCTCTCGGGATTTAGTCTCTTTGCTGGCTTTGTTCATAAGCGATTAAAGATGTCAGCTGCCAGGATAAAGGGTTGTTTTCTTCTGAAGTCTCAGTAGGGAGTGTTTTGAAGCTGCTGTGGAGTGCCAGACCTTAAACCAAGAGTGGCCGGGTCACAGGAGGACGGACGCTCGGTAGGCTGGGCCGACGGTGGCTTGGCATCGCTCTTGTTGTTCTCTTCAGATTTTTACCTTTCATTTACTCATCTCAGTTTAAAGATTACTAGAGTGGATCATAGTGCAAGGTATGCAGGGTCAAAACCCTCATCAAATTATGGTGACTGCCAGCTATGAATGGAAACCTCTAAACAATGGCTGTTTGCTCAAATCAGGCGTGCACACAATGAGCCTTTTTACAGCTTTTCTCTGTAAATGTAGAGTGACTCCAAGAGTGTCACAAGAAATGAATGGCTCGTCTGTAAAACTTTAGGCTGTTTTTGTATGAATAATGGCAGCGTATTATTTTCCTGGCACTTTTATTGCAAACCACCACTAGATCTGCGCTTGTTCGCCTAAATCTAAAATTGAATGTGGCAGTTTGTTAAATTTAGAATTACGAATCATTATTAGCCGTGCCCATTTCGGTGTAGGAATTGTCATATCAATAAATAAGCTTTAGTAACACCTAATAAGACCATGAATTGCCCTTTGGCCTATCAGCCAGGTCTTTGTCTAACAAAGACATTTTCATTTAACATTACAATCATGTCCTTTTTGTAGGCAAGTTGGTTTAAACTTTTATACCATTTTCAGGAAAAGTCTACACTGAATGACTGAATGAAAAATGTGGTGTAACATTCAAATGAAACGTCTTAAAGGCACAATATGTAAGATATTTGGATTCAAATATCCAAAACTCACTAGAATAGTGTTATGGTTTTTTTTGGCTTGTGTACTTACATTATCCTAGATGTTTCCAAAAATGTTTTAATCCAAAGAAATAAGCCATTTTAACCAGGACACGGACGGTGTCATTGTGTCGCCTTTCAGTGACGCCCTGCAATTTCCGGTTTTATTTTGCAGAAACCATGGAAACACCAAAGACGCTTTTAATATATTATGTGTTTTATTAGACAGGGGAACAACTGTTTGGATACATTTAAAGACAGAAAACGTATCATTGTTATATAGCTCAACACTGTTAGTCTTATTGTTTTCTTGATTTTCCACGAGTACCATGTTTTTACCATGCCTCAGAGAAAAACACTATTTTGTCAAGTGGCTAACATAACATAATCAGATGCAGCTTTATTTGTAGTAACAGTAATGCAGCATTTTCTCCGTCATACAATATGTTTTAAAATTAATTGCATGCAATTTAGCAACACAAGCCATCCAGCATTTATTAATATGATATTCTTATATCGATCTAGCTTAGTAACGTAATAACATAATTTTCAACAGAGAAATGTAAATTATAAAACAGCGCTGCATTACCCCATATACGCTTGACCAGAAGAAGCGGAAGCGGTGTAATAAAAGTTCAGCTGCTCTCGAACCGTTTCTCACGCTCTTCTCATTAGCAATCGCTCCAGCTTCATACTATAGTAAAGTTAATAATCTCATCCAAGAATATTATTTCTGTCCGAATCCCATCGGATTCTTTTTCACCTGCTGTGAGGTGAAGACAACAACTCCCATGATTGCGCGTTTAATCTAGGTGTCATCAAGCTATGCCTTTGTTTTGAATAGACTACCTCTAGCGGCGAAAAACTACATATTGTGCCTTTTAATCATTATTTTCTAAAATGTACTTAAATGTAATTTTATGCGTGTTTTTTGTTTAGTTTTTTTTAATACAAATACCATCAATTAATTCATAAATATTAGATATCTGGGGAGTCTCACCATGCCTTAACTGTCCTAAAAGGTGAAATCATCTGATATTTTGAGACTTCTTGACTTTGGCACACGGAAGTCAAGAAAGAAAAAAAGTCCTTTGTTCCCCCCAAGATTGTGCCAGGTTTCTTTTCATAAATTTCATTTTTTATAAAAAAACATTTTTTTATTATGGAATAAGGACAATTATCACTTTATGCCCTGCAAAATATCAAAATTAATTTTAACATCAAATCTAAAAACATGCTCATTATAGAAGCTTTTGCACTTAAGTCATTGTGCAGTATGTGTGAATTGCATTTTTTGTATGTATATTTTTATATATTATTAGATTGTACAAAAATAACATCATTGACCCCTATACGACTTGGAGCCATTCTGAATGTTTTATGTGATTGTTTTGTCCCTTTTGACAGCCTTGGTCGTCATTCATTTCTATTTTATGTTATTGTCTTGTGTTCCACGGAGGAAAGAAAGTCAGACGAATATGAGACGAGTAAACGATGCACACCTCACCTTTAAAGAGATCTCTTTTGTAATTTTCATGTGTATAAAAGGGCCTTTTTTACATTCTTTTTGCAGGTGTTCTATTTTTTAGTCTATTCAGGATGCGTTTTCGTCTCTCTGCCGCTCATAGTCTTAAACAGAGTAAAACTGAACCGCAGCCAGATCCACGGCCAATTGAAACCATCCCGTCCTGCCCTGAGCTGTGATTGGTTCATCTGGCTGCCTGGCCACATGCAGGGTGGGGTTCATTACCCTGCAGAGCACTAGTGAGAGAAAGAGTGGTAGAGCAGGGTTTGTAACTGTGCACCTTACAGACGGCAGCTCCCACACCCCCCCCCCCCCCCCCGTCAGACCCACACTGCAGCAGAAAGACTATTTTTAGCTCCTTTACATGAGAAGAAATGATGTTGGGAACTTGATTCAGATGCTCTGCAACTAAAAGCCCGTGCTGTTTAGACTTGCTACTTTGATTAGTGTCATCTTATGTAACCTTAAACCTTTCATTTCGCAGCCCTAGATTTTCAAACCTAATTATCTAAAGAATGCATGTGGGTAATGTAGTGATTTTGTGAATATTTAAAGGTAAGGTATGTAAGTTTCTAGTGGCCTATTTTAATGGTCTAAGCACATGGTCTAAAGCGCACGGCGCAAGTGCACTTAGGGCGTGTCCGAATCCACTTTTGCTAGTTAACTAGTTTGCTAGTTAACATTAATTTGTGTGTGTATGTGTGTGATGATCCATTAGTATTTCGGTACGTTATGCTGCTACACACTATAATGATATTCCTCCTTTCTCCTGCAGGTGGACAGACTGGCTGACACAATGAAGGAGGAGAACTTGTTCCGCAGACGGTTCTCTCTCTGTCCCACAGCCACGTCACCTCCCCAGATCGACCCGCGTGTACTGACCCGCAACCTGTCCTATGGAGGAGACCATGAACTGTACCCACTCAGCCCAGGTATCCATTCTATTCTTAAATGTGTGGAAGCATTACATCCTTTGAGCACAAGAGACAGGGATGAGCTCACGGTTATGGTAAACAGTTGTGTTAAATAATTCAAGAGCAGTATGGTTTTTCATCACAAAACCTCATTCATAGCGCATTTAGCTTCCTTAATATTCCACAATGCAATGCCCTGGCAACCACCTAAAACACTGTAGGAATCGCATGACATGCTACAAATTAGGGATGTAACAGTTAAAAATTACTCGCTGTTCAGTTTGTATCACCGTTTTAGGGTAACGGTTTTGGTACGGTTCAGTATGTGCTATGTTTAGGGAAAAAAAATGGACTACTGTCAAATTAAAGTAAAGAACATAACAAATCAAACTACAAGGAATAGCACAAACAAATACAATAGAGCAAAGATATAAATAAAAAAACACTTTTATGATGGATGGAGGAATTTGTATGGACTTCAAAAAATGGTGCCCATTCACTCCCATTATAAAATGGAAGAGCCTGGACATTTTTTATATAACTCCAGTTGTATTCGTCTGAAAGAAGAATGACATAAACACCTAGGATGACTTCAGGGTGAGTAAATCATGGGATCATTTTCATTTTTGGGTGAACTATCCCTTTAAGACATAAGGCATGGATCCAATATACTGATACTGTACTCATGCGTTGTCTTTCTCGACTGTTTACGTTCACTTAAGTCATAACCGACTATGTTGGCTAAGATACTCGCCAGGGTATCTCGCCACAATTTTTGTGCAAATTTGTCTGTTCAAGCTTGTGCCGGTCCTCCCTATACACAAAGTATGCAAGTTGCGTAGGGCCCCCGGACCACCAGGGGGCCCCCTTGCTCTCAAAGTAAATTAATGTCTAGGGATTCGA
This sequence comes from Gila orcuttii, assembly GCA_026230005.1. Lineage (NCBI taxonomy): Eukaryota > Metazoa > Chordata > Actinopteri > Cypriniformes > Leuciscidae > Gila > Gila orcuttii. The sequence continues at coordinate 21,795,129 of JAPDVR010000025.1, forward strand.
TTGTTAGAATTTTAGCTTCAGTTTTAATTTTGGCCTCCAACGATGCTGTTACCCTTCTTACGTAAATCAGTCAAATCATGTAACCTGACTGTCGTAATAAAGTCTCCTGTCGGACATGCTCAATACTAAACAAGAGTTAACAACAGCTGCTGTTCTCCTGGAGGCTTTCTGTGCGATCGATCCTAGATGGAGCAAAACATGAACAAGTAACCTATAGGCTACGATGGGCTTCGGGCATGCCCTTAAACGGACCAGGCGCTATACGTTATTCCTTGAATGGGCTCCATAGAAACTCCTTCAACCTCCTACTTGGAGAGAAAGATCTCAGAGGGACTAAAAACTGTTAAAATATGACAGATGGCATCTGGTTAGTAGCTGTTGCAGTGCTCATGTTATCTAATTGCATTAGTCTAACTATAACGCGCTTCAACTAATTAATCAACGAATGCATTTAAATCTCAAAATATGCAGACTGAAATGAATGGGGTTCAATGCTGGAACTATTGGTTATTTGGAGCTATTGAGGCTTTAATTCCGCATTCCTCAATTCCTATGGAAGCCTATGGGAGTGTCAGAACGGCTCGGGAACAACCTAGCTACAAACCATCCCTGGCAACCACTCGGAACACCATAGCAATGCCCTGGCAACCACTTAGAATATCATAGAAACCACACAGCTACATGCTACAAACAACTGCACAGTAAGGGACATGTACTACAAAAAGAAAGTGTAAAATGTTTTATTTCATTGAATATTTAACTGAGCTGACTATGTTTTGATATCCACTGATATACTGCTAAAATGTTATTTACTGTAGCGTTACATGTTTATTCTTAGTCCTGGTGATTATAATTGATTGCCCTTGATATTAATGTGGTGTTTGTTTGCTGGTGTGGGTGTGTGCGTGCGTGTGTGTGCATGCGTGTGTTCTCCAGGTAATGAAACGGAGCGGAACGGTTTGGCCTTACCGAGGGACGAGGTCAGCCCGGCCCGGTCACCCAGCAGCGCGGTGCGTTAATCTTTTTGTTCACTGCCTGCAATGGAATATGACGACAAAAAAATACATATGGGAAAGAAAATTCAATGTACTTGCTGGTCGAAGAGCATTTCCATAACACATCTGTGCAACCCGCTTACTAGTTAACCTTTTAACTAGAGTTTATTTCTGAATGCTGCTAAATGAAAGATTAAAGGATTCACTAGACCTCTGCTAATGCAAAGTGAAATGACCTGCAATTAGTGCATGTCAAAACTCAACCAATTACATTCTTCCTTATTAATTTCGCTTAAACCGTTTTACATGCGGTAAAAGCTTTTAGTAAATCAGAACTTAAACGGGCACATATAAAACGCATTTGTCTGCATCATGTGTTTTTAATGGACAGAGTAAAAGCCTGTCATTCATTCACCTATGTGAGACATTGAACTATAACAGTAATGCATCACATTTGTATAAGCCTGGAAAAAAAGCATTTAGCATGGCACCTGCAACTACTGTAACTATTAGTTGGATATTCTGATAATATTTTGATTACTTACTATTTATATATAATGGTGCAGTGGTGTGCTGAAATGAGGAGGCAAAGTCCTCTTTTTTTTTTTTTTTGATAAATCAAATGTCCCAGTTACACTTTATGTTGCCACATTTTCCTGTTAAAATAAACATTACGTTACATCAAAAGAAGAAGAAAAGAAACTAAATACACTTCTATTTAGTATTTTTACATTTATTAAAAAAATGACTAAGGACAGTAATAATTTAAACAATATATTTTATTTGTGAACTGATGTTCAGCTATTCTTTTTAAACTTATTTCTGGATCATCAGTTGTCAAACTCTGTACCTTTAATTTCACCAAGCTGATTGCTCACAAGAAAATCTTCCACAAATCATGTTTTAAGGGCATTTTAAGTTTGATTTTCACATGTCATAAAGCGGTGATATCTAAGTGGGTGAGTTGTTTGTTTACTTTTTAAATATTCTTCCCATTAACGCCATCATTTTGTTCATTCAGACAGATTCACAAATGCACACACAAACAAGAGACAAACCAATCATAGCGCGATGGAGGCATTAGCTGTGTACGAAATCACCCCCCATTCCCTAATTCACTATTCCCTACATTACTCCACTAATATAGTCCACTTGAAGAAGTGAATGAAAACGATTGAGTGAATTCCGACACTGAGTTCCCTGGTAGGGCTGCCACTTAGTTGGCATATTTTGTCATTTATTTAATGCTATAGCCACATTGGACCAATGGTTTGCAAAATAAATGGTTGCAGGCGCCGCCTTTTGGTCAGACAGGAATTTATTCGGCTCGACCCTCACAGTGCATTATGGGTATTCTCTAGTCATTGAATGTACATCAATTGTACGCTCATTGCGGTGCATAATTGGACTGAATCAGTGCACTCGATAACGTTTTGGACACCACTAATAATGGCTGTTCCCTAAAATAGTGACCCATTTAAAGGTAGGGTAGGCAATTTGTTTCATAAACACTTCTTGTTATACTGGTTGAAACATCCTGATAGTAATCAATAATAGAAGTAGTCTAAATATTAAAACATGAACATATATCTTATCTTCTGTGGAAGTCTCAGGACCAAAAAATGTTCATACAATCATTGCATTCAATGATAGGATGTCCTACCTGCCTGTCAACCTATTGCAAACCTCCGCGCACCTGCTCGCGCAGACATCACACGTCATCAGTTCGTTCTGTAAGGCTATGCAGAGTTGTAGACAGACGTCAGTCACCGAGTGCCACAAACAAACAGCAGCCGTCTTGTTTTAGTTCAGGAGGAACTATAAAATGAGCTGCTCCGTTCACCCCATGTCGTAACCATAATTAAGAGATGGAAACCTGTGACGTTCTATCCGGAGCGGTTTACGTCCTCAGACTCGGATTTGCGTTCCTATGTCAACACTATCAATGCTGAAATGAATCTGCAGCAGTCAGGTGGGACAAGTAAGAGCTCTGTAAGTTGATTACGTTCATTATTATTGTAATGTTATGTGGTGTGAGACATGAGGTAATTTAACGGCGTCTCTCGTGATGCTTTTCAGACTCTACTCTGAAGGAAGGGTGGGATCGCATGCTTTGAAATCTAACTTGCTATTGCTAGCCTCTCTGAAATTGCCTGCCGTACATTTAAGGGTATATGGGGCGATTTCGGGCACAGCCATTGCCTCCTCTAATGTGACTTTCCCTCATTCATTCTCAGTTACCTCACACCAGACCCACTGCATGCTTCTGGTGTTACCTCACACCAGACCCACTGCATATTCAATAGGGTCAGGGGAGGTAAGAGAGACAAGGACTCCCGCTACAACTTTACCTGCTCGTGTCGCTGTTGGGACAGTATTATTTTAGAAAAACTTGTGATTTATATACTCTTTTTAATGTCACATTTTGTAATATTTGCATTAGTTTTATATTCAGGGCTGTTCCAAAAAATAAAACGGGAAATAACATTACTGGTGTTGTGCTGGACTCCACACTCAATCATCTGGTTTACAGGCTAATTTGAGCCTAAGAGGGAAGCTGTCTTCTCCATATTTTGGTTCAACTGACACCCACAGCTGACCAAACAGACCTGCTGCATTTAGCCTGGCTCCTTTTGCAGTTAGTGTGAAAGAGTTGTAGCTGGAAGTTGCTTCATTTGCATTACAATTTCTAAATGATTATACTTACTTAATATGATTATTATGGTGGAAAAGTGAGCATGAAACGGCATTCGCAACCCGTTTTGTTTCCGTAATGTAGGATAATTAATGAGGAAAAAATGTCAAATGTTATCAAGTCACTTTATAGGTGGAGAAAAATGACTACAAATCTTCTTTTTTTTTTCTTTTTTTTTTTTTTTTTTTTTGTGGAAAACTGTGCAGTGGTGAATTGTTCATATTAAGCTCAGGAACATGTATTAAGAAAACAAACAGGGTAAATGTTGATCTCATGTGGACTTTACATGAATTTTAAATTAAGTTTTATGGGATTATCTGTTTTGCAATCTCTTCTTTGCCTCAGTCGGAATCCAAAATGTTTATTGGTTTGGAGAAGGAGTCTTCCTCACCCACGGAGAAGCTGGCAAGGAAAGAATCGCTTAAGGTATGATGTGCTTCCCACTCAAGGCTGAGTTCCTGACCCAGTTTCTCAAAACAGCAGCTTGGTTGTGGTGTCAACAGGTGGACGGCACAGAATCTGCGTATAGGCACTTCCTCTATAAGCAGAGGAAATATTACAATATTTATTAAAATATTGAATCCAGCTTTTCATCTGGCCTGTTTTTCATCTTTTTACTTTGAAGTTTGAACAGCTACAAATGTTATCGCACCAAACTTTGCATGTGGCTAGGGTTAGGGCATTTTGTGTCATTTTGGGATGGATGTATGGTTGCTAACAACTAGCGATTAAATATTCAAAACACCAGCTTAACTTCCCAGTTTGAGCTAGAGAATTCAAAATTCACAACTCCCTAGGAAAACATTTGCCTCAATTAAGAACCTTTCTGAACGTCCTTATGAAAATATTTTATAATTTTGGTGAATCCTTTAAAAATCTTTATCTAATGAACCACTCGTTCATTGTTGTTATTGTTAACTATATATTAAACCCATTTTTGTTACTTGAAATAAAATAAATTATAAGTATTTGATGAAAAGGTTAAATAATGTTGCATGGCAACTAAATTTAAGTACTAAAATTACTAAAATAAATAAAAATAAATTAAATTAAATTAAAGCTAAATAAAAATCTAGTATACACAATATATTACTACCAAAACAAAAACTGAAATGAAAACTGAAAACTGAAAATATAAAAATAAAGCCAAATTCAAAAGTTTTGTATACACAATTAACAATATGAAGTGTTAAATGCAACACTATAAAAATCAACCACACAAAATATCCAAACTCTATCAGGTCTATAAGAATCTACAGATAAATTGTTTAACAGAGATTTCATAGAAAACAAAGCAAAACTTTTTATTAATCACACTAAAACATTTTAGAAAAAACACTTCTTACCTATTTCTTAATAGTAGCTCCAAATTAGATTCCACTCATTTCTGCTTGGAGCTGCTGTATATCTTTTGTTGGTTTGTTGCCCTTTTGTATTTTGTATATGGTGCACTCTAGTGTTCAACAAGGTTTTTAGACATTTTTCATGTCTTTCCGCCCACTTACGCCCCCTAGCTGATATTTGAGCAATGCATTAAACCTTAACCTTTTATATTGTAGGTTCAGAAAAAGAACTACCGACAGGAAAAGAAGAGGGTCGCCAATGAACTGTTCAGTGCACTAAAGGATCCAAGTGTGGTTATTATGTCCAACTGGCTAAAGGTTAGTAAACCTAATTGGTTTTCATTCTAACAATGAATCATTTTGCAACAGCTTTAAGATGTGGTTCTTGGATGTATCAGATTCGGGGAACATTGAAGAGCTGGACGAAATTATGGTGCATCCTGAAGCCTGGCATTCTCCTGATATACAAGACGCCCGGTTCGGATCACTGGGTGGGAACGATTCTTCTCAACGCCTGCAAACTCATCGAAAGACCCTCAAAGAAGGACGGATTCTGCTTTAAACTCTACCATCCGCTGGATAAGTCCATATGGGCCATGAAGGTTAGACAAGAACGTCTTCAAGAACATGTTTTCTTGACCTTATTGTTGAGATTGATTGCTGTCTGTGTTTTTTTTTTAGGGTCCTAAAGGAGAAACCGTTGGTTCCATCACACAACCCTTGCCTAGTAATTACCTGATCTTCAGGGCAGCATCTGAATCTGACGGTGAGCATAGGAATTTATCGTCTGTAAAACTGCCTTCTCAATATGGAGTCCACCTGAGGGCTACAGCCTAATGTCGTTTGCTCCAGGACGCTGTTGGATGGACGCTCTGGAACTGGCTCTCAGCTGCTCCAGCTTGTCGAAGATGACGGCGAAGAGCTGCAGGGATGGAGATCTGAGCAGCTCCTCCGAATCCTCACACATATTGCAGCTGCTGCAGTGCTCGGCTCTCACAGACCAGGACCTCCTGCAGTGAGTCTGAACTCTCTACATCACCGTACTGTTTTCAGCATGTCACTTGACAAGTGACATAAAAGAATTTAATACTCAAAGATCATTTTTGGCTCCAAAACTATTCATATTATGTACAGTGCAAGTAAATTACACTTTTTTTGCCACCAAAGCTAATTGCATCAACTGTGAAATCAATGTATGAATTATTTGCAATCAATTTCTGCCACCTAAACTATTTGCTTTAATTTCTATAGGACTCAATTGAAACAAGTTATATAATATGTACAGGGTTTTTATTTTATTTTATTTGTCGTCGAGTCATAGCCAGTACTGTCTTAAATAGCCTGTGTGTAGCATTTCATCTTTTATAACATGATATTTTGGTCAAAATACAGAAAAAACATAGCGCTCAAATAGTTAAAATAAACTTTATAACCTGTAAGTTGATGAAAACGTAATGCGATGCACTTACTGCCTCAGATGCGGGCGTTCTAATGATGATGCTAATGACGAAAATTCTCACTTTTGGCACCAAAATTGTTTACATCAGGTATGATGTGACTCTATGACTTAAAGGTATGAATTATTTGCAAACAGTTTCTGGCACCAAAACTATTTGCATTAACTATGTTTAATGAAAAATACGTTTGCCACGAAACTGTTCATACAGTGCAACTAAATTACTTGAAAGTGTAAATTGTTCAGATTTTTTGAGAATTATTTAACAACCAGTCCTAGTAAGAATCATCAGTATATAACTATATATTACTACTATATAATAGAAATATAAACTACATTATAGTTTCATTAACTACAACTATGATATGACTACATTGACACAAAATATTCTAAAAGAATTTGGTGTGAAGGAGTTCATATATTTTCTCTTGTATGTTGGGCTCATTTCTTAGTGGTTAGTTCGTGGGATCCCCATTTTTATAACTTTGTTGCTCATGTGGGAAAATTAGGTTTGAGTCTGTGACACATTGTATCTAGATCCTTCCCAGTCTTGTCTCCCCGTCATTTTTGTCTATCAATAAAATGCCAAAAAGTGTAGAATAGCTATTGAACATTTGAAACCTACGTTATTATCAGCCACCTTCAGAGTTTGTTACTGCAACAGTTATCTATTTATGCTCTTACAAAACCTTTAATGCATTAAATGAATAGTGGATACCACTAAATGGATTCCACCATTAAATACAAGATACAATATTTATTTATAAGCTTGTGAAATTTGAAAGAAGCTCGGTGGTAAATATGAGACAAATTAATGGTTTACTATTGAGTGGCTCTTGAATTTGTCCTTCAGTGGTTGGCAGATGTTCCTAGTTTTAAAATGAGTAACTTCCCTTGGCTGCTGCTATGTTAAGTGTAAAAGGATTATGATGCTAACACTAGCAGAAGCTAATGCATGTTCGAGCAAAGTGACCGTGAAAATGGACCCTTTTCAACAGGGTGATGATGACGCATTTTAACGGTCATCATCAGCATCGTAAATCTGTTAATGCTGCTGTGAGGGTGTTTCTAATACAGCGGCTGTGGGAGTGATGGCAATTTTGAAATATTTATCTCTTCTGACTGCTGTTATCAATGTCGCTATTTTTCTCCTCTTTTTGAAAGTTGTGAAAAAACTATAGAAGAGTGTTTCTTTTCATGAAACCTACGAAAACTTCACTCTATAATCTACAACATGCATTTGTCAAGTCATCCTCATTTATATAGCGCTTTTAACAATGTAGATTGTTTCAAGGCAGCTTTTAACAGAGATAAACATAATTTAAGGTAACAGAGATTGGTTTTATAGTGGTTCTTGAATAATGTTATTTCCAGCCATAGTTAGTTTTGATTGATTCACTTCCGTCGAAATGGTCATTTGTTATTAAATTAGGGGCCGCTAAGACGACACCGTTCTCTCTAAACAGACTTTAAACGCGAACCTGTGATAGACGCTGATGGCGTTCACATGTGCATTAAGAATTGATTCTATAGTTATGTGCGTTTGAATATATGTGCGCTGGTTTGTAATTCCCCACAAACCATGCCTAAACAAACTACTTGTCTTGCCTATAAATTTTGATGCAGAATTTTATTTTATCACTTCGGGTAGGGACGCGAACCGAAAATTCCACAACGCTTTATCTGTAGAGTGGTATAGGGATCCTCCATAGGGAGAGGCTAGTTGGCACTTCAGCACTGCATTGTCATCGGGTCCAGGCAAAGGTCCTTCGTCAGATCTGGAAACGGCCTGGATCCGGCAGGCTGAGGGAAAACCTCGGGATAAACAAAGACACTAAAATTAGCGTAGATGCCATTCTTCTTATGATGTAACGAGTACATCAGGATCTAAGGGAGGTGTTCCCAGTTCCGGCTGACCTAATCTATGCAGCCTAATATTGAATTCTAGAAGTCGATCATGTATTATGTGAATGCTAGGTCAAAGAGATGTGTTTTTAGTCTAGCTCTGAACTGACAGACTGTGTCTGCTTCCCGGACAATGTTAGGAGGACTGTTCCAAAGTTGTGGTGCTAAATAGGAAAAGGATCTACCGCCAGCAGTTGATTTTGATATTCTAGGTATTATCAACTGGCCGGAACTTTGAGATCGCAATAGACGTGACGGACTATAATGCGTTAAGAGCTCCCTCAAGTACTGCGGAGCTAAACCATTTAGTGCTTTGTAAATAATCTGCAATATTTTGAAATTTATACGATGTTTAATAGGCAGCCAATGCAGTGTTGACAGAACCGGGCTAATATGGTCATACTTCCTGGTTCTGGTAAGAACTCGAGCTGCTGCGTTTTGAACTAGCTGTAGTTTGTTTATTAAGCGTGAATGGCAACCACCCAGTAGAGCATTACAATAATCTAGCCTTGAGGTCATGAACGCATTAACTAATTGTTCCGCATTTGTCAATGAGAGCATATGACGTAATTTAGATATATTTTTAAGATGGAAAAATGCGGTTTTACAGTTACTAGACACGTGACTTTCAAATGAAAGATTGGTATCAAAGAGCACACCCAGGTTCCTAACTGACGACGAAGACTTAACAGAGCAGCCATCAAGTGTTAGACCGTATTCTAGGTTATTACGTGTGGAAGTTTTTTGTCCAATTATTAGAATCTGTTTTTTCAGAATTTAGTAGTAGGAAATTACTAGTCCTCCAATTTTTTTATATCAACTATGCATTCCATTTGTGTAGTGGCATCTAGTGGTAAGAATGCAGATTGCAGGGTATTAACTCCTTTCTATGTGCGTAGAACGCATAGAACAAGACCTAAAACATGATGTGGCATTGCCAAGGTAGCAATTTCACTGGAACTAAATAAATCAATCTGACCATGACCAGTAGTGGTGGCTTTCTTAAACTATTTAAAATAATTTTGAAAGGGTTCTATGACATTAGTATATTTTTTACCAAAATATATTTTTTGGTAAATAACAAGGCCCCGAGGGCCGGTGGTTTATGAAATTTCCCGGTAGATTTGTTGGTCCCACTCCAACCCTGAATACTTAACTATCAGGGGTGTGACGAGATCTCGTACCACAAGATCTCGCGAGACTAAAATGTGGCGAGATTTCCCGTAGAGTGAAAAGCTGTCTCGCGATATCGCCATGACGGAGTGTGAGGGTGAAATAAGCATAAAATATTCCACCGCTACACTCACATTCGCCTCAACTATCGTTTTGCTGTTTTTATAAAAAAATAAAAACCATTATAAACTAATGTAAAAGTCTGCTCTGCTCATCCAGCACGAGAAGCCGTCAGTGCAGTAAGAATCACAGTTCACTGACCCACATCAAGATATTAGGTCTGGGAACTCACCATGGCATGCCTCAATCCGAGGGGCGGGATAAACGGTTGTCTTTCAAATTCTCTCTGCACGCAATAGGATAGCGCTACAATCAAACAGAGCAATGAACGGCTGTGGCTGAGTGAGTCCCATGCGTTTTCCCACTAGCAGAGCTAGTTGATATATTAAACTTTTGCCGTATCTGGTCGGCAAAACTCCGAACACATCTTCCTTTTTTAAGAATGACTTAAGTGCCGTTCTTTGTTCTTTTCTCAAAGAAAAGCTTAACTCCAAGTCCTCCGAAGTCATGGCCAAAGCCGATTCAAAAGACCGCTGTTCGCCAGCAGCAGTGGTCATCTTCTTTGTTTTCAAGTAGCAGGGAATACACGCGGAATCGTCACAACTCTGCCGTCATTATGTTAAGCCCGCCAACTCTATACACGATGTGATTGGCCTAACTAGACTTTGTTTTTTCCAGCTCGAAAGCCAGCGTTGCTACACTACACTGGCTGCAAAATACATTTTGCTACCGCTAGGGTGCGTCTAGATTTCTAGGCTACGCGATCACGAATTTAAAAGTGAAAGTAAAATACCGCATATTGTTTTCTTTCAAGGCATTTGATAATTCATACTCATTAAGTAGACCTAAAATAACATGCATTAGAAAATTATTAGTTAAATGTTAAAACATTTCAAAATGCACCTGCAGAAATTTTTTCCAGTCATGAATTTTGTCATTGAGGATTTCTGAAAAAAATATTGTCTCGTCTCGTTCTCGTGAACCCAATCTCGTGTCTCGTCTCGTTAGATAAGTGTCTCGTCACACCCCTATTAACTATACTTTCAAAACACTTTATACCATTGGTGTAAGTGCAACTGGACAATAATCATTCTGGCAGGTCGCAGTTTTTTTCTTTGGGAGGGGTGGTGGTGGACAATTGTGGTGGCCTAAAAGCAGGTAGGCACCAAGACCTGAGCGAGGGACAGATTGTAGATGTCTGTAAACACATCAGCCAGTTCCAACAAGCAAACCCTAGGCTGCCTTCCGTGGGTTTGTTCTCTTCAGAGCCATTCGCACTTCCGCTGATGACATGGTGAGTGGAATGTCCGATGTGCCCTCTAAGTCCAGAATCCTATGCTGATGGCTGATGTTTAGAGCCTCAAATCGAGCATAGAACTCTTAAAGCTTATCTGGGAGTGTAGCATTGTTAATCATGGCTCCATGGCTCTTCTGCCGGTACCCCGTGATGTGCTGCAAGCCTTGCCACATGCGCCGGGAATCTGCTGTGGTGTAATATCCCTCCAGCTTTAAACTGTAATGTCTCTTGGTCTTTCTGATTGATTTTCGTAGATTGTACCTGGCCTTTTTATATTCCTCAATGTCATCTGAGGCGAATGCGGTGAAGCGAGCACGTAACATGGCACCTTGCAGTTGATCCAAGGTTTGTCATTGGGATAGATCTTACAGATTTTTGTGGGAATGGTCTTCTCAGTGCATGTGCTGATGTAACCAGTTACAGCTGCAGCATACTCCAAGTCCACATTGGCATCCCCTCTTAGAGCAGCAATTTTTTAAACACACCCCAATTTGTACTCTTAAAGCAGTCCTGAAGCAATAACTCTGGTTCTTCATTCCACACTTTAACAGTTTTACTTACTGGAGGAGTTGTCTGTAGGCTGGATAGAGAAACACTGAGATGTGATCTGACTGTCCAAAGTGGGACCGGGGCACAGCCTTATAAGCATTTTTCACATTGCTGTACTGTACACTTGGTCAAGAATGTTATTCTCGCTGGAATACACACATTCTGATGGTACATAAGGAGAACATTCCTGAGGTCGCAATGGTTAAAATCACCAGACACAATGAACAGAGCATCTGGGTATATAGTCTCCTGCCTGCTGATGACGCCGTGCAGAATCCCCAGTGCGGTCACGCGATCGGCATCCAGCGGAATGCCATCAGCCAGCAGAAACATAGCGCTGAACTCCCTTGGTAAATAAAAGGGTCTGCACTTTACCATTAAAAATGAAATATCCACAGAACAATGCTTTCCAACAACACTCACATCATCACACCACCTGTTGTTAACATGCACACAGACACCGCCTCCTCTGGTCTTCCCAGAGGCCGATGTGCGGTCTCCGCAGCAAATGGTTTGTGTGTGGAGCAAGAGAGCCGAGTCTGGCACTTTGTCCGAGAGCCAGGTTTCCGTGACAGTAAGAGCACAACACTCCCTTATCTCACACTGGGTTGTAATTCTCGTTCTCAGCTCGTCCATCTTATTTTCGAGTGAGCAGACATTAGCTAGGAACAGACTAGGTAGCAGGGGTAGCATGTAGCCCGGTTGGTGTTGGTTGGATCCAGTCACAGTCCAACAGGTGATATCCAAAAGTTCTTCCCAACTGTATCTTACTGTCGCATGCATAAACTATGCGTTTAAGACGCATAACACTAATAGACATAAAATTACATTTGTGTCAAGTGAGCGAATTAAACATGTCAGCCACAGATGGCGCCATGATTCCCCTGTCCCATGTCCCCTGTCATACGCAAAAATCATACACTCTTGGTGGCCTTATGAACATGTTAAGATGACATTTCAAACACGCACGCAAAAATCATACACTCTTGGTGGCCTTATGAACATGTTAAGATGACATTTCAAACACACACACACAGTAAAAGAGTAAGAAAAGTTCCGTTAATTTTGTTTTGCTACTTGTTTGTTTTGGGTCACTTAAGAAGGGTTCCCCTGCCTCTAAGCATACCATTAGCAGGTGGATTGTGTAGACTATTTATTCAGTGTATGAGTCGTGCAGTCTGCCTTTGCCTCTCCTTATAAGAGCCAACTCGACTAGAGAACTGGCATCCTCCAAAGCTCTGCTATCGGGGGTTTCCCTTCAAGAGGTCTGTAACTCTGCTGGCTTGGCTTTCCCACACACTTTAATAAGTATACAGCCTGGATCTGCGCTCCACGGCGGGTTCTCAAGTCCTTACATCCTGAGTTGTGCCAGAAAAGCTTCACACCAGGACAGGCACTAGTCATTGTGGTGCAGTGAGTATTTCATTCCCCAAAGTGTTGTCTTCGCAGCATGGGTTCCCTCGAAAGGGAACGTCTCAGGTTACGACGGTAACGGTACGACGTGACGAGACACTGCGTCCCTGTGCCACAGCTCCTGAGTTCCTGAGAACGACTTGTTTCAACCTATTAGAAGCTAACACTTATGTTCTGGCTTCCCTTTGTAGCTTCTATGTACTCCGTCAAGTGATGTCATGATGCAGCACCAATCATGATTGGACTAGTTCCACACGTGCTTCAGACGCTTTCCTGACGTTCCCCAAAGTGTCGTCCCTTCTCAGGGAACAAGGGTTACAGTCGTAACCCAAGATGTTTTTTGTTTGTTGGTTTTTGATCTGGTTTTGATTTGGTTTTTAGCGTGTTGCTATGCAGTTGGTAAGTCTGTCTGGTATAGCAAACATCATTAGTAATGATGTGATCATATAAAAATTTGTATGTGTTATAAATTAGATTGATTGATTTCCACTACACACAATTTTATTATTCATTATATTATTTTTACACCTTTATTCATTAAATTTAAATACAAATATTTTAAATCCTATAATGCTATCATTCAAAATAAGTAGCTGAAACACATGCTTATAACCATGACATGAGATATCACCAAACATTAATAATTCATTTACATTCTCCACAAAATAATCAAATAAGATTCAAAGTGTGTTTAAATTAAATAGTGTTTGCATACCTGAGAGGAAGAGAAATAGTAGACCTTGTTTGCCAGTGACATGCTTGAGCTGGCAATCATTTATTCCAAACCCTGCCTCTTTCTGGCCACTTTGAAGCTCTCGTCCAATCAACTGTGCCCTAAAGGTTTACGTGAAAGGCAGAGGAGCAGGAAGAGATGAGGAGAATGTAAACTCAACACCACCATCAGCACAGACAAACACACTCGTACAAGCACATACACGCATCAGAGAAGCTGTGAGGCTGGAAAAACAGCTTTGGAAAACACGTTACTGCGGAGCTTTCCTATGCAAACACCAGTCGAAACAGGAACTATAGTGGGGAATCTCTGTGTTTTGACTGTAAACTGAGACCATTTCTGTGTTTGGTATTTTTGATTTACCAATCTTTGGAGTTTCAGGAATAAAATATCCTTAGCAAGGTAAGGACACATTTCTTGTTTGGCTTGCTAGCCTGCTGACAGCCAGCGATGCAGGACATATGCTGGTTTTCCTCTTATCTCTGTGTGTGGTGTACACAAAGAGATTGTTTTATGTCATGCGTTTTGCTGATGGTCAGATTACTAATGTTAGACCTTTTTACTAGTCAGATGCCTCATATTTCTCTTTAGAGATGTTTTGCCTGAAGCATTAAATGGGACAAAACAGGAATTTTTAATTTAAGCTCATATAATGAACCTCTTGTGACCATGGTGACGGCCCTGTCCTTCAAATTACTCCTGAAGATAATCGTCATGTGACTTGTTGCTTTGGCAACTGATCTCGACAGGCTTTGAACCTGAACATAACAAATCGATTTCAAAGGCAGAAGCAGAATAAACAATTAATATTCAAAGAACAAATGAAAAAGTGTGTTTAAAAAAAATACAAAATGAGAATGTACAAATTGCAACCGAAACAAATTTCACATGGTCAATTGTTTGTGTTTTTTAAAGGTTGAATGACTCTATGTTGGAAAACCATATGGAGAATGACGCCAACTCTGACAAATCGGAGAGGGAGACGCATGAAGACTCAGACAATGCAGCCAATGAGAATGGAGGCAGATTGACTGAAGAAAGCGATATGGACCAATCGGATGACGTGTGCCTCCAGGCAACAGCATTCGTTGAAGAAGCCCATGAAGAGATGGGAGAGGTGATAACTTAATATGGCTTTATCACAGTCTCTGTGCTGGTTAGACAAAGCAGTTCATTCAGGCCAAACAAAGATAATTGTGTTTCGGTTATGCAGTGATTGTGTTTTTTGAAAATTGTGTTTTCCAGTCAGTGAAGACTAGCTAAAACAAAGAGAAATTGTATGTTAACCAATTAAAATTTGCCCTTAAAAGTACATTTTTCAGCTTAAAAATACATTTAAATAGGGCATTATTTGAGGGAATAACCATTTGTAGTGGTGTCTGAAACCATAGTGGACGTTATTGCGTGCACTCATTCAATCCCACAATGCACCGCAATGAGCGTACAACCGATGTACGCTCAACAACAGCTAGAGAATACCTATAATGCACTGTGAGAGTCGTGCGCCAAATAAATTCCCACGTCTGACCAGAGGATGGCACCCGCAGCTGAATCATCCATCCATTCATTTTCCAAATGTGGTCCAATGTCCAGTAATGTCATACAGGTATGAATACCTTTTTAATTGGTTAATTGTTCACCTAGTATTAATCTTTTGTTTATTGAACTGTTGTAACAAAATCAATATTGTCCGTGTTTGCAGTCGTACTTATAATCGGGAAAACAGCACTCTTCCTTGTGTGGTAGCCTATTGCTTATAAATATTAGAATCAAGAACTCATACGGGGACATTTTTTTGTCCCATACCTTGAATTTTGAGGGCTTTTTATCAAATTTGGTGGCATTTTTGCCCTAAGCCCCCATTAATTTCCGGTGTTTCTGGTGTGTAAAGGCGCTTTTTGTTGCGAGGCCCTTTTTCAATGAAACGGCTGAAATATAGACCACTACTGATAACAATGGGTATCTTTTTTTAACGGTTGCATTAACATTTTACAATTTTGCTTTTAGCAGATGCTTTTATCCAAAACGACTTAAATGGCATTCAAGGTAAATATATATATTCTGTTGTCATCACAGGCTGGTGAGGCGTCCCAGGTCGAGACAGTGTCAGATGAGAATAAGGGTTTAATTTGGACTCTCCTGAAGCAGCTGAGGCCAGGGATGGACCTGTCTAAAGTGGTTTTGCCAACGTTTATCCTGGAACCGCGTTCGTTTCTGGACAAGCTGTCAGATTACTATTACCATGCTGACCTGCTGTCCCAGTAAGCACCACATTAGCATCACTACTGCAGCCAGCTGCATTTTACTAAAACATTTTTAAGTTTCACAGGGTTTCTTGGAGAAGAGATAATCATCATATATATTTTTTTGTTTTAGGGCTGTGACGGAAGAGAGCCCATACTGCAGGATGAAGCAGGTCTTGCGCTGGTATCTGTCAGGCTTCTACAAGAAACCAAAGGCAAGTTGGGTGAAGTGCTAGTTTTTGGATTGAGATTTGAGAATCATAAACCAGTTCACAGTAACCAGGCTTCCATACATGGAATTTTATGCACATTTTGGGATATCTCATAAAAATAACTGGATGAAAAAAACAAAATGTCGTTCAAAAGTTTGGAGTCGGTAATATTTGAAATATGTTTTTTGAAAAAAGTGCCTTATGCTCACTAAGGCTGCATTAATTTGATGAAAAATATAGTAACTTATAACAGTAACATTTTGTGAAATATTATTACAACTTAAAATAACTGTTCTATTTTAATATATTTTAATATGCAATTTATTCCTGTGATGGTAAAGCTGAATTTTCAGCATCATTACTCCAGTCTTCAGTGTCACATGATCCTTCAGAAATCATTTGAATATGCTGATTTGCTGCTCAAGAAACATTTGTATTATTATCAATGCTGAATCATTGCTTAATATTATTGTGGAAACCTTGATGCTTTTTTTATAAATAGAAAACCTGTTACATTATAATTGTCCCTACTGTCTCTTTTGGTCAATTTAATGCGCCCTTGCTAAATAAAAATATAATTTTTTTTTTTTTTAAGTCTTACGGGTGTTCATTTGTATGTCTTTCAGGGTCTGAAGAAACCATACAACCCTATTCTAGGAGAAATGTTTCGATGCTGTTGGCTGCATCCACAAACAGACAGCTGCACATTTTACATAGCAGAGCAGGTGAGACTCTAGAATTATGAGGTTTTAAAGTGTTTGAACTGTCACACTTAAATATTTGGCAGTGCATTAAAGGGTTAGTTCACCCAAAATTGTCATCAATTATGTTGTCTCGCCCTCATGTTGTTCCAAACATGTAAGACTTTTGTTCATCTTCAGAACACAAATCAAGAGATTTTTAATGAAATCTGAGAGCTTCTGTCCCTCTATTGACAGCTATGCAACTACCACTTTGACCCTTCAAAAAGTTCATAAAGAGATCGTAAAACTAATCCATATGAATCGAGCAGTTTAGTCCAAATTTTCTGAAGAGACTCGATCGCTTTATATGATAAAAAAAATTGAATTTAAGCTTTATTCACATAATAACATTGATCAGCGAACATAAACAGAAGCTCAAATATACTTTTTTTTTTTGTCAAGTAAGTTTTATTGGAAATATACTTGTTTAACGTGCGAGAACAAACCCCATTGGTTCTTTCAGAAGCTCAATCGTACTGCATAACACGAGAATGAACCTCATTGGTTCTTGCTGAAGCTCAAACGTGCTGAGTAACACGAGAATGAATCTAATTGGTTCTCGCACGTCAAGCAAGCGTTATTGAGCTTCCATTTACCTGCTCATCATATAAAGCGATCGAGGCTCTTCAGAAAATTTGGACTAAACTGCTCAATTCATATGGATTTGTTTTATGATCTTTATATGAACTTTTTGAAACGTCAAAATGGTAGTTGCGTGAACTGTCAATGGAGGGACAGAAATCGCTCAGATTTCATTAAAAAATATTCACTTGTGTTCCAAAGATGAACGGAAGTCTTACGGGTTTGGAATGACGTGAGGGCGAGTAATCAATGACATAACTTTCATATTTGGGTGAACTAACCCTTTAAATGCAAAGTATAAATCCAAGTGGCATTTTAAAACAATATACTGATATTAAAAACAAGTATTTGGACACTTTCTAGTGAATCTTAATGTAATGAACGGTATTGCTAGGACATTTATCTTGCTGTGCATATATTGTAAACATGACTACAATCTCTGTTTGCTATGGAAACCGATAAGCTCATCTGATAAGCAGTTCACTTTTGTACTTTCAGGTTTCCCATCACCCTCCTGTTTCAGCCTTCTACATCAGCAATAAGAAAGATGGATTCTGCATTAGTGGAAGCATTCTGGCCAAATCCAAATTTTATGGTATGTAAATTTCATGCTGAAGTTCAAATACAGATATACAGAGATTTCAACGCACAACCTTTGTGCTTCTCTTGTTTGATACTGGTTATAACCTCAGTGTCATTTCTTAAAGGGAACTCGCTGTCTGCGATACTAGATGGAAAGGCCAGGCTCTTGTTTTTGCCCCGAGATGAAGAGTACATCATCACAATGCCATACGCTCACTGTAAAGGTGATGGACTTCAATCTGAATCTAAATTTCAGAATTAAACCATGCTGAATTCTGAATTATGGCTTAAAGGAATAGTACACCCATAAATAATGAATATATATATATATATATATATATATATATATATATTATTATTTTTATTTTATTTATTTTTTATTTATTTTTTTATCGTAACTAAAATAATAATAATAATTTGTATCGTTATTTACTCAAATATATGGTTTTTGGAATAAAATAATGGTGAGTTATTTTTTGGAATAATATTGAGGTGACTAACGAATGAGAAAACTGTTAATGTTTTCATGAAACATTAATAAACAGAAACTGTGAATTTCTTACAGGTATTCTGTATGGTACAATGACTTTGGAGCTTGGTGGGAAAATCACAATTGAGTGTGAAAAAACACAATGTTATACTGAACTTGAATTCAAATTGAAGGTATTCTGGAGTTCCAAACCTCACCAATGACACTTCATTTATTTTTTTAATCATAATCTTACAACTGTTGTCTTTCTCTCTGTCCCAGCCTTTTCTTGGCAGCTCTTGCAACGTTAACCAGATTTCTGGAAAGATACGCATGGGGGAAGACGTTCTGGCTACAGTAGATGGCCACTGGGTAGGAGAATTTTTGGATACATAAAAGTAAAGTCCACATCACCAACATTTCCTCAGATTTTTTTTTTATATTTTAAATAATTAATTTTAAAGGGTTCATGGCATGGATTTTTTTTTTTTTGTATTTTAATATGTTCCCTGAGGTTCACTTAAAATGTTAAGACAAAGCATTATCAAATCACTTACGGTTTGTGATGCCGCTGCTGTCAGATCCAATACAGTTGGATCTTCATCTTTCAACAAAAGCTTCTTTGCAATCTCTCCATTAAACTGTGCCTTGTTTACAAAGCATATAATCCTCGGACACGATCCAGGACACCGTTAAAATAAACTACTATGTTTCCAACATAGGATCCTGGGATCCTTCTAAAGTCTGTATGAGCTGTTGAAACTGGACGTGTCAAAGCGAATGTTCTTTCTCTTCTATTTCCTCTTCCACTCTTCCATTTGTCCTATTGTCGACAGTCTCAAGCGCATTGAGTGTCACAAACTGAACACTCATCTGTATCCTGTATCCAGTGTAGACAGCATCAGTGATTTACAATGGATTCTTTTTCGCTTTTGCTCACATCCAGTGTAGGCAAATGTCAGCCGTTAAGTAACTGAACGCCAGTGGGCGGGGCCTATGATGTGATGATGTGACTATACGTCGATGTCTTGCTCTTGAGGCAGTCATGTGCAAATGTTTTTGGCTGTGACATCACAAATCCTGCAATATCAAAACGAGATGTTTTCGGAGCTTGATTAAATAAATGTTTTAAGTTAGAAACTTCCTGGATGCTTTAATGGTACAAAGATCCCTTATATGTAAATAGATCCAAGGCAAATTTGATTTATCATGTCATGACCCCTTTAAATACTAAATATTTTTGGCTGGTTTCATCAGTAGCTTACAGGAAGATGGATAGATTGATTGAACAAAATTGTACAATAATAAACACACAGATCCTCTATGTGCATTGAAAGGATTGTGGCTAACTTAATCCTCCAGGTGTCTCTTCAAAGATGAGAGAAGATAAGACATAACTTTATTGATCCCTAGGGTGAAATTTAGGCAAAAATGTAAATTACTTCTCACAATCTCTGCCAGCACATGATCTCACAAGCGTGTTTAAACCACATCTTCCCCCAGGATGGTAAAGTGCACCTGTCGGAGAAGAAGTCGGGCCAGCAGGAGGTGCTGTGGAACCCCGGGCCTGACATACGCAGACAGAGGCTGAAGAGACAGGTGGTGCAGATGGACCAGCAGGAGGCGTTCGAGTCTCAGAGGTACACACACACATTCAGAAACAAAGACAACAGGGAAAAAAAGTGCTGCAAAATGGATTGTCTATATACTATTTTATTTGTAATTTACTATATATTTCTCAATTGTTTAAGTTGATTAATTTTTTTGTATTTTTTGTTTGTATATTAGTTTATATTAATAATTATCATTTGTATGCAAAAAAAAATACTATTATTATTATTATAAATAATATATTATATAAAATTAAATATTTTTGTTTATTTTATTTTATATATATATATATATATATATATATATATGTATATGTATTGATATATATAAATATATGTATGTATGTATGTGTGTACATTTTTTGTGTGTATAAATTGTTTTGGTTAAACTTTATTTTAAGGTATCCGTGTTACAGTATTATTACACAGTACTTAAATGCACAATTACAATGAACTGCATGTTAATTAATTAGCATGTAATTATGCATAATTTATAGTTATTACTACAGGAACTACATGTAACGTGTAACAAGGATTTGTTAACCTTTGTTTTTTATAGATTTATTTTAATTATTTTTGTTCATTTTAATTTATAGAAATATATGATGATTTATACATTTATTAAAAAATAAATAGGCATTATTTTTATATTTTTATGATTTTTTTTAAGAAATAAAAGCAATTAATCTATATCACTTTAAGAGCCTTCCACAAACTCAAGCTCAGGTAAAACATGTAGAGTAATGAAATGAAATGTTCATTTGAATGTGAATGAAATGTCAAGAATGTTGTCCTTTACATGGCTGCCAATGGAGAAAATTTACCCATATGGTGTAGTTACTGCATCCACCAGCAGAAGCTAACAGTTCATGCTAACCAGCCAAACCTTGAACCGTTGATAAAACTACAAATCACTTCCTAGATCTGAATCTTGACCTCTAAATCACCAAAGAATATGTGTCAATCAAAATGACCTAAACTTTCTGGTTTATGTTATGCCACATCAAAGCGCGGTGAAAAATGTATTGTGACTAAACAATAATGGCTTTTATAAGACGTTAAGCTTCTAGTGTAAAACGGCTGGTGTGTTTCCCTGCAGGCTGTGGCAGCACGTGACCCGAGCGATCACCGATAAAGACCAGAACAGTGCGACCCAGGAGAAGTTTGTTCTGGAAGAAGCTCAGCGACAGGAAGCCAGAGAGAGAAGCGAGAAACCCTGGAACCCGCGTCTCTTCACTCTCAATACTGACACTAATGAGTGGCACTACAAATATGCCGAGTATGTTCACAATGAGCCACTTATTAATGTGAACTCTACAGAAAAATAAGGGGATTTAAAGCTAAATGAATTGATACCCTAATTTCCATTGGTTACAAATCCCCAAATTTGGCAGCATTTCCATAATTAATAATCTCCTCATTACGATTACTTTCTCAGCACTAAGCCATGGGATCCGGAGCGCTGCCTGGTACAGTTTGAGAAGGAAGGCATCATCCAGACGAAAGAGAAATCCCAGCGTCAACGCAACAGTTTCTCCTACAGCCAGAACTGGGCTGCACAGAAGAAGGTGAGTCACACAGGAGAGTTAGTCCCAGGCGTTTTCTGAAGAAGGATTCTTCCTGGGCTCCTTTAGGTGAGCCGATGGCCCTTCAGGGTGTGTGTGTGTGTGTGTTTGCAGCTGCGGGTGAATGGCAAACACAGGAAGTCTAGCAGCCAGCCGTCCAGCTGCAGTCAGAACACCGAGAGCAGCAGCACCACACCTGAACCCAACCACGAGTCATCCGACAACGAAGGCAAGTCATCGTCCCGTCAGACTTACACACACCATAAGCAAACAGAGGTGTTTGTATTCTGATAGTTAAGAATAAACGGTTCTTGCAGCAATTCAAATAGTTTGTGAGTCTGACTATTGACTATTACAAAGACTTCAAATATATCTATATAGTTCCAACTTCCAAATCTGATTGGATTACAAAGGACTAATAATTGACTTATTTTGCTGTATATTAGAGTAAACTAGTTGCACTTACAAATATAATTTGGACACTACTTTTAAATGCCTGTATAAAATTGAATAAAATATTTATACACTATTTGAAACAAACAAATAACAAAAACAAGAAAAAGAACATGAAGTAAAACAAAGAACTGATTAAATCCAAACAGTTTGAGAACGCTTTTATATTTAAGTGATTTATACAAGATCAAATTAAAATAAAATGGAAAAAGAATCTATTTAAATCTAAAATATTTATATAAATATATGTATTTTTATTACAAAATAAAATTAACAAAATGAATATAAAATAAAATGTTTTTTATAATGAAATGAAAAAGTATTATAAAATAAAAGAATATAATCTAAAAATAAAACTATTATTTTGTGTACTATTAAAATATATGTGTGTGTATGTATATATATTATAAAACAAAGAACATATTTACTATTAAAAAAATAGTTTTTTTTAAACAAATTTAATTATGAATATGTAATTAAATTAAACAAAAATAAATATAAAACAAATAATTTATTATAAAAACAAAAATGTTTTAAAAAAAAAACTAAAATAAATATTTATAATAAAGCAAACATTTATATTTATTTAAAAATATCTATTTATTATCAAATAAAATGCTATGCTTGAAAAAAGAATTGAAGACTTCGGATTGTTTTATGTGTCTCATCTTGACTTCATCAGGCTTTTTGAGCCAGTGTGGAAGATGTACTAAAGAAGTGAAAGACATCGCTCTCATAGAAGCCTCAGTAGCAGCTATACAGAAAACACAGCAAGACATACAGAGGCAAGTACACCCTTTGAAAAACTGTATTCAGTGCTGTACTGTATATTTCTAACACTGATCCCTGTTTCTTCAGAAACCTGAGTGCATTGGGTCATCAGATAGCGCGACACAAGACGGAAGAGGAGAGCAAGTCCTTGAGTGGACGCCACTGTCTCATCCTCTGCATGCTGTT
This sequence comes from Gila orcuttii, assembly GCA_026230005.1. Taxonomy (NCBI): domain Eukaryota; kingdom Metazoa; phylum Chordata; class Actinopteri; order Cypriniformes; family Leuciscidae; genus Gila; species Gila orcuttii. The sequence continues at coordinate 21,818,164 of JAPDVR010000025.1, forward strand.
GCTCTTTCAGCTACTCATCAACTACGTCTTCACTTGAGATGCCGTCATCTAGCGACCATCGCCTAGCAATCGTTGCCTAGCAATAAACACAGCCAAACTATCACCATCACACAGCCCCTTGAATGCCCCACCGTGATGTTGCTACCAACCGTAGCCCACCATCAAGCACTAAGCACTTCAATTAGAGAGAAAGAGACTCTTGTTTTAATTCATATGACAGATAATCATTTAAGAGTGGATGTAAAATACTGTACTGCCACTCTTGTTAATTGATGTGTTCCCTCTTCCCTACGCACTGTTTCTTGGCAATATTCGTCATATATTTGTGTCACATTTGAATGCAGTTGAATGGGTTTTTGTCTGTGTGTGTTACCGACAAACTCCTCTTCCATTTATACACCGGGCCTTAATACTGATGCCAAAAATGGGAAAAAACTAACAAAAGAAAAGTCAGTGAAGTCCGCCAGTGCAATTTCTTTATGCTTTCAACCACACAAATTTGATCATTTTATTATTTTACCAAAACAGTGTTTCTGTATAGAACAATACAAAGAAGAGTACATGTTTACAAACTTGATTGTACACTACACAATGGAAAACAATGCTCCGACACCAAATGCGTAGTGTAGATTTAGATGAAGAATTGACGGTAGCACTATGGTAACAGAACGAACAATCATCCATAAGACTGAGGGTGTGTTCACACTTGTAGTTCGGTTCGCTTGGTCCGGACTAGCTTTCAGATTGGCATTTTGACACCGAACCTAAAGGCATAGGGATACCACCTGATTGGTTGGCATATGCTTGAGCTTTCTGTCCTTTTTAAGGTCGCATCTTCCTGTTTTTGGTTTGTTTACATGTTTTTAAAATATGAACGCAATACAGACTAAACAAACCACACCAAAGTTTGTTTGGAAGTGAACCAAGACCTTTCTTTTCAGTGGTCTCAGTCCGCTTGTTTGCTGCACCAGGGTTTGGATGGTAGCGTTCACACTTATTCAAATGAACCGCACTAACAGAGCAATCGCACCAGTGTTCGTTTTAATCGAGCCAAACATGCCAAGTGTGAACACACACCCTAAGACATTCATATTCATGACTGTTTGTTAGGCATTGGCTAGGTCAGTCCCAATAGAGACACGTGAGGCCTTCTGGGAAGTTCCAGTTCATTGATGTTGCTCCGATGAAGTGTGATACGTTCGATAGCGAAGGCGTGACTGGGGAGTCGAAAGTGTATATATTTGTTTGAAACATTTGAAATTGAGAATGTATTTATTTGATCATTTCACTTGATTTGTTTTATATGTGATCATACTGTTTTTAAGAACACATTCATTCAGGTTTTCTGGGAGCAAGTCCAGTAGAGCATCATATTGCTTTCTCTACTCAAGGTTTTTATTGTGTTGTAAATTGACCCCTTAGTGGGGAACTGTTAAGGTCAAAGTACAAAGCTTCCAATGCAGGATTCATATAGGAAATTTGTGCTTGAATGATGCTTGTGCTCTTGAGCCATAGTTCAAACCATTGAAATTTAAAAATAATTTTTCATTTGACTTTTCCTTTTTTTACACAGCACTCAGTACAGTTATCTTCCCTGAATGAAATGAATGGCTCACTGTTTGTTTATGATTGTTGCAATTACAGCACCACAGTAAAGTTTTACATTTCGACATGTTGCTTTGTCTTCTTTGAAACATTCACATTCACAATAAGTAAAGCATTTAGATTAGTTTTACAAAGATTGTTAAAAAAGTTTTGGGACTGTCAAACCCGGTCCGCCAACAGCAAGTTGACTGTGCGTCTGCTACCTAGTTATATGCATGGATGATTATCTATATCTGCAAAATACTACAGCAGATGATTTAGCTACCTAACACAATAAAACAAGATGACAACACAACATTAAAAAGTTACTGTAGTTTAAAAGCCTGTAATGAGTTAATCCATAAAAAAAAGAAACCAACACATTCTCGTCCCACTTCAAGACTCTGAAATCTGTGGTTTTTACAACCAGAGGCTGCTTAATGTTGTGGCATCTTGGAAAACTAATTTATTTTTAATGTGAGTTACAACAGCATCTGAAATGTTGACCGTTCTAAGATGGCAGATGCGTCGACGTGTCTGGAGTGGTTAAATGTGGCCACTCAAAACACATTAGCAACATGCTAACAACCAGTCAAAACACATTAGCAACATGCTAACAACCAGTCAAAACACATTAGCAACATGCTAGCAGTAGCAATCACTTAAAGTGCATCCAAAATCACATATTCTTTGACTAGATACTTAATTTGATGAGGAATAAACTTTGCATTAATTGAGAAGTATATTCTTTCTAATATGTGTGTATTTTAAATGCCATCTGGACATACTACATTTGTCATGTTGTCATTATCTTGTGACCTACCAACATCAGTTGTGTCATTTTACTGCCATTCAGCTTCTCTCCCATGGCCTCATGGGTAGTAAAGTGTCAAATGGACGTGCACATTGGAATCTCACCGTAAGTAGTAAGTAATTTGGGTAGTTTTCACCAACTGTTTAATCTTTACCATAAATTTGACATGCTACTTGTCTCACATATCATTTTTCAACTACAACATAGTACAAAACTCAGAACATCTAAGTAACATGATAATAACATCTTAGTAACTTGCTAATAACACACAACACCTTAGCAGCTGCCCTTGCACCCACCAAAACACCCTAGCATTCACATGTCAACTACCCACAAACCCTTGTTTTGGGATGGTGAGTTTTGTGCGTAAGATTTGGGCAAAAAGTTCAAGTTCATATTCTGGTTCAAAGGTCTTTGCGGTTGGAGTTTTCTTTTTGTTGTCACAGCAGGCAGTGCTAGGGCTTGTTGTGACATGGTAAGAGTGTGTAATGTCTGAAAACCCCCTTCCTTCCTTCCTTCACTTCCCTGAGTAAATGCAGGCCTGTGGAATAAAAGTGCATTATTTGCGGTCTGCTGTCTTATCTGGTTAAAGAAAAAGAAAAAAGAGAACTACTTCCTCAACCTATGTAGGATAAAATGTTCATGGAAACTGAATGTAGAAAAAGCCTCAAGGCAGAAGTTGGGTGTGGTTATTTGGGAGCATATGAGTCAGTGATATACTTCAGTGATTGCTACTTTTTAAGCAATACACCATCAAATAAAGCTGTAGGTTAGGAGACAAGTTCTATTTTAGTACAACATCTCAATCATGATTGGTTGGTTTTAGGTTATTGCAGCATCAATGTGGCAAGCAGGGCGGGGCAGAGAGCCGTGGGAACGGAGCGAGGCCGGTGGCGCGAGTGCTAATGAGCGTCACCTGGCTCCACACCGGTCTCAAATCTCACGGAGGAGCTCCAGAAAGGTTAAAAGTGACGACAGTGCAAGATGAGATAGGACAGGGGGAGAATAAGGCCGTCCACCTGGGGCATCCCCTGCCACCACCAGAAGACTTTTGTCCAGCTGGTTGAGGACCGAGCGGTAGTGTGTTTTGGGAACTGGACCAAGATTTTTGTCCTCTCTCTTTCTGTCTCTCATCCTTCCGTCTTCTTTTCTCTCGCCTCATCTGTCCTTGCCCCCAGGTGCTGCAGCCTCAGTGGGGTGGGTACCCCCCCGGCCTGCGAGGGGCGATAAGGGTATGTGGCAAGCAGTGCCACAAGTGCTAATGAGCGTCACCTGTACGCCACACCAGTGTTTCAGAAAGGAGGTTAAGTGAAAACTCTGAGTATGTTAACCCTGAAATGAGGGAAACTCTGGGTTTTCTGTTTCAGAATGAGAGGTAAGTCAAACCTGAGAAAGCAGGGTAAGTCAACCCCGTTTCTGAAAGAGAGGTAACTTCTACTCAGAGTCAGTTACCATGGTAACTTACTCTGTGAACCTAAAGTCTATATAACTTCTTAACTGGCAACTGAAAATACAGTAGATTAGAGTTACATGTAGTTCTAAACAAATTCTACAGAATTAAACTGTGGCATTCACTGAAAATCATTGAACTGTGTTCATCTGTGCACCAGAAGTTGATGGACCTTCCTCCTGCTGTTCTTCCACACTCTGGGGACGGGGGAGAGATAAGAATATCCGTTTATACTTATATATAAACTTAGATTCTATAGGCTTCTCCACATAAATAATGTGAAGAAATGTGAATGTGTAGATTGTTTGATGTGTAGACACATAATATTAACATTTCCTCTGTAGCCCTCTCTGTGGCGTCAGAAACTGTTTCTTCATCCCCATCGTCCTGTGAAGATGAGCATTTGGTTGAGCACACTTTATAATACTATTTGTCATAATTTCTGGTGTATTGAGTAGGCTACTTACAACTGTCTGGGGTTCTGTTGGGACAGGAGGCTCCAAAAGACAGATATTACCAAATAGTAATAATTACTATCTCTAGAAAGTATTGGTCTACTTATTACTAATTACTTTATAAATCCCATATCAACCTCAACCACTTGAACAATACAAAAAGAGACAATAAACTGCACTTTTAATGCTTTCAAATTAACAATATACAATTGCATGAATTATTCTTGAATTGACCAAAGTGTGTAGAGAGAGAAGGTTACATTAAAAATATACCTTTTAAAAATGTTATGTTAAATCCACTATTGTTTTATACAGAATTGTTCTATAGTCTATGCAGTATTTAATGCAATGACATCATATTTTACTTTATATTACAGAAGAATTAAGAGTAATCCCTTTAATTAAATTACAGTTTTTAGATTACTTGGTAATTACACCCAACACTGTATAACAGTAATTAAAATGTAAACTTACGCATTGACTCGAGCAACTATTTTCTCCCAAACTAACTCTCGATCGCTGCTGCTGCCCTGTTGCTTAAATAAAATGTTTGCATACTGCCGGTGAGAAATATGCAGATCTCTTTTTGTCTGTCGCTGTTACCATGGTGACTCATAATATCTGCGCTCCATTGATAATGGCTTTTTATAGTTGTGGTGCACGCGCTTAACTCAGAGTCAGTCAACTTAGAGTTGATTGAACTTACTCATTTCAGCTGTTCTGAAACTTAAAACTCAGAGTTTCCCATCTCAGGGTAAGTCAACTCAGAGTTCAAGTTTTAGCTCAGAGTTGGTTGAACCTCCTTATTGAAACAGGCCCCAGGACCAAGCGTGGACTTTAAGTTGTTTTTGTTTATGTTTGTGGTACAGTCGTCCGTGATGGGCTGCTGCTTTACTTTCATTTTGTTGTTTGTTTATTTTATAATTAAAACTTTACATTGGACGTTCGCCGGTTCATTCCTCCTCCTTCCCTGAGCCTTTAACCTTGTTAAAATCAAGTTTATGCTGTATCCAATAAAGAAACACATAAAGATAATTTACTGTATTGAGTAAATTGATAAATGTTTACATGGTAACTGTTTGTTTATTGTCTACATGGTGATCATTCAGTTCATTGAGCTATATGTCAACCCATCACACTGATGGACAAGTTCAGGAGGGACAACAGTAGTTGCAACAGTGCCAAGGCCTACAGGCTACATATCTGCGAGTGGGCGCATACACTGGACCTTTGTGCTTGGATACATGCGGGGGAAGGCGGAAGCGCTCTGTAAAGGCAGGGCCTAATTAGGTCACATGTGTGTTGGACTCTGCACAAAAGAATTCCATCCTCCTACAGCTGTGTAATGTGTTTTCTGGGACTACAAAACATGAACATAAGATTTGATGCCTGAGGACAATATGTCTATCAAATGGTCAAACCTCAATAGATGCTTTTAGGTGAAAGCAAACCATACATGATTGACAGTAGAGCGGGTGTGGGTGTTCAGACAGTACTTACATGATGTAAGTCTAGACCCTCTGAGGGATGGTGGTCCTCTTGGGTTCTTACTGTCACACCTTTCTTTGTTAGCGGTTTCTGGATGCTTTTGGCGTGCCTCCAAGGCCTGCAAAGCGTCTTTGTTCAGCTGTAATGTGCCCAGTGTAGTCATACATTTGGAGATTTGTTTCTTTGGAGTGCTACTTTCCACAAGGTGGTCTGTGTTGTCTTCTTCATGTTGCTATGCATGTACACATTAGGTACACAGTGTCTCATTCAAAGATAGTAGGTGAAGGGACTTGCTTGTGACAGTCAGTAAGACATTATTTAGTGTTGATTGCTTTGGTTAATGCTATGAAAAGGTAGTGTAGCATAGTGTTATGTAAGTCTGGTAACTAGAAGGCTCCTGCCTGATTTTCCACATGGTTTGAGTCATTTGTGTCTTTGAAATGTTTTTCCAAACTACATCATTTCAAAAATAACTTTTCAGTTTTCTGGACAACTAGTCAGTCTTAAGAAACTCACAAAGCCAAGGCAGTGTAGTGTGCATATATGCTGGATAAAGTTACAATTAACTAGATGTCTTAGTCCAGCTCAGTGGTTTAATGGGTAGCACCTAGGGGTGGGAATCTCTAGGCACCTCACGATTCGATTCGATTACGATTCAGAGGGCTGCGATTCGATGCTAAAGCGATTATCGATTATCTGAATCTTTTTGTGTGTGTGTGTGAATATAAATACTTTGCTTTAAAAGTACAAAGTAATGACCAATAAAGAATTAACGTACAATACATTTTATTAACATTGCAAAGAACCAACAGGAAAATAAATGTATGCCTGAACTAGCAGCATACTTGTAGTAAATTAATAATATAACAACGACCAGCGTTCTGACGATTCATGCTACCCATCGAGATGTGCTACTTACTGGTTATCCGCATGTGCAGACTCATTTTTCTTCTGCTTACCACGTCCATAAATCTATGCATCCTTGCTGTGGAGACTTGTAGGAAACTTTGACAGGTCAAAGATGAATATTTGATGATAATTTTTACTTTTCACACCGTTTTAAAAATGAAAACAGTACAGTATACTGTACACTTAACTTCAAATTTTATTATAATTGTATTTCATATAATAATGACATTTTTACTTGTTATATCAAATGTGATAATTGCTAGTTCATTTAAAATATCAAAATATGCTCCTCATACACTTACCCTAATTTAAATGAAATAACGATGTCATAATATTGTGAGATTTACACCATTGTGGAAACAATAGAGAATGAATCAACATTCTCTGTGATCGATTCGCGCTTGGGTAACGTTAGCATTTTTCGACAAGGCAGCACAAAGCCGAGTGTTTTTCCTCCTCTGGGTGGAAACGTGTCATATGGCTTCACATATTTGTCGTGTTTCCGAAATATTTTAGTTTTATTCTTCAAAGCTTACAACTAGTATGGCTCTTGTCCACCTCCTTTCCCCCTTCAACTTCACAGAAGCCAAAATATTTCCACACGTCAGCTTTTAACGAGGAGGGTGTTTGGATTTCGCGCTCAGCCTTCGCGTCTCTGTTATGTGCACACGCCACAGACGGTCCGGGCACTGCACTTCCGCGCTTCAGAGTTCCGTCTTTTGCGTTCCGTCAATATTACGTTATTATAAATATATATCTAAAAAAAAAATTATTTTTTGAAAATCGATTTTTGACATTTGTGAATCGATTCAGAATCGTCCATGTCCGCATCGCGATGCATCTAAGAATCGATTTTTTCCCCCACCCCTAGTAGCACCGCTGCCTTACAGCAAGAATGTCCCCAGTTTGAGTCGTGGCTGGTGCAGGAGGCCTTTCTGTGTGGAGTTTGTATGTTCTCCCCATGTTGCAGTGTGTTTCCTCTGGTTTGGTCTCAATCCGAAGACATGCTAGATGGGTGAATTGTCCATAGGTGAGCATCTTTCATGAGTGATGGATTGGCCAGCTGTCCATGGTGTTTCCCAAGGCGCTGGTATGGGTTCCAGCTCCATGTGACCAAAGACCCAGGACGAGCGGTTTGGACGATGGATAGATGGTCCAACTTGGCAAAAAACAAACAGCCAGTAGGATTTCAGTCAGACTACAACATTGATATAACATGGACTGCTTAATTGTTAGACAACTAACTATTGAATCACTAAACTGCACTTTTAATAATCACACTGTTAGTTGCTCTCGATAAAAGAATCCACTACTTTGTTGGAGTAGTGACCTACTGTAGCAGTTACTGCACATTTTGACACGTTGAGCCATGGTGCTTATGCAAGTTATGTGAGAGTTTAAAGCTGATTTTGTAATTTCCAAATTACATCCCTTTTCTCACCAGTATTTGTCTTCCGCTTAATAGAGTTTTATATAGAGTTTATATAGAGTTTAAAGCTGATTTTGTAATTTCCAAATCCCCCCCCCCCCCCCCCCCCCTACAAAAAACTATAAAAACTACAAAACTTTACAACTATTTTATTATGTACCACAACCATGGCTAATAAGGTGAGAGGGCAGGCTACTAATGGTAGACTTAGGTGTGTTGGGAGGAAAAAGTTTGGGTTGTTCTTGCGGATGTTTGCCCAGTAATTACCACTCCTGTGCTTCCCCTGAGCCATCTCAGATTACAGAGCACAGGGAGGCATCAGAGTCATGCCTTGACATGTTCACTATAGGTCAAAGCAGAGATCGTTTGCAGACAGACATGCTCAGCTCTGCTATGAATCACAATTTCAGACACATTCATTGCAGTCTAAAGGAGCAGTAAAAAAAGTTGTTTTGAGGGAGGACGCATGCTGTTAACCACAGTGTAGAATAAGCAATACTGTAGTTTCCATGTAGTATAATTAGGCATAAGAAAAAACATTATTACTATTTTTCATATTTAGGATTGCTACATCCCTAAGTATTAAAGTTTGCTGTTTGTGCAATGTTACACAGGTATTATATGTTTTATTATCTGTGCTTATGTTCAGATAAACACTGAATCACAATTAAACCAACACTATAAATACTGAATCAAAGCTTAATCAATGATAAGTCAACAGTGAAACAATGCCGATTCAATCAACATTAAACCAACACAGAATCGAGTACATACAATGCGGGATTAATACTAAATCAACACTGAGATAATAAACAACCAACACTAGGACATTAAATTTGCATGTTAAACAGAAGTATATTCTTTTGTGTTTGCCAAAATGACCTTGAAAATCTGGAATGAAATAGGCCTAACCATTATATTAAAAGTTGTGGAACATCGCTTAACCAATCAAATTCAAGGACCAGAACTAACTGTTGTATAATAAAGAATGCAAGGCAGAGTTCATAATTTACATTACATTATCCATTCTGATTTTTTTTTTTGGGATTATTTTCTGATTATTTGAGTGTACCTCAAATGAAACTTTGATTTTTCGACAAAAGTTGATTATATTTATCTAAGTAGGTAGTGTCATTAATAAATACTACCTGTCACATAGTTCCTGTAACTTATAATACAACAAGTTTTTTCCCCTTGTAAACTTTAAATACATTTCTCTACAAATAAATATGTCATGGCAAACATGATGAAGATGGCGGATATTTTTATTAATCAGTATTTCTCAATCAATATTTTTTGTCTTTTTTTTTGTACAAAAATCTAAACACTTTTAAAACAACACAAATTTACTTAAGAAGCAAGAATATTTTCATGGTATATATCTTGAATTAAATCTATTTTCTTATCAAACTAGTGATCAGAAATGTAATGTCTGCTTAGCTCAGTTGGGATTGGAGACCGGAGTTAACCTTGTTAAATTTTGGTGTACCCAAAACATACATACATACATTCGTATTTATTTATTTATTATATTATATATTATATTTATTTATCAGCGTTCCTCAAAATCAAATTCATTGCAATATGTTGGAAACCAATTTGTCAGCTGCCCATTTTTCAAAGTACCGGAAGATGAGATGAGCGTTTATAATAAACAGAGCCCCATTTGTTTTCTTCTGCCATGACACCACGGGTAGGGCGTCATGGCAGATTGCTGTGACCTGTTCTGAAAGAAAAATTGATCCTCCATTAGAAGGGTGGGTCATGACTGACTGAATTGAGCTTGTCAGGTCTTGTTGCAGAACAAATGACTTGCAAAGCAACTTGCTGTGAATGCCTGCAAGGAAAAAAACATGCTCATGCTAAGATACACAGTCATACTAGCACACCCACAACGAAAAAGGACAGTTTGTTTTGACAAGTACTTTTGAAATAAAGTGTATTTCAACAATTGTTGTGAATCACATTTCGACAGAGTTCTGAGAAAACATTTGTGGTGTTTTTGAAGGATTTGCGAATGCATGGCTCATAAAAATTCAAGTAGTCTTATTAATTATGATAATAATACATCTTATGGAAGAAGATACCGGATACCTTGGAGTGTTGTAATCCATTTAAAATATGTTGTAGTTACATTATAAATAAACTAAGGGTGCATTTACATGACAACGATGTACTAAAAGCAGAAACGTTTTTCCTTTGCATTTTTCACGTACAGATGACACCATTGTAAAAAAAAAATGATCCACGTTCACACGGATCCACGAAAATGACGCTGATTATTCATGCCAGGCCAGTAGATGGCGATCTCACTTTGAATAGAAAACACTACGAGCCTGTAGACTGAACACGTAATACGCATGTGCATGATGTCACCGTTTTTGGAAATGTGCGTTTTTGCAGTTTACATGGAAACAAAAACTATATCGTTTTCAAAAACTTGCACTTTGAAACCCGTTTTCAAAAGTTTCAAAGAGCCTACAAACAGCGTTGTCGTGTAAATGAACGGTAAAAAAAATGTGTTACTTAAATGAAAATAAACTTTAACTGAAATAAATAAGGCTAATAACTTATTTTATTTTAACTAGTTTCCATGGAAACATTTCTCATTTTCATTCAGTTTGACTTGATGTACTAAAATAACTAAAACTGAAATTAGAACTATTTAATTAAATATTTTATTTAATTATGTTAAAAAATTAGAAAAAAAACACAAAAAAATGCAAAAATTAAAATGAAAACAGAAATTATAAAAATAAAAACTAATTCAACCTACTAATAAAATATAGTATATACTATCTCAGTTATACTAAAATACCAGTGGTCTGTCATATATAGAATAAAAGCATGCAATTAAATTACCTATTTTTGAAATAGATGCCTATTCAGGTGCAATGTGCCATAATGAAAGACATATCAAAGGACCTCAGAAGAAGCCGTGGAGGACTTGAAAGGGTTTCTTAGCACTTGGTCCTTGATAAGTTGACAGGATCATTTACAAATGGACGAAATTCAATACTGTTACTACTCTCGTAGGTATTCTACATAGGCCAAAGACATGCCACAGTCTTCAAAGAAGTGACCATTGAAAGAGCAGATCTAAAGGTCTGCTGGCATCTTTTTCACTTGATAATGTTCAGATTCTTGAATCTACCTCAAAAAGGAGTTTACCAAAAGCTTCTGTAATTATACTGCCTCCATATATCAGGACTGCTAAAAAGTTCCTGGCTGGAACCCATTCAGCATATTCCTGTTTCTCAAACAGTAGCATGTGGTGCTAGCAACGCTAAGTTTGTGGGTTCGATTCCCAGGGAAAGCATGAGATAATAAAATGTATACATTTAAAAGTTGTGTTTGAAATGTGAAAACTTCACTTTGCATACCAACAGAAAAACCACATCCCATCGTATAATGGAGGAAGTTATCTAGACACTTTTACTCAAAGCAACTTACAACACACTTATTTAGGGACAATCCAACTGGAGTAACCTGAGTGCCTACTCAAGGGCACAGTGGTGAGAGCTCAAGGATTGCATCTCGCAAGAACCTTCAACCCTTTTGTTGACAGCCTAGCACTAAACCCACTGCACCAGGAAATACAATGTTGTGGGACAGAGTGTATCCAAAGATGCAGCATGTCAGGACAGGCCTGTGAACTCAACATTCAAGAAAAATTAGGTTATATAACATAATACAGAAATATAATAACATGATGCCCTAAGCGAGAAATGGCATTATTGTTGGTCCAGCTCAGGATAGTAGTACTGACTGTTCTGACTGTGTTTTTGTTGGGCCATTAGGCAATCAAGTCAGTTGTCATGATGTAATTTTCCTGAAGTGCCAGAGTGATTAGTCACATGATATTTATGGCTCATGTAATTGATTAAAAATTATGTGGTTTCATAAGCAAAAATCAGCATGTACTCAGCAGAAATTCACATATTGTGCTGGATTTGATGAATTTGCTTTGCAGCCATACTACATCCACCATGTTGACATTGTCATGAGACCTACAAATGTCACTCTTCACTGTCATTTATGAATTTAATAACTCCTCTACCATGGCTTCATGGGAAACATCTCTGGATGTGCACTTCAGAATCTTGGTAGATGTTATTGGTTATCCGGGTATTTTTTGTCTACTGTTTCTTGAATGCTGCCACTGAGATTACTGGATATGCTAACCTCTGTCCTTTGTCCACCATCTCAAGACTTCTTTCTGCCAAAGCTGATAGCCTTGTGGACAGCAAACTCACACAAAGTGTGGATGTGCTTAGAACCACCCAAGTTCAAGTCCTGGCTGATGGTACTTTCTGATCCTTTCCACTCTCTGTAATGTACTATATGAATATGGGGATTTTTTATTTATTTATTTATTGAGAAAGAGAACATTCCTAAAGGAACTAGATTTCACCCTTTTATCTTGCTTCCGTCACATTTCTTCCTCCATGCTACTTCTTGTCTTCTGTTTAATCCTCCGCTGGCAGTTGCCGTCATCGACAGCTGCATTGGGCACGATAAACAAGACTCTGCCGTCTCGGGCACAGCTGTGGGGGTGTAGTATGTACAAAAATGTATGTGCTGGGGGCAGGGATGGTGAACTGAGCTTGTATGTGTTTGTAATACAATCTTATGCATTTACCAAGACTTGAGACCTGAGCGGATGGCAGCAGAGAGGTGTTAGAAAGGCAAGACTGACCCTGACATTGCCCAGCCTGTTGAAGTTGATCCCCAACCCTCTCCTGGATCCTCTCCAAGCTTCTCTTGGCTTATTAACACTGTGTTTCAAATGAGGTTGAGGATTTGAATTGATCAACTTGAGTCAACATGCCAGCAAATAGATCATGCATGCCTCTGGTGAAATATCCAAATGTAGCATCCAGATGGTTGACTCATCTAGAACCGCTATTGGCATATCTGTCAACATAGGCTATATGATGATGAAAGTGCACTTTGAGTACAGGTCCTTCTCAAAAAATTAGCATATTGTGATAAAGTTCATTATTTTCCATAATGTAATGATAAAAATTAAACTTTCATATATTTTAGATTCATTGCACACCAACTGACATATTTCAGGTCTTTTATTGTTTTAATACTGATGATTTTGGCATACAGCTCATGAAAACCCCGAATTCCTGTCTCAAAAAATTAGCATATTTCATCCGACCAATAAAAGAAGTGTTTTTAATACAAAAAAAAAAAAGTCAACCTTCAAATAATTATGTTCAGTTATGCACTCAATACTTGGTCGGGAATCCTTTTGCAGAAATGACTGCTTCAATGCGGCGTGGCATGGAGGCAATCAGCCTGTGGCACTGCTGAGGTGTTATGGAGGCCCAGGATGCTTCGATAGCGGCCTTAAGCTCATCCAGAGTGTTGGGTCTTGCGTCTCTCAACTTTCTCTTCACAATATCCCACAGATTCTCTATGGGGTTCAGGTCAGGAGAGTTGGCAGGCCAATTGAGCACAGTAATACCATGGTCAGTAAACCAATTACCAGTGGTTTTGGCACTGTGAGCAGGTGCCAGGTCATGCTGAAAAGTGAAATCTTCATTTCCATAAAGCTTTTCAGCAGATGGAAGCATGAAGTGCTCCAAAATCTCCTGATAGCTAGCTGCATTGACCCTGCCCTTGGTAAAACACAGTGCACCAACACCAGCAGCTGGCATGGCACCCCAGACCATCACTGACTGTGGGTACTTGACACTGGACTTCAGGCATTTTGGCATTTCCTTCTCCCCAGTCTTCCTCCAGACTCTGGCACTCTTGATTTCCGAATGACATGCAACCACTGAGCAACAGTCCAGTGCTGCTTCTCTGTAGCCCAGGTCAGGCGCTTCTGCCGCTGTTTCTGGTTCAAAAGTGGCTTGACCTGGGGAATGCGGCACCTGTAGCCCATTTCCTGCACACGCCTGTGGACGGTGGCTCTGGATGTTTCTACTCCAGACTCAGTCCACTGCTTCCGCAGGTCCCCCAAGGTCTGGAATCGGTCCTTCTCCACAATCTTCCTCAGGGTCCGGTCACCTCTTCTCGTTGTGCAGCGTTTTTTGCTACACTTTTTCCTTCCCACAGACTTCCCACTGAGGTGCCTTGAAACAGCACTCTGGGAACAGCCTATTTGTTCAGAAATTTCTTTCTGTGTCTTACCCTCTTGCTTGAGGGTGTCAATGATGGCCTTCTGGACAGCAGTCAGGTCGGCAGTCTTACCCATGATTGCGGTTTTGAGTAATGAAACAGGCTGGGAGTTTTTAAAAGCCTCAGGAATCTTTTGCAGGTGTTTAGAGTTAATTAGTTGATTCAGATGATTAGGTTAATAGCTCGTTTAGAGAACCTTTTCATGATATGCTAATTTTTTGAGACAGGAATTTTGGGTTTTCATGAGCTGTATGCCAAAATCATCAGTATTAAAACAATAAAAGACCTGAAATATTTCAGTTGGTGTGCAATGAATGTAAAATATATGAAAGTTTAATTTTTATCATTAGATTATGGAAAATAATCACAATATGCTAATTTTTTGAGAAGGACCTGTATATTCTTGAAGTATATGTAACGGAGGCCAGCTGGTAAGCAGGTAAAACATTACTCCCCTGGCCTAAAGAGGTGAGGTGTACTAGCGAACGATGTGAGAGAATGATGTGTGGTCTTTAGCATGCTTGTTAGTGCACCCATGCTGGCAGTCGCTAGTTGGAGCAGAAACTGATTCTTGCACTGATTCTGTGAGCCAGATGGGTGTGAAAGTAAAGGAGGCCAGACAAGATCTGTGGAGATAAAACCTCACTCCACTGGCCCCAAGAGGAACACTAGTGACAGACTCTAAAAGCTGTAGTTTTTAGCATCCTTGTGTAACTTAGGCCAGTAAGAGCGCATGTAAACCTCACTCCATTGGCATCAAGAGGCGCGTTAGCGGCTGCGGTCTTTATTAGCAGTCTTCATTTTTTTAAATGCAGTAACATCAGTTTAGTAGAGGAAAAAGGCAGGAAATCAAGGGAATAAGACCTGGGAATCAAATGTATCTCCCTCTAACAACCAGCTCTGTGGTCTAGTAACTTTGGGTATAAAAATAGCTAATCCTAATGTTAACCTAATGTTAATATTAATCATTTCTGGAAATGGTCAATGCATCTCTGCAGTATATAATGTTAATTGTTCCATTTAAGACAACACTATACCCTCCTAAAATTAATCCACTGGGTTACTCTGGCCTTGTCCACACTAATACGGTTTTGTTTGAAAACGCATATTTTTCTCTCCGTTTTGGCCTTCCGTCCACACTGAGACGGCGTTTTTGACCTGTGAAAAGATTTATATTTAAAACGTACCCAAGTAGATCAATTTGAAAACGGTGTTAACGAGTTGTAGTGTGGACTGTGAAAATTAAGGTATTTGAAAACGATGACGCATGTTTAGTCATGTGATGCATATTTAACCAATAGGTATGTATGTTTATACCGCTATTGTGCCTGTTATGAGCTACTCACTTTCACACTGTTGCTAAATATACAGTATGTTACTTTGCACACTCTTCATAGTCCTGAAGAGTCCTGCAAAGAAGACAGAAAATTGACTTGCAATTGTTGTCCTTGCGGCAAAACATGAGAGCAGTTGCGTTTTAGACAAAACATGTAATGGTGAGTGATTACGACCTGGACGCATCAGTGAATGGTGAGATATTTTTGCTAAATAAAATCATCCTGCCAGAAAAACAGCATAAAGAATTTTATGATGTCGCTAGTGTGAACGGAGCTTTGCAGAGATAACAGGAAAATAATGCAACAAAGTTTGTTTCTAGAGGAAAATAGGCTACATAGTCAAGAGGCTACAGCTTAAGTAAGTTATACCTAACTCCCTACATTAGTCCACTAATACTGTTCACTTGAAGGTGTGAATGAAAAGGAGTGAGCAAACATCGGTTGTACACTCGTTATTGCAGTGCAATGTGGGATTGAATAAGTGGACTCAGTAACATTCACTATAGTTTCGGACACCACTACAAATGTCTGTCCCCTCAAATAACGCCCTATTTGAGGATATAGGGGGAGATTCTGGATTCAGTCAAGGTCTTCAGGAAAGGGTTGGAGTTAAACTCCACTGCAGGACAGTGGAGCTTGAGGGCCGATGTTGCACTAGGTAAGTGGAATTTGTGTAGAACATTATTTAGATTTCAAGTACTATAATTATATGCTTTTCAGTTATAGCTGTAACCTACCTGTTTTGCACGCACAGACTCTTTCATCTTTGAGTTAGAGTTGTGAGAACATGTCTGTCTACATGAGGAGCAAATAAGTGAGTGATTTTGTGTTCGACCTTACAATTTGACAGTATTCAAGTCAAGTCATCTTTATTTATATAGCGCTTTTTACAATACAGATTGTTTCATAGTAGCTTTACAGTGATAACGGGGAGATAATGCAAGAGTTTGTTCCGCCTGTAAAGCAGATCTAGAAGAAAATAGCGTCATAGTCCAGCTTAAGTAAATTCAGTGATGGTTCATTTTTGTTGTAAAAAAGTTATTAAAGGGATAGTTCACCCAAAAATGAAAATTATCCCATGATTTACTCACCCTGAAGCCATAGGTGTATATGACATTCTTCTTTCAGACGAATACAATCAGAGTTATATTAAGAAAATGTCCTGGCTCTTCCAAGCTTTATAATGGGAGTGAATGGGTGTATGTCTTTAGAAGTCCATCAAAGTGCATCCATCCATGATAAAAGTGCTCGAAACGGCTCTGGCGGGTTAATAAAGGCCTTCTGAAGCGAAGTGATGCGTTCTTGTAAGAAAAAAACTTTAAAACTTTATCGACTAAAATAACTTCCGGCTTTCCATTACTATGCCCAGAACACTATCAAGTACCTATAGTGGCAGTTGCACCCTGTGGCCTAATAATGTTCATCTCCCCAGTTTATGGAGGTAGATGTAGTGACAAATTCATTACATGCAACTCAGGGTTCCTGGAGTACCTGCGGCCAGGAGATGAGGTCATGGCTGACCGAGGCTTCACCATCCGTGATCTACTGTCTGAAAGAAAGGTGAAGCTCATGATACCTGCCTTTACTAAAAGGAGGGCACAGCTTTCTGAAGAAGACACCACCAGCACAAGGAGGATTGCTAATGTGCAAGTCCACGTGGAGCGGATAATATGCAGACTGAAGCACTTCCGATTTATTTCACAAGTTGTGCCAATCAACCTTGCTCCAAAAATAGATACAATTCTGAGACTTTGTGCTGCCCTGTGTAACCTGCGAAGTGACATTATCCATAAAGATGCTGAGTGAGATAGATTGACGTTGTCAACAAAGCAGTCAGTTTTGCTGAGAATACTAAATTAGATAATGCCATTGGAAGGGTTTACTTGTGTTTTATACATAGGCCTAACACGAAATGCACAATGTAATGTTCAATTGTAACAAAGTTTATAAAATATACTAATTTAAACAACATTACACACTATAATGGCTTTTTAAAAATAGAACTAGCCATTTAAAGGGACAGTTCACCCAAAAATGAAAATGGTCAATTACTCACCCTCAAGTTTTTCCAAACCTGAATGAGTTTCTTTCTTCTGCTGAACACAAAAGAAGATATTTTAAAGAAAGTTGGTAACCAGACAGTTGACAGTCGCCATTGACTTCCATAGTATTTTTTTTTTTCCTACTATGGAAGTCAATGAGGTCCATCCACTGTCTGGTTATCAACTTTTTTTAAAATATATTTTTTTGTGTTCAGCAGAATAAAGAAACTCATACAGGTTTGGAAAAACTTGATGACAAGTTTTAATTTTGGGTGACCTATCCCTTTAAAGTGCTCAAATTCCAACATTAAAAAAAGTATTAAAAAAAACAGTCCAGTACAGAACATGCCCAGCTGCACCCGCACGTAATAACCATGTCGTTGAAGTTGAAGTTCCCCATCCACTGCTGAAGAGGTCTTCCAGAGACTCAAAAGATTTTCCCAAGACTGGACATTTGATCTCTAACCGTTCTATAGGGGTTCAACACTCCATCAGGGCTTGCCGACAGTAATCCACCCAATAATTACCCATAGGGCTACATTTTATTCTATTAATATGAACATACTGATATACTAATGTTATGAACTTGAAAAGCTGCACACAATGTATGTTACATGACATGGGTCAATAGTTTCCCTATATATATACACACACACACACACACACACACACACACACACACACACACATATATATATATATATATATATACATATATAATATTTTCTGGCTAGATACATAAAAAACATAAGTGTATTCTATGTAAAATTATTTGATAATGTAACATTCTACTTCCTCACCTTCCATCAAATTGAAGCTGCATGGCTACATGACTTGGTGACATGACCCAGGCCAGCGATGCAAGAACACCCTGCTGTCTCTACTGCTCCAGGTTTGTCACCAGTACCCAGGCCGAGTGCGCTGGATTGCTGGACTGACTAGGCTAAACATCAGCCTTCAAAAATACCAGGTCTTTCAGACATACTTGGTGGAGTAACACACAACCCACTCTGGCCAACAATCTGGCCAACACTCTGTTCTCCTCTGGCCAACAAACGAACAGTGTATGATTATGATTCAGGCAGCATTACAGGTCAGAAGTCAGATTGGATCGGAACATTCAGAATATTTGTTTTCACTGTCGGGTCAGGTCATGTGGTCTTAAGGCCCATACAGACCTCACAGTGGTGTCTATACTCAAGAGCTTTTTATTTTCTCCTCCATTCCTTTCAGTCACGTTCAGGTGCACCAAAGAAAGGCCTTCCAATTGTGTTGGTGTATATCCTGGGTTCCATTAAATCTGGGTGGAATATGAACTTTTAAATGCTTGATTTTTCCGGGTTGGATTTTAGTATTGACCATGGGAAGGATACCTTTTCTCTTTCCCATGCAGACTCTTATATCAAATAACAGTCTGGTTTTGAAAAACTCTCCCATTGGAGGAATTGCATTGTCTACAAACTACAGTGATTATAGCAACCGAACTGCGCCAAAAATCCCTTTATAGTCTCTTTGGGGAGTTTCACAGATAGCCATGTGGAAAAGAGACATCTATACTCGTATAATCCTAAATGTCCGTCTATTTAATAGATCTTGAGATCATATATATTGATTTACAGATCCAGGATTACGTGTCATTTCAATTTAACAACCTGCCCATATCTTCATTAATTTTCGATCCATCCTGTCAAAGAATAGAGATAAATAGACGGGCTATTGTATCACGGACACAATGGAGCACATCCTCTGCGGCTGGACCCCTAATGTGCAAATTCCTCCTACGCTTTCCCTGTTACAGCCCAGCCGAGCCCAAGTTAAACACTGGCAACATAAATCACGGATTCAAAAGAAAAGGCGCAGCTGCTCCTAGCACAGGTGCACCAAATTCCCAACCTCGCAACAGGACAAAGTGTCGGAAGAGGAAATGACGTCGTGGCTTTCTTTCTGGTTGCGTGTGGGTGAGTTCACATGTGCATTAGTGTGCGAAATAGACAATTAATGCCCCAGGTAATAATAATACATAACCAAATCTGTGCACAACAGACTCGTTTTCCGCAAATATCATTGCATTGTTTTCTGGGAGAACAAGACTAGAGAGTTATCAGTTATCAAATGTTAACCATGATTATTTGTGTTATTATGTCCCAAGGAATTGATAAGAGGTTTTCCGTTACTAGGTAACACCTTAAGATGACCCGTTTAAGGTTTGCATTACTTAATTTAAAGAAAGCAGGACACCGAGCCGGAGGTGGAGATGTGAATGAGTAATGAGAGGTCAAAAAAAAGCTTGTGCCAGGGACTTTCCACCCAGAGTTTCTAATGTGTTTCTCAGGAAACTTGAGCTATAGGCTGTGAAAGTACAAATGTATTTAACTTCACCTCAGAGAGAGAATTGCTTTACTTTCATTCTCTCTCTGTGGCTTTCTAGACAGCTGCAGAATATGATGCATTAGTATGTAGTTTCCTAACAGATGTTATGAAAAATTACCACATTTTCAGACAGGATAGAGTCACCCTAAAGGATCTGGACACTTTTGAACAAGTGTGGTTTACAATTCAATATAAAATATTTGTGAATCGGATTTGTGAATTTGTGTGTTTTATTTTGTCAATTAGGGTGTGACATATATGTCATTTCATTGTAACAATGTTTTATATAGATATTTCTTTAAGATATATTCTGTAAGACTTTAGGAATCCCATTCTTTCATTTCAACTGATTTAACTTTGTGCTTTTTTTAAAACCTGATTTTGAAATTTGATCTCACAGGAAGGAACTTGTCAAAGTCTTTGTCAAAGTCTGAGTGTCTTTAAATGTTTCAAATGCCTGAAGCCAAACATTCAGGTTATATGTATATGTATGCCCACAAAGAATCGAGGCACTGCTTAAAAAAACAGATATGGTGCATTATAACTAAATGCCTCTATACACACACACATTTCACAACTACAACAGAGGAATGACTCCATTTGTCAGCACATTTGAATGCCGTTTTAGGAATCTGTCCTTTCACAGGGTCAATGATTGGCTCTTTTTTTACGTTGTGCGGTCACAGGTAAAAAATGTGAGGTATGACTCAGGTGAGGGCTTACCTCACTGTGAGGGCAAATTCCAAAAAAAGATCAAATATGATATTGACACACGCATATTAAGATGTCATACAAGCGGGCTCGTCAATGGAAAAAGTACTAATTGTTTTTCTTTTTTACCCTAGGTGTTTGTGCTCAATTTATTGATATTTGAGACTTTATTTTGTTATTTTATTTTGTAATTTAATAGTGAATATGAGTATAAGTCTAAAGATAATGAATAATAATTTTGTAAAAAATAAATGGAAGTTCAAATTAAATGAAAAAGTTGAAAGTGAAAATGGTGGCATCAAAAGTAATGGCAGGTAAAGTTGTCTCAGGAATCAGTCACATGATTGAGCACTATGCAATGACTGTGCATCTTTTTGTTTATAGAGAAATGATTCATAAGGCAGTAATGATTCATAAAGGTATGTCAATTTTAAGATCAAACAAGTGACTTTGTGGGTGCAGCTTATCTTTTAGATATGGGGCGAAAGACACGTTTCCGTTGTAAATCCAGCCCTAAGTATACAACACTCTCCGGTTCCTCCTGCATGACTGTGAAGTGTGATGGGCTCTCACTACTTTAGTGTTTGTTTGAGACACAGAAAGTAAATACTGCTGATTGAATTGTGTCTGTGTAAACCATAACAACCAGAAGGTCTTAGAGGAAGGATTACACTTATATATAACTATTTCAAGGAATTGTGTCCTGTTTTTTATTTAAATAATCTTAATTAAAATAATTTTAATAATAATTTAATAATTAATAAATTAGTAATTTCTAAATGTTTTATTATTAAATACACTCAATAAAATGCTTAAAAATAGATATATTTAATTGAAAATGTGCGTCATAGATATGTTTTAATAGATACACATAATTAAATACTTTATAAAGAATTGTATCCTAATTTTCCTAAAATATGCTAAATGAAATAGAAAAATATTTAACAGAAGAAATTGTCATATTTTGCTTTATTAAACTAAATGCTTAATAAATTAATAAAAAACACATGTAAATGAAAATGAATAATTGAAACAATCTTAATAGAATAATAAAACAATTATAAAAACATTAACATCAAATAATAAAATAGTATTTCATGTTTCATAGTATTTCAGTATTTCATGTAACTGATAGTGACACAATTTATTGGCTGTTTGAAACAAAAAAGAGTGAGAAAGAAATCCGAGTATAAATCTTTTGTTAATCAACGCATCTCTTTTTTTTTTAATGACTCATAAACAATAAAACTCAATAAGATGATAGGGAGCTTTAAATAGCAATGTCATATGCTGGGTTTATGTGAGTTATAAATGTCTTCATCCATATCCGGACACATCCAGACCTCCAGGCCCTCAGAAGAGAATACAAAGTGAACCGGAGCCTTCAGGAGCCTGTCAGGAGCCCATACCTGAGGGGCCAAATGAGCGAGACATATTTCTTGACTGGATGCTGCTCCTTAGATCGGCGTGTCCCTTTGATCCATAAACAACTTCAAAGCCGAGCACTCAATAATCTGTAAAGCTGCGTAATACCACCGAGAGCTTGGCTTTTCTCACTTACTCACTGACACTTCAACTTCAACAAAGGACCAGATACAACAGAGTCTGTTTAACCAAACCGATTCTGACACCTCAATGCATTATATCAAGCTAAAAACTATTAAAATATAATTTCGCCTTCTTTGTATAGGAGTTTTAATGCTGACTGAAGAAATGACACACATTTATAACATGCAATGATGAAGGGTTTCCTGTCATCAAATGACTTATTGGATCTTAGCTTGATAAGGCGGCAGAGTTTATTGTACTTTGGGTGGATCACTCGTTTTGTAATCTAATCTATACGCCTACACCTGTTCAGAAGGGCAAATGTGAAGGTTATAGCCTCAATAAAGCATTATAGGGATTGGCTTTTGTCTTTTTTTTACACATTTTTTAAGTAAAATGTTATACAATGTTTAGTGTTCTCAGTGGGTGCGCCACACAACATAAGCGTGTTGCTATGCTATAGGTCTATTGAGCTATTTGTCTGACGCATGATCACTGACGCCACATTTCTGAATGAACAAGTCACTTCCACTACAAGGGACTTTCCACTCCCTCAAGAAACGCCTGGTTTTCTGACAAAAGCCACAAAATAACTTCTGGAAACATGTAAATGATAAAATGCCATATTCATTTTAAAATTATGGTGCTCCACTACAAAACTAGTGCACAACCACATTATGATTATGATATGAAAAATTATAAATGAGTTATGATAAAACTTTATAATAAGGTCAATTTGTTAGTTAGTTAATGAAAAATACTACTAGTTTAGGTCCATTGAATAATATTAACAGATGTAACATATGATTTTAGCAATGTAGTAAATCTTGAAATTGATCCTGCAACATAGTGTCGGCCCAGATCTGGCCCACATCTGGTACATGTGGATTCAACGCGTACCAGATGTGGGCCGGATCTGGGTCGACACTATGTTGTAATAAATGCAGTCCCATTTTATATTAAGCGTCTTTAACTAGAAGTAACATTAAACAAGGGTGAAATTACTAAATGTATTATACTCAAATCAACTCAATTTAATCGAGCTGAGGTAAATAAAATTAAGTACATTCAACTAGATGTGTATCAAATGATTATTTTAAATGTTAGTACATAGTACACATAGTACTAACATTTAAATTAATCATTTGATACAGTGCTTATTATGTACATAAATGTTTTTACATTGTACTTATTTTTTGAAGTATAATAAAGACACCTAATTTAAAGTGTGACCATAATTATTTTATTGCATGTTGGCTAATACCAAACTAATAGAACTACAAATACAATTTCAATATAAATAATGAATTAATTCATTATAAATGAAGTCCAAATACAAGCTCAGTTTTATGCAAATTTATTTAAATAAATACATCATGAAATAACTTAATACAACATTGGTATTCGCAGCATTCCTTTGGAAAAATAAATAAGATGCATTTACACGTACATATCCAGAGCCTTATCGAGGTGGTTAAGAAAGTCCAAGGATTCAGTCTTGAGTGTTTTTTGAGGGTTTTTTCTTGTTGAAATCATTGCAGGTTTACTCTTCCGAAGACCTTCACAGACCAGCTCAACCACAGTCCTTATTCTGAGAACATGGGCTCCTTTCAGACATGCTTTGGTCCAAACTTCAAGATTCAGTTTGCTGTATCTCTAAACAAAACAAAGGGGAGAATAAGTTTTCCTAAATACTGTATATAAACCAAAACATCACTGAACTATAAAGCCTCTATTCAATTGATAGCTTGT
This sequence comes from Gila orcuttii, assembly GCA_026230005.1. Classification (NCBI taxonomy): domain Eukaryota; kingdom Metazoa; phylum Chordata; class Actinopteri; order Cypriniformes; family Leuciscidae; genus Gila; species Gila orcuttii. Next base: position 21,842,191 of record JAPDVR010000025.1, read on the forward strand.
ATTTCAGATCAAATAATTGTCCAACTCAATTATAGACTACTAACGTCAAACAATTGAAAAATAAAGGTTCTTTATTGGCATTATGCCACTTTAACATCCATGGAATCTTTCCATTCCACAAAAGTTTATTTAGAATAAGGTTCTTTAGATAGTAAAAAAATGGTTCTTTTAAGAACTGTTTACTGAAAGGTTCTAAATAACCAAAAATGGTTCTTTAATGGCATTGCTGCGAAAACCCAACTTTGGAACCTTTATTTTTAAGACAAATACATAGATAAACATCATTTCTTTCTCACCATGTATGTGTTGGATTGGACACATCTCACGGTGCTCTAGCCTCGCATCTCTCTTGCTGTCCCAGAGAAGGGTTCTCCGATTCCTGGCGTGTTTTAAAGTCCTGAATGGCTTTTCGGTTCTGAAAGTCAATCAGAGCCATTGTGATCACGGCATTCCAGCAGTTCTCCTCGCCCGAGCACCTAAAGTCAATCTCCTTATTGTCTGTAGTCACAATCGTGAAGTAGACGAACTTCCCAGTGCGCTCCACACAGTCCACCTTCTTAATGGACTGCAGCTTGAGCTCTTTGCTCCTGTTCTTCTTCTGGTTATCGGTGTAGATGTTCAGGCTGTCCGTGGTGAGAACGCACGTCTTCCTCTTCCAGAACTGAAGGAGATTATCGCTCCTCTTTTCCAGCTCTCCTTCCTTCAGGACGTGGGAGATCTCAGAGCCCGTCATTTCGGTGGCGTTTTGACTGATCTTTGGGTTATGGACGAAAAGACAAGAATACGAATGTCCAAGAGCTTCGTATAATCTCCGCTGAAGTCTCCGGCCGACTGTGTGTTTCTTCATGCGTGCGTAAGATCCAGACAGACTTGTGTAGGTTTGAGGAGGAGAACGGGACCTTTTTTAAGCCTCCGCAGCCCGGCCCACATGACGTCACGTCAACTGTTGCTCGAGTATCAATGAAAGCGCGTGGGCGACAGGGGACTCAACATGTCAGAACTCAACGAGACCATTAAAACCATATCTGAAGAATCTGAATCAAACTAATCACATCAAACAAAACGAATCAAACAAAAACGTCAATATATATTTTTAAATATTATAATAAACAATTATATTTGATTAAATAATGAATCATGAATAATGAAATTCTATGGTAATTATTTGCAAATTATATTAAATATTTTTATTTTAGTTTACTTTATTTTTTTTATTTTTTAAAGCCAACAAGTGTCCAGCATAGGCTACTGTACATAGGAACTCCTGCAGTCCTAATTACTGTAAAAGGTATCCCAGGATGCACCTCATGAAGTTGGTCCAGACTGCAGAGATAGAATTTAAACAAAGAAAAATATAAGACGAAATTGCATATATATATATTGTAATATATATATATTCCACTATTCGCTTCACTTGTGATTGGTCATAATATTTTGGATCATCCGTGTATGCCTAAATGATATATGCATTATAAATAAGAGAAAATGACCTCTAAAATTATCATTTAAAAAAAACGTCTGGCAAATACATTTTAAATAAATAATTTTAATATACATAATTCGCATATTTCCATTTTTTGTTATTTCAGTTTTCTAAAATAGTAAAGAGTCTTTTAATCATAACTACAGATAACTATGGATAGATGCATATCATGATGGTTATAAATATGGATAATATGAGGATAGTTTGTATAATAAGGGTTTTAAGGGTTGGTGTGATGCATTATGTAATTTTACAACTATTCCTCAAATATAGGAGTTGACTAACTTATTAATGAAGTAATATAAAGTGTGACTGTTCATTTTGATGAAGTGTGTTTATGCCATATTATTAAGTCATTTCCGCTACATTTCATTTTTGAAATCAGCAGTTCCAAAATCCAATCTTAATAGACTGACAGTGCTATCAAACATGCTTTGATGAACCATCTTACACTCTCCTTTCATTTCCTCCAAGTGGGATGTTTTATGGAAACGGCCAGTGTGTGTGTGTGTGTGTGTGTGTGTGTGTGTGTGTCATGTCTGTCGGATGACTCACACTGATAACAGAGGGAGGACTCCTGCCAAACAAGGAGTTCTGGGATTTTACACACCTTATTCCAGCTCTGGCCATAAGTCGCGTTCGGATCTGATCATATTCTTGTATGATCCATTATAACAAGATCAGAGGAAAACCTGCGGCTAGCGGCTGCATTTTTTTTCTGGTTTATTGTCTAACCTCATATTCCAAGAAAGGCATTTTGTCCTCTAGAACCCATTATGGTTTCCAGTGGGTGTGTTTTGATTCCAGGCAGTGACCTCATTATTTGTGGGAAGTCATATCAAGGTTTTGGGACATAAGTGGGATGATGGTTGGGATCTGAGAAAGGAAGTTTAGACTGGTTTAGAAGAAGAAACACATTTCACCTCGTTGATTAATTTCCAGAGAAATGAAAGAGGGACTAGTTTGTTGCCTCATAGACTGAATGATTTGGATTTTAATCTGGTTTAACCAATCAAGTCTGTTCAAGTTTATGGCTGTCCGGTTTATGAATAACCACAATGATGTGATTCATACTGTAATCAGTCTCCACCTTCACTTCACAAAAGCTTCTTAAGTTGCTCTAATTCAATAAATCAAGCCACTGTTAAATAAGTATGTCACTGTGTATAGTGTAAAAAAATAATCTAGTTTAACCCTAGAATGCATAAAGGGGGTCAAATTGACCCGTATGCATTTTGACACAATTCTGACTCAACATTATTTTTGGATATGCTTTTGTCAATAATTATATATATTTTAAAAACCTCAAAGCTCTTGTGACATTTTTGTTTTTGTTGCTCTGAGCCAAGAATTTGCCTCAGACACAATATGCATATCTCCATACTTTACTGAACAAAATTATAAACACAATACTTTTGTCTTTGCCCCCATTTTTCATGAGCTGAACTAAAAGATCTAAAACTTTTTCTATGTACACAAAAGGCCAATTTCTCTCAAATATTGTTCACAAATCTGTCTAAATCTGTTAGTGAGCACTTCTCCTTTGCCGAGATAATCCATCCACCCCACAAGTGTGGCATATCAAGATGCTGTGATAAATCTGTGGCGTTTTGCTGTGTGATAAAACTGCACATTTTAGAGTGGCCTTTTATTGTGGCCAGCCTAAGGCACACCTGTGCAATAATCATGCTGTCTAATCAGCATCTTGAGGTGGATGGATTATCTCAGCAAAGGAGAAGTGCTCAGTAACACAGATTTAGACAGATTTGTGAACAATATTTGAAAGAAATAGAAATAAACATATTTTTATATTTTTAATGTGATGTAAGTATAATTAAAGGGGCTATGTGTAGTTTTTAGCGGCCTCTAGCGGTGATGTTTCAGATTGCAACTAATTTTTACAAGAGCGCTCGTACGCGTGCTCGAACTCAAGAGCGAGCACTCATGGTACTGGCCACACTGAGACTTTCAACACACCGGAGAAAGCATCACAATAGGGATGAAAGCCAACTTCGGGTCTGTTTTATACCTAAATATATACCTATATCTAAAACAAAGCGGAAGTCTCTCCATAATTCAAACGCTCTGCCGATGTTGATCCGTGTTTTCGTCCGAAGTTGATCCGATTCACGTTTGGCCTGACGAGCTTCAGCAGATAAAACTTTTATATATATATATATATATATATATATATATATATATATATATATATGTGGAGTTTGTGTTGGAGTCTGTGTTGTGCTGGAGGCAGGTCGTCTTTTGGTGTTATCAGACTCCATGTAGTTAGCTGCAGTGCCGTCGCATAATATAAAAAGGAGAGAGGCTCGGGAGCGCGCATGTACGTCACATCCGATGGATTTCGCGGTAAATCCGACCCGGAGCCTTCACATAGAAATAGGAATAGCCTACTGGCCTTCAGAGGTAATAGCAAAACCCGACAAGTGGATCATTGTAATGTGTGATTACAACCCCTTCACACACAGGCAATAAAAAAAGGATTCATTTTAGAAGAAAAGCTACATATAGCACCTTTAAAATATTTTAGTAAATTTAATATAATGTAAATTAATTAAATATAAAAAAATATGCAATTGTAAATATTTAAATAATTTAATATTTAGTGAAATATGTATTTGTATCTATCATATTAATAAACATTTACATAACATATCATATAAATAACAGATGTATTTTGGTCCAGTGCTGTTGTTGACTAAAGCTAAAACTTAAAATGGTTTCTGTTAATTGAATAAATCTGAAAACTTAAAAAACTTGAAACTTAAACTTAAAAACTTGGCAAATAAGAGGAATAAAATAAGTTGTAAATAAAATTACTACAACTAAAATAAAAATAAATTCAAGCTAAATAAAAAAATATATATATAAAAAAGACAAAAGCACAGCAATATTAAACTGAAAAAAAAACTGAATATACAAATAAAAGCTAATTCAAAATATTAATAAATTTTTTAAAAACCTTTCTGGCAAATATAACCAAAGTCAAAAGGCAAGATCCAAAATCAAGGGATACAACAATTGCAATTATTAAATGTGCAAAAATACAAATTAACGATACTCTTGGCGAAGGTGATATAATAGCATTATATAAAATGTTTATACATTTCATCAGATGTTTCCAGAATATTTGACACTTGATGTTGCAAAATATAGTGTAGAATTCAGTCCAACACAAAAAGGTGTTCTTCAAATCAGGACAAATCACCTTTGTATATCAAAATATATCATTACATTTTATACATCACTGTACTGCAGTATCATTGCAGTAATATTCCTAGCAGAACCAAAATGAGGAAAATATGCCAGTGAAACCAAGCTGAATGGATTGGACACAGTTATGAGATGCCATTATTTATGATGAAACCAGTGAAAGGCCAGAGCCACAAAAACACTGCAGCTGTTACCTGACGCTTCTCCGGCAGGATTCCTCGACTGTCAAACCCCTATCTCTCTCAAGAGCTCTCCTCTACAATTGTTTGGGAGACCTATTTTTGGCAGCTTGATCTCCAAGCTTGATCTCTCAGGAAAAAAAAGCTTCAGCTCTTTCCTCACTCATAAACGTATGTAGCACTCTTGGCCAGAATGCCCAGCGAAGAGTCCCAGTAGTTATTTGAAGCATTGTTCAGATAAGCCAGAGCAAGTGCTGCCATATCGTGGGAAAAAGAACAAATGGCGCAAACGTCCAGGAGAGGCATGAGAAACTATTGTGAAACAATGCACAGGGATGAGAAGTGCTGACACATGTGGGTCAGGAAGCCAAGTGCCTTAACAAAGCCTGATAGCTTTTAATATAAACCTAATTCACCATAGACAAACCACTGGGACTATATCAATCCAGGAAAATGCCTGAATAAATGATAATAGCACTTTTGACAAATCTGTACATCTTTGGTAAGATCTTTATTAAATGAACCACTGGTTTGAGAAGGAACTGAATGAATGAGGGATCTCTGAACAGGGATCTACTAACGGAGTGAACGACAGTGGACATGTCGTTTGTTTAGATCAGCATGTGAGACAATTTCATATTTTAAATAATTTAAGAACATCATTTAAAATCATTATTGATGTCTTTTTTTGGGGGGGGGGTTGATAAACACTGTCAGCTCTTACGAAAAAGAAGTGTATTCAAGTGTGCTATTATTATACTTCTTTTGAACTAAAAATAAGTATAATTTCAGTCTACTTTTTATTTACTTCTCAGAAAATATACTTTATGTATTTCTCAGAAATATGGCCTACTTAAAATTGCACTTAAGTATACTTGACTTATACTGACAGAAAGGTCTAAGTATATTTGCCTCAATCTTTTGATTGAGATACACTTGAAAGTATAATTGAAGGGATTGTTCACCCAAAAATGAAAATTCTGTCAGTATTTACTCACCCTCATGTTGTTCAACCCTGTAAGACCTTCGTTCATCTTCGGAACACGAATTAAGATATTTTTGATGAAATCTGAGAGCTGGATCACTCCTCCATACTAGTCCATAGGCTTCTTCAGGGATTGACACTTGTTCCCCGAAAAGTTATTAAAGACATCGTTAAAATAGTCCAAGTGACTACAGTGGCTCAATCTTAAGTTTATCAAACGGCGAGAATACTTTTTGTGCTAAAAAACAAACAAAAATAACGACTTTATTTCAACTATTCATTTTCTTCTCTCTGGGCCTCGAGTCAGTTCACTAGTGTAATAGCGTAAGCTTCTGTTGTTGTACGTCACACGCATCACACACATGACCAGCGTCAGCCAATAGTGAGCCTACGTGTGACGTAGCTCTACGCAATCACACTACGTTAACTGACTAGAGGCCCACAGATCTTGGAGCCACTTCCCTATTTAGGGGCTGTTTACACGACATCGGTTTCACCTGAAAACGAAAAACTTTTTATGCGTTTTGGCTGTTCATCATTACTGTGGAATTCTGGGGGGCTGAAAACGCACAATTTTTGAAGTTTAAGTTTTTGAAAACAATACCGTTATCATCTCTGTGTAAACTATATAGGTGTGAATTTGAGAAAACGGTGACGTCATGCGCGCAGTGTCTCTCTACAAAGTGACATCACCAACTACTGGCCTGGCATGAATAATACAGCGTTTTTAACTGTTCTCGTGGATTCGTGTGAACGAGGATCGTTTTGACAATGTTGTCGTCTGTATGAAGGAAAAAACATTTATGTTGATTTATGTTGACAATAATGATTCTCAAACGACTCGTCAGATGAATCAATCTCTCAAAATCCCTCCTTTCCGCGAGCTACTCTGCTCTGATTGGCCAGACAGCTCAGTTTGTTTTGACTGGTCTACCACGTACAGCGCGCGCGTTGAAAAATAAAAACGGCATTGCCATAACAACGTCAGCTGTCCTGAGGCTTCCTACACCGTAAACTAAACACAGTTACGAACAATGATGTAGATTTCCGATGATAAAACATTGGAAGAACTAGTTATTCAACCCAAACCTCCGTCGCAAGGACGACTCGAGCAGTACGTTTCTCAGTGATACGCTACTCAGTTTGAGGAACATTATGAGATGTTGCAACTGTAATTCCTCACCATCAGCATTAACAAGTGCATGTCCATCAACAAACCAATTATTTTACTTGTACTTATTTATTTACAAAGTATTTTTTAAATTTATTGCGGTGAACATGTGGAAACTGTTTCAATAACAGCGTATACCTAAGCCGAGCTCTAGTGTGAATGACTGATGTAACATAAACATTGGTAAAAGCAGCCATATCACCCTGTAGCCCAAGACTGGTTGCCCACTGAAGCTAAGCAGGGCTGAGCCTGGTCAGTACCTGGATGGGAGACCTCCTGAGAAAACTAGGTTGCTGCTGGAACATGTGTTAGTGAGGCCAGCAGGGGGCGCTCACTCTGTGGCCAGTGTAGGTCCTAACGCCCCAGTATAGTCGGGGACACTATACGGTCAAAGAGCACCGGGCTTCGGATGAGACGTTAAACCGAGGTCTTGCCTCTCTGTGGTCATTAAAAATCTCAGGATGTCCTTCGAAAGAGTATAGGGGTGTAACCCTGGCATCCTGGCCAAATTTGCCCCTTGGCCTCTGTCCATCATGGCTTCCTAATCATCCCCAAGTTATGAATAGCTTCATCACTCTGTCTCCTCTCCACCAGTAAACTGGTGTGTGTTGGGTGTTCTGCCGCAATATGGCTGCCGTCGCATTATCCAGGTGGAAGCTGCACATTGGTGGTGGTTGAGGAGATTCCCCCTTCCATATGTGAAGCGCTCTGAGTACCCAGAAAAGCGCTATATAAATGTAACGAATAATAATAATAATTCTTATTATTAAAACAAATCTTGAAATTAATTTTAACCACTGATTCTTCACATGCTCGTCCTTGGGCAGTGAAAAAAAAACTGGCTTTACCTTCACATTGTATGTAGAGCACAGCGTCTTCTCAACATGATGCTATCCAGTATCCACAGGAATCAGCTGCAGTGTTTGAGGTTCAAGTTTTCCCTGGAGTCTGCCCGCGCAATAAGTGGGGCGGGCAGAGGTCACAACGAAATGGCTTATGACTTGTTTGAAAAACGATTCATTTCATTGACTCAGAGTCAACTCTTACTTTTGAAAGAAAATAACTTTATAAACGGTGCACTTTCAGAATTAAAACTTTGCAGGATGTTTTCATTCACTTAAAACTATGTTACACACTACATGAAAGGTAATTTTCAAAAAATCCATAATAGGGGCACTTTAAACACTATGTTGGTGATTTTAAAAAAGGAATAAGAACACTTATTTGGTGAACGACGCGTTCCGATTGCGTTCAGTGATTCAATGAATCGCTCAAAAAGACTCGTCGCCATCTACAGGCCACTGCGATTTAACCTGAATAAAGAGTTACTGAACAAATCCATCTTTTTGGTGAATGGATTCACAATTCAAGTTAGGCTACTGGAATGAACCATAATGTCCTTAAAAGTTATGCTGAGCAATGACAAAATGGAGAAAACAAAACATGTTTGCTCGTTTGTGAGGAAAACGTTTATGATGTTTAACACTATTTCTGGTATAAAAAAAAAAAAGGATCAGTGATTCAATGACTTGCTCAAAATGACTATTTATACTGCACAAAATGTTACTATAATATACCATGCATAAAATTAGGGAATGATCATTAGCATTAAAAAAGACCCTTAGATTAGTTGTACGTGGCAGTTATAATAACACAATTCACACTGACAGCATATTATGTTTATGAAGTGGCATTTGACAATCGACAGTGGTCAATCGTATGACTTTTTGTCTTTTGGAAACTTCATCTTTCTGTTTTACTTTTTTACAATCAAACAAGCTTCGCATATTTAGCATACATGGGGAACAGCAATGACATTGCAGAATGGTTAAAGAAACACTGATTAGTAAAAAGATCTCCTGGCTGATGGTGTTTATCTAATTTTATTTTATTCCCAGGTAGGAGTGACTTGTGAACTAGTGAGGGTAAACCCTTAATTCATAAAGCTTAGAAGGCCTGTTCCTCGAATTGTATTGTAGTCTGCTTTGTATACAGAGCAGGACAAGCAAATAATAGAACTACTTAACTATTGTTTCAATATAAGCATATAATAAGCCCTGACATTTTCATAAATAAGCTAACATCACCGACTGACTCAACATGTATATCTGAGATTAGCTGTACCGGTCTGTTTAGTTTATTATGTAAGTCTAATTAATGATGTCTTTTTAATCCATAAACAAAAAAAAAAAAGAAAAAACAAAAAAAAGAAAAAGATATACATAAGATTGATTAATTTAAGGGATGATTTACCCACAAATGAGTTTGGTCATCATTTACTCAGCAGCATGTCATTCCAAACCTGTGGTTTTCTTCTTAGAACACAAAATAGATATTTTGAAGAATGTTTCAACTGTTTTTGCCCATACAGTTATAGCGAACACATAGTATTGAGATACTGTACTTAGTTTTTCTGCAATATAAATTGTGAAATAAAAAATGCAGGTGTTTTCACTAGAGTACTATGGAAATAATTAATCCTTCTAGAATAGATGGGGGGGATTCTGGTCTTTTTACTCTGAAGACTTTTGAGTGTGAGTGTGTCCCCAGATGCCCCCACAAGCATGCCAATATCCAAAATCCTTGTTCTTGTGGGGACATTTTTTGGTCCCCATGAGGAAAACAGCTAATAAATCATACTAAGTGATGTTTTTTGAAAAACATTTTTTTTGTAAAAATGCAGAAAGTTTTGTGTGATGGGTAGGTTTAGGGGTCGGGTTAGTGTAAGGTGATAGAATATACAGTTTGTACAGTATAAAAATCATTATGTCTATGGAAAGTCCCCATAAAACATGAAAACACAAAAATACAACATGAGTGTGTGTGTGTGTGTGTGTCCCATACTTGTAGAACTGAACAGTTACAGAAAAACTTTTTGACTTAATCAATACAACTATAAATAATAATAGTTATTATCATCTCTACGTTGAAATTCTCTGTACGGACAAACAACTGCCTGAAACTGCCTCTATAGTCAACACAATATAAATTCTAGTAATCAATTTAAATATGTCAAACACCATGGGTCCCTCAGCCCGGGGCCCTGGGCTTAAACCCAGGTAAGCCTGTGCATTAATGTGGCCCTGGATGGAGACCAAATAGCACTGAAATAATCAGACAGATGTTTGTTGTGTTTAGATCTGCGGGAGCACACTGTACACAGTAGTAATGTATTTTTATACCCAGTGACGGCATCTGTCAACAGAGATAAAGCAGCGTCATCCGTGGCAGCTGTGTGCGGTAATACGCTGGGATAAAGATTTACGTAAACTACCAGATGGAGACAAACTGAATAACTGGTATATCATTTTCCATAACAGAGATCTTAATAGCACTTCATTGTGTTTTGTTTTACAGTATTGCAGTCATTTCCCGTTAATTATAAGCGCAGCTTGAGTTATGGCGCCTCCTTGCACTATCAGACATCTAGATGCCACAATAAAGCACTTATTTTAGTGTCGCCCATCCGAGACAGAACACAAATCTCTCTGTTGAGCTCTTAGTGACGGTTGTTTACGCTGTGGGACATTACAGGACCTCACACAAGGGGTTCAATGGCTCTAGTGGTCAAGCAAACCGGGCAGCCATAAGGCAAAGGCAGTATCACTACAAAGGGCAGCTGGGGAAGAAACGTAGGGGTTCTTGTAAAGTGTGACTTGAAGGAAGGATTTAGGACTTCAAACTTAAAGCTCTTGAATGTGTGGTGTTAAGTGGTGTTAATCCACTGAGGACAAACACATAAAACTCAGAGACAAAACACAAGGCGTTGTGGGATAACAAAGGATTCCACTTTTCATGAATAAGGTACAAATTTGGAGTTCCATTACATTAAAGCAATAAAAAAACACAAATCAGTTTAGAGCTAAGTATTAAATGTTAGATAATTAACATAAAACTAACATAGTATGAAAAAGTTTCACATAACCATGTTAAAAATCAACCCTGTTACTGCATGATTCTTCCACCCCTTAATAAATAATGGAAAATTCTGAAAAATCGTGACACCCAGGAAGTTTCATAATTTGGATAAACAATTTTCTTACATAAAATGAACTGCATCTAAGTGTCAACAATAATATAACAAAGTTAAAATCAACACCGCATGATTTTTTTTCCACACTAATTCTATAAAACTGAGACATCCAGAAAGTAACATATTGTGCATAAACAATTATTTAATGTATAAATGAACACAGGATGAAAAGTGGCTTTATCATATAACAGTATTGAATTCAACCCAGTTACTGTCTAATTTCCACTTATTAAAAATAGATAATTCCACAAAAATTCGACACCTAGGAAGAAAGAAACATTATTTAGATAAACAATAATCTAACATAAAATTTACATGGCATGTAAAGTGGCAGCAATAATATAACAGTGTGTTACAATCTGTTACCGCACCATTTATAAAACTGACACCCAGTAAGTAACATCATTTGTATAAACATTTGTATTTATGATCACAGCATGAAACAGCATTAAATTCAACCCAGTTACCGCATAATCCACCTTATTAAAAATGAATCATTCCATAAAATGTTGACACCTAGGAAGTAAAAATTTGGATAAACAGTTATTACATAAAATTGACACATCATGTAAAGTGGCAGCAATAATATGTTATATTATACTTATTATATATATATAAACGCCACATTCTGAAGACTCCTCCTTACATGTGTGTAACGGGAGGGAGACGAAGCCATGAATGTGACATTTAAAACTATGGGGGTGTTTGAACTTTCTCCAAGTCAAAAGAGCAAACTGGATGACAGATTCTTTGTTTGGTCTTTATATGAAGTTGTTCGGTCTGTTATAATACATTTATAGATACAAAAATGGAGAAAAAGTCAAATTAGTGTAGTGGAAAGTACTACTTCCTTTAATTTAAGCCCACACAACCCATAAAATATGCTTTCTTAATTCGTATGCATCAAAAATCACAAAATATTTCTCCACACCGCAATTAAATATCATTACCCCCATAAAAGTGCAATACGTAATTTTTGTTGTCTATTTCAATGGTATGATGTGGTCTTAGACTTTATACTGACACCTATCAAAAGTTTTTTGAAAATAAGAGTTTTAAAAAGATCAAAATAAAGTAGTATTCAGCTGGTCATGTGATCCCAACATGGCCGCCACCATGAGGGTGGACCACCCTTACATGGAACAGCTTGTAGCCTTTTAAAAAGACTTGACTCTTCATCAAAAGTGATTTACATAATTTAATTTGTATACATTTAAGAAAGTACTATTCATTTTTTTTATGCATTTTTAATCAGAGACATGCCAATATTTGCATATCACACCGTGAGAATATTTTTAACTGCTTTCACGAAAAATGACAATAATGTCATTCCAACCATGCCATGATGATATAAAACAGCAGTGAACAATGGAGACAAATGCTGCTCATTCCACTCTTTAGTATAAAAACGTTTTAAGATAACTTAAAAAGAACTGCCGAAAGAAAGCAGAGCATGAGGTGCGAAAGTGGGAATGATACCGCACAGAACCGATCCCGGTTTATGGAATCTAAACCAGCGGATTACACACTTGAGAAAGTACTAGGAGAATGCCAGGAAGTATTTGACACAAAGCCGCCTCACATTGGTGAAGTAGTTCATGAGCGCTGCACTAGAGCTGTCAGTGTTGAGATTCCACACATATCTGACAGTTTATGGAATGTGGTTCGGTGGGGGATCAGCTTCCCAATAATTTCCACCTAATTGCACTCACATTGTAATTATAGCCCTCAATGGATATTTCAAGCATTCAAACTCTCTTAAACAGGACAACATACACTACCAGTCAAAAGTTCTGGATCGGTAATGTTTTTAAAAAGAAGTCTCTTCTGCTCAACAAGGCTGCATTTATTTGATAAAACAAAAACAAAAAAACTAGTAATATTTTTAAATATTATGACAATTTAAAATAACTGTTTTCCATTTGAATATATTTTAAAATGCAATTTATTCCTGTGATGGCAAAACTGAATTTTCAGCATCATTACTCCAGTCTTCAGTCACATGATCCTTCAGAAATCATTTTAATATGCTGATTTGCTGCTAAAAAAAACAACAAAAAAACATTCATTATTATTATTATCAACGTTGAAAACAGTTGTGCACATTTTTTCAGGGCTCCCTGATGAATAGAAAGTTCAAGAGAACAGCATTTATTTTAAATATAATCTTTTGTAACATTATAAATGTCTTTACTGTAACTTTTGATCAATTGAATTCATCTTTGATGAATAAAAGTATTGATTTATTTTATTTCTTTCCCCCAAAAAATAAAATAAAAATTCTTACCGTCCCCAACCTTTAGAACGGCAGTGTTTAATGTTACAAAACCTTTCCATTTCAGATAAATGCTGTTCTTTTGAACTTTCTAGAATCCTGAAATAAAAATGTAAATAACTGTTTTCAACATTTATAATAATGAGAAATGTTTTTTGAGCATCAAATCATCATATTAGAATGATTTCTGAAGGATCATGTGACACTGAAGACTGGAGTAATGATGTTGAAAATTCAGCTTTTATCACAGGAATAAATTACACTTTACTATATATTCACATAGAAACCAGCTGTTTTAAATTGAAATATTTCACAATATTACTGTTCTTTTTTGTATTTTTAATCAAATAAAAGCAGCCTTGGTGAGCAGAAGAGACTTCTTTTAAAAACAATAAAAAATCTTACCGACCCCAAACTTTTTTCTGGTTGTGTATGGTGTAAAATGAGCTTAATGAGTTGTGGAAAGTATGTTACATCATGTAGAACCAGAACATCTTTTCCTGAAGGAAATGTGAACAGTTTGCCTATATGCAAAACCTGGAGCCATGAACCTGAGGTGTTGTACAGTAGGCCCTTGTCAAAGCGTTGATAATAATCTTTTAAGAAAAAGAGCAAGACTTTGCGGCATCACGTCGCACAACATTTAATAGAATTTGTGTCTATTTTGTACAAAATGGAAACAATGCATTACAAACCAAAGAAGTTCCAGATAAGGCTATGGCTTTCACACAGTTCAAACGCAAGGTAAATCTGCAATAGCTTTAAGATCTGCTTGTTAACATTCTCAATACTGTAACTGATGCAATTCTGTGCATGAATGCAAGCAACTCGACACACAACCACATGGCGAAAGAAAATATGGTTGAAATCCCATGTCAACGTGCATGGCATGGATATGCGTTACGTCACGCAAGGATTGGGAATTCGATGACGCCCAACCCTGGAGACAAATCATAAGAATTCTATAACCTCAAACCACATCGTCCAGCAACCGATGAGCAGGACGATTCACATCAAAACACTTTAATAAACTACATTGTAACAGCGTTATCGGATTCAAATTCCAGAAGACAGCAGGCTCATTTTGTTGGCAAAAAAACCCCTGAGTGATGCTACACTGGACGATGCCTTGGAGTTTATATCATCTGGGGAGTGTCCATAAACCAGCTATGTTGCATAAAAGGCTAAGGTTGCAAATGGACGTTAAGAATTCAAAACACATGGCATCTTTGCTGGACCTCAGACACCAGCTCTAGGCAAACATTTTGGAAATATAGAAAAAGTTTCTTAGTCAAAAGAAAAACGTAGTACTTCTTTAATACATTGCGCATTTTGTGGGCTAAATTTTGGAACTTATGAATGAGAACACTGAGGTCATTTCTGTAAAAGTACACAGTAGAGAAATAAACAAACATGCATTTCCTAAACAGTGTTTGGTTTCCTATTGCATTAGTGTGGCGAGTCCACGAGGAAATTAGGCCTGCATCCACATCGTCGAATTGTCTGACGGACAGCCGAGTTGTGCCGTGGCTGTCCGTTCACGAGTCTTACTGCTGTTTGCACTCTGCAGGAGGAGGGTCTTTCTGGAAGAACAAGACGGAGATAAAAGATTAAGAGTATTAATTAAGGCACTGGGGAACAGGAAGTATTTCAATAGTTTAATTTATTCATAATACATACTTGGTTTGGTAAAGGTGAAGTATGAAATTTCTGCACCAGTAGTTGCATGAAACAATTGCAGAAATATTGTTTCCAAAAAGGTTTTGGCACCACCCCTGTCGGTCATTGGTTAGTCCCGCCCCCAAATCATGCTATAGACTGGCTCAGGTATGATGTCAGAACCTGAAAGTCTAATTCGCCGCTGATTCCTTTGAGGTTTTTCTATGGGGTTTGAGAATGGGTTTTTATCCATTTATGAGTAAAATAAAGCCTGTGGTAAACATAACTTAATACACTGACGTTTTGTTCAACAGCGTAAATTACACACACTCACACCCCAAGCTGTCTTATTTAGTTACTTATTAAAAACGTACGTTTTCAAAAATGAACATAACTGCTTCAAAATTCGTGTTTTCGCTATGGATGTGTGTTATTTACGTTGTAGAACAAAACGTCAAAGTATAGTCAAGTTATGTTCACCACAGGCTTTATATTACACACACTATACTGGCTAAAGTATTGGGACACCCCTCCAAATCATTGAATTCAGGGGTTCCAATCACTTCCATGGTCACAGTTGTATAAAATCAAGCACCTAGGCATGCTGACTTTGCCTTTATTAACCCACTGGAGTCCAATGGGTTACTTTTATGATGGATGGATGTGCTTTTTGTAGCTTCAAAAACTCGGGCACTATTCAACGCCATTACAAAGCTGGGAAGAGCCACTGGATATTATTTAACATACACTATATTGCCAAAAGTTTTGGGAAATCATTGAATGGCCACAGTTGTATAAAATCAAGCACCTAGGCATGCAGACTGCTTCTACAAACATTTGTGAAAGAATGGGTCGCTCTCAGGAGCTCAGTGAATTCAAGAGTGGTACCGTGATAGGTTGCCAAATGTGCAATAAGTCCATTTGTGAAATTTCCTCACTTCTAAATATTCCACGGTCAAATGTTAGTGGTATTTAGAGTAACAAAGTGGAAGCAATTGGGAACAACAGCAACTCAGCCACGAAGTGGTAGGCCACATAAAATCACAGAGAGGGGTCAGCACATGCTGAGGTGTGCAGAAGTCGCCAACTTTCAATAGCTACAGACCTCCAAACTTCGTGTGGCCTTCAGATTAGCTCATGAACAGAACATCACGCTTCTCTGTCTGGTATAAATCAGTGGTGTAAAGCCACCGCCACTGGACTCTAGAGCAGTGGAGACGTGTTCTCTGGAGTGATGAATCCCGCTTCTCTGTCTGTCAATCCGATGGACGAGTCTGGGTTTGGCAGTTGCCAGGAGAACGGGACTTGCCTGACTGCATTGTGCCAAGTGTAAAGTTTGGTGGAGGGGGGATTATGGTGTGGGGTTGTTTTTCAGGGGTTGGGCTTGGCCTCTTAGTTCCAGTGAAAGGAACTCTTGATGCTTCAGCATACCAAGACATTTTGGACAATTTCAACTTTGTGGGAACAGTTTGGGGATGTTCCTGTTCCAACATGACTGCGCACCAATGCACAAAGCAAGGTCCATAAAGACATGGATGACGAGTTTGGTATGACTGGCCTACACAGAGTCCTGACCTCAACCCGATAGAGCACCTTTGGGATGAATAAGAGCGGAGACTGCGAGCCAAGCCTTCTCGTCCAACATCATGCCTGACCTCACAAATGCGCTTCTAGAAGAATGGTCAAAATTTCCCATAAACACACTCCTAAACCTTGTGAAAAGCCATCCCAGAAGAGTTGAAGCTGTTACAGCTGAAAAGGGTGGACCAACTTCATATTAAATTATAGGATTTAACATATTAAGAATAGGATGTCATTAAAGTCCATGTGCATGTAAATGCAGACGTCCCAAAACTTCTGGCAATATTGTGCAAATCGAAAAAGCCTATTATAAAACCCCATAGGAAAATCACAGAGGAACCAGCGGTGATTTAGTCTTCCAGGTTCTGATATCATACCTGCACCAGTCTATTAAGCCAGAGGTTAATATGTCATGCCAAGTAATTTACTGTGAAAAATGTATGTACTTCACCTTTCAGGTTAATTTAGAATTGAGAAGTTTAGTCTTCAATGTCCAAGAAAAACTTCACAAATGTCATTTTCACACTTTTGTTTGTCCAATTCCAAGTTTGATTGTCCTGTCCTTCTGTCTGATCTGCTTTTAAACTTACGTTTACAGAGAACTTGTGCGAAATACTTCCACCAAAGTACTACTAGAAAGTAGTGATGTGCGAGACTATTCGAGTAAACTGTGTTTCTATTGCTAATCAATCTGGAGCATAAAACAAAATAATTTAATTTTACCTCTGATCTTGTATGTACTCGTTATATACAGATTTAAAGGGGAATCCTAACGAACAGAATACCCTTAAATATTGTATAGCTGCCAGTATACATCAAGCTTTTAGTACCGTTTATGTGTACAGCTACTTTTCATACACGAAATGTGTGTTCAAACCCGGATGCACAAGAAGTTGCCGTTGTAAAGAACAAAGCTAACTTGGTGTGTGGACTTTTTTTTTTTATGTGAGGAATATTGTTTATATATTGTTATATATTATATATTATAATATTGTTACCGACACAGTGCTGTACGGTTTGGACCGTCTCTGCTTGTTTGTAATGCAAGGGTAAATAAAGGACTGTGTCATCGAGTGATAGCCAGTAAGCTAGTCTTAAATAGCCTGTGCATAGAACTTCATCTTTAATAACATGAGATTTTGGTCAAATAACAGAAAAACTTCGCGGCCACATAGCTACAATAAACTTTATAACCTGTAAGTTGATGAAAGCGTAATGCGATGCACTTACTGCCTCTGTTACTCGTTCTGATGATGGACAAAAAACATGCATGTTCGATATTCTACAAAGTTCGCTGGTTGTAACTCCATTTGAGCTTGATTTTGGTAAAATGTTAATATGATGACAAGTGTTTGACCATATAAAGCCACAATATCAACTTTGAAAACAGTGTTTAACTATTACAAAAAGTGTTTTTCCCATGTTTCGAAAAGTTGTGTTTTTGGAGATACAAGGTTTCCACCCGACATCGACTATATATGACCTATTTTTCTGCGGCATTCATTATGAGATTTGATGGTTTGATTCATAGATTTAAGTAGGCTATTTCAAATAGATATTCATATTCAGGCCGTTTTTTGACTGCTTTTTGATCTTTGTTAGACTAGTCTGTTACAAAAGTTCTATTTAAACGTTAGTGAAAGTAGTTGTGCAATCTTTACTAAACATTATTGATCATTGTCTAACATCAACAAAACCTGATATCTGTATGGTAGAAAGTTTTATGAAAGAAAAATAACATTTATTTTTATTACTATTTTAAATTAGCAAAGACACATGTAAATGTACATAATTACTAGTAGTAACATAGTTACTCAGCTACAGACAGCGGTTCACGTGAACCGGATTCCAGTCTGCTGTTTTCGAACCAAACTTAACAGTCAGTTAACCTTTGATCCACACACAACCCTCTCATGTGAAAGTGACATAAGAGTGAAAGCAGAGGAGAGAGACTAGAATAAAAATAAAGGGAAGATGGGAAAGATTGATAGGAAAGAGAGCCACATCCCTTCTGGTGTCTCTTACCTAGAAATGCATGAAGTGAGAAATAAATTATGCCTGTAAAAGGAAAGTGGAGGAACAAACACACACACAGGTTTACACGTCAGGCATGCAACTGATTATGAGCACCATACAAGTTAATGCTTTCAATCCGGACCACTTCAATCAAACACAGATCAGCAATATATTTCATATTTAAGTATTCAGAGACAGCCATGTTTGGAACAGAACACTACTACGATGTATCCTACAAATGCACATTTCTCAAATTGCTAAAAGTTGAGACATTTTTGAATTAAAATTTTAAACTGTTTCATTTATATATATATATATATATATATATATATATATATATAGTACCAATTTACAATAAGGTTTATTAGTTAACTACATTAGTTAGCATGCACTAATAATGCACTAATATTTATTAATCTTTGTTAATGTTAATTTCAACATTTACTAATACTTTATTAAAATCTTGTTAACATTACTCAATTCACTGTGAACTAACATGAACAAACAATGAACAGCTTTATTTTTATTAAGTAACATTAACAAATATGAACAAATACAATAACAAATGTATTGCTCATGGTTAGTTCAGGTTAGTTAATACATTAACTAATGTTAACTAATGAACCTTATTGTAAAGTGTTACCACTTTTATTTATTTATATTAGGGATGTGACAGTGAGAATATTTTCCATTGCGTTTTTCCATAGGAATGAACTGAAAAAACTCGCACTGCGCCCGTTGACGTGCCGCCGTGCACATTTTAGTTTCGTTTTCAAATTAGTGCCAATACAGGGCGGATTGCTTGAATGGTTAGTTCATTAGCCTATTATTCTTAATGAAAAACACAACAACAAAACAGAGCAATGACAAAGTCGCTTAAATAGGCGCTTTTACATTTCGCTTTGAAACCAAATATTCTGCAGTCACCTTGTTAGTCAGCTCACTCTCGTGATGAATGAAACCTGACTCCTGCTGCGACTCTCGTTCGGCTCACCATTTATTAAGCAGACAAGTTCAGTTTAATAGTGTCTGTTCTCTAACTGAATTAAATTTTAGAAAAAAAAAAATCTAATTGACGGTGCCGCGGTGGGCAAGTGATGTAACCGGTGTTGCTTCTGAGCACATATACACACACACATACATATACATACACATATATATATATACATACATATACATACATACATATATATATATATATATATATATACACACACACAGTATGGCAGCATAAAGTATGTGCTAATTTTCCAGTATTCTATTTCAAACAGCCTAATATCCTAGCAGAACTTGCAGAAATTGATTAAAACTTTAAATATTAAGGGGTCTGAAATCTCACCCCAAAATTACATTGCTCAAATTAATCAATTGCAAAAACAGAGGATTTAAATTCTCACCGTGGGGTCACAATCTCCCTCATCCTCTTCATCACCTTCCTCATCAAGGTCCTGAATGACAATAACATTTTGCTTTTTAATTTTTTATTGCCCAAAAATAAATAAGGCAGTCTATCAAATGATTCTCACCTCCTCCTCTCCCTCTTCAAGATCCTCCTCTTCAAACTGCAAAACAGTATGGAATTACAGAAATATTATAAATCAAATGAATATTTAATTCAATATTGCCATTGAGGATAATTTATTTGTGATTAAAAATGATCAAAATCAACTGAATAAAACTAAAAAGGTGACCAGTCCCAGGACCTAAGCCTAAAATTAAGTTCCAAAATAAATCCCAATAAAATGAAATACTATATAAACCTTTAAGCCAAAGCAGAGCAAACACTTACATCAAGATATAGAGTATTTAGAAAAAAACATTTTAAAACTGTAATCATTCCCATTTTTCACACGATTATTAGCCAACAGAGCAGACGTACACTATCGTCGTCTTCTAAGGCCTCTCCTGTGAAATAAAGCACGGCTCTGGGAATGACCCTCTCCCGGAAGAAGTGCCCGGTCTCAAAATCTGCAGCCAGAGTGAAGTCCAAGTCTTCATCCTGGACACAAACACATGCACAGTGAGCAGATAACACACTTTTTTCTTTCTTTTTGTGACTTAAAAACTTAAAGGTGTCTTTTACTTTTAACAATAACAGGATTGAAAACAGCATCTCCTCATTTCATTTTAATGAAATGCGTTCAGTGTGTGTGACATGCTTGAGTTTAGAGAAGCTAACTAACAAATCATTGTGGAATGACTGTACTTGTGTTTAAGCAGCTTCACGTACGTTACTATATGAAGAGTTGACCGTAACTGACGCCAGAACTCGTTCAATGTTTCCTGTTTGTGACGTGTTTTCTAAACTTGCGCTACATTGTGTGTTTGTGTAGGCAGCTAAAAGATGTGTACTGAATATCGCAATGATTCACATGTTTACAAACACAACAAAACACTGAGAACGCAAGGAAGTCTCACTCACCATTCCATCAGGTGCCGCTAGAAAAGAAAGGAAAAAAGTATTAATACTAGAACAGGAGTAGAAATGGTAAACAGATAATTTAAATTGTGATAATATTTCATAATACATTTTATGGTATTTTTGATCATATATACACTGGCGTTCAAAAGTTTGGGGTCGGTAAGATTTTTTATGTTTTTAAAGTAAGTCTCTTCTGCTCACCAAGGCTGCATTTATTTGATTAAAAATACAAAACAAACCCAGTAATATTGGGAAATATTATTTCAATGTAAAACAGCTGTTTTCTATGTGAATATATAGTAAAGTGTCATTTCTTCCTGTGATCAAAGCTGAATTTTCAGCATCATTACTCCAGTCTTCAGTGTCACATGATCCTTCAGAAATCACTATAATATGATGATTTGATGCTCAAGAAACATTTCTCATTATTATCAATGTTGAAAACAGTTATTTACATTTTTTTTTAGGATTCTTTGATGAACAGAAAGTTAAAAACAACAGCATTTATTTGAAATAGAATCTTTTGTAACATTATAAATGTATTTACAGTCACTTTTGATCAATTTAATTCCTCCTTGATGAATAAAAGTATTGATTTATTTTATCTATTTCCCCCAAAAAATAAAATAAAAATTCTTACTGACCCCATTAGAATGATTTCTGAAGGATCATGTGACACTGAAGACTGGAGTAATGATGCTGAAAATTCAGCTTTGATCACAGGAATAAATGACACTTTACTATATATTCACATAGAAAACAGCTGTTTTACACTGAAATAATATTTCACAATATTACTGGGTTTGTTTTGTATTTTTAATCAAATAAATACAGCCTTGGTGAGCAGAAGAGACTTACTTTAAAAACATTCAAAATCTTACCGACCCCAAACTTTTGAACGGCAGTGTACATACACACACATATACACACATATATATACAAAGTAATATATATATATATATATATATATATATATATATATATATATATATATATATATATATATATATATATACACACACACACATACATACATACATACATATACATATACACAGGTACACCTGTTCAACTGCTTGTTAATGCAAATGTCAGCCGATCAAATGAAGCAACCATTTAGGCTTGTAGACATGGTCAAGACGATCTGCTGAAGTTCAAACTGAGCATCATAATGGGGAAGAAAGGTGATTTAAGTGACTGAGCGTGGCATGGTTGTTAGTGCCAGACGGGACGGTCTTAGTATTTCAGAAACTGCTGATCTACTGGGATTTTCACACACAACCATCTCTAGGGTTTACAGAGAATGGTCTGATGAAAATATCCAGTGATCTGCAGTTCTGTGGGAGAAAATACATTGTTTAAGCCAGAGGTCAGAGGAGAATGACCAGACTGGTCCAGCTGATAGAAATAACCAGTTGACACTCCTGTCAGCAAAAACCGCAGAAAACTGAGGCTGCAATTCACACGGCACATCAAAATTAGACAATAGAAGATTGGAAAAACTTTCCCTGTTCTGACGACGTTCAATTTCTGCTGTGACATTCAGATTGTATTGTCAGATTTTTGCGTAAACAACATGAAAGCATGGATCCATCCTGTCTTATATCAACAGTTCAGGCTGATGCTGGTGTAATGGTGGGATATTTTTTTGGCACACTTTGGGCCTCTTGGTACCAATCGAGCATCGTTTTAAACGCCACAGCCTACCTGAGTATTGTTGCTGACCATCTCCATCCCTTTATAACCAGTATACATCTTCTGATGGCCACTTCCAGCAGGATAACGCACCTTGTCAAAAAGCTCAAATAACTCAAACTGGTTTCTTGAGTTCACTAAACTGAAACGGACGCCACAGTCACCAGATCTCAATCCAATAGATCAAAAGCGATAATAAAGACATTTATGTTACAAAAGCTTTCTATTTCAGATAAATGCTGTTTTCTTTTTTATTTCCATTCATAAAATAATCCTGAAAAAAAATTGTACACAACTGAGCATCAAATCAGCATATTAAAATGATTTCTGACGAATCATGTGACACTGAAGACTGGAGTTAATGGTAAAATGTTTGCTTTGATCACAGGAATAAAATTACATTTTACAATATATTCAAATAGAAAACGGGTTTAAATTGCAATTATATTTTATAATATTACAGTTTTTATTGTATTTTTGATTAAATAAATGCAGCTTTGGAAAGCATTGGAGACTAATCTGTATAATGTAATAATATATATATATTTTTTTTTTATTATTATTAAAACAGTACAGTACTACCATGATGTACTAATCCATTTTATATAAATGTATTATTTAAATTTTCATTCATACCAGAATGCAAAAATTGCTTATTATTGTTAATAAGAATTTGGGGTGAAAATGGTTATTTGTCATGAAAATAAGGCAACAATGTAAAACAGTCCCAAAGCAGGCTTCATTTTCTTTCAGTTTCAGTGTGAAATATGACCAAGACATGTTCCTGACAGGTTTTGTGAGATTCAGCCATACAGCCACGAGTCATACTTTAAAAAGGTCCCGATCAAAGTCAGGCCTGAAGGAGACGTCTCTCTTTCACCTCAGACTTACTTCATCGGGGGACACTTAATATTCAACAATATTATTGATCTGACTGTACTGATTCTTTTGAACTAGAACTGAACTGATCTGATCTGGATGATGACATCATTTTTTGCAGAACTGCTTAACAGATTAAATGAACTAATTTAATAATTGTAAATAATCTTTACAACGGAGCTGAATCAACGCTGAATGGACTTCAACCGCCGAAATGCATCATTTTCCTGTTATCACTGTAAAGCTAGCTCGAAACAATCTGTATTATATAAAGCGCTCCATATGACTTGAAACACAGAAAGCATTACATCATTCAGTTACAGCCATTTCAGTGTAAATGCCACTCCTAAGACAGGAATGTTGAGGAAATCACCTCAGTAACAGATAAATCACACACATCCGGTGCTGCGGTTATCGACTGTAACCGTGTCACTTTCCCACAGTCTGTGTGCAGGACGGGCGGCATTCTTCACCTGTCGCGGTTGACGGGAAACTTCGCGCTTAAAAATCTAAAGCATTCAATGCCAAGCATTTTTGGAAGGATGTTCGAGGTGAAGGAAACACTACAATGTCATGGCGGTTAAAGATACAAATTCAACTGACATTCCTTGGCTGGGATGAAAGGCTTTTTGACTGTGTTTGGCTATTAAAAGCTGAAGAATCTACTCAAACAATCAAAAGCCCTGTAGTAGTGACTGCTTTCCTTTGTATTATTGACAACCTTCACAGACACACAATAAACATATTTTGCCCTAAATTTGACTGCCAGTCATACATAAGTAAAGCAGGTTAGAAACAGGTACGATTTCTGCACTAAAAAATTGTCTAAAAGCATTTTCGAAATGCATTTATTAAAATGGCTAAGAATATAATAGAGCTGTTAATATATAATAGAGCTCTTCATTGTGAAAATGGACTCAGTTCACAAAAAAAGTATGAACATGGTTCAAATATGGCTAGCTGTGGAACAATCGATATTCAGTTAATTAAAATGTATAAGACATGAGACATATTGCATATTTCATTTTTTTTTTTATTGCTGACAAATATGCATCACATTTGTTTGTTAAAACGGTGTAATCCAATTTTCATATGCAGTTCAAATATATACATCTTAAATTTAGGCCTATATTTATATAAATATTTTTTTAGAGAATGACTTTTACAGGCTGACGGAAAAGAGTTTTATTTGACCGCTCACAATTTCTAAAATCAGTCAATCGCAACCGCAGGTCACTGACCCCTTTTTTATTTCATTAAAGGGTTAGTTCACCCAAAAATGAAAGTTGTATCGTTAATTACTCACCCTCTCATGTCATTTCAAACCCATAAAACCTTTGTTCATCTTCAGAACACAAATTAAGATATTGATTATATCTTAATTAATTAAATATTAATGATTTCAAAAGCATGCCGCACCACAGCGTCACTCACATAGTTTTCCATTAAAACAGGACAAATGTATGTATTGTGTAATGTGTATTGTGTATTTTTCTGTAACAAGTTTGTTTTTGTGGCTTGAATAATTATGCTTTGTGCTGTTTTATCAAATACTTTAATTCATACTCATTGACGACACTTTTTTGGGCATAAAGCGCCTAAGCGTCTTTAGCAACTCATGGCAATTATTAGAGAAGTCACAGAGAATTTTGTTTTTATTTTATTTTATTATTCTATGCACTAACAGTGACTGACTGTCATAAAGCTGAAAGCAACACAGATTTAATAATACATAAACTTAAATCTAATTTGTGACTTTGATAATCTGGTTTATTTATCATGTATATGTTTTGGCTAGTAGAAGTTCTCAATGGCTGGTAACTTGACTGGCCAACTTGGCTGGTGAGTGAAAAAGTTAATTCAAACCCTGATTATGATGATGATGATGTGGTTGTTGTTGTCCGTAATTAATCAGGTATTCTGACTTGTCAATAATAATATTCCTGCTTTAACTGTTATTTTCAATTCATTAACTTAAAAATTTGGTCAAATTTTTTTTTTTTAAATTGGTGTCTTTAACTACTATGTAAAAAAAGGACAATGTAGTTATTGTGTTCATTTAATAGCAAACACTGCTATTAAGGTGTGATACGGGTAAGGTCAGGGACAGGTTTGGTGGTATGGGTAGGTTTAAGGGTGGGTTAAGGTGTAAAAGACGGTCAACAGTGTAATTATAGATGTCATTCAAGAAATTAATTATAGCTGTAACTATATTATGGTATATCTTAATATTACGGTATATCTTAAATATACGTACAATGTAAAAACATGCATGTACACAAGTGCACTGTATCAAATTAAAAATCTAAAGGTTATTACAGAGTAGTTCAAGACACCTAATATAAAGTGGGGCCAAAAATTTGATTGAGTTGTATTTTTGTCCAGACCACTGATGAAGATGCACAAACTGAATTGTCAAGCGCCATCTGGAGGAAGTTTGTATTACATACAAAATAGTTCAAACAAATGGAAACATTTGCCACCCAGTGGATGGTCCACCAATTTAGCCAAACATAATTGTGTGATGCCCCCTGCTGTCCAGAAGACACTAAAAAGTACATCTTATTAAACGTGTATGCCATCAAAAATAGAATTTGAGAGAAATTTCAGTTTTTAAAGTCCCCATGAAACCAAAATTGAAGTGTTTTTGGCTTTTAGTATGAATATGTTAGCCTTACTGATATCTATAAGATTCAAAACAATTACAAAATTCTTATTTAGAAAATATAGGCATTAAAACTCTCACTTCCGCCAACATGGATCAGTGATTTTGATGACATCACTCTGCACTTCAGCTTCTCATCAGATGTTCTGTCCAATCAAATGCTCTCTAGAATCTGAAGAGTCCCGCCCCTTACATTATAAATAGATGCTGAAGCTGCGGCTAAAATCGGTCACTTGTTCACACATTTACTATTTTCTACATGATGAATGGCACGTAGTGCACTATATAGGGGATAGGGAACGATTCAGGGTAAATATTTTCCATTGGTGCGAATGAAATCTGGTTTCATGGTAATGTCACACGAAGCGCCGCACCTCCGGTCCTCAATCATCATGATCCTCCAATCATTAAGACCTCAAACACTTAGGGGGTGTTTTCACACTTGGCAAGTTTGGTTTGATTAAAACTAACTCTGGTGCGATTGCTCTGTTAGTGTGAATGCTTCCACCAAACAATCGGATCGAGACGCACCTTTTCATAGGGTCTCGGACCACATCATATTTCGGTTCCACTGAAATATGAACGCAACATGGACCAAAGACATCTAAACTACCCATAAACAGGAAGTGAGGTCACAAGATGCAACCCTAAAATGGACTGTAAAATCATATGATCATCCAATCATAGTGTGAAAAATCAACAAACCAATTCAATAAACCAAACCAATTCACTACCTGATATAGATCATAAGTATATTTCAAGAGCCTTTTCATGAAACGCCATTAAACAAGAAAAGATGCCAATCCATTTGAAAATACACTCAATTATCTTAATCCCAAGATTTCAGTCTAATTAAATCATACCAACAAGACCAAATTACTCAGTCGGTCACACTCTCGTAATGCTAAACTATGAGATCTGTTTAGATTGTTTCCGGAACTAAGATGAGGCTCTTTTGTTGTACCGTTAATGGCGATTCTCTATTCTTCTGCCTGGGAAACCAAATCCAAAAAAAAACAAAAAAAAACTACTAAATTCAACCAAAATGTATCAAAATCTACTAATTTATTGTTGAAGTGTAACATACCTTTAACTGGGTTGAAGAAGTTGAAGAATGAATCTTGTGGAATCTCTTTGGAGACCGTCCGAATGGTCCCTCTTCCTTTGTGTTTCTGCTTCTTTTTAACAATTTTGACAGTCACATCTTTGCCTTTTTGCCAGTCAATCTTACAACTAAAAAAAATTTGAAAAATGCGTCATTTAGAAACACTGGTAGTCCAGATTTATGTAAAGAACGGAATCAAATGTAAATGCCAAGTGAAAAAAATTGTAATTCTCTCCCAAACAAGCCACAAATTGATGCGTCATTCATGCAAAATCAATTCTACACTACCGCTGAAAAGTTTGGAATAATTACGATCCTTAATACAGTGATATATAGTGGCATTTTGGTGTGCTCTTTGTCGAATTCATTTGCAGGTAAGAATGGTTTGACAAATCAATTTGAATTCCATAACTTTTTGTTGGCATGGTCTGAAGATGATCTGGTAACATTTTCGTGAAAATCGGAGCAACAGCCTAGGGGGCATTTGAAAAAGTAGGCTTTTCTGAATTTTTTAACGACGTCATAGGGTGCGATCGAATCGTCTTGAGGTTTCTAGCCCTTACAGTTCAAAAGTTATTAGCATAAACACGAGTACACATTTGAACAGTTGGTGGCGCTAGAGGGTTTGAATTAGAGACTCCAAATTTGTTATGGTGACAGTTCAGACTGTCCTCTAACTTTCCCACAAGCGGTTTTATGGGCTGCCATAGACTTCCAGAGCGGAAGAAGAAGAATTAGAACGTGCCTACACACCTTTGGTGCACAATATTATTGTTTTACTGAATTTTTATCAAATAAATGCAGCCTTGGTGAGCACAAGAGATTTCTTTAATAAAAAAAACTTAATTTCAAACCTTTGATTGGTAGGGTATATACTTAAAGAATTTTGGTTAGGATTTCCATTAGAAAGCACCACTAACTAGTTCTCCATCTTACCCTTCACAGTCCACGATCTCCGGCCCCTCGAAAGAGAATGGATCCGCAGCGTCCGGCTCGGATTTCATCTTGTAGACTTTAGTGAGGACCGAGTTACTGAAGAAGCTGTTGGGCTCGAAGTGGAACTCTAACGTGAAACTCTGTTTTTTGACAAACAATTGAACAATATTAAAACTGATACCTGTATATATTTGTTCATAAGTAAACAGAGGCTAGTTTAGCTGGTTTGACAAACCATTGGCTGTCCAGGCTCAGAAAATTTCACAGTGATGTCCTGCAAGTGTTTCAGGATTGGCTCATCATAATCCTACAGGAAACAAAAAAGGATCCCGGGAGGGTTAGACTAAGCCGGCATGGATTCAACTTCGGAAATCACTGTGTGGAATGGAAGAAACATGGCTGAGAGAACCCGCAAAAAACCTGAGGACTCTGAGAATACAGATTCTGTACAATCCTACTGATCACTTGATTATTTAAACGAAATCAAGAAAATTATACATTAAATGACAACATAATCAGATTACATGTGAATTGTGCATTTACCGATACAAACTTGCATATCCTCTAAGGGCTTCCTGTCACAAAAACCACATCCTGTGTAAACCACATCAACCCTTTATGCAAAGGATCAAATCAGTCATCATTGATTTATGCAATGCCCTTATTGTAGTAATAGGACTAGAAATTTTAATGACATGTCAGCAGCTGAGGCTATTTTCATGGCAAGGGCAAAGTTACACAAGAGTTGCGTAAATACAAAACAAAAACCAAACTAAAAATAGAGTAGTTTAAAATGACACAAGATATTTTAAATGCACATATTATAAAAAGTCTAATACTTTGTCTGGTAAAATCTAACTAAACAAGTCCTTAAGTGAGCTTACTTAAACAAAAACAAAATAAACAAAAAACACAAAGGTAGGACCGTCCAATAAAATGCAATGTTTATCTGTTATAAAATGTGTAGCTCTAACTCCAAAATCTGGCCACAGTGACCCAACAGTTAAAATATGTATTATTATTATTATTATGATAAAATGTGTAATGATAATATTAGTATTATTGGCCAGTAGTTCATGTTGTGCATAACAAAAGCCCTAAACTGTGGCAAATTCACTCTTAAGGGCCCCAACATAAAGAAAAATCGAATAAATAACTGGTGTGACGTCATTTCAAACAAAATCAGGCCAAAACTTGGTTTGTTTGGTGTCCGTTTCGGGAGTTCGGACTAGCTTGCCAGAGCAAACTACCATTGGTCACTGATGATGATGTAATAAGTAGGTGTGGCTCTGAGGCTCCGCCTTCTTTGACATGGAAATCTTCTTTGGTTTAGTTCTTCTGTTCAATCCCTCGAGGTCAGACGACCACGAGTAAAAACATGAACATGAAGTCGCTTTACAGTAGAAAATAAAGTTGTAATTCTAATTGAAAGCGACACTGACACTGTTTTTTCATGTTTAATACTGTAAAGTTGCTTGATTTAAAGCAATCTATTGTATAAAGTGGTGCATAAATAAACGTGACGTGACTTTACTGGAGTGTCGAATTGCGGGGCTTGTGCAAACATATCTACATTGTTATGATCAGATGCTTTCTTAACTGCTCTTTTCTCACTGCTCTCATTTTTGTTGTGTGTTTATTTTGTTATTGAAAGGAAAGCGCACAGCTCATATTTACAAATTAATCTAACCATCGCTCTCAGCAGCGTGGGCTAAAAAAAAAGAACTTCGCAGTGAGTATATCAGCGCCTAAATGAATGCTTTATTATTTCACCAAATTACTGTTAAATTCTATTTAAAATTCACATTAAAACCCAATTTAGAAAATATTTTTCACACCAATCAACCGTAACTCATTAACCCCAAACAGGTCCGAATGTTAATCTGATTGCAATATAACCGTGTCACCTGCGAAAGCTTTGGTGAAAACATTAAGCAGAAGTAATGTGAAAGTTCACCTGCAGCATTTCTCCAAGCATATCCACATGTTTAAAGATGGAGAGCCAGAACTCCGGGATTCCTTTCGGATCAACGGCGCTGGCTGAATCTGCCTGCTTCTCATCCAGAGCAGCTTTTTTCTGCAAATCTGCCTGTGGGTGTACATCGGTTTATAAAATCGACCATTAGCACACAATCTCTAAATGAGAAGTTCAATAGCTCAGGGCTTCCATAGAAACGTTTGCCAAGAAAATGGGTATCTGCAATTGATATGATGTGGTTTCAGGATTCTCACAGGTATCAACTTACAGCAAGCTCCTCTTCCTCCTTGTCACTTTGCCATTCGCATTCCTCATCTGTGGGTTCAACAGCACCAGTCACAATCTTCCGTCTCTGAATACAGAAGCATTGTGTTATGTGACAACATCATTTCAAGGGCACAACACTTATAGCAATCAATTCACAAACAAGTAAGACAAAACTGAAGCATATTTGCCTGTCCAAATAACATTTTTATAATTCTGTTTCATGCTGGTCTTGAAAATATTTTTTTGGACAGGCCTGTAACAGGAAGGCTGGCTTCCCTGTAAATGCATTGTGGGTAAAAGTTGAACTACTAGCTCATCACCAGCCAAGGAAATGGCCATGCTTGAATGAGACCAGTCGGCTATTTGTTGACTTAAACACTCATATTGTGACCATACACAATGTTGTTTATATATCTATGTGATGTTTTTAATATGCTTTAAGACAAACCATGTACAAATGAATAATTCAACACCATTACTGAGTAGTTTATCTTTAAAACTGCAATGAACTAAAGACAGTCTCAGAAAGTTACATTCAAGCTATTTTAAAGCATGAATAATTTTTGAATCAAGGAAAAACATTTAAATTAGTGCTGTCAAACGATTAAAATATTTAATCGCGATTAATCGCATTAATGCCATAGTTAACTCGCAATTAATCGCACATTTTTATCTATTCTAAATGTCCCTTGATTTCTATTTGTCCCATTATTTTTTCTAATGATTTCCATTACACGAGAGTAGATGTTAAAACTTCATGCTGATTTGTACTCGGCTTTCGCCAAGATAAGCACCAACTAAGACATAGCTTTACAGTAACCTATGCTTCTCCATCCATTTACGCTTCTTTCCATATGGTGATGTGAATCTCCTTCTGTCTGGTGTTAACACGCGTCAGCACACACAACGGCTGCAACTACAGCGCGGTCCCCCCATGACAACGGTCTGGATTGAGCAGAGTAGGGGACATCTCTAGGGTCTTCAAGTGGGCACCTTCCGTCCTCAGTGTTTCGTCGACTACCCCACGACACCTCAAGAGGGCTCGACAGTGACTCTGGCGTCCCAGAGTCACCCCCCCCCTCCGTCCCCCACTCAACTCAGCCCAGCTTACTGACCTCTACATCCCTCCTGCTGCTGAGACCTAACCACAATCTCACAATCTCTCGCAACCCAACCATACGCGCAACCCGTTTGACTAATACATGGGTCGTTATAACAGACGTTCTCAACTACTTTCTATGTTACTTTCTCCCGCCCGCAACATTTTTGTCCCGCTCCCACCCGCAAATTGACTTTTTTTTGTAGGCTACCTCCAAATACTTTCGCCTACGTGTCGCCACCATACACATCAGCATAAATGTTCCTGATAAATTATTTGTTATTAAAGCATTAACACACAAACCACTGTTATAACATAAAAGCAAGCAGCTCCTGCGTGCATGGTTTGGCATGACAGAATGTGCGCAAAGTGCGCTCCCTTAATAATTCCTAAAAATCTGACATCAGTTCATCGCAATCTCACACATCTCTGTTATTATCAATGAAGCTGACTGCACAATGAATCTTTCATAATATATACACTTTGTTTGTTATAATTAGAGGATTTGCCAGCATAAAGAATTCAGCACTGTACAAAAAGTCAGTTTTGAGCGGTGAGGGGAGTTTATTTTAAATGCTTCTGATTGGCCTTTGCGTTCAAGAAATCAACACATATGACTGTGATTGGCTACATCGCTCAACGCTGCAAACATGTTATAAAAAGAAACTCTGGCCTGTAAATCATTTCTATTTTGTTTTATTTGTTCTTGTTGCTTTTCTGCAACATATGAATACAAATTTATTAGTTTTTATGTTTTATTCATAGATATTTCTAGTTTGCGGGAGTCCCGCGAATCGTTTTATTCTCCCGTACCCGCACACACAGAGTGAGTGCATTACCGCCCGTTTTTCTAATGTTACTAGTTGTTGCAACAGCATGTGAAAAAAACGACAAAGTTTGCTAGGCCAAAAAGAGCGTTAATCTCGCGATAAAAAAATTAACGCCGTTAAAATGGGTTTGCATTAACGTTAACTGACAGCACTAATTTAAATATGTCATTTTGGTGATCAAAGATGAGTTTTAAGGGATAAAATGATTGACTACAAACCAGCTCCAACCTAACTTACACCGAGCGTGTTTAAACAGATACTTGGTACTACAGAGATTCATTTGCATACCTTGTCAAACAAAGGCTGGTAAAGTCCAGCATACTTCCTCTCAAGCTCATGGACCTCTTCGTAGAACTTCGCCTCTATGTTGGCACTCTGGAGCTGGAGCCGCTTTAGGGCATAAACTCTTCTCTTTACGGTCTTGGGCAGGAGGTTGAAATTCGGTATTCTGGATAGCCAAAAGTTAGGCAACAGTTTTACACAACATTATTACAAGTTTGAGAAACTTTACAGACATTTACTAAAACAAGTTAAAGAACTTAACAGATGAAAATCAGGTTTATGACACTTTATGTTTACAAAACACAAGTTAGCGAAATTTGACAGATAAGTTTGTCTTTGTTAAGTTTAAATCCCGTCTGGCTAGCGCTTCCCATAATGTTTACACAATAGGTCAGTAGGTGGAGAGTAGGCGTCTTTTGTGGCTGTTCGAACACATGAACGTTTACACTACGAAAGCAATCCGGTCAAATGCGCTTTCGACTACACTACCGGTCTAAAGTTTTAGATCGGTAAGATTTTTTTATATTTTTAAAAGAAGTCTCTTCTGCTCACCAAGGCTGCAATTATTTAATTAAAAATACACACAAAAAAAGTTGTATTGTGAAATATTATTACAATTTAAAACAGCTGTTTTCTATGTGAATATATAGTA
This sequence comes from Gila orcuttii, assembly GCA_026230005.1. Lineage (NCBI taxonomy): Eukaryota > Metazoa > Chordata > Actinopteri > Cypriniformes > Leuciscidae > Gila > Gila orcuttii. The sequence continues at coordinate 21,875,611 of JAPDVR010000025.1, forward strand.
AAGTGTAATTTATTCCTGTGATCAAAGCTGAATTTTCAGAATCATTACTCCAGTCTTCAGTGTCACATGATCCTTCAGAAATCATTCTAATATGATGATTTGATACTCAAGAAACATTTATGATTATTATCAATGTAGAAAACAATTTTTTACATTTTTATTTCAGGATTCTTTGATGAATAGAAAGCTCAAAAGAACAGAATTTATCTGAAATGGAAAGCTTTTGTAACATTAAACACTACCGTTCTAAAGTTTGGGGGCAGTAAGAATTTTGTTTTATTTTTAGGGGAAAGAAATTCATCAAGGATGAGTTAAATTGATCAAAAGTTACAGTAAAGACATTTATAATGTTAGAAAAGATTCTTTCTTAAATAAATAATGTTTTTTCTATTCATCAAAGAATTAAAAAAAAAAATGGTACACAACTGTTTTCAACATTGAAAATAATAAAGAATGTTTTTTGAGCATAAAATCATCATATTAGAATGATTTCTGAAGGATCATGTGACACTGAAGACTGGAGTAATGATGTTGAAAATTCAGCTTTCATCAGAGGAATAAATTACATTTTGAAATACATTAAAATAGAAAACAGTCATTTTAAATTGTCCTAATATTTCACAATATTACTGTTTTTTGTTTATCTTTGATCAAATAAATGCAGCCTTGGTGAGCAGAAGAGACTTCTTTTAAAAACATTAAAAATCTTACCGATCTAAAACTTCTGACCTTGAAGTGTACGTCTGGAAGTGGTTAAAAGTTAAAAAGCTTGAAACATTTTAGACCCCCTTTACATAAGTATTTAGCGTCGTCAACTTGTGATCCGATCGACGAAAACACATCTTAATACCAGGTGTGAACAGGGCCTATGAAACAAGTTTACGAAACTTTACAGATGTTTACTAAAACAACAAGTAACAGAACTTAAATGAAAGAAGTTTATGACAGATATTTACAAAACACAAGTCTATAAAAATTTTCAGACATTTACTAAAACAACGTTACGGAACCTAACAAATGAAAAAGGATTATGAAACTTTATAGATGTTTTGAAAACACAAGTTTAGTAAACTTTCCAGATATTGTTACAAAAGAAATTTAACAAAATGTTAGGTTTATCAAATACAGAATTTGAGCCACCAAATAGAAATCTGTGATTTTATTTATCATCTTTGCTTTCTAAAATCATGAGGATAAAATTGCTTCATACCTTTCTACTTGTAATACATCCTCTGGTTTTTCGGCCTGAGAAGGTTTATTTCCTCCTTTCCCTTGAAAAAAATGAAAGCAATTATCTCATATGTACAGCGGTCATGGAGATAGCTGTATAATTTCAGGGTATTACTGCTTAAAAAACTTAATAAATTATTGTAAATTCGTATAACTTTTTTGGTAAAGAAAACTTAGCATTTAATGAAAAATATGCTTCTTTCTGGGAAACATAAAAATAAAATGATCCTAGTTTTAGAAATGCATTTTTATGTTTCCCAGAAAGAAAGAAAATTCATTAAATGAGATATATAGTACATTCGTGGGGGTTGAACAATTTCGATTACAACTGTGTATATATATACACACACAGTTGTAATCGAAATTATTCAACCCCCCATTGCAAATCAGGTTAATTGGCAAGATTTACAGACTTTCAGCCGTTCGCAATAATAAAAAAGTGTCTCTAAATTCGACTGAAAATTCTACTTTTAATGACTTTGGCAGCCTCAAAATTATTCAACCCCTTCATGGAAAGCAGCTTTAGTACTAAGCAGAACATCCTTTTGCTGTTATGTCCTGCTGCAAACAAGAGGAGCAATGGCCTCCAGATCAGTAATGTTCTTGGGTTTGCGTGCTGCTACCGCCTTCTTCAAATCCCACCTGAGATTTTCTATGGTGTTCAAGTCAAGGGACTGTGATGCCACTGTAGAATCTTCCAGGACTTCTTCTGCAACCAAGCCTTGGTGGAATTTGAGGTATGATTGGGATAATTGTTCTGTTGGAAGGTCCAATGACGCCCAAGCTTCAGCTTCCTCACTGACGGCATGATGTTTTCTTTTAGGATATCCTGATACTTTGATGAATCCATCTTGCCATCCACACGCTGCAGGTTTCCAGTGCCAGAGGATGTAAAGCAGCCCAGTGCATCACCGAGCACCATATGCGTAACTGTAGACAGTGTTCTTTTCAGCATATGCTTCATTCTTCTTCATCCAGACATACCGCTGATCCATAGGGCTGAAAAGTTCCAGTTTTGTTTCATCGCTTCACAGAACAGAATACCTAAACTTCTGTGGCTTATTTATATGATTTTGAGCACTTTTCTTGTGCTTTTGGGTCAGTACTGGTGTATGTCTTGGAGTTCTGGCATAGAAACCGCATGCGTTTAGTACGTGCCTATACTGTGCGACCTGAAACCTTGCCACTGAGTCTTGCTGCAGGTCTTTAGCAGTAACTCAAGGGTTTTTCTAACGGTGTCTATAGGAACATTGAGTTCCTTCACTATCTTTTTGTATCCTGTTTCTTTGTTTGCGAAGGGCGATGATATCTTCTCTTAACTTTTTGGACCATTTTCTTTACTTAAACATATTTCTAACATGCAGTCAAACGTGACAATCAACAAACCGAGCCAGTTCAGATTTTTCGTGTGTTCTAGCTCAAGCACACCTGGTGCAACTAATGAAGCCCTTGATTGGTTGCATCAGGAGTGCTTGAGACAACACCTGTTCTGCAGATTTGTGCTGTTGTGAGGGATTCTATTCAGGGGGGTGTATAATTTTGAGACTGCAGAAGTCATTAAAAGTTGAATTTTCAGTTAAATTTGGGGAAACTGCTTGAAAAATGTGTTGTGCAATTTCAATTACTTTTGTTTGATTTGTTCATTGCAAACAGCTGAAAGTCTGTAAATGTTGCCAATAAACATGATATGCAATGGGGGTTATAAAAAATAATATTTTATAATTATATACACACACAACAACACTACAAACCTACCTTTGGCTTCACTCTTTTCATTTTTTCTATCCATTTTCACTCCTCAGCTATTTATCAAAGAAAAAAATTAAGACAAAGTGGCATGCTCACATAGAAAAGGCATATACTGTGTTCCATCTTATTATGCAAGTGACATCAGTAGGATTTCAGTACAATAAACATTCAGAGAAAAGTATTTGTTTGTTTTATTCCTCATTTATTCTGGATAACGGGTATCAATCTCAGAGAGGTTTGTTAACCAGTTTGCAAGGTCTACTTAGGTAAATGGAAAAACTACTTAAAAAGGTTGTTCCAAATTATTAAGCAAGTCACAGTTCTCATGCAATATGTAAGAATAAAGATCTTTCTGAAGATAAAAGCATGAAATGGTGCAATTTTGTGAAAACTGAACTATCAAAACTATCAAAAGAGTTGTGAGTGATTTAAAGCACAGAAGAACTCGGTCAGTTAAAAGCTCATTAAAGGCTCATTCTGTCATTATTTACTCACCCTCAAATTGTTCCAAACCTGTATTAATTTCTTTCTTCTGATGAACACATCAGAATTCCATACTATGGAAGTCAATGGGGTCCATCAACATATTCTTCAAAATAGCTTCTCTTTTGTTCATCAGAAATGAATACAGGTTTGGAACAACTTGAGGATGAGAAAATGACTAAATTTTACTTTTTGGGTGAACTATCCCTTTAAGGGAAGTTTCTGTTTAACAAATTAAATGTATTAAAAAGGCAGATAAAAAAAGAGCCATGGATGAGCAGATCTAAAAGAGCCATCTAATCCAATATGAATTGAGCGGTTTAGTCCAAATTTTCTGAAGAGGCTAGATCGCTTTATATGAGCAACAGATTGAATTTAGGCTTTTACTCGCATATAAACATTCATCAACGCACAAATCAGTGGTGGTAAACAGAGGCTCAAGCAAGTTAGCTTGACCTGCAAGAACCAATGAGATTCATTGTCGTGTTACGCAGCAGGTTTGAGCTTCTGCAAGAACCAATGAGGTTCATTCTCGTGTGTCAAGCAGGTTCGGTTGAGCTTCTGTTTATGTTCGCTGATTAATGTTTATGGGAATAAAAGCCTGAATTCAATCTGTTCATCATATAAATCGATTGAGTCTCTACAGAAAATTAGTTTTACAATCTCTAGGTGGTAGTTATTAATTGTTGGAAGTTATTAGCTTTCAATCGCTCAGATTTCATTAAAGATATCTTCATTTAAGTTCCGAAGTTTGGAACGACATGAGGTTGAGTAATGACAGGATTTAAATTTTGGGGTGAACTATCCCTTTAAGAACATATCATGCAGGCTGGAAGTTGTGCATAAAGTTGCAATTCAGACACCCCTTACCAAAGCTAAAAAAAAAACGTTTACAGTGGGTGTAAAAAATATTACTATTAATAATAACAATTATATAACATGTCCTTTCTGTTTCAGTATTTGTAAGATGCAGTAATCACGTAAAAGTATGACTAACACACGAATGGCTTGAATTACTAAAGTAGGTGATGAGGATGATTATGATATGGGTGGTTTGCAAAACAAGTGGATCAGTTAATCATAGCTGTCAATCATAACACGAAGTGTGCATCACAGAAAGACATATCGTATGAGTTTTTAAAAACACCTTTAAGTGTCTTTTTCTTTCCTTATGATAAACCGATAATTATATTTTACCAATGTTAAGTAAACTGTCTATTTGTTAGATTTTTTTTTTTTTTTTAAGAGCCTGAGCAGCTGTAACGCACCAGAGGAGCGGCATGTCTAGTTGCTGTCACTGTGCTGTCATGCATGTGTTAATGGCAGTTAAATGTCCCACATGTGCAGCATACATATCTCTCAACACCTCAGTTTCAAACCTTATAAAGTATTGGGACGAAGTCGTTATAGCTCTTTAAAACCACACAGACTATTTCCAAACCACGAGGCTTCAGCTCTAATCGCGATTAAAAAAAATGTTTTCTTTGACTTACCCCACGTTACGTTCCAGACTGTCCTCACGCTTCTAGCAGACGGAGAAGTGCGATGGCATGTCGCATCATTCTCAACTCTCATTGGACGACTGGCTGTTATTGGTCACGTGCACTGGCCAATCAGAGGCGCACCTCTGTATTCCGAAACCTCATTGGTTGCGACTGTCTCAGTTCGTCAGAAGAGCGCATGTTGCAGTGTGTGTAACGTGTAGCGTACTCGTATCGAATACTATTTTATTACGTATTGAGTAATACCGGTAACTACAAAGAATGCTTAATGAATGCCCTACAAATGCATAATATAATACTTTATAGATAAAGTATCTATAAAGTGCAAATGCCCAGTTGTGCAGGACCAGCAACTATTAATTTATAATTCTGTGTCCTAAAAATTTAACAGTTCTCAGATCTGCAAGATAATGCTCGCTAACTAATGAACTTGCGCTTCATAAACTATTTAGCTTGTATTTCATGATATGTCATGATATGTGCATTTAAAATGCTTACTGAATGATTAGTGTGTGCAGCCATGTAAAAGCGGTAAGTGTACTTAAGTCAACCCTTATGAAAAATAAGTATACTTAAGCTAATTTTATTCAGTAGGCTGTAGGCTACTTTAGTATAAATATATTTTAAGTATACTGTATGTAGTAGGTATACCATCAATGTACTAGAAGTTTTCGTGTAAGTGTATAGTTTTTCAATACTTGGGACTATTTGCCCACTTTTATTGTATAAATTATACTTGTGCATAGTAGTAAACTTTAAGTACACAGGTAGTTTACAACTAAGTTTTTAGTTTTTTAGCTGTGTGTCTCTCCATCATCTGCTTTAGCCTCTTGCTCTTGGCTTGAAGCAGCAACATTAGCATGACGCTATTGCTTTCAGAAGGAACAAAATTGTACTTTTGTAAATAATTTGAGTGCTGATTAGTTCCTCTGAACAGCCGCAGAGGTTCCTGTCAGAGCTTCACAGAGATCTACTGTCAAGTTAAAAAAAGTTATCAGACATGATGTTACCATACACTGCCTTCAACTAGTGTAAAATTGAATAGTTTACATTTCATATTCACAGAATGAAAAACATGGTTTTGCAGGCAACATGTAATTAATCATAATTGATACATATAAAAAAAGATGGAAGACTTGGTCTAAGAAGTTCAAGAAAAAAGTAAAGGGGGCAATTGAAAATTGACATATTGCACTCTTTAAATTGAAACAAACTAAAATAAAAGTTATAACATTGACCTATTTCTTATTTAATTCTATAAAGAAACATCTTTTATTAAAGAACTTGAGAAAGATTTTATTTTGCAGATGTTAAATGTGATTGATGACTTTGCAATATTGGTCATATGTAATAATTATTTTTTTACAAACTTTGGGGAGGCTGTTCACTAATATCTGCTTCTATGCATAATAGAGGAGATGAATATGTTTTGTGAAAGTGTTTTGTTTCTGGAGTTTTGGTGTTTCCCTCAAACACATTTGATTCTGGTCATCAGATCATTAATAGAGACTCCAAGACCTGAGGTGGGTGTCAGACAAAGCCCCTGTCCCAAATGAAAAGCAACTCGCACCCGTGAGCACCGTTCTGAAACCTATTGCAAAAATCAATCTCGCCTAGGGCAACCAAAGGGCTAGAGCCGGCCCTGAGCACATGTTCTATTTAGCCCCATTATTACTCTACATGTGAATATTTCTCAAATAATAGAGAACCCAAGATGATATTAAAGGTTAATTAACAACAGTTTTTATAGCTTAATAATACTTTTATTTATAATATAATAAGTTAATTATAATAATAATACAAATGTTAGGCTAATACTAATTTTTTAATGTAAAAATAATAAATCTGTAAAATACTCCTTTTGTTGCAAAATGCTCCACTCTGGATTTAATTTCTTACTAAATACAGTTATGGCCACTGAATGGCTTTTCTGAGCTAAATGTAGTTGTCAGGTTGTGTTAAGGTAGCTGAAGACGAGGGCACAGGAATAGCAGTACAGTTGATTTATTTACAAATTTAACTTTCTGGAACATACAGGAACAAAATAACAAAACTCCAGGACTTCAGTGAAAACAACCATACAAGGACGACGACCAACAAACACTAAGGGAAAACACAAGGCTTAAAAGAACAGGGACTAATGGGATAATTAACAGAACACAGGTGAAGAAACTTAACACAAACGAGGAGCGGGAAAAACTAACAGGACTAAACCAAAAATCACAAAGACAGGGGGAAACCAGATCACAAAATTGAACTCAAACACATTGAAACGTGACAGTACCTCCCCCCTCCCTGAAGGCGCGTCCTCGCGCCGTATAACATCCAAAAGGGGTGGGAGGGTGGGCGCCCTGGAGGCTGACGAGGGCGTGGTGGTACAGGAACAGGAAGCCTCCAGGGCGGAGCTGGTAGCTCGGGGAACCGGGGTGGAACAGGCTGTGGACGTGGCCACGGCGGAGCAGGCTTTGGGCGTGGCCAGGGCGGAGCAGGCTGTGGGCGTGGCCAGGGCGGGGCAGGCTGTGGGCGTGGCCAGGGCGGAGCAGGCTGTGGGCGTGACCAGGGTGGAGCAGGCTGTGGGCGTGGCCAAGGCGGAGCAGGCTGTGGGCGTGGCCAGGGCGGAGCTGTCGGACCCTCGGGCGTCCCGGGCGGAGCTGTCGGACCCTCGGGCGTCCAGGGTGGAGCTGTCGGACCCTCGGGCGTCCAGGGCGGAGCTGTGGGACCCTCGGGCGTCCAGGGCGGTGAGGACCCTTCGGGTGGCCATGGTGGTGAGGACCCTTCGGGCGGCCATGGCGGTGAGGACCCTTCGGGTGGGCGTCCCCCCAAAATTTTAATGGGGAAATTGACAGGAAAGGGGGGATCCGGCAGCAAAGAGGGTCTTGGGCTGGGCAGGACTAGCGGTAAAGGAGACTCTAGGCTGGACAGGACTGGCGCAGGATCAGCGGGCTCTGGCGCAGAATCAGCGGGCTCTGGCGCAGGATCAACGGGCTCTGCGGGCTCTGGCGCAGGATCAACGGGCTCTGCGGGCTCTGGCGCAGGATCAACGGGCTCTGGCGCAGGATCAACGGGCTCTGGCGCAGGATCAACGGGCTCTGGCGCAGGACTGGACGGGACCAGCACATCATGGGACTCGGAACTGGATGAGGCCAGCACATCATGGGACTCGGAACTGGACGGGACCAGCACATCATGGGACTCGGAACTGGACGGGACCAGCACATCATGGGACTCGGAACTGGACGGGACCAGCACATCATGGGACTCGGAACTGGACGGGACCAGCACATCATGGGACTCGGAACTGGACGGGACCAGCACATCATGGGACTCGGAACTGGACGGGGCCAGCACATCATGGGACTCGGAACTGGACGGGACCAGCACATCATGGGACTCGGAACTGGACGGGGCCAGCACATCATGGGACTCGGAACTGGACGGGGCCAGCACATCATGGGACTCGGAACTGGACGGGGCCAGCACATCATGGGACTCGGAACTGGACGGGGCCAGCACATCATGGGATTCGGAACTGGACGGGGCCAGCACATCATGGGACTCGGAACTGGACTCATGGGCCAGAGCTGATGTGCGTGTAGCCCACACACACAGAATCGCCGCAGACATCACAATCAGCGCTGTGTCTTCTCGTGTGGTGTGCTCTGTCTCTGGCGGGCAGGTGATTGGCTCCGGTCCTTGCTCGAAGACTGGCTCTGGCTCTTGCTCGAAGACTGGCTCTGGCTCTTGCTCGAAGACTGGCTCTGGCTCTTGCTCGAAGACTGGCTCTTGCTCGAAGACTGGGTCTTGCTCGAGGACTGGCTTTTGCTCTTGCTCGAAGACTGGCTTTGCTGGCGTGACATGAAGATCTGGGCTGAACGGGATCAGCGGTGGAAGCTCTAGGTCTAACGAGACCAGCGGCGAGGGCTCTGGGCTAGACGCAAACAGTGGCGGATGGAGCCCTGGACTGGACATCACCAACCCAGGGTTGAAAAGAGGCCAGAGTGTAGAGTGGTGTCGGGCTTCTTCTCGATCACCTCCTCTACTGCGGCCTCCACGGGTCCCGTGAAATATGGCCAACCGGGTCCCCGCAAATGGATGTCCTCTCTCCCGCTCAGTGGTTGGGGAAGAGATACTGGCGAACATACTGCTGGATCTTGTGTGGTGAATTCTTCTGTCGGTATGGTCAAGCCTTCTGTCGGTACGGTTGGTCGTTCTGTCAGGTTGTGTGCAGGTAGCTGAAGACGAGGGCACAGGAATAGCAGTATAGTTGATTTATTTACAAATTTAACTTTCTGGAACATACAGGAACAAAGGAACAAAAGAACAAAACTCCAGGACTTCAGTGAAAACAACCATACAAGGACGACGACCAACTGAAACTGAACTAAGGGAAAACACAAGGCTTAAAAGAACACGGACTAATGGGATAATTAACAGAACACAGGTGAAGAAACTTAACACAAACGAGGAGCGGGAAAAACTAACAGGACTAAACCAAAAATCACAAAGACAGGGGGAAACCAGATCACAAAATTGAACTCAAACACATTGAAACGTGACAGTAGTAATGTAACGTGACATTGTTTACATGCTGTTTTATCTGCGGTTGAAACACTGAGCGATTACATGAGACATTATTTCTGAGAGTTTTACTGGTTCCTTCAACATACTTTCTTCCAATGTTCATTTTGTCCTGTAACAACTAGTTAAAAAGTAGGCCTTTATATCTTTATATCCTATATTTCTTTAATACTTCTTGAGTTACAGGCAAAACACTTTAGGCAAAAAACACAATGAAGTGCTTTTTGCCATTTTTGAGCAGTCACTGTTGGCCATATAAAGCAACAAAGTTTCTAAAGTCAACAGATTTTACTAATAGACCTACTGATCTCAGTGTAAAAATAAAATAACGATGCGATGCTGTCATCTTTCTAAAGTCATTTTTATCCTCCAGTAATTTGGCACCAAATCTCTGGTGAAAATTGTCATTTTGACCCTCCACTACAAAATAGTGAATACTCGGTAAGAAACATCTGTGACATTTAATGTTTTGGCTTTCATCATTTATGTTTGTCTTTGAACAGAAAAAAATCTGAACAAAATCCAAAATTTGAGCTGGGGAAGTTTCAGAAATTTGGTTGATTTGACACGGAATGACCCTTATTACATTTTAATAACTTGTAATCTGTAACCTATTACATTTCGAAATAACCTTCCCAACAATGCGTATAATAGTGAAAACATGGATAGCCGGAAAATTCTGTGTCAATAGCCTACTTAAGTGCAATTTTAAGTAGGCTATATTTTTGAGAAGTACATAAAGTATATTTCTTTGAAGTAGGCAATTAAAAGTAGACTGAAAGTATACTATCTTATTTTTAGTTTAAAGAAGTAGCCTACAATAGCACACTTGAATAAACTTATTTTTCGGAAGGGAAGTCGAAGTCCTTATTATACATTGGATATATCGCTATCCTATATATATATATATATATATATATATATATATATATATATATATATATATATATATATATATACACCCTAAAAAATGTTGGGTTGTTTGGGTCAAATATGGACAAACTCAAACATTGGGTTAAAAATGTAATTTAAAAATTCAACCCAATGGCTGGGTTTGTCCATATTTGACCCAAAGTTGGGTTGATACAACCCAGCATTTTTTAGAGTGTATATATATATATATATATATATATATATATATATATATATATATATATACAGTGCTTTAAGTGGGAAAAGAATGGTGCCGGTACTCTCTTGCATTGGCAAATCATGACATTTGAGATTTCTACAGTGAAAAACAAAAATTGTAACAAAACTTATTGTTATTTATTAACAACATAAATGTAGGCTATTAAAACAAGTCGTGCGTGTGTGCAGAGAAAACGGAACTCCTCCAAGTCTGCAAGTCCTACCCTCTTGCTTGAGGGTGTCAATGATCGCCTTCTGGACAGCAGTCAGGTCGGCAGTCTTACCCATGATTGCGGTTTTGAGTAATGAAATAGGCTGGGAGTTTTTAAAAGCCTCAGGAATCTTTTGCAGGTGTTTAGAATTAATTAGTTGATTCAGATGATTAGGTTAATAGCTCGTTTAGAGAACCTTTTCATGATATGCTATTTTTTTGAGACAAGAATTTTGGGTTTTCATGAGCTGTATGCCAAAATCATCAGTATTAAAACAATAAAAGACGTGAAATATTTCAGTTGGTGTGCAATGAATCTAAAATATATGAAAGTTTAATTTTTATCATTACATTATGGAAAATAATTCACTTTATCACAATATGCTAATTTTTTTAGAAGGACCTGTATATATCCCCTTCTTCCTAAAAGAAGGAACAGTAAACATCAAATGTGCACTCCCACCTGAACAATGCTGTTAATTGGCTTCTCTAGTGATTTCGTTACCATGGGGACAGGCTGTTTGCTATTTCTTTTTGCTAATGTCTACGTATCCCTGTACATATATATGGTGGGGGGGGGGGGGGGGGGGTGGAGTTGAATCCTTTGATGTCACATTTACATCTTCCTGGGCGTCGCTTGTGCACTAGCCGTGCGCGCCGCTCTCTACACAGCGTGACGTCACGTGGAGGGGCGGGTTTGCTAAATTACCCTTATTACATTCATTCATATCTTACACTAAAAGCAGGCGGCGGCAAAACAGCGCGTCTCCTACAGTGAAACAGTAATCCACATCGTCCATATTTCAGGAAAGGACGTAGAGGTAAGAATCCCGAATAAATCAACTCTATATATTTAAGCAGCAGCATGAGATTGAATGTGGAGCTAAGTAGGTGAAAGTGCACCAGCGCACTGGTGTATTCTTGTCCTCTACTGCATGATGACACTGACGTGCTAACGTTACTTAAAACACAAGGTGATACCGGACAGCAACACAGTTTTTCTTTGAATAAAGCATAAATGGGTGTCATTTATGGTGTGCGATTTTTTTGTTTGTTTATAGATGCATGTGTTGACATTCTGACACCCAAGAGCACCTGGTGAGTGTTGCACGAGGTCAGTGTGCCCGGGTGTGTGTGTGAGGGCATCTCGCCAAAGCGCGTTAAACACTGCTGCGTTGGAATTCGTTAGGTTTTGTTGTTGTTGTTGTTGTTGTTGTTGTTGATTGCAATATAATCAGCGGAACTTGTCAACGTGATGCCGATAGCTCCTCTTGCTTCATAATTTCGATTTTGGGACAAATACGTTTACTAATGTGAAGTGTAGCCTACAACAACAAATCTTTGCGCGCAGCCTAATTTTTAATGTATAGGCTTAATAACACATAGTCCATTGCTATAAATAAGGAACAGTTCATTCAAAATTTTAAATACATTTACTCACCCTCATGATCTAAACCAAATGGTCTAAACCCAGGAACACTAAAGGACATGGCACAGCAGTCACCATTTACTTTCATTATACGCGAAATGCGATGGAAGGGAAGGTAAAGTCCCTAAATCCTGCTGCCTAATATCTCATTTTGTGTCCCACAGAAGATACAAAGTCATATGGGTTTGAAATAAGATTTGTTTGAGTAATTGATGCATTTTCATATTTTAGTGTCCCTTTAATTGAATAGTCCGATCATAGAGCAGGAACTAAGAAAATAGATATACAAATATTTAAATAGCCGATAGTTCCTCTTTCTGTTGTACTAACTCGGTACCCGTTGTGGCAGAATATATAATGCAAACGTATTAAATCATACTGTGTCTGTGACCCATAATGGCGTTCAGAAGCATGTACCATCAACATACCGCGCGCGTGACCTTTCCCCTAGTTTCCATCTGCACCAGTGCATCACGTGATCACCGCTGCTGGGGGACTGAGAAATGACTTGCTAATACAGAACATAGCACCCTCTTGACAAAATATGACCTTCATGGTATTCTTTATTATATTCGCGTTGTATGATGATAGTATCACTGTTATAAACAATTAACAATGACCTTATGGAAATAGCCTACTATTGCATTTATGTCCCTTTGATAAACAGGTTTGGGTGGTGATTGAGCAAGAAAGTCTGTGTACTTGTGCTTTAACACTGTGATATATAATGTATAATATTGATTTATTATTAAAATTATATTATATGTACATTACACTACACATTTAAATTGCATTGCTAAACAGTTTATTAGTTACTGTGCATTATATGACATGGAACTTTTGATTCCCAGATAGACCCGTCCCAAATTCACATAATTGGTAAAGCCAATGTTATTTTTGAACATAGAAGGGCAATACAGTGAACATACAAGGCCAATAACTTATCAATTACATCAAATCAAATATTATGATAAACAAAAAGCATAACATTTGAATTGAATTGAGAAAGCAGCAAGAAATTCTATAAATGTCTATAAAAAAGTACAAAGAGTTTCAAAGAATACAAAGTATATGTAAAGAATAGATTTAAGGCTTTACAATATTTTTTAGCTTCTCTCTTTAGCCATATGTTCAATTTCTTTAGAATTATATTAATTAATGGGTTATATTTAAAATGTATATAATTTTCTCTGTTTCTTTTAGCTTTGGCTATTTCCTTCTTGATATTGCAAATTTTCTAGTTTCATATTTCATACTTTCCCAATTTGTTTCATATAAGCTATAATGTTATAGTTTAGCATTATTGTAACATATCCTTATCATACTTTTAACATTATTCTTACATTCTATATCTTCAAGAAGTGAGTTGTTTCCAGTAGTTGAGATTGAATCCTCGAGTTCTTGTATCTTCAAGACTGATAACTATATGGATAATTTTATAGTCACTGAAGACAGAAGGCACAATGTTAATCTCCTGAATTTTCATGTAACTGAAAATAACTGTTGTAACTGTTCATCAATGTCTTGTGATTTGCAAATGTACATTTGTGTGCGAGTCACCCAGTATCAAAACGAGCTGTTTTTGGAGCTTGATTAAATAAATACTTTTTTTTATAATGAGGAGGACATTTTAAGCTATGAAACTTGCAGGATGTTTTAATGGTACAAAGACCACTTAACCAAAAGATCAAGGGCAATTTTATTTCTCAATTCATAACCCCATTAATCTTTCATTTTATGATGATTTCTCCAAAAAGTCAGACGTCATTTTGACCTATCAAACACAAACACTTGTGAAAGAGTTACAGAGGTCACGAACAAAGCCAATTCTGTAATCCGCTCTATGTCCTGGAGTTAAATGCTTGAGGTCACATTGAACGGTAATACAAATGTGATTAGATTACAACTAATGTTTTATTACAGCAACATATTGTGAAATTCACATTAGGTGGCTTTATGCTACATAATGTTACAATGTTTGTTCATGTGCCTTCTATAATAATGATAATTTTTTAATTCTACTGAATTAGTGAAAAACTCTGATATAATTTGTAATACAATGTTTGTATTAGATTTTAAAAATGCACTTTAGAAGCAATTTTTTAAACACCAAAGTCCATTTAAGGCTAGTCATTACTCGGCGGCCATCTTTGAAACTCCTCTCGGACAGCAATCAGTCATACTATTAAATTTCATACCAGTATTTGAAATCACCAATGAAGTCTGACAACAACTGTCAACAAATTTAGTTTCTAAATCATGATTAAAAACTGGCACAATGACTTTACAAATCAGCGATTGGCTCTTTTATGTAGAAGGCGGGGCTTATTCCGCCATATTGTGCATTGTAGGTTCTCCCATTCATAGTAATATGAGTGCACCATCTTTGTATATCTAAAGTCTTTGATATTACCATCTGATACCATCATTGTTCTATGGAGCAGTTGTTTTTTTCACAGTAATGATAATGATTTATAAAGTTTCAGTATATTCTTATGAACTGTGAGTCATTTATTTAATCTCTCCAATAAAACTTTATTTATGTCTCTTGTCTATAAAGGCTCTTTGACTCAGTGAGGCAGTGACAGTGTGCAGTCAGCATGGCAGAAGCACATCAGGCGGTGGCCTTCCAGTTCACCGTCACTCCTGATGGCATCGACCTGCATCTGTGCCACGAGGCCTTGCGTCAGGTCTACCTGTCAGGACTTCACTCCTGGAAGAAGAGGTTCATCAGGTTCAAGGTGACCTCACAGCTGACTTTCTTTTGGAATTGATTAAAGAGTTAATGTACACGAATAGTGCTATCTAATCAGCTCTCGGAATGTCACTTTGAAAAATTCAAAGTTGAATTGATTTTTTGAGGCTAGTTTGTGTTTTTTTTAAAGTAGTATTGATATGATAGTATATGATATGATAATTGTCCATGTAAGCTGAGACTAGTATTGTGATTTGACCTATTATATTATATTATATTATATTATATTATATTATATTAGTAATATTACATTATTCTGTGTTTCTGTAGAATGGTGTCATGACTGGGGTCTATCCAGGAAGTCCTTCAGGGCTCCTGGTTGTTCTGGTGGGTTATATGTCCACCACCAAATATGCCAAAATAGACCCCTCCCTCGGGATATTCACTAAACTATCGACACACCTACCAATCAGGTAACCCACTGATAAACTGTCATCTGTAATTCTGTAGTTATTAACAATGTATTTGGAATTTGTTATTGGGAGAAAGTATACAGTTGTAATCAAAATTATTCAACCCCATTGCAAATCAGGTTTATTGGCAAAATTTACAGACTTTCAGATGTTCACAATGAACAAATCAAACAGAAGTAATTGAAATAGCTCAACACAACAAATGTTTTAGTGGTTTCCACAAATTCAACTGAAAATGCAACTTTTAATGACTTCGGCAGTCTCAAAATGATTCAACCCCTTCATGGCAAGCATCTTTAGTACTAAGTAGAACATCCTTTGCTGTTATGACCTGCTGCAAACGAGATGTATAACCAGACACCAGCTTCTGGCACCGTTTCTGAGGATCTTAGCCCATTCCTCATCGTGACACTCAACAAACCGAGCTAGTTCAGATTTTGCATGTGTTCTAGCTCAAGCACACCTGGTGCAACTAATGAAGCCCTTGATTGGTTGCATCAGGAGTGCTTGAGACAACACCTGTTCTGCAGATTTGTGCTGTTGTGAGGGATTCTATTCAGGGGGTTGAATCATTTTGAGACTGCAGAAGTCATTAAAAGTTGAATTTTCAGTTGAATTTGGGGAAACCACTTGAAACATTTGTTGTGTTAGGCTATTTCAATTATTTTGTGTTTGATTTGTTCATTACAAACAGCTGAAAGTCTGTAAATGTTGCCAATAAACCTGATTTGCAATGGGGGTTGAATAATTTTGATTATAACTGTATCTGTCAAACATTCAAAGTCATATGCAAACATTTGATTTTTTTTTTTTGATGTTTGCTTTGTAGTACTTTTTTGTTGTGTTTTATTGTTTTGTTTTGGGAGATATTGTGGTTACAATGGTAACATTGTGTAAAGCATGAAAGGTTCATAGACCATGATGCATGTAATGTGCAGTAAAATGCACTAATGACCTTGAGAGCAGGAGACTTTCAAGATCCATTGCTAATGAAAAGTTAAAGCATCAAATGTTTCTGTTTGTAGTTTTTTTTAAATTGATTATCTTCAAAAGAGATTGCAATGTTATACAAGTAACTCCCTGAACAGTTTTTATGACTGTATCACACGCAGTCTGCCCACTTACTTTATGAGCAGTCACACAACAAACAATCCCATGTCTCTGAAATTCTTATTAAAGTATTATTTTAATCAAATATATTAACTGTATTTACTACCACTGTCATAAAATGACATCCAGTATTTATTATGATTTTACAGTAGTGTACTGGAAGCAAAACCAAACTACTACAGCATTTTTCAGCAACTACAGTATTTTTGTGGAAACTATGGTAATTTTTAGCATAGCATTACAGGGCATCGCTGATTATTTCTCACCTAATAGCTGTGTTTGCCTGCAGTAAGTACGTAACAGAAGAAGGGCAGCGTATTGTTGGTGGTGTGCTGGTTGGGACAGGATTGTGGATTACTGTGACTTTCGTTATGAGGAACATCCTTAAGTGCTTGCTGTCCTGGCATGGCTGGATGTTCAATCGCCATGGATCTTTATCCCTGAAAACAAAGATTTGGATGGTGAGTGTGGCCCCTGATGGAGAATTTCACTTAAAAGAATAATTTACCTAAAAAAATAGCTATTTTTGTAGTGCATATGACTCTGTCCATATGACCTGATCGTTTAACACTTCAACCCAGCTTTGTAAAAATGTTCCTATGTATATTCAGCTAGAGTCAAAAGTCTTAATGAATTTGTTTTATAACATAATTTCAGCACTGTTCCAGTAATGGCATATTTCTTTAGAAGTGTTATCCAAGTCATTGTGTCATTGCTCTTCTGATATCACTCGAATATGTCTGGTTTTATCATTGGAAAGTATTCATGCTTGTCTCATGTCTGACTCGTGACTCAATATTATCACCTCAGGTATTGGTGAAGTTATTTTCTGGACAAAAGCCAATGCTCTACAGCTTCCAGAGTTCACTGCCGCGGTTGCCAGTGCCTCCTGTAAAAGACACCGTCAGAAGAGTAAGTCAAGCATTTTCATCGTGTCTTAAAATTATCTTATTCATTAATAGATCAAATGTGACAACCATTTGAAAATTCAACCATTTCAACCATTTTTTTTAAAGAACGCTCACTTCTTCACACCTATATATTTTTTTTTCAGTATCTTGAGTCAGCTCGTCCTCTGATGGACGATGAACAGTACAAACGTATGGAGGGGTTAGCAAAGGACTTTGAGAAGAACTTGGGCCCCAAACTGCAGTGGTACTTGAAGCTCAAATCCTGGTGGACATCCAATTACGTAAGTTCACACTGCGCCTATTATTCAAAGGTACTCTTTTCTTGAGGGATTTGTGGAACATTTAAAAAAATGTGCAGTATTATTATATCTGTTTATAAAAATGCCTAAACCTAAACTGATGAGCCAAAACAATATGGCCGCCTGTCTAATATGCCGTTGGTCCTCTGCGTGCTGCCAAAACAGCACGACCGGCCAAGGCACGGACTCTGCAAGACCCCTATAGGTGTCCTGTGGATTCTGGCACTAAGAGGTTAGCAGCAGATCCTTCAAGTCCTGTAGGTTGCATGGATTGAACTTGTTGGTCCAGCACATCTCACAGATGCTCAATTAGATTGAGATTTAGAGTGCGATGCACTGTGTGTTGTGACACATTCCTCCCATAACCATCATTAAAATTGTGTGTGACAGTAGACATTCTGTTGGCTCGGAACAGACGGGATAGCCTTTGTTGCCTCCTTGGCAAATTTTCCTCCTCCAAAACTTCCTCCACTGTTGGTAAATTCTCACCACTGCTGACCAGGAGCAACACACAAGCCTTGCCGTTTCAGAGATACTCTGACACAGTCGCCTTGCCATAATTTGGCCCTTGTCAAAGTCACTCAGATCTTTATTCCTGCCCATTTCTCTTGCATCTAACGCGCTGATTACAATAACTGATTGTTTGCTTACCATCTAATCTACCCAGACCTTAATATGTGGCCTTGTTAGGTAGATTGATCAATGATATTCGCTTCACCTGCTGTGACTGGTCATAGTGTTCTGGCTCATCAGTGTATTTCAAGTCTTTCATCTCTCTTTCAAAATAGCATGAAGCTTCTTAAATTATGAACCTTAATGTACCTTTATTTGAGGTTTGGTTCTACTGTCATCCTCTCAGGTCAGCGACTGGTGGGAAGAGTATATTTATCTCAGAGGTCGAGGACCAATCATGGTCAACAGCAACTACTATGCAATGGTAAGGCTGGTATGAAATGGTTAATTTGTTTTTTGTTAGAAATAAATAAATAGCCAAGTTGTCAAAAACATATTCAAGATGATGAAACTCAAAAATAATCCATTACAATATGAAAGAATTAAAAAAATTAGCTTGTAGCACAAACTGTTTTAAAATCTGACACCCGGGTCACGGCACCAATTTGTGTAGTGTAGCGATTAAGGCTTAGAGATGGTGACTGGAAAGTTGATTGTAACTAATTTAACTAATTTAAAGGTTGCTCAAGGGAGATTGTTCCTGTAATACATTCATAATTGTAATTCATAACACTGTTCAATGGCAACATCTCAGAGTGAATGTCACTTTCTCTGTCTTTATCAGGACTTCCTCTATGTGATCCCGACTTCCATCCAAGCGGCCCGTGCTGGTAATTCCATCCACGCACTCATGATGTACAGAAGAAAACTGGACAGAGCGCAGATCAAACCAGTGAGTCCACAAAAGAGTCTTAAACATAAGATTATTTGTCTATTTTACAGTAAATCAATACATCATTTTTTTACCATCGTTCTGCTCAAGGATAATGGCTTAGTTTTACCACTGATATAGGAAACCACACACTTTTAAGTGTCTGCTTGAAGAATATCAACTTTAAAACCCTGTTCACACCAAGAACGATAACTATAAAGATGACTATAACGATAATATCCACACCAACGCACAACATTGTTCTGTTTATAATAAGCATGTGCTGCAGTTATGTCATCTGCCGCTTTAAATGCTCAAGCTCTTTAAAGCAGGATTGGCTATCACTATTTGTATCGTTCATCAGCTAGAAAACATTGTTTTGAAAGTAATTCCAACAATATAGTACAGGGCTCTCAAGTTTTAACAAAAGTTTAGAGTGAGATTTAGGGGAGGAGCCACCCAAATATTTGCAGCAGCGGTCCCTCGACCCAACCAAATTCGCTTCAATTTTTGCTAGCAGTTCAATTTTGCCTATGGTTCATAATTGACCAGCACAAATGGAAATTATAACAATTGTTAAATCTCATAAAAAGACAAATTCATCCAAATAAAAAAAATAGTTATATTTAAAAAATACAAATTTATTGAAAAATAAAAATAAATTTGACCCCAAACAAGCCAGCTGAACATCAGTGCTCAATGTACATAACATTGTGTCATAACAACTTGCCCTGAGCATGTATGTCAAGACTCAAACCGGTCACCTTTACAGGGGTCATCGGATGCCCATTTTCCACAAGTTCGTATGATCCTTTGGGTCTTCATGTAAAGTTTGTAACATACTTTGGTTAAAATTTCTCAATGGTTGTGTAAAACAACACCCTTTTTACCTCCTCAAAAACAGCTCTGTTCACAGTGACCCGTTTCGGTGCATGTCTCTTTAAATGATAATGAGCAACAACTTTTCGGCTTTTTGAGGATTAAAAAAAAGTGAATGGATTTTTTTCATTGCATGGTGATTGTGTCCACACACTGC
The DNA here is from genome assembly GCA_026230005.1 of Gila orcuttii. Classification (NCBI taxonomy): domain Eukaryota; kingdom Metazoa; phylum Chordata; class Actinopteri; order Cypriniformes; family Leuciscidae; genus Gila; species Gila orcuttii. The sequence goes on from JAPDVR010000025.1 coordinate 21,895,832, forward strand.
AAAGACACATGTATTTGCAAATACCATATAAAAGCAGTTGGAGAGTTTTTGAATGCATCAAAAATAATTTAGCACGAATTTGGCTATAGGCCTACTCCTCAACATCAGCTCTCACTGTCTTTGATCACAGGCAAGAGATATCGTCCAGGAATCGTAAAATCAAAATGCTAAAAAAAATAAAAATAAATGAAGATGTCCGCAAACTGCATTCATCAGATCGTGCTCTTTCATCTTCCACTCCGTGTGTGCGCGTGTTGTCTAGTAACGAACGTGCTTGCAGCGGGAACACATAATTTACCCGGAAACAGGGGCGTCATGCAAGCCAAAATTCTGGGGGGGCACAATCTGAGACGTTGCAATTGTTTTCTGACGGGTGATATGGATCATGTTAGGAGGGGTCAGGGGGTTTCTCCCCCTGAAAATTTTTAAATTCTGGCTGCTAAACATACCATTTCAATGCAGTTTGGGAGGGACAGAAATACCTTAACGGAGCTAGCAGCAACCCTCCTCTATCTGAGGACTAAGCTAAAGTATCTATTTTGTAAGTTTATGTAAAAGACAGGTTGATGAAAGAACTGTAAGCTCAAATTCAAAAGCTTTTGAAGTCTACTTCATTAAAGCATGTTTACACACACACTTACTGTACACTTAGGCCTACTACACATGATTTTAAAAACAGTAGGCTACCATTGCAGTTTTTATGTTATGATTTTAAATTGGTATGTGACCTAAGAACGATCTTACATTAAAGGTACATAAAGGTGCTGAGGTCTGACTTTGTGGTGCTCTGAAATTAAGTTATTTTAATATTAATATGTGATGAAGGACTTTGAAAGAAGTTTGACAGATTAGTGCTGAATAAGGTTAACACTACCCTGTTTATTTGAAAATGGTTAATATTTGACAGAAATGTAAAAAAGTAATCAAATCAAATGTAATATGTATCATTACTTTAGTAAAATCATTGAAATACTGTAGTTATACTGTCTCTAAGCCTACATCACGGTCATAGCGATCTGTATAACAACTATGCTGTAGCTTTCGAACGGGTAGCCTATCTTTTTTCACTGCATTTGAATTAGCTGCCTGATCCGTGAAGAACCGTGAATAACAGTCAATGGGAGAAACATCAAGTCGATGCCTTGATAACGTTAGGTTGGATTTTGCAGTTAGCCTACAACACATTTAACACCCTCGTTTCTATGAAACTGAAAACAATTGAGCTGGAGACTTTGACACAAGACAAAACAGAACAGATGTTTCAAAACTGATCAGATAACGTTACTATGGCTTATTGGCTTTGTATGGCAGGCAGTAACGTTAGCCAACTAGTTTACGGTTAGACTAGGCTAGCTATCGATAACGTTACACTGACACAACTAAAGTTAGGCTCTGAATTCGCAGCTAATATCAAATCCATAACTTTTTGATCAAGTTAAAATTTCCACGTCAACCACAAATAATCCCACTACCTTTTAATATCATCCGATAACTAATTCAATGCCGATTTGTTGCTTTGCCCACTTACCACTTCAAGACATTGCCAGCTCAACGTGCGAGACGAGTGAGTTGCTTGAACATACACAGCAAAGATTCTAGACTACACGCGTAGCGCTCTAGATTTGATATACACAGACACCATATTTGGAAAAAGGGGCGGGCTGATGCTGACCGATTTATTACACATCCAGAAGAATAGATTTGAGTCGTCATAGGCTCTGGTAATTATGGAGCATAATAGGAATAAAGTTGTGACAAAAAAATTATCAGGGAGGAAAAATCTGAGGGGGCACGTGCCCCCTCATTTTGAATGGGCATGACGCCACTGCCCGGAAACAACTAATTCTAATTTCTGATTGGCTGGTAGCTAGCATTTAACTCTGTATAACTCGAGACAGATGCTATGAACTCGGCAGAGAACTTCCCTCCGTTTGCCTGCGCCTCGTCCATTAATTGTATAGCGGGACAAGTTCCCTTACTCCTCAGCGTGAGAAATACAAGGTGTGGCGTGTGAGCGTGTGAACGGGTTGAAATGCGTGTGTCTCACACCCAACGCGTGAGACTTGAGAGCCCTGACTCTGTGCCGTTATTGTTATATTTGTGGTGTGGTGTGGTTTTTACTTCCTTGGTGTGCCTACATAATACATCTTAGATTTAAAGAAATAGTTTGCCCTAAAAGTAAAACATTTCACTATATTTTCACCTGCATGATTTTCTTTATTCTGTGGAACACAGATATTTTGTCGAATGTCCAAGCCACTGTTTTCCATACAACTCATTGTCCATAAATAACAAAAAAACACCATGAAACTAGTCAATATGACTCATGACTTATGTATTTATCAAGCTTTTTAAAGTCATACAATTGCTTTCTGTGTGAAACAGGCCAAAAAAGCTTTAAAATCTTATTCACATTATTCTGGTATGAATGTAAAGGACATTGGTTTTACTGATCAGTCATAATGGGCCAGGTTTAAATGTTGGTCTTTTTAAAAGTGCCTCTTTTGGGTGATCTATTCCCTTAAGTATAGTACATTCTCTGGGATTGTTAATGTTTTTCATAGGTCAGGGTAATGTATGGGTCAGTGGCTGTAAAGCTCAGAACTTCAGATGAAACATTAACTTCTTTAAATTGAGCTTTAATGATCACGAGGTCTTTGACTTCACAGAAGGAAATTATGATACCATTCAAAAGTTTGGGGTTTGTTCGTTTTTTTTTATGTTTTTTGAAAGAAGTCTCTGATGCTCACCAAGGCTGCATTTATTTGGTAAAAATACAGTAAAACAGTAATATTGTAAAAATAATTAATCTAATTAAGCACATATTAATCACACATCAAATCTGGCTGAGACATTACCCCCAAAAGATAATTTAAAGTCATTATTGTGTTAAATGAGAAAAGCGTCAAAAAGACAAAAAACATATTTTTATTTGATTCAACGTAGATTTTATTACACAAACGTTTAGGTTTCAATGAGGGTGAGTAAATGGTGAAAGAATGATGTTTTTTTTTTTTATTAATATGGAAAAATGAAAAAAAATAAATAAAAAATGAAATGATACTCTAAATAAATAACTAAAACTGCCAGTAGGTGGCAGTAAATTTCTAAATGAGTAAAACATTGAGTCATTCTTTAATTTTATTCATTCAAATGGAGTAAAATCAATATCACATTTGCAGTTGTGCTATATATTGTTTTATAAGAATGTTTTCGTCTCTCCTACTTCATGTCAAATTTGTTTTAGTGCATGTTGGTGACTGTTGATTTTGTTTTGTTTTCATTTGTACTGTATAATGACCAAATCAGTAGACCCATGTTGAAAAAGGCTGTTTGTCATGTCATACCATGCCTCTCTCTCTCTCTCTCTCTCTCTCTCTCTCTCTCTCTCTCTCTCTCTCCTCTCTCTCTCTCTCTCTCTCTCTCTCTCTCTCTCTCTCTGTCTCTCTCTCTGTCTCTCTCTCTCTCTCTCTCTCTCTCTCTCTCTCTCTCTCTCTGTCTCTCTCTCTCTCTCTCCTTCTCTCTCTCTCTCTCTCTCCTCTCTCTCTCTCTGTCTCTCTCTCTCTCTCTCTCTCTCTCCTTCTCTCCCTCTCTCTCTCTCTCTCTCTCTCTCTCTCTCTCTGTCTCTCTCTCTCTCCTCTCTCTCTCTCTCCTTCTCTCCCTCTCTCTCTCTCTCTCTCTCTCTCTCCTCTCTCTCTCTCTAACCCTCTCTACACTTTCTGCATGACTGTGAAATAGCCCCCCTCATAAACGATCTTCTGTTTTGTTCCTCGCACCCGGACGTTGCTGCGTTTGCTATGTGCATGCACAGTTATACTTGATGGAGAATCGAGTGCCGCTGTGCTCGGCACAGTGGGAGCGGATGTTTAACTCGTCCCGCATTCCCGGGCTTGAGACAGGTAAGAGGAGGGGCTCGTCCGGCACGACCCACAGCTCAGCTCCAGCTCACATGCAGACTCAGCCTCAGGACAACAGCACAGTAGACACTAGAATAGTGCTGCGCATTGACTTACAGTGGTCCACTGATACAGGCTTTTTATTGGCTGATTTCTAGAGAGCAGGGTGGACAATGATGGACAATTTATATGATATCATATAATTTAATGATTAATCAGTTGAGACCAAAGCAGAATACTTCTGGAGGATTCCTTTACCTTATCCATTTATACAGATTTCAGTAGGTTTTGAAACTGACTTCTTTTATTTTATGCACCCTCATGTCATTCGTGACCTGTATGACTTTCTTTATTTGCAGTTTGGTACCATTTCTTTTCTATATATTTTTATATTATTTTATAATGTAATTATTTATTATATCATTTTAATATTACATGTTATTTTTATTAATAGTCATTTGCCAATAACGATAATAGTGATGCACCCATATATCGGCCAATGAAAGAAATGTTTGAATAATTAAAGTCATAATTTGTTATAATAAACTATTATGATAAATACAAATATATTATTTTATGTTATATTATTATGTGTTATTTTTCTATTATAAATAATAATATATTATTTTGTATATTTTTACATTTATTATTTTAATCATATACTACATTTTATATAACACATACACATATTTTCATTTAATTTATAAATATAATTTTAATAATATAATATTTTATTTTATTTATCCTTTATGACTTTCTTTATTTGGATTTCTGTACAATTTCTTTATATACATTTATATGCAATTATAATTCAATTTCAAATAATACTAAGTCACAGTGACACATTTTTGTGTTGATTTTGATGTTTGTTTTGAATTGTTGTCCTGATGTAAGATCCAACCGGCCCATTATAAGATTTCTAGCAGAGGCCGAAGGGGTTTTGATTTTTCTATCTATTGGTATTTGCTAGAATCCATAATACATGTATCTGAATAAGAAAAGCTCTTTTTTTAGTTTCATCTGATCATAGAATCTGACCAAGTTTTTGAATGAAAGATCAAAAGGATAAACAACGGAGATTTATTTTTACAGCCGTCTTTGCTCACATTTACCAAGGTTGCAATTATTAGTGGAGGGCACAGTATATATATATATATATATATATTTGATTATATTATTATATAAAATAATTAAATTAATAGCTTGTTAGGTAACAGCCATAATATTGTATAAAACATTTTTAATTGGTATTGTTGTCTTAATTTCAGCAATTTTACGAAATTTTTATTTTGCAATCTTTAAACTTTTTTTTATTTATTTTGTCAATCAGTCACCGTGAAAATTGGCCTGGACCATTGGAAAACACATATCATGTGACCACTAACAAATAATCTTAAAATAGCATATATCATACATTTTATCAGCCTGAACAATATATTGGTTTTGAAATTGTTCTTAGACGATATCATTTGCTTATTAATTTGGCTGTAGCCAGTACTGTGCCGTTATCTGGAGGCTAAGTCAACATGTTGAATTCATTCCTCATGATGATCCTTCACTTCACTCCTCAAACTTTTTTCTTTTTGTTTCCAGTTTTCCATTACTCTGTTTTCCCCTCCAGGCTTCCATAGTGGTATTTGGGGTTTCTTCCTTGTTCCTCCTGTTAGTGTTTGACCTTCCTTTCTGCTTCACAGCTCATGGCTCTAAACACAATCCCCATGTGCTCTTCTCAGTACGAGCGTATGTTCAACACCAGTCGAGTTCCAGGTGTAGAAGCAGGTAGAGCTTCCCTCTCGCCTGCTTCAGGCGCCTTTATTTGACAATCAATCCGCTTTTTAGATGCTAGTAGTGAGTGACTGCTGTGGGCCTAAAATGCATGCGCTATTCGGTTTGGTTCACAACACTGTGATTTGGGTTTGCTTTAAACACTGAACTCTATAAAGCTGATGTTAAGAAGCAGATGGCGAGGAATTTGTTTTGTGTGCTTAACGTTTTTCATAACTTGATAAACTATTGTTTGATTTAATGATTAACAAGGATGAATGAGGAACAGGAAATAGCATGTTTTTACACCCGTCATGCAGTGGTTCCAGTGAAAGATATGTTATTTTTATTGCCACTAATTTATAACATAAACTCAAGAGGGACACAAGCATGTGAGTGGTTTTAAATGCTGAATTGATTATAGTTTAGTAACTAATATACTTACATAATCATTTATCATCAGATCACTTATGATCTACAGTATTATTTAGAAAATTAATATAATAGTAAGCTAATATAATAAAATATAATGTGTGAAATCTATGAAATTTAGTCGCTAATTATTACTATTAAAATCTAATAATAAATTATTACTAAACTAATATATATATATATATATATATATATATATATATATATATATATATATATATATATATATATATATATATATGTATGTATACACATAAATAATTTAGAATAATATAATTCAGAGTCCATTTAGTGTTAATGCAGACATTCAAATAATAATAAATGTCATATGTATATCCTCCATCAGATCACAAATTAAAATTATTAATAATACTAAATAAACTATTACTAATTTATTACTATGAATTATTTCATAGTACTACATAAAATTTATAATTTGTATGTAGTATAATTAAGTATCATCAAACTTGTACTACATAAAAATATATCATTTAAAATTATAATTATATATTTTGTATAATATAATAAAATATAATCTTTATTACATGGAAAAGCTCTATGGAAAGTTTTATTCCATTTTCTTCCTAATCCAAATATTTTTGCATTATGACCGCTAAACTGTATAATTGACTGTTGTCACATGCAGCCGATTTCTTACCTAAATCTTTTTTCACTCAAAGCAATATTTCATATTTCTATATTTGGTTTGTAGTCATGTAATACGTGTCTTAATGTGTATGTGTTCAGTGTAGAAAACAAGCGTTTGGCCTTTCTTCTGTACTTTGCCTTTTTTCCACCTGCTTTTCTCATCATTGTTTTCTGACCACCACCATAAATCATTTAACCCATAACAAATACAGCCTAAATATGACACAATTTCAATTGCACAAATAATTGTTGAATGAGCCACAGAATAATGTTACTTTTATACACCTCCATCCTTCATGTCCATATCCTTCATCAGACGTCCTTCAGCATGTGAATGAGAGCAAACACATCGCCGTGTTCCACAAGGGCCGCTTTTACAAGGTGTGGATGTTTTACGACGGACGGTTGCTGTTGCCTCGAGAAATTGAGCAGCAGATGGAAAGGATCTTGATGGACAAGTCCGAGCCTCAGCCAGGAGAGGAGATGCTGGCCGCTTTGACTGCGGGCGACAGGTGGCGTTTAAAAAATATATATTTTATTTAATTTTTTTGAATATTTTAACTTTTGGCAGCCTGGTAAAATTATAAAACAAGAGAGATTTTAAATGATCAATGAGATTGCATTAAAGAGGACCTATTATGCTTTTTTACACTTTCAACTTTCTCTAGTGTGTAATGTTGCTGTTGGAGCATGAAAATGGTCTGCAAAGTTACACAGTCTCTCCAAAGGGAGTTATTCTCTATATCTGTGTCACAGTTTCTGAACTCCCTGAGTTTTCTTCTGGGAACGAACACATCACAACATTCTTCATTTAAATAATTCCTGGGTGGAGTTGCGTTAGTAGTGTGTTAAGCTACGTTCACTCTGTCAGTCCAAATCCGATTTTTGTGCATATCCAATTGGAACCCCTTCAGATTTAGCAAGTGTGAACGGCAAAACATTTTTACAAATCCGTTTCGAGCTAGATTCATATGTGGTTAGAAATCCTGTTCACATTGCATTTCTGGAAATCCGTTTCAGTCTGATCGTTCTGATTGGATTTTGCGTGATTTATGTGACCTACCAATGCAGATATTCTGGAAAACGAAAGAGCGGCATAGGACACACAAATCGGATCTGAACAGTTGCGATACATCAATCATTCAGACATAGATCATTTTAGATCAGATTCAAATCGGATACACTAATAATTGGATTTGGACTGACAGTGTGAGTCCTTTGTCTCGCATAGCCAGATCTACAGACTTGACAGCAGAAACAATCACAGTTCATGTTTAGGGCTGTGAAAATGTAACATCGATGTTCCTAAAATAACAGACTGGTGTGAAAAAATCATGGGTGCATTTTAAGAGTCTATGCCACGAACTTTACTTTCTTTTGAAAATCCAGCGTTTACTTGATCCTGAAGTGCTCATTGTCACAGTTGTAAACATGATGGCGTTCTTCTTCCATGAGGGGGTTTGGCTTCACAACATCTTTCTTTCCAGACAGACCATCAAAGAACGCGACAAACACATCTCCCAGAAATTCTGTAGAATTCAACCAATCAGCTGACGGCTTCAAAACTCCTGAATTGTCTTGTGCATCAGATGTTCACCCACAATACACCAGCTGACCAATCCGAGCTCATTGCACTTTACAAGTGAATCTATCAAAACTAACTTTAGCTGGATAATAACTTTATTCTAGAGCTGCTGTAAAGCCAAAAAAAACTCTGTTACTTTAATTTCTTATTATCACTGTAAAGCTGCTTTGAAACAATATATATTGTAATATATATAAATGAAGATGACTTGACTTGACGGAAGAATGGGCTTCATAGAGACAGGAAGTAAACAGAGCAACACTGACAGACGAGGAAGAGAGGTGATGCTGTAATGGACGTAGGCCAGTAAGAGTTGTGCGTGTGAGCCTCACTCCCCTGGCCTCAAGAGGTGCGCTTTTTTAATTAAGGGAAGAGAACACACTACAAATCTCAGCTTTCATTCAGGAAACTGTATTTCCTCTCTTTCTGTTCAATGAAATGTGATCAAAGCTAATTAAAGAACATGCAATGAGCCAAGTGATTATATCTATTCTTTTGTTCCCCATTACCCAGAGATCCCTGGGCCAAAGCCCGCACACAGTTCTTCAGTCGTGGGAAGAACAAGCAGTCTCTGGATGCTGTGGAGAAGGCCGCTTTCTTTGTTACTCTGGATGACAGCGAACAGCGCTTTAAGCCGGACAGTCCGGTCCAATCGCTGGACAGCTACGGCAAATCTCTGCTCCATGGAAAGTGTTATGATAGGTGACTAAGAGCTCTCTTGATTATAATTCAATTAGATTATAAAATCACTTATTTCGAAATATAATATATTTCTTTCAAGACATAATTTCATTTTTAATTTAATGTACACTGATCAAAAGTCTGGGGTCAGTAAGATATTTTATTTAGAAAGAAATTAACACTTTTATTCAGCAAAGGGATTTAATTAATCAAAAGTGACAGTGAACACATTTATAATGTTACAAAAGATTTCTATTTTTAAATAAATGCTGTTCTTTTGAACTTTCTGTTTATCAAATTTTCCTAAAAAAATCACGATTTCCACAAAAATATTAAGCAGCACAACTGTTTTCCGTATTGATAATAATAGCAGTAAATCATCATATTAGAGTGATTTCTGAAGGATCATGTGACACTGAAGACTGGAGTAATGATGCTGAAAATTCAGCTTTGATCACAGGAATAAATTACATTTTAAAATATATTTAGGAAATATTAAGTTTATTGTATATTATAATATTTCACAATATTGCTGTTTAACTGTATTTTGATCAAATAATTGCAGGCTTAGTCAGCAGAAGAGACTTCTTTCAAAAACATAAAAAAAGCTTACCAACCCCAAACACAATAGTGTTTTAATTATTATTTTATTATTATAGTGTTTTAATTATTATTTCACTTCATTGTGTGTGTTTTTTTTTTCTCCAGATGGTTCGATAAGTCTTTCAACCTTATTGTGTTCAAGAACGGCACTATGGGATTGAATGCAGAACACTCCTGGGCCGATGCTCCCGTCGTTGGCCATTTGTGGGAGGTGAAGAAATCAGTTCATTGAAATATTGAGATATATGAAATGTTAGATTTTTTTTCAGGGTTCTTTGATGAATAGAAATTTCTCAAGAACAGTATTTATTTGAAATAGAAATATTTTGTAACATTATAAATGTCTTTACTGTTGCTTTTGACCAATTTAATGCATCCCTGCTGAATAAAAGTATACATTTCTTTCCCCAAAAAATCTTACTGAACCCAAACGTTTCAACATTAGTGCATGTAATGTAATATTTATAAATATTTTGCGTGTATGTGTGTGGTAGCATGTCTTGTCATCGGATCCAGTGCGACTGGGCTATAGTGAGGATGGACACTGCAAAGGAAACCCCCACCCCAACCTCCCGGGACCCCAGAGACTGCAGTGGGACATCCCAGAAGAGGTCAGTTAAGATGTTTATTGTGCACTTTAGACATGCTCTACTTGCTATTCATAGTTTAATATAGAAATACCTCTTTCCTTCACAGTGCCAGACAGTGATCGACAGGTCTCTGAAAGTGGCCCAAACTCTGGCGGATGATGTGGACATGCACATATTCCCCTTCAGCGACTTTGGCAAAGGCCTTATCAAGAAATGCAAGACAAGCCCTGACGGCTTTATTCAGATCGCCCTCCAGCTGGCACACTTCAGAGTACGTGAGATTCTCTGAGGGTGTGTTCACACTTGCCAGGGGTGCGTTTCCCAAAAGCATCGTTTGCCAACTATGGTTGCAAGTTCTGACTTTATCAGCATAGTTCAACAAGTCTGTGTTTCCCGAAACCATCGTTCCAACGAACATTCGCAGACAGCATCGCAAAGTTGTGTGTTTGGAAAGACAGCTCTCGACCTGTGGTTAGAAGCATAGTTTCTTGTTTTCATGACGTGTGGACTCAATAAATTCTTATCTTGAGCCAAATAAGCAAGCTGACATTCAGTACAATCTATATATTTTATTTAGAATACATACAAATGTAATTTACATCTTTTAGTTTGTCAAGAGATTTAAAGAGTGATTTTTTTTTTTTCATTTTTGAAGAGTGTGCATGTGCGAAAGTGCTCTAGTACGTAAGAACAAGCCTATGATTGAATCTGGAAATAAATCAAAATAACTGAGAAAAATGAGAAATATTGCAATGTCCGTAATTTACAGCAAAAGTGTTGCATTGATTCGATCTCAAACAGATTCATTAAAAGAGTTATTACTCCACCACAACGTGTGACGTCATAAACCAACGTGGTTGAACGACTAATTGTTGACAATACAGTTTCGGGAAACAGTCGTGACTAGCTAGTTGATTTCTTCAACAATGCATCGTACTATGGCAGTGAAGCAGCGAGTTACGTCATTGTACGGGAAACGCACCTCAGGTTGGGTTCGATTAAATTTAGGGATGCACAATATATCGGTCTCAATATCGGTATTGGTCGATATATGTTTATTTTTAATGTTATCGTTATCGGCCCGATAAGAGAATTTGGCTGATATATTAAAGCTGATAAATAATGGATTATTTCCTTTAGCTGAGACGCTCCAGATGCGCACTGTTCGCCAAGATGGTTTTGAATTGCTTCAAATATGATTGGAATCACTTAAGTCTTAAGTGAAACAGTTAAGTCTTAATATTGGCTGCATAAAATTATTGCTTTTGTAATCAGGCTCTCCAAAATTATATAAAAATTTGGATTAATATATCGGCCAATATATGTGTTATTAGCTTTCAAATATAAATAATTATCGGTTATCGGTATTGGGCAAAATTTTCATATCGGTGCATCCCTAATTAAAATGAACTCTGGTGCGATTGCTCTGTTAGTGCAGTTCATTTGAATAAGTGTGAACGCTGCCATCCGAACCCTGGTGCAGCAAACTAGCGGACTGAGACCCACTTTCAAACTAACTCTGGTGCGGTGCGGTTCGAATGAAATATGGAAGCAACATGGACCAAAAACATGTAAACGAACCAAAAATAGGACGTGGTGTGACAAGATGCGACCCTAAAAAGGACTGAATGCTCAAGCATACCTGTTTTTTCTCATCATAGGAGTAATATTGTCCATCACACTTCGGTACAGGCGTTGGAAGTGCGTCTCCTCGCAGCAGATCTTCGTTTGTGCGTGTGACAGAGGAATTCCTACCGCTGTTTTGTCACCTTTACAAATTTTATAAGCTCTTCACGAGTTCTCAGGACGAATTGTATCATTTGCGTTTTTGGTCCGGACCAAAAGATCCAAGAGAACTACAAGAGTGAACACGCCATGAGATTCTTTAGATCTTTGTGGATTCCTCATCAGATTTCTTTGTAATACGTTCAATTTTTCCTCCTGCAGGATAAAGGCAAGTTCTGCCTGACGTACGAAGCGTCCATGACTCGTCTGTTCAGAGAGGGCCGCACTGAGACCGTGCGCTCCTGCACAACTCAGACCTGCGATTTCGTCCGAGCCATGATGAATGAAAAAACAACGGTGGGGTTGATTTAGATGGCTAAGATGGCTAGATGGCTTAGATTGCTAATTTCAACATGTTTTTTTCTAATTTTCTCAGAGAGAAGAGAAGTTGAAGCTGCTGAAAGCGGCAGCAGAAAAGCACCAGGATTTATACAAACTGGCCATGACAGGACACGGCATCGACCGCCATCTTTTCTGCCTTTACTTAGTGTCCAAGTACCTCGGTGAAGATTCAGCTTTCCTCAAAGAGGTTTGAGACCTATCACTAAACAAAGTGCTATTTCATAGGGGTGCAACGATACATGTATTCTTACCAAGCATTTTCATTTTCGTTTTAGTATCGACAATATCGTTTATATCTAAAAATAAACCCATCTAAAATAAAAAATAAATTCAGCAAAGTATACAGAGTGAGCTTCTGTCGGATAAGTGCACCATCCAAGTTGTCTTAAACATGGGATGTACTTTATGTACTTTTTCGTTCTATTTTTGTGTACCGTTCCACCCCTACTAATTCAGATTTTTTAAAAACGTTTCAGTTTTGAAATCTGTATAGTTTGTGATGGGTTGGGTTGGGTTTTTTCTAGGTGTTGTCCGAGCCCTGGAGGTTGTCCACCAGTCAGACTCCTCTCCAACAGGTTGATCTGTTTGATTTAAAGAGACATCCGGAATATGTCACCAGCGGAGGTGGATTTGGACCGGTAAGTTCAAGCAGAACCTGATTTCACCAAGTGGAACATGTTCCTGGATCAACATCTTTGTTCATCCTGGAACAACATTCCAATCAACCAATCAGATTTGAGGGACAAGGTCACAGTTTGTCAAGTTTAGGCGTAAAACCAGGCTTAGGTGCTTCTACAGGTGTTATTCAGCTGTTATTTCCCTCTGATTTTAGGGATACGTTATTGGTGGAGTTAGGTTTAGGGGTAAGGATATGGTTAGGTCTAAAATTTCGGACAGGAATGTTGTTCCAGAATCAACAAAATATGTTGACCCAGGAACGCGTCTAACTGGGCAAAATCAGGACATGAACATCTTGTTTCTAACACTGTGTCCTACCTGGATATGATGCAACTGTTGGTATACATCACTATTTAAAATATTGGGGTTGGTAGGATTTTGGTATGATTGCTCAAATTTTGATTAATATGTACAGTAAAAAGTACAGTAAAAAACAATAATATTGAGAAATGTTATTACAATTCAACATATCTGTTTTCCGTTTTAGTACATGTAATTTATTCCTCTTCTGCTCACCAAGGCTGCATTTATTTGATCCAAAATACAGTAAAAACCCTAATATTCTGAAATATTATTATAATTCAAAAGAACTGTTTTCTATTTGAATATCTATTAAAATTGTATTCATTCCTGTGATCAGAGCTGAATTTTCAGCATCATTACTCCAGTCTTCAGTGTCACATGAGAAATCATTCTAATATGCTGATTTGCTAGCCTGGGAAAACCCAGACAACTTCCGGCAAATTTAGATTTGCTCTGAAAGTTAGTCTGGCAAAGAGCTCATTCAAGCCCATTTCCAATCCGTCGAAATCGCGGCACCAATCAGAAACGTTGGGGCGGGCTTTACACGATGACGACAGCGCTGGGATTTTGAAGCAGATTTTGTAGCCTACATTACAAAGATGGATACCGCCGTCGAACATCTCTCGTTTGAATCAGCTATCGCTTCTGTTTTAAGCGGTTTGAACGTTTCCTTTTTGTTAAAAACCGAGCAAAGAACAACACTCGGAGATGTTTCTCCGCCGCTCTGCATACGTCATCTCCTTCATCGCTCTGATTGGGTTTAGGTCTATCCGCGACGTCCGTTGGTGACGCCCCTCTGGAAATGATTTGTCTATGACGCTTTGCCAGACCATAACTCAGTTACAACTGAGAATGGTCTGGTTTTAACCAGGCTACTGATTTGCTGCTCAAGAAACATTTCTCATTATTATCAATCTTAAATAAAGAGTTGTGCTGCTCAATTTATTTGTGAAAATGTCTTTTCTGTTACTTTTGATCAATTTAATGCATACTTGGTGAATAAAACTATTAATTTCATTTTTAAGAAAACTTACTGACTCCAACATTTGGAACGGTAATATATATATTAGGCAGCATTTTAGGCTTTTGACTTTTTTACGGAACTTAATAATATGTTTTCAGGGTTTATAAAGAAAAAAGTGTTTATTACATATTTTCATTTATTTTCTTTTAGCATTATGTTACCAATATGTGTTTTGTTTAGGTTGCTGATGATGGTTATGGTGTATCATACATTATTCTTGGAGAAGACCTCATCAACTTCCACATATCCAGCAAACACTCTAGCCCAGAGACTGTGAGTTTACTTTATTCTATCTCAAATATAATAATATAGTATATAATCATATATATAATCATTAATAATTTGTAATATAATTAGTGCTGTCAAATCGATTAATCACATCTAACATAAAAGTTTGTTTCATATATTATGTAAAAGTTTGCGTTTATATAATATATATATATATACAGTACACACATTATACATACGGTACATACACATATATTATATAAACAAAATTTTATGTTAGGTGCGATTAATCGTGATAATATATTCATCTCTTTCACTTTTCCTTGTTATTTTTAGGATTCTCACCGCTTTGGAAGTAACATTAAACAGGCGATGCTTGAAATCCTGGAGCTTTTCCAGCTTGACAACAAAGCTAAAGACAAGTGATCTATCTCTTCTTGTTGTCTCATCTCTGAAAAAGGGAAATCATTTTAAAATATTTGAAACAGAGGGCTGATCCTCCTTAGGCATGTACAGAGTAATTGTTGGTTTTAATTTAAATTATAATTCAAAGAATGGTAATTTAAATAGGATGGAGCATGTTATATGGGCATTTGATTAAATTGCATTGCATTGTTTTCGAGTGTAAATGACAAGAATTACATTGTGGTTGGGGAGTTATATCACAGATTGTATGAAATATTTTTGTTTGTTCTGGGATGTATTTCATACACAGTTGCCTTAATCTCTGGAATGGATGTCAATGTGCTTGAAGATCCAGCAGAGAGCTGTTGCCTTTCTGTGCTGCTGTACATTCAGATTTTCACTTTTGCTTGCTCTTTTTTTTTTTTTTTTTTTGATGAATTTCTCAGGTTTCAACTAATTGATTCACTTTGTTGTGAGTTGAATTGTTTCTGAAGGAACACTGTGGCAGGTTACAGGGAAGATATACAGGAAAGACAGGCCAAATATTTCAATAATATAGGGCAACAATACATATTTTTCTGTCACTTGTGTTTTTGTATTTGCACATGCTCAACAATAACTTATTTATAGGACTCACAACACTCAAACCACTCTCCACAAAATGTAAGAATGTAGCTGTATGTTCACACTATGTTTTTTTTTCATTCTGCACTTGTGTGCACTAACAAAGCCAATTGAGAAGAAATTGAGATATAATTTTCAAGTACGGTATATATGTTGTTTCTCAATGACAGAAATGTGTGCTATTTATTTATAAAAATTGAAAGTGTGCTTATGGATGTATTAAAAAATAATTATTCTTGACTGTATAAGTACATGATTGCAAAAAATAAATACAATTTAAAGGGAAAATGTCACTAGATGTGTTGTGCAATGTATCAAATATATTTGTATCACATTTTCCACAATAGACCTCATGTTTGCAGCAAAGGTGTGATATACTGTAGGAACTGTTTGGCGTTTGTTACTGTAATTTTCAACACAGTTAAACACAATAAAAGATGACTTTTAAGACTGAGCGATTTGAATGTTTGCTTTTTATGTTATTGGATTATGTAAAGTGGGTACTGAAAGTATATTTTATTTAAATGTTTTAACATATAGGAAATTCTTTTTTCACATTGCAATGTGGCATCATGGAGCGTGGTCTTAAAATAAAACAAATTCATATGAATATATATTATTTATTCAAGAAATATTACAAATGCTAAAAAAACTCTGCTCGACTTAGCCGTCTTTGATACCACCACTAAATGGCGATATAAACTAGTGATATGACAGTCTGAAATAGGACAGTAGTTAGGTCTTGTTTTTTTTAAATAAAGAGACACTCAGATGTCACACCTATAAACTAATTAAAATTATGAATTGTCTAAAAATAGCGTTTCGGTGTAGGTTAAGCTCTATGGACAGCATCTTTGACATGCTGTACTGCATACAGGGAAAGACATTCTGAAGGATTGAAAAGAAGAAATGTCAAGCTTAGTTTTTGCTAAAGTTCTAATATTAACTCTTCCAAACAATATGTGTGTTATTTGAGCTGTAAAATTGTCTAAACTGTATTTTTTATTAGTATGACTACTTTTCTAGGCGGCAGAGAATTCATGAAGTTCATAATATGTGAGTGGATCGTTGATAAATTGTAAACATTCGCTTTCTTGTATCCTTGCGCTGCCTAAACTTAAAAGCAAAGCAGTGGCTTCGCTAGACCATTTTTTAGTAGCCTACTATGGTTAGAGTTGAAACACGCCTTGGCCTCGTTCCCTCGCTGTGTTCGTCCTACTTCAATTTTACCAGTGTGGAATCCTCGACTTGCACTCAGTCAGACGATTATTCATAAGCTAAAGGTAAACTACCAGGCCAACGCTGATCATTGTGATAATGAGTAGAATGCGAATTTAGTTGAATGAGGACATCCCATTTTTCATATCTAAAAGAATGCTATGCTTACTTATCGCTTATAATCTGGCGTCGTTTGGGGTTTAATAATTTAGTCATCATCAATGAAGAACCCCCCCCCCCCCCCCCATTGTCATCACTCAATTTTGATATCTTGAAAATTTAACCGTGGCAATTTAGCAAAGCCATTTACAGTTCATTATTAATATGAATAAAAAAATGAATAAATAAATATGATAAAAAATCATAGATATTCCAGATATCCAATGTCACCACCAGATATTAACCCTTATGTGCTGTTGTGGCTGATTTTGGCACAGATTTTTGAGTCTTAATTTGGCCATAACTTTTTCCGTGTTTCAGCAAATGGAATGATTTTTGGTGACAAATCTTATTTTTACACATATTTTGGGAAAATGCTTTGAAAATTTTCAAAAACTCAACAGTACAGTGTGGGCAAATTCACTAACCTTTCGTTATGTTCGTGGCTGAAAACAGCCACTACTTTAAACTGCTGTAAAAATGTATCAGATAAATATTTTTTTTCTAATTTTTTTGCATAAATCTATTAATCAACCTCAGTCCTGATCAAAACTACTACATTTTTTTTTTTTAATTCAGGATTTTAACTCTTTAATTGCCAACCAACCTCCATGGGCGCTTGACAATGAGAAACTGGACCGGGGTGGACTCCACAGATCTCCGTGCCTACATGGGGCTACTGATTTTGGCCAGCGTCTACAGGGATCTGATCGGGGGAAGCTTGTCCTCTCTACGGCGAGCTGGTCTCTGCAGCTTGTCGTCAAAATGCAGAGCTCTGCTGATTTCATGGAATCTTGAGAGGGACATGGTGGCTCTAAAAATCGCAGGACCACTGCGATCATCCCACAGGGAATGTGTGGACTCCCCTTTGGACCTGTAGACGCCAGCCAGAATCACAGTTTCTCATTGTGCAGCGCCCATGGAGGTTGGTCATGCTGACAATGAGGTCAATCATCTCCTCCGTGAAAAACAGATTGAACACAGAATCCATGTTCTGGACCCCTGCGATGGCATAGCGCATCGGCCCTGGAGTCACGCCTCTGGCAGGCTGAAGAAAGGGAGTTGTCTCCGCGTTGGTGGAAAACCACACTTCGCCGTTTCTCCCAATCCACCCAGATCCAGGATCCTCCGAATCCTCCTCGCCTTCAGTGGAAGCTAGAGAGGATGATGAGGGTGCCACATCCAAATCAGGATCTGACTCTCCTGAGTCTGTGGTGTCAGAGGGAGAAGACAAGCTTGCTGGAGGGGTCAGGCTGCATAATCATCTCTAAAACTTCACTACAAGTCAAGCCCTTTCTCATGTTGCTTGCTGCTCTTCTCACCATCAAATGACCAGCAGGCAAGTGTTTAAATCCACTTGCTTTGTTTTTGTTTAGTCTGCATTTCTCACCATCAAAAGGCACTTTGTTTTCGTTTACTCCATGTAGTTCTGAGAGCTGAGGTGTATGTTTTGATTTTCTCAGACGCATCAAGGTGAGTTCTCACTCTCTCTCTCTCTCTCTCTCTCTCTCTCTCTCTCTCTCTCTCACACACACACACACACACACACACACACACACACACACACACACACACTTTAATATGCTATTATACTCCATATAACTCCATGTAAAAGCCCAGAAACTAAGCTTTTTTTTGCACAGGGCTATCTAAAGGGTTAATGGTGCCATCAACAGTAAAAATTATAGATTTTACCACTTCCCAACGGGGAAAACCACCAACAATCAAAAATGCATGATTATATGCAGAGCCGGACAGTAACGGAGTACATTTACTTGAGTACAGTACTTGAGTACAATTTTGAGGGATCTGTACTTTACTCGAGTATCATTTTTGGGGATTACTCATGACTTTACTCAAGTACATTTGAGAGGCAAATATTGTACTCTTTACTCCACTACATTTCTATCCATAACCGTGAGTACCCGTTACTTCTAAAAAAAATAAAAAAAAAAGGAAAAAAAAAATTCTCGGAAACCCTCAATTCGTTGTTTCCCTCTCAAACGTGATTGGATTGTGCAGGCGCCAGTGATTGGGACAGCCTATCAGCAAATCACCTTCATCTTCAGCTCTGAACTGACGCCAAAGTAAACTCCATGGTCAGATTTATGTGGGTTCAAACAGGCAGGTAGGGCTCAACCTGTGCAGAGCACATGCCCTTTTTTTTGGTGGTGTTTTTTTTTTTTTTTATATATATAAATCAATGCTATTGGTCACCCTTTACATCTGTCTGTCTGTTTTACAAATATTTAGCCAATGAAAGTTCTTAAAAAGAGCTTTTGCAAATCTTGTTCGATCCTCAAACTGTCAGTAAACCTGATAACTCCGCCCCTCTATATTCATTGAATGAACTGAAGCTCCGCAGCAGCCGCACAGCAAACAGCAGCTGAACGAAGTTTTGCAAGGGTAAATAAAAATCTTGTTGTTTGAATAAGTACTAAACACTTTGTCCATAAAAGCTCAAATTTTATTTATTTGATGTCTGACTGAAATGTGGGACTGGGAGTCGGACCTGACTAGGCTAGGGCTAGGCTAGGATGTGCCATCTAGTCATAGCCAATATATAGCCTACACTTAGCCTGTGGATACAGTAGCATAACGTTTCATCTTTTATAAAATGCGATTTTGGCAAAATGTATTTTACAACAGGAAAAACTGACCGCCTGTTTCGTACTGGAACTTAAACAAAGCGACGAGTGATCCTCGTCACCTAGGTAATATATTTCTAAGAAATTTGTTCTTTGATTTATGATTGCTGATGCACTTAATTTATTAACATTTAATTATGTTATGGTAATAATATTAAATTATGGTTAATTCAAGGCTGTTAATATGCATATATTCTCTATATAGCTAATTTTTTTAATCTATAGTATTCTATACTCTCCGCTTGTCCTCACATGTAGGCCTATACATGTAGTAAAGTAAAACATGGTTTTACTACAGTAATGTAGTAGTAATCACAGTGAAGTCATAAACATCTTTAAGCACATGGCTCACAGAAGGTTGCTGTTGTAATTAGGTTTAAAGAAGCCCTGAAACCCTGTGTATCTATATTATTTATATAATTATTATGGTTGTTATTAATGGTAAATAAATCTAAAGCTTTTGAGACTTATTTTTTGTTATTGAATTTTTCATGAAGATGTGACCATTTCTTCCTTTTATGTAGGCTTACTAAATAATCTTGATATAAAAAAAGGGGGGAGGGAGGGGGGGGGGTGCCCTTTTTCAGTTTCAGCACATGCCCCTCAAAAGGTCTGTGCACGGCCCTGGGTTCAAATGTGGGTGCAAAAAATCCATTAAAACTCTAGCAGAGGTTTGTAAGAGCGTTGCCATTGTGCATTGCCTTGTGGGCAAGTGAGAAATGTTAAATAAAGCAACATGGTAAAAAGATGAAAATGACTTGAATTAACTTTCAATTCCTTTTAGATTATCAAAGGTATTAACATTAACATTTTTCATAACTCCATGTAGGACGTTTCTGTACATAAATGTAAGCACGGTTCGCGTACCTACCCCGAAGTGATAAAATAAAATTCTGTATCAAATTTATAGGCAAAGACAAGTAGTTTGTTTAGGCATGGTCTGTAGGGAATTACAAACCTGCACACATCTATTCGAACACACATAACTATAGAATCAATTCTTAATGCGCATGTGAACGCCATCAGCGTCTATCACAGGTTCAGTTTAAAGTCTGTTTAGAGTGAAATGATCATTTGTTATTAAATTAGGGGCCACTAAGATGACACATCTTAGTGGCCCCTATTTTAATAACAAATGATCATTTCGACGGAAGTGAATCAATCAAAACTAACTTTAGCTGGAAAATAACATTATTCAAGAACCGCTATAAAACCAAAACAATCTCTGTTACCTTAAATTATATGTTTATCTCTGAAAAGCCGCTTTGAAACAATCTACATTGTTAAAAGCGCTATATAAATGAAGATGACTTGACTTGACACTGTGGCAGTAGTAATGCAATATTTAGAAAATTTACTCTTGTACTCTTGATACTCAAGTACTTTTAAAAACAAGTACTTCAGTACTTTTACTTAAGTAGACATCTGACTGTAGTACTTTTACTTGTACTTGAGTAAAATTTAGCAAGGGTTATCTGTACTTTTACTCAAGTAACGAAGCTGTGTACTCTGTCCGCCTCTGATTATATGGTGTCATGGCTTTGCAATCAAAAAATGTGGTTATAATGGAAGTCAATGGGGCAAAAACAGCCACCAACAGTAAATGAGGGAGAAAAAGTTAAAATCTGATCCTGCACAAAAACTAACAATGCATCAAAACCAATGTTGTTTCTAATCTTTGACATGTCCAAGACTGTGATAAAAGGTAAAAAAAAATCCAGTCCACAATCACATTTTATATTGAAAATAAGTCATTTTGTGTGTTTTTTCCCTCAAATCAGTGACATCATTTATGAATTTGTCAATTAAAGAGTTAAAATCCTGATTTTTTTTTTAAACATTTAGTAGTTTTGATCAGGACTGAGGTTGATTAATAGGTTTATGCAAAAAATTTGAAAAAAATATTTATCTGATACATTTTTACAGCAGTTTAAAGTAGTGGCTGTTTTCAGCCACGAACATAACGAAAGGGTAGTGAATTTGAACAATGCACAAGGGTTAATGTTTTGGTGGTCCTCAGTCACCCCTAGGAATTTTAAAGTAGCCTACTTGGGAAACATTTTTGGGGGTCCCTCGCAAAAACGTTTGCGTTCCGCTGGGAAACTTGCAAAGAGCTCAAAAGGTTCTGCAAGAGAACGCAAAGTTTCTCAGGGGAACGACATTTTTTTTGAGAGAGAACGCAAAAGTATCAACTTTTCCTTCTCTCATATTTTTTTCCCCACCACCATGTCCCTTTAGGGGCTCCGTAAAACCCTGCATACGGCTCAGGCTATTGTTGAAGTTTTTTTTATAGGCACTGTACACAGTGCATAAAGTATTAAATGAAAAGTGTTTCTGTTGCTACATGAAGCGGCAAATCTCACCAATCGGTTACGTCCAGTCACAGCCGAAGTCAAACACACCTATGGCTGGCCACACACACTTGAAGATTTTAAGCCCGATTGTGGGCACAATTTGCAACCCACAACAACCTGGGGCTGTGACCTATGGAAGCATATGGGTAGCAATATTCAATTTGAAATGTAATATGCAAAATGATAATGCAATATGTAAATTGACAATGCAATATGTAAAATGACAATGCATTTCTGTATTTAAATTTACATTTTCCATTACATTTGTGCAACGTTTGGTGCAAAATGAAAATAAATCAATTATATAATTTACATTTGCCATTTCATACACTGGTTTTAATATGTAAATTGAATACATATTTTAACGCTTTATAAGTTGCAAAATGAAAATGTATTAAAGAAATTATTAGATCTGTTTAAATGTTCAAGCAAAAACTGTAGCAAAATTATAATTTAAATGTTATTTTTCTTAATTGCATTGTAGCGAATTAGCTCTATGAAATATTAATAATCAATTGTAACTTGTTATAATCGATTATGAATATTTGGATCAGTTAATCGGGTTAACTTGATGTAGCTACATTAACATTACAACCAATTACTCAGTTCATTCTGTGAACCCTTAATATTGGTTATTAATTAATTAATAGAAATGTACATTTCCGGGGCATGGGAAATGTTTTTCTTACTAAGTACTACTAAGAGCAAGTAGTTAAGATCGATATGATTATTGACTTCCAGATATGAGCTTGAGACACGGACAACTTTACGTGTGATATGAACAAGATTTTATTAACTAGACTAAACATTTAAACTACTCTAACATACACATACATACATGCATACAGTTTACCAAGGGAAAGAGAGCTGAAGCAAAATACAGGAAAGCAAGAAGTTATAGCATTGTTTGAAGTTCGGCAGATTAACAGCCTTGAGCAAACCATCAGTTTAGTTCTAACACGCCCCTTCTTAAAAAGGGGTAAGGATACTTAATGTATCAAATAATGAGACTAAGTTTGATACTTGCATGTCTCGCCCATTTGGATTAAACTGTCCTGATGCAATTTGTTGAGGCTCCAGTTGATCTTTGATAATGTTGTCTTGATGAGAGAGAACCAGTGGGAGTCCGAGGATCTTTGGTGAATGGAAAGACAAGGCCGCAGCCTGGCACAAGCTTGGGAGTCCTTGAGGGACTTCTAGTTCAGCATCATCTTCACATTAGGACTTCTCAGGAAGGACCAAGATAGCCAAGAGGACAAGAGAGCGCAAGAGAGCAAGAGAGTCCAGAGAGAGAGAGAGACTGATCTTGATCAGTGATTTTTAAAAGGGTGAAGATGTCACACCCTCTGGGGGTATGTGAGCCAATCCGAAGTTGTCCCTTTGGAGGGAGATTTTATGACTCTTTGTGTTCAGACAGCACATTTGAATCTGTAATTTCATTGGGTGTTTAAGAGAAAGAATCTTCAAGATTCTTATAATACCCATGCGTCACAAAGTTAACAAAATGTAATGTAAATTAACAAATGGGGAACGAAGATTGGAATTTATAGAGACCAAATATGGTTCACATATTTGTATGCAAAGTCTAAAACATTAACCCATTAGAGTTTACAAGAAAACAAAGGCCAAAACAACATCCGAAGGAAAATCATGACATGTGAAAATTAGATACATGTTTATACATTTCTCAAGTGGTTATATATATATATATATATATATATATATATATATATATATATATATATATATATATATATATATATATAATATAGGATTAACAGGGTTTATTTCTCCTCCTCAGGAGAATTAAGTGAGTGTCACATCTCTCAGGAATTCCCTTTTAAAGGTCGTAAAAATCCTTATCTATGTAACAGGACCCCGAGTTCTGCCAGTGGTGTTAGCTTCATTGGGATGTTAGTTTCGGGGGAAGTTACACTGATCTTTGTTGGGAGAGTGAGTTTGCCGGACTATTCATTAGATAAAATGAAGATATTGTGTGTGTGATAGGTCCAGACGCTACAGCATTTACACTCGCAGTTAAGACACTTGCGATTGCATTTTCATTTTCATCCCGCAATGAATGTAGCAAAATTCAATGTGCAAATTGAAAATGCATTCCGAGCCGATAAAATATTAGACACTGAATTATAGACGATGATGTCACCAGCCCCGGACCTGCTCCACAATTCACCCAAAAAAGGCTAGTCTTCGAATTTGATCCGTCAGATTCCGTGACCTTATATATTTATTAATATCTGATCAATATTCTTTATAAAATAGAAAGGAGAGATGGTTAAACATCAAATGAGCACTTTATTGAACATTACATTCAGATATGGTGAAATAAAGAGCGGTCACATTTCTCTGTATGAATTTGACTCATCAGATTCCGTGACCCTATACCAGTGGTTCTCAAAGTGGGGTTCGCAGACCCCTAGGGGTTTGTGGCGCACTGCCTGGGGGTCCGTGGAAAGTTTGCTATAAAATATAAACATACCCGGAGAAAGTGCAGGGCCCATCGTCATTACTCCCGCGTGTGTAACATTAGACCAATGAACATTAGGCTTTTACATTACGTCAATCTACCAAAACATTTCCCTCAGGCTTTAACCTCACGTCTCACAGCTAATGAATGAATAAATGAAAATGAAAGCCAATTAAACAGGCGCATTGTGTTCAGCACTCCCCCCGCTTTAACTTTAGGCCAATAGAAACTCTGTTGTTACATTACGTCAATCTGTCAAAAAACTCTCAGAGTCTGAAAACGAAGTGGCCTAATGTTACTATACTATACTACTGAGAAGAATCCACAATGGATAAATATTTAAAAAGGTTAAGTACTGATAATCCCAAACAAACAAGCAAAGTGAGGAAGTACGATGAAAATTATATTGTCTATGGATTTATTGAGAACAGCGGTGGGAAGCCGATGTGCGTTGTGTGTCTTCAGGTGTTAGCAAATGAAGCGATGAAACCGGCTAAACTAAAGCGGCACCTTGTAACCAAGCACCCGGAGTACATGGATAAACCAAGGGAATTCTTCGTCCGGAAAAGCAAAGGGTATCACCACCAGCGAACAAAACTGACTAATTTGGCCACAACATCTGAGAAAGCACAGAAGGCTTCCTTTTTAGTAGCCCAGCGAATAGTAAAATGCAAGAAGCCTCATACAGTCGCAGAAGAGCTGATCCTCCCAGCAGCAGTCGATATGTGCGAGATAATGCTCGGGACAGAGGCAGCAAATAAATTAAAAAGCATACCCCTCTCCGATGACACCGTGAGCCGGAGGATTGGTGACCTGGCCGATGACATCTTATCACAACTTGTGGGGAGACTTCATTGCTGTGAATTTTCCCTTCAGCTGGATGAGTCTACTGATGTGGCTAGTGCAGCACAGCTAATCGCTCTCGTCCGCTATCCGTGGGATGGATCCATTCTGGTGGACTTCTTGTTCTGCAAAGAGGTCCCTGGCAGGACAACGGGCGAAGATATTTTCAAGATCCTAAATGAGTTTATTGAGTTTCATGAGCTGAGTTGGGGGAAATGTGTAGCCGTTTGTACTGATGGAGCAGCAGCAATGACGGGCAGAAAGAGTGGTCTTGTCGCTCGGATAAAGGTAGTAAACCCCAGAGTGAAATCTGTCCACTGTATGCTGCACCAACAAGCGCTCGCCTCCAAAGGTATGGAACCAGACCTGCACTTTGTGTTGAGCACAGCTGTGACAGCAGTTAATTTTGTTAAGTCAAGGGCATTGTAATCACGTTTGTTTGGGCAACTTTGTCGGGAGATGGATGCAGGCCATGACACACTTCTTTACCATTCTGAAGTGAGGTGGCTCTCCCGTGGGAAGGTGCTTCAGCGGGTGTTCGAGCTACGCAGTGAGATGTCAGAGTTTCTGAGAACGGAAAAGCCCGACATCGGCGAGTTTTTTTCCGACCCCGAGTATGTTGCCAAATTGGCCTATCTGGTGGATGTATTCAACATTCTCAATAGCCTCAACCTCTCCATTCAAGGACGCTATGCATCCATCCTTGACGCTAGCGACAAAATCACCGCATTCATGAGGAAAGCTGAGCTATGGAGAAGAAGACTTGGAGATGGAGTGACCGACATGTTCCCTCAACTCACTGATTATCTCAACGCAAACAACATGTCAGTTGCTGTAGTGAGAGAGGTAGCCACTTCTCACCTCACTGCACTCAGCGAGCACTTCACTTCCTACTTCACGGATGTAAACACGGATGCTTGGGACTGGGTGCGAGATCCGTTTGCTCCAGCAGCAACATGTAGCCTCACTAGTAAAGCAGAGGAGGAGTTGGTGGACTTATCTTGTGACCGGACTTTGAATGCCCGATTCCAGCAGGTGAGCCATGCAGACTTTTGTCCCTCCCTGTCACGTGAGTATCCTGAACTAACAGCACAGGCCATGCAGATATTGCTCCCATTCCCTACCACTTACTTATGAGAGTCATCATTCTCAACTTTGACTGCAATGAAGACGAAGTACAGAGCTCGTCTCCATGCGGAGAATGATCTTAGAGTCTGCTTATCATCCATCACGCCAAGACTGGACAAAATATGTAGTGAGAGACAGGCACACCCATCTCATTAGTGACACACCATCTTCTTAATGTAGGGTACATATGCATCTGTTTCTGTTTAAGAGTATGCATTAGTGTCATCTTTTCATTGTCATTCATTACTTTATGAGTAAAAAGTTCTCTCTCTCTCTCTCTCCCTCCCACCACTGAATTTCATTCACTCTGTTTAAGAGTACATACATGCACTTGACCTGTCAGTGATTTTTTTTGTTTGATTGTTTGTTCACACTATTTGATTAATCAAAAAGGTGATGTTGCACTATTTTTTGTGTATTGTGTTCCACTGTGTTGCTGCAGTTAGTTTTTAAACTAGGTAAACATATACTCACTGTTTATTGCCTGTTACTGCATTGGTGCATTTTCATTGTATTTTATATTTTAGCACTATACTTATCCTTATCAAAAATCCTTTTGCACTATTTTCATTGTGTTCCACTGTGTTGCTGCAGTTTTAATTTAACCAGTTAAACATCTATTTTCCTAATACATGAAGTCATTCCAAAAAAGTGTTATTGCATCAGTGCATTTTCATTGCATTTTAGGACTATACCTATAAAAAGCCTTTTGCACTACATGGTGTTCCACTGTGTTGTTGCAGTTCATTTTTACTTGCTCACCCCTTTCACATCGTTCTCTCTCACACACACACACACACACACACACACACACACACACACACACACACACACACACACACACACACACACACGCACACGCACACACACGGGAATCCAGGATTAAATCAGGCATGTTGCATGAAAATGCTGTAAACATATATGTATATTTATATACATTTATTTTGTTTTTTTATGTTTCCAGTGCGAGAGGGAAAGATGGAGGATAGAGATCTTCTGTCTGATCTGCAGGACATCAGTGACAGTGAGAGGAATCACACCAGAGTTGTCATCACTGGGTACATCTCTCTCTCTGTGTGTCTCTCTCTCTCTCTCTCTGAGTTGTGTTTGATGTGTGTTGATTGTGTGTGTGTGTTTCGTCAGGCTCTGGCACTGAGGAAGAAGAAGAGGAAGGTGAGGAGAATGAAGAGGAAGAGTCCAGCAGCCAGAGTGAGGGAGAAGAAGAGGGCAAGTCAGGATCAGAGTCTGAGGAGCCAGAACACAGCGGAGGTTCACACACACACACACACACACACACACTCTCGCACTCTCGCACTCACGCGCTCGCTCTCTCTCTCTCTCTCTCTCTTTCTCTCTCTCTCTCATCACACGCACACACACACACTCTCGCACTCACGCTCGCTCTCTCTCTCTCTCTCTCTCTCACACACACACACTCTCTCTCTCTCTATCACACTCTCACACACACATACACACACACACACGCACGCACGCGCACAGACACACACACACACACACACACACACACACACACGCGATTTAGCTATTACATTTGTGTTGCGATTATGAGGGGGTCCTTGGAATTTTTTCTGCCCTATGAGGGGTCTCTATCTCCAGATAGTTTGAGAACCCCTGCCCTATACTGTAGCTATATATTTATCAATATCTAATCAATATGCTTAATAAAATATAAATGGGAGATGGTCATACATCACATGAGTCACTTTATTGAACATTACAGTCAGTTATGAAGAAATAAAGAGCGGTCACATTGACCCGTCATATTCTGTGATCTCAGGGTAATAGGCCTATGCATTTGTAAGGAAAAACTGTAGGATCCAGTAAATTTAACGCTCGTATCAGCTCTGCCGCCGCCATGTTCCCTTTCAACAACTCAAAATATGTAACATATACAGGTGCTGGTCATATGATTAGAATATCATCAAAAAGTTGATTTATTTCAGTAATTCCGTTCAAAAAGTGAAATTTGGATTTTGAATTCATTCATTACACACAGACTGATATGTTTCAAGTGTTCATTCCTTTTAATTTTGATGATTATAACTGACAACTAATGAAAACCCCAAAATCAGTATCTCAGAAAATTAGAATATTGTGAAAAGGTTCAATATTGAAGACACCAGGTGCCACACTCTAATCAGCTAATTAACTCAAAACACCTGCAAAGGCCTTTTAATGGTCTCTCAGTCTAGTTCTGTAGGCTACACAATCATGGTGAAGACTGCTGACTTGACAGCTGTCCAAAAGACGACCATTGACATCTTGCACAAGGAAGGCAAGACACAAAAGGTCATTGCTAAAGAGGTTGGCTGTTCACAGAGCTCTGTGTCCAAGCACATTAATAGAGAGGCGAAGAGAAGGAAAAGATGTGGTATAAAAAGTGTACAAGCAATAGGGATAACCGCACCCTGGAGAGGATTGTGAAACAAAACCCATTCAAAAATGTGGGGGAGATTCACAAAGAGTGGACTGCAGCTGGAGTGCTTCAAGAACCACCACGCACAGACGTATGCAAGACCAGGGTTTCAGCTGTCGCATTCCTTGTGTCAAGCCACTCTTGAACAAGACACAGCGTCAGAAGCGTCTCGCCTGGGCTAAAGACAAAAAGGACTGAACTGCTGCTGAGTGGTCCAAAATTATGTTCTCTGATGAAAGTAAATTTTGCATTTCCTTTGGAAATCAAGGTCCCAGAGTCTGGAGGAAGAGAGGAGAGGCACAGAATCCACGTTGCTTGAAGTCTTTGGTTTGGGGTGCCATGTCATCTGCTGGTGTTGGTCCACTGTGTTTTCTGAGGTCCAAGGTCAACTCAGCCGTCTACCAGGAAGTTTTAGAGCACTTCATGCTTCCTGCTGCTGACCAACTTTATGGAGATGCAGATTTCATTTTCCAACAGGACTTGGCACCTGCACACAGTGCCAAAGCTACCAGTACCTGGTTTAACCCTCTGGGGTCTGAGGTGTTTTTGGGGCCCTTGAGATGTTTTGACATGCCCTGGCATTTGTGCTTATTTCAGCTACTTAAAACATATCATTTGCCAACATATAAATTTGCTGTATTCAGCACAAACTCTGCTACAATAATATGTGAGCAAAATGGATGTACATGTTTGCATTTTATAGAAAAAAAATATTATGCTTGGTTAGTACGTTTTGGGAAAAAAAATGTCACGCAATAAGGCCATTTAACACATACTGAATAGTTGTCCACAAGACTTTTGAGTTACTATTCTTGTAGGCTAGACTTTTTACTTCAAAATGAAGTGAGAATCATTCTGACCACTCTTTCACAAACAAAAATATAACGATTTAAATTTCTTACGTCAGTTTTTGGTCAGGACTGCTGTATGCGTGGTAGTGTGAATGGCCATGAATATTAATGTGATTTACACCTGGGGAGACTAAAGACACTCCCCTAATGGCCCATCAAGGTGCTGTGAGGCAGTCTGAACTAAGAATGATTCACTGATGAATAAAAAGTTAAAAAGAACAGCATTTATTTAAAATAGAAATCTTTCCTAAGAACGTAAAGACTTAAAGTCATTCCTATCACTTAACACATCCTTTAAAAAAACACAAAAAACATAAAAAGACCAAACTTGTTTTTTTTTTTATAAAAAAAAAAATGCATTCAAAGAATCCTAAAAAAAAAACTATCACAGGTTAAAAAAAACAGCAGCACAACTGTTTCCAACATTGATTTAAAAAAAAAAATCATATCAGAATGATTTCTGAAGGCTGATGGTTAGTTAGGTAGCAGTACATCTCACTGATGCTGACATCTGTCCATTTATATTTGCAGCCTTTTGCAGTTGCCTTGGCAGCCTGGGCATTGGTGAGTTGACAGCACTTTCTGAAAAAAATAGTTTGAATAGACTCATGGGCGAATGCGAGTCTACAGAGCTCAGTTGCGGTCCAGTTTCCCATGCAGGAAGGAATCGCAGTGTCTGTGGAACCATGTCAACATCGGTCTCTGTTTTCCATGACAGAGTGACTGCCTGTTGCTCGTTTGCTTGTTTGCCTTGCCTCTCTTCGGAACTGGTGCTTGGACGTTCATTGTCACATCTGTTATAAAAAAGAAGAAAGAAAAAGTGTGAGCATGCTGATAACACAATCAAAGAAATTGTATTATTATCATTATCAATCACTAATTGCCATGGATAAAAAAAAAAAAAGTTTTTTGTAATTTCACACAAGAATATGAACTTTTACATTATGACGATGTAAACACAATTAGGCTACATTACATCTGTAAAATATTACGTCTATGCACTTACTCGGTATGATTCTCGATCTCGATTTTGTACCCACCCCTTTTGGAAACATTGAGGCACGGATGTACCTAATACAAATAAAACGTCTCCAGTTAACTAGCAGAGCATTCATTTAGTCCGCTCTTAAATAAGAGATCTAGCGCTAAAATGTTTTGTTTTTGAACTCAAGCTGAGCGCTCGTGTCCGCTGCTATCAGTGTCATGGATACAGTTGCTGCGTCCCAATTCGCCTACTTATACTACGCCCTAAAAGTATGTACTCTTTTTGTGAAGAAAAAGTACATACTTTTGAGTGCGTAGCAAAATAGTAGGCAAGCTTTGGGACATACTACGTCGCCATCTTTAACGGACAGCTCTATCGTGTGCATCCTGTCACCGTAAACTGCCCTGTCAATCATCTCGTCACAGTTAAAATCCTCCATTCAATCTAATATAATTTCTTACCATTTCGGAGAGAAATGTTGTTGCACGTTCACCTGCCAGTCGCGGGTCTTTCATGCGGAGACTCTCCTCATGTGTTTGCAATTTGAATGTAATGATGCATTTAAAAGTTAATGGCTAAACGTATCTTTACAAAAGTTCACAATGCTGCTGCAGGTGCAATAAAATGTAGACAACATTGAATAAATACATTTTCGTCAGGTTAGATACTGATAATTAATTACTCAAACCCCTTTACTAAACCTCTACATAACCGCCGGACTCGCGCGTCCTCCATGTCTGTAGTTTTTTTTTTAACACTTTTCACTCGTGTTTGTAGTTCTAACCGAATCCTCGTCCAACGCGCGATGGGTTGTGGGCAATATCAGCCGTTAGAGTGTGCATCGATCTGCACTTCTGATTCTGACCGGATATAGTAGACCATCCGGGTCTCTTTGGAACACTCATTTCAACATACTACCATTTGGGACGTACTAATTCTATTTTCGAATACTATTTAGGATGGATGGTATACGAATTGGGACGCAGCAAGTGTTCTCTTGTGGCGGCGTGCGCGCAGTCTTCACTCGGACGCGCTCTTCAATCTATCGCCGTTGCGGACACTATTCATTCCGGTGAAATCACAAAATAAAATGCACACAAACGTGTGTCCCTGCTTGATATAGACTGTAACCACTGATGAACATATTCAGTTTTGATGAGAGAAAAAAAAATATACCGAGGGCCGATTAGAACCCGTAACCTCTGACACGCTTGGCAAAAGATCTGCCACTAGACCACTGAAGTACTGAAACAAAATTTGCGGATCGATGTATTTCACTAAATCATTATAACCTAAGCAGTTATTCAAAAAGTTTACACGAGCGTATTGGCCTACACGAATGTTAGAGATATTGTGAGGTAATATTTCCTATGTCAAAAGCTAGCCAAAACTAGGCAAAATACAGTCTGAAAATTCATTTGAGCTATATGATCAGAAAAGGAATTATATAACACTAAACAACTTATTCCGAACTTGTATCCTCGGCGGGGTCAATTCATTCTTCAAAATGCAGCCGTTGGTCGTCCGAGTTTCAAATTCCTCTGAGGAAAAGGTGAATTCTTCCCCGCTGTCCAGAATCATCTGAAGGAGTAGCGTGCCATCCTCAAAACGCGATGAACTATCAGTGAATCTGATGAAAAACTTCATGTTGTTATGGCATTGATCGGGGGGCGTGCCGCGTGTGCTATGCATAGATCGCCTATTTACCATGTGAAAAGCTCTGGGGGCGTGGCGGTCTCGGCTAATTAAAGATAATGAAGGGAGAACGAAAAAACTGTACCTCTCCTTGGTTTCAAACGGATTACATGAACTGGAAATATTTTTTTTTTAAAATAAATTACTTCATTTAAAATAAGAGAATTTCAGCTTCATAAAGAGAAATCTCTCATATCTCTGTGACAAGTATTGACTGAGTTACAGTTAATTTTTCGGACGCATTTCAGAATGGACCTCACTGACAGAGAGAAGGCAAAACGCGCATCATGTTTATTTTTCTTTAATTGACGAAAAGAACAACACTTTGTTTTTATTGTGAGTACCCACAAAAAAAATAGACACTTAACAGGATCTAATGATGTACAACACTTATTATGTAAGATCAAATTCAACAGAGTAATTTGAGTCTCTTTTGCACTGATAAGGAAAAAAGTGAGCTGGTATCGCCGGCGATACCGCCAACCCCAGAGGGTTAAGGACCATGATATCCTTGTTCTTAATTGGCCAGCAAACTCGCCTGACCTTAACCCTATAGAAAATCTATGGGGTATTGTGAAGAGGAAGATGCGATACGCCAGACCCAACAATGCAGAAGAGCTGAAGGCCACTATCAGAGCAACCTGGGCTCTCATAACACCTGAGCAGTGCCACAGACTGATCAACTCCATACCACGCCGCATTGCTGCAATAATTCAAGCAAAAGGAGCCCCAACTAAGTATTGAGTGCTGTACATGCTCATACTTTTCATTGTTCATACTTTTAAGTTGGCCAACATTTCTAAAAATCCTTTTTTTGTATTGGTCTTAAGTAATATTCTAATTTTAGGAGATACTGAATTTGGGATTTTCATTAATTGTCAGTTTTAATCATCACAATTAAATGAAATAAACATTTGAAATATATCAATCTGTGTGTAATGAATGAATATAATATCCAAATTTCACTTTTTAAATGGAATTACTGAAATAAATCAGCTTTTTGATGATATTCTAATTATATGACCAGCACCTGTATAGCCTATGTTTGCCTGTTGCCGAACCCCGCCTTGATGCAGTGATTGACTGGGCGGGAGGGGGCAGGGACGTGATCGGCTCGGAATGCATTTTCAATTCGCACATTGAATTTAGCTACATTCATTGTGGGACATTTAATGAAAATGAAATTGCAAGTGTCTTAACTGTGAGTGTAAATGCAATTGAGAAAAATAACATTGAAATTATCATTTTGCTACAGTTTTTGCTTAAACGTTAAAATATCTAATAATTTCTGTAATACATTTTAATTTTAATTTTGCAACTTATGAAGCGTTAAAATATGTATTCAATTTACATATTAAAACTAGTGTATGAAATGGCAAATGTAAATCATATAATTGATTTTTCATTTTCATTTTGCACCAACGTTGCACAAATGTAATGGAAAATGTAAATTCAAATACAGAAATGCATTGCCATTTTACATATTGCATTGTCATTTTGCATATTACATTTCAAATTGAATATTGCTACTCATATGCTTCCATAGGTGACCTGATTCAAGGCTTCTCACAACTGACTTTTTGTCCAAAAAAATTCTCAGTTGTGTTGTGACATTACGATTATTTTACTGCTCCCGATCGTGTCGGAGCCCGCACGATCCCTAATCTCTTGATTGGGCTGGCTGCCTCTGACTTGATACCCGCGATAGCCAATGAGAGCGAGCAAACCTCACCAACCGGATGTTGCCTACTTCTATGGCTGAAACTTAGCAGCCACAAACATGCCACGTAAGTGGAGTATTGAGAAAGATGATCACCCATATTCCTTTTTTTTCCCTTTGTTTTTCTTTCCGTAAAACAAAACTCACACCAGAAGAATCAGCTGATGAAGTCGATCATCCTGCATTTATTTTTCTTCTCAAGCCACGTTTGATCTCGCGAGTCTCCGCGATATCTCGTCTCACTGTGAAAATATTACTACACTTGACAGGTGTGTGGTCTCGTGGCTCTTTTACCTTTTAGTGTTTGCATTTGGAGGATTATAATGCAAAAAATCGGTTGAAATTGCACTTATATCGGTGGTATCCCACAGTTTTAAAATCGGTAAAGATTTGAAAATCATCTAGTGTGTCCCAGGCATTAGCTGCATCCGAAATCGCATACTTTCATAGTAGGTGAACTACAGTTCCCTTTCGTGGGAACTCCTACATCTCGTCGGAGGAGTTTCCAACGAATTGGGATCTCGCTAGGGAGACCAATTGCCTTCGAGTGAACTAAAACGAGGCAATAAACATTGGCATGCAAGATTTGCATTCCGCGCGCCGCCTACCAGTGCGGGTATAAAGCGGAAGCAAGCGCACACACATTTGCTTTTTGCTTCGGAGCCGACCGGTTGTGTCCTCTGAGTGAATGTTTTCTTCGTGCTCAACGAGTCTGCTCTTTTCCTGGATCTCTCTGTGTTGGTGTGATGGCGCTTCAGTGATCTGGTCATGATCGCTGTCTCTCGTGCTTGGGCCTCGCGCACGCTGAGGCAGTGTTCGTGAACGAGTCATGTTCTCACTGCGGGAACATGACCGTTGCGGTGCTTAGATCGAGACTGAGATCCCTCACTCGAGGAAGAGTCCCTTTGGAGATTCCCCGATCTAGTTTTTCTTCTGATTTACTTCAGAAAAAGGCTACTTCGGTTAATCCCATTGGTGGTCTGAGGGTTACAGTGAGGTCTGATCCGCTGGGTGCAAGACCCCCGCGGACCCCTCACTCCTCTGCATCGCTGCCATTGGAGCCTCGGGAGGAGCACGTTGGGCCATCGCGTGTGGTCCCAGTCATTTCCTTCGGGGCTCCGCCGGAGGACCAGATGTTAATCGCTGCATCGGAGGGAGAGCGGTCCTCTTCTGGAGATGACGACTCGACTGCGTTGCCCCCTTCGGGTGTGGTAACGTTGGCCGAGCCGGATCCAGAAATGGCCGCTATGCTTTCCCGGGCGGCCGCGAGTGTTGGGCTCGTGTGGAATCCTCCACCGTGTCCCGAACCCTCGCGGCTCGACGTTTGGTTTCTCGGGGCGGCACGAGCTGGTTCTCAGCGCCCCGCCCCGGTTCCTTTCTTTCCGGAGGTGCATGAAGAGGTGACGAGATCGTGGACGGCAGATGGCTCTGGTGGCCAGACACAGGTCGACTCCCTCCTCCTCCCTCACCACTCTCGATGGCAGGGCAGTGAGGGGATACGTAGGCGTCCCCCCAGTGGACCGGTCGGTTGCGATGCAATTGTGTCCTCAGACTGCGTCCACCTGGCGGGGTAACCCTGCGATCCCCTCCCGCGCATGTAGGTTCTCTTCCAGTCTGACTCGGAAGGCTTACAGTGCGTGTGGAGAAGCTGCTTCTGCCCTGCATGCCATAGCGCTTCTCCAGGTCCACCAGGCCAGAGCGCTCTGACATGCAGGAGGGTGGTACCGACCCAGGGGTGCTCCAAGAGCTGCGTGCGGTGACGGACCTCGCCCTCCGGGCGACGAAAGTCACCGCACGTTCCCTGCGCCGGGCGATGTCCACGCTGGTGGTCCAGGAGCGACATCTCTGGCTCACCCTGGCTGATATGCGCGAGTCGGACAAGTCTAGGTTCCTGAACTCCCCCATATATCAGGGTGGCCTTTTCGGCGACGCGATGGAGACCTATGCCCAACAGTTCTCCGCTGCCCAGAAGCAGTTGGAGGTCATCCCCCGGAGACGGGCTGCTGAAAATGTCGGCTGCGCCTCCGGCTGCTCGTCGCCGAGGGCGCCCTCCTGCCACCGCCTTTGCCCCTCAATGCAGTGGGGTGTCGGCCGCAAGAGAGGTGCCCAGTCTAAGCCCCCCGGCAAGAGGAGTGGTAAGCAACCCTGAGACGGGCGACCCAGGGGAAGTGGTGGCTGCTCTTCGTTAGGGGCTCTCTGCTCCTCTCCTTCCCCCGGAGGAGGGCCGTTTGGAGAATCTTTCTTTTGTTTCTGTTCTGCTGCTGACCAGTAAAGTGTCAGCGGTACCCAAAGTTTCAATAAGAGCAGTTTCTACTTCCTCTGGGTCACTCACGGTCGAGACTGGCAGCCGAGGTCGCCCAAGTGCCTCGCCGCTCCCAGTCTCCCCATCCAAGAGGGTCAGAATGACAGTGTGCGCCGCACCGTTGCCTCGCTGCTCTCATTCCCCTCACACCAGCGCTCAGACGCCAGTGACGCCGCTGCGGCCTCGTCGCTCTCGTCTCCCGCTGGGCAAGGAGGTGCGGAAATCAGGACTCGACGCCTCCGGGCCTCCCTCCTCATTTCCCCTCCTTCCTTCGCCTCGGGACAGCCAGCAGCTGAACGCCTCTGGGCCTTCCCTGTTGCCTGTCCCCCGGTGGAAGCAGGTAGGTGTTGCCCCGCACACCCAGACCCATCTCTCGGCCGCAGTAATGCCTCCAGAGTCCGGTCCCTCCCTTTCACCTCGCTGCCCCTCCGCGGGTACACCGGTGGTTCGCGTGGGCTTGTTGATATGGTCTCTCGAAGCCTGGCTAGCGCTTCCGAGGCCGTCCCGCTGGCTCATTCGTACCATTCGGCTCAGCTATGCAATTCAGTTTGCCCGCCGGCCTCCCAAGTTCAGGGGCATCTGCTTCACCCGTGTGCGGAGTGTCGATGCCCCTGTTCTGAGGAAGGAGATCGACGTCCTGCTGGTGAAGGACGCGATCGAGCCGGTCCCTCCAGCCGAGATGAGGTCTGGGTTCTACAGCCCTTACTTCATTGTACCCAAGAAAGGCGGTGGGTTAAGGCCGATCCTGGACCTGCTTGTTTTGAATCGGGCCCTACACAAGCTCCCTTTCAAAATGCTCACGCAGAAACGCATTTTCGAATGCATCCGTCCCCAGGATTGGTTTGAAGCGATCGACCTGAAGGACGCGTACTTTCATGTCTCGATTCTAACTCATCACAGACCGTTTCTTCGGTTTGCGTTCGAGGGTCGAGCATATCAGTACAAGGTCCTACCCTTCGGCTTGGCCCTGCCGCCCCGTGTCTTCACGAAAGTCGTGGAGGCGGCCATTGTTCCCATGAGAGAACCTGGCGTTCGCATTCTCAACTATCTCGACGACTGGCTCATAATAGTTCATTCGCGAGATCTGTTGTGTGAACACAGGGACTTGGTGCTCCAGCACCTCAGCCGATTGGGGCTTCAGGTCAACTGGGACAAGAGCAAACTCTGCCCCACGCAGAGGATCTCTTATCTCGGTATCAGTTGGACTCGGTCGGTCAGACTGCGCGCCTCACCGAGGAGCGCGTCCAGTCAGTGCTCAACTGCCTCAAGTCTTTTCAAGGCAAGTCTGTGGTCCCACTGAAACAGTTTCAGAGGCTTCTGGGGCATATGGCAGCCGCAGCTGCAGTAATGCCGCTCGGCCTGCTTCATATGAGACCGCTTCAGCGCTGGCTTCACAATCGAGTCCCGAGATGGGCGCGGCAGAGCGGCACATTCCGGGTCAACATTGCCCCGCACTGTCGCCAAATCTTCAGTCCTTGGTCGGACCATGCGTTTCTACGGGCCGGAGTTCCCTTAGTCCAGGTGTCCAGGCATGCTGTGGTTTTCACAGATGCCTCTGCCAACGGATGGGGAGCCACGTACAACGGGCATGCCGTTTCAGGTCTGTGGACGGGGCCTCAACTGTATTGGCACATCAACTGCCTAGAGTTGCAAGCAGTACGCTTAGCCTTGTGCCGCCTCAAGGGGCTGCTTCTGCACAAGCATGTACTGGTCCGTACGGACAGCACTGCGACCGTTGCGTACATCAACCGTCAAGGTGGTCTACGCTCCCGTCGTATGTCGCGACTCGCCCGCCATCTCCTCCTATGGAGTCAGAAGCATCTGAGGTCGCTTCGGGCCATTCACATCCCTGGTGCACTCAACCGTGTAGCCAACGAGCTCTCATGGCAGACGCCTCTTCCGGGAGAATGGCGACTCCATCCCCAGGTGGTCCAGCTGATTTGGGGAATCTTCGGAGCCGCTCAGATAGATCTGTTTGCCTCTCCGGACACGACCCATTGCCGGCTGTTTTATTCTCTGACCGAAGGATCCCTCAGCACGGATGCACTGGCACACAGCTGGCCCCGGGGCCTTCGCAAATATGCATTTCCCCAGTGAGCCTTCTCGCATAGACTTTGTGCAAGGTCAGGGAGGACGAGGAGCAGGTCCTGCTTGTTGCACCGTATTGGCCCAATCGGACTTGGTTTGTGGAACTCATGTTCCTCGCGACAGCCCCTCCTTGGCCCATTCCTCTGAGGAAGGATCTGCTTTTTCAGAGACGGGGTGTGGTAGACACCATCACTTCCGCTAGAGCCCCCTCTACGAGGCGCCTCTATGCGTTGGAGTGGAACTTGTTCATCGATTGGTGTTCTTCCCACTGGGAAGACCCACGAACTTGCCCGATCAGAGTCGTGCTTTCCTAAGAAAAGGCTGTCTCACCCAACCTCAAAGTGTATGTTGCCGCAATAGCCGCTCATCATGATGCAGTAGAAGGTAAGTCATTGGGAAAGCACGACCTGGTCATCAGATTCCTCAGGGATGCCAGGAGGCTAAATCCGCCTCGTAATCTGCACCCCGTACCCTCTTGGGACTTAACTCTAGTGCT
Source organism: Gila orcuttii (assembly GCA_026230005.1). Lineage (NCBI taxonomy): Eukaryota > Metazoa > Chordata > Actinopteri > Cypriniformes > Leuciscidae > Gila > Gila orcuttii. Next base: position 21,934,829 of record JAPDVR010000025.1, read on the forward strand.
CAGAGCACTTCAGAGGCCCCCTTTTGAGCCATTGCAAATGGCTGAGCTTAATATCCTGTCTATAAAGACAGCTCTCCTGTTGGCTTTGGCCTCCTTTAAGAGGGTAGTGGATCTGCAGGCTTTTTCGATCGACGAATCGTGCCTTGAGTTCGGATATGTGCCCAAGGTTCCTACCACTCCATTTGTAGATCAGGTAGTGAACCTGCAAGCGCTGCCCCCGGAGGAGGCAGACCCAGCCCTCGCTTTTCTGTGTCCCGTCCGCGCCCTGCATTGTTACGTGGACAGAACGCAAAGCTTCAGGACCTCAGATCAGCTCTTCGTCTGTTACGGAGGCCAGCAGAAGGGAAAGGCTGTCTCCAAGCAGAGGTTAGCCCACTGGCTAGTGGATGCTATCGTCTGGGCTTATGCTTCCCAGGACGTGCCTTGCCCACCTAGGTTGAGGGCACACTCTACTAGGAGTGTTGCCTCTTCCTGGGCTTTGGCGCAAGGCGCCTCGCTGACAGACATCTGTAGAGCTGAGGGCTGGGCGACACCTAATACGTTCGCTAGATTCTATAGCCTCCGTGTTGAACCTGTTTCCTCCCGTGTACTCTCTACGGCCAGTAACGCGAGGAATTAGGTTATGGCCGACAAATGCTACGCCATTCCCGCCTCTCGGCCGGATACATGTGTCTTTTTACTCCGTTGGTTCCCCAACATACGGCTAACCTCGTGAGTTCCTGCATCACCCCTTCGGCACCAGGCGAGGCGGATCGCCCGGCGCCAGGTCTATTACCTCTCGTAGGAGTTGTGTGTAGACTGGGTGGCCTTCAGTGGTCCCTTCGGCGACCCATTTTCTCCACGATCCAGCTACCCTCCAGGTTAGCATCGTGTCTTCCCCTCAGCAGATCATTCTGTCGTCCTTGCTGAGTACGCTCCCACCCCTCGGGCTGGGACTACCTCAAAGACTGCCATGTGTTTCACTACCCCACGGGTTAGTACACGTGTATTCCAGTGCCTCCCTTCGGGCGGGCAGGGGCTTCCGCAGCGTTCCCTCCCACAGGTTGGGCACACTTTCCCAGTGTTATCCATATCCACTGAGAGGGTCTTGCAGAACAGCAGTGTGATTTTTTCCTAACAGCTCCCGCCAAAGACGATAAGAAACTGCTCCGACGGGTAGCTAAGCTTTGCACTGGAAGGGGCCAGCACCATGGCGTTTTGTTAGGGATCCCAATTCGTTGAAAACTCCTCCGACGAGACGTCGGAGTTCCCACGAAAGGGAACGTCTCGGTTACGTATGTAACCCTCGTTCCCTGAGTGTCCCATGCTGCTGTACCTTCGCGGAGGACTGGACACCGTCCGGCTCCTCAGCGAAAAGCAAATGTGTGTGCGCTTGCTTCCGCTTTATACCCGCACTGGTAGGCGGTGCGCGGAATGCAAATCTTGCATGCCAATGTTTATTGGCTCGTTTTAGTTCACTCGAAGGCAATTGGTCTCCCTAGCGTGATCCCAATTCGTTGGAAACTCCTCCGACGAGACGTCTCCGTTCCCTGCTCAGGGAACGAGGGTTACATACGTAACCGAGACGTATGTCACAAAAGAAGTATCACTGTACTCATAAAAGAGTAGGCAAAAAGTACCCGGTTGATACCCCAGATTAGGTCAAGAACAGTGTGTAGAGCTTCATGGAAAGGGTTTCCATGGCCGAACAGTTGCATTCAAGCCTTACATCAAGTGCAATGCAAAGCGTTGGATGCTGTGGTGTAAAGCAAGCCGCCACTGGACTCTAGAGCAGTGGAGACGTGTTCTCTGGAGTGATGAATCACGCTTCTCTGTCTGGCAATCCGATTGATGAGTCTGGGTTTGGCGGTTGCCAGGAGAACAGGACTTGCCTGACTACATTGTGCCAAGTGTAAAGTTTAGTGGAGGGGGGATTATGGTGTGGGGTTGTTTTTCAGGGGTTGGGCTTGGCCTCTTAGTTCCAGTGAAAGGAACTCTTAATGCTTCAGCATACCAAGACATTTTGGACAATTTCATGCTCCCAACTTTGTGGGAACAGTTTGCTGCGCACCAGTGCACAAAGCAAGGTCCATAAAGACATGGATGAGCGAGTTTGGTGTGGAGGAACTTGACTGGCCTGCACAGAGTCCTGACCTCAACCCGATAGAACACCTTTGGGATGAATAAGAGCAGAGACTCGTCCAACATCAGTGCCTGACCTCACAAATGCGCTTCTAGAAGAATGGTCAAAAAATCCCATAAACACACTCCTAAACCTTTTGGAAAGCCTTTCCTGAAGAGTTGAAGCTGTTACAGCTGCAAAGGGTGGTCCAACTTCATATTAAACCCTACGGATTAAGAATAGGATGTCATTAAAGATCATGTGCATGTAAAGGCAGACGTCCTAAAACTTTTGGCAATATAGTGCATTTCATCTTTTAATAGACTACATCTTCAGCTGCTACACTATGGGCAACCAGCTGGGGCAAGCTGGTTTTGGCGTGGTGATCTTAAAGCAAGTAAATATATGTGAAACCTGATCCAGAAAGCAAATTTTTGTCTTATCTCATCACTTTAAAGTCTCCTAGTGTAGTCTCCAAGTTAATTGCTTGTTTTGCTGATCAGATGGCCCTAAAATACGAAGACCAAAGACACAGAATGGGTGTTCCTGGTAAGTAGACTGGACTAGCCAATAAATATAAAACATCTCATATTAACAGTCACAGACTTTTTTTTTTTTTTTTTACAATTAACAAAGAGGGATAAATCCCAATTTGAGAAACCACCTCTATCTAACCATGATAAAAGTTAGATGCCTGATCACCCCAAACCCCTTCTATAGAAGATCACCCTCACAATACTGGCAAATAAAGGCCCAGGCATGCCAGAGATCATCAGGCTGCTGGACTGGCAGGACCACCCTGAACATTTTGTCATGGTCCTCGAATGTTCCTCTCCCTGTTAGAATTTAGTTGACTTCCTGAGGCGTCGCAGTGGAAGCCTCGAAGAGGGGCTAGCGAGTCCTGTGACGATTCAGGCTGCACACATGTGCTTATTCCACTGTGACATTAAATTGGAGAACCTAATTATTAACAGGGAGACATCCGGAGTATGGACATTCTCAAGGACATTCTCGCCATATAAGTCATACTGGGGTATGTATTACTGTATACAGTATAATTATTTTCTTGCAGGATTATTTTTCTGTATCTATTATCATACGTTAATGTAAACTTTTCACACATCAGACAGAATATCTTTTCTCCAGACACGGCTGGCACTCATCTCCAGAGAACCACATCAGGAGAAAGTACCCGCAATATCGCAGGCCCACTACGACATGGTCACAAGGGGTCTGTTGTTTGCAATTCCTGTTTGTCTTTTGTTTGCAATGCTGTTCAGACATTTCCCAAGGGACTATGATCTGTACATGCTTTAACAGAATTTTCATTTTAAATTATACAAACAATAAATATTTTCCTAGTATATCCTATTACACAAAAAGTATATCAAAAATATACATAGCCAGGCCTTTCTGTGTGGAGTTTGCATGTTCTCCCAGCGTCTGAATGCATGGGTTTTCTCCGGGTTATAATCCGTATTTTTTGTACATAAAACTAATGATAATTTGAAAAGAGTGGTGATCCCTCATAAAAAATGTAGGCCTATCTGTGTATTTGTTAAAGTTGTTTTAATTAAGCTGTTTATTAAGCATGTCATTTGTTTCTCCAGTAGATGGCGTCTCTTGAACATGTAATATGTTCATATTTAATCGCTGTCTGTGGAGGGCTTTTTGGAGTGAAATCTCTACTAAATTATGTTTTTGCTCTATAAAATAGATGCAGGGCCATACATTTATCTATGTTTGTCAACTGTAGCCTACATATAAATCAACACTCTTCCTTATCCAATCCCTCTTCTTAGAATGCCCACTTTCACCACAGTATCCTCTGGTGTGACAAACAGTAAAAGGGTTATTATATGTGCTTTATTCCAATGCTTTAAATGTTTTATGTACCAAAGTATATAATATGTTGTAATATGTTAGTAGGTTAGTATATTTTCCTGATATACTGTATCATTTTACACAACTGTAATATATAAATTAGTTGGTTAGTATATTTATATATTACACAACATATAGGCTATCAGTGATATCAAAGTGACATCTTAATATTTATATATTTTTGTCACACTTTATATGTCTTATTTTTTTTCCACATTGTTTACACTAATCTTTGGAAAACCTTTATTAGGAGCAAAATCATTGGTGGTACTGGAAATTACATCACAACTGTAATATTTAAAAAAATAATTAATTCAAGTTGATTCAAGATAGTAAAACTTATATTTAACCCAAAACATTCTTTTAACAGTGAATAAAAAGCCAAGACTCAAGTAGGCCTAAATAATATTCCCAGGCAAATTTCCTGCAAGATTGCTGCTTCTAATTTGGCATTATATGGAAGCATTCAAGTAAAGGGAACTGCATAAAAGGTCAGTTCCTATACGTTTAGGTACTATTAGGTAGTCCTAATAGTATCCTGCATCCTATTTCTAATGCATAGACAGTTGTACCACCCTGCTAGCTGTGGGTCTGAAAGGATATTCTGTTGGTCCTCAGAAACTGTAGTATATCAGGCAGACTCTTAAAACCATTGCAAGGTGACAAATATCTCAAAAGTGCAAAACAGGAAGCACACACATTTTCTCTACAGTGTTACTCCCAGTGAAGACATTCAATAACCCATTTCCACAGCAGCTTATATTTCGGGGATTGCGTTCTTGTCTGCCAAGACCATCAACACTTTCAACCTAAATATGAGGGATGTTTATAGGTAGGCTACCATTCTTAAAGATGCATTCAGTGTTTTTTCCCCCCTTAATTGTTAAGTTTTAATAAAAGTCACATGAATCGCATACAGGCGTAATACATTTCTATAAAAAGTGTTTTAATTACGTATTGCACGGCCCGGGTCACCCCTTATTATCGTGGGGGTGTATTTGAGCTGCTATATTTGAAAAAACATCCTCACAGCAGCGTTAAGTTTTTTGTTTGTCATTGACTAAGGTAATTATAGCCTAACACAAAGTAATGTATTCACTTTTTAATGAAAATATGAAAAACTTTACTAGATTAGCTATAAATGGAAACGCATAATCAGAGTCTGTGAAAATGGTCATTAATCACTCTTTAAGACTAGTACTCTCAGTGTAATTTACATAAAACTCAGAGACGATCGTGCTGAATCACGTTGATAGATGGCAGTATGGGGCGTCTAACGTCCATTGTGGTACAGGTACAGCCTAAGTTAGTTAAAATACACCAACCAACAGTGATCCTAATGCCATGCCAAAAGACGACTGAAAGCGCGCTTAATGTGCAACCTCAAAAAATGTTTGGTCTATTGCATGCTGTTATTCAAAACACAGAAAGTTCTCCAAACCGCATCTCGACTATTATCAGACGCCACATTTTTTCACACTAGTTAAAAAAAAACTTTTCATACGAAACTTTTTTTTACTTTAACAGACTATTTAAACCTAAAAGTGCATAAGCCCACAATTTCACAACTATTGCAGTTTGTGTGCAGCTGTGGAGTCTACGAGGAAAGACATTTGTATAGTTAGCTGTATGATGTGACTTTTATCTGATGAACTCGTGGGCTTCATGCATGAAACACCAGCAGAGCAAATTTTAGAGAGTACATAAACCTTCTTGCACAAATTTGTCTCTTTTTTACCTATGCCTGTAATGGAATAGGTAGGGCCCCCTGAATGTGTTTTCCATATGATTCCGTTTGCATGCTCCTACTATAAATAGTTTATATTGGGTTTAAGTGGAATTAGTGCAGGTTTTCATGGTCAGCAGAGCCACTGATACTGTGAGTGTGGATGCTTACTTGAATTTCCCTGTGTTTATTGAAGGGTCAGATGGTGGGAATTCCAACACATTCTGTATACCTATATTATGCATGTGGTAATTATGTGTTTGAGACTTAAGTGAATGAAGAAATTATATTTTATTCTGCAATGAAGCCTATGGCTATATTTTGCATTGTGCCATATTCACAGTTATTATCATTATTATTTACATATTTCACCTGAATGATTAAATAGTTGAATGTGTAGCCTAAATAGTTTACATAATATTTAATAAAAATATACAATATTATGTAAAATATCTACTTAAAATTACACATATAATATCCATGATAACATAACATTTTATGTTATGTTAATATCTCCAATTTATAATAATGAGAATTTTTAACAACAACAGAAAAGCTATTTTCCCAAAATAGGTTTATATTTCTTTATGCCTTCTTTGCTTCTTTTGACTTTGGGGTAGAATGGGACATGATCTTGATAGGTTTCATAGGATTTAGTTTGCAAACAACAGGCTCCTATACAGTAACAAAATGTAAACTTTATTGCAGATTGACATCTCTATTTTGCAGATTAACAGAAGACAGAAAAGTTGAATGGCAGAGTCATATGATATATGCATATTGCTGATTGGCTTGTGGCACCTGATTTCTAAAAAAAACCGTCAAAGATTGCTCAGCAGGGAACTTTTCAGAGTACCATTTTCATAGCGTAGCATTTTAATATAAAATACAAGCAAAACAAGGCTCCCAAAACACCATTCTATATAAGATCATCACAATTAGTCTCTTCTGTAAATGCTCAAATGAAAAGAGCATCAAGAGATTAAGACATTAACAGTGCGCTGGGGCGTAAGACATTTTCTTTCTTTTGGATTTGATATCTTTGACCTGAGAAACCTGCAGATACAGTAAACATTCAAAATCACAGTGATGATTAAGAGGACATTCCCAGTAGGCCACGCGTATCAGGTGATACTGATCAAGTTCCCTATCAGTCGGTCACTCGCGAGTTCTCCTCTCTCTGCACTGTAGATTCACACGGTGGTGATTGTGATTTAGTGTTTTAGCACAGGGACCAATGCTCCAAGGCTGGACCTTGTCAAGACACAAGAGATTCACAAGCTGAGTAGCAGCACATCTATCAAATTATTTTAAAAGTTCATCTGGATTTTGCCAAACTCACTTAAAGTGCCCATATTATGCTTTTTTCAAATATTGCCATTCATGCAGTGTGTAATATAGCTATTTGTGAATGTAAAAGGTCTCAAAAGTTTCTAAAGATTCGGAAGTGCCGAAAATCGGTTTGAAAGGGGTGGGAAAAAACTTTTTCTAATCCATTCTATAGGACCTGTAAACACTTGATCGGACTAAAAACCGAAATCAGAGCAGAGTAGACCAATCACAACAGACTGTGCCGTCTGGCCAATAGGAGCAGAGTAGACCAATCACAACAAACTGGGACATCTGACCAATCAGAGCAGAGTACACCAATCACAACTGAGGCATTTGACCAATCAGAGCAAAGTAGACCAATCACAACAGACTGGGCCATCTGACTAATCAGAGCAGAGTAGACCAATCAAAACTGAGGCATTTGACCAATCAGAGCAGTGTAGACCAATCACAACAGACTGGGCCATCTGACCAGAGTAGACCAATCATAACAGACTGGGCCATCTGACCAATCAGAGCAGAGTAGACCAATCACAGCAGACTGGGTCATCTGACCAATCAGAGCAGAGTAGGCTCTCGGAAAGGAGGGGTTTAGACTGAATCCTTGATTGAGCCGTTTCAGACAATGTGAGAAAAGAGCTGAGGCTGCAATGTATATTATGAGAAAATTAAAGTGTTTTTGACCTTGGATGCATGTAAACCGATTGTAGGAGACCTCCAAAAGTATTTAGGAACCTTTAATATTGCATAATAGGAGCACTTTAAACCACAATTCTACAGGACAAATGTTGCCCTCAGGCTGTAAAATCATTTGTAATGGTGGAATTCAGCTTTCTAACAATTAGCAACTATATTTCATAAAACCAGGTATTTTAAACATGACCACAAAATGTACAAATGCCGCTACAATCATCTAAGTTTTTCTAAAGTTAAGGCAGACGTCGTCAACGAATGATCAAGTTTAGTCTGAAGTGATATAAATACAAAACTCTAATTCTACCTTCAATAATGTCCTACAGTATGAATTAATTAATATCTAGAAATACCATATTGGTTAATCTGGTCAAATGTAAGAATCTAAACAAATAATTATTAAAATCAGCATAATATCAAAATCTCTCAAAAACAACCATTATGAAGAAACAATTTGTCCTTTTGCGTTCAGCATTAAAACTAAGACTGTACAGCTATGAAAACAAATATTTAACATTGGCTCATATTCTACTACTATTGATTGATCTTCAATATTCTTGTATATGTAGTAAAAAAATGATTGTGCTATTCACGTTAAAAGCCCTTAATTTCAGTCTCCTCAATCAATAAGTGCTTCTCTCACAGTTCATGCTGAAAAATTTGCATAAAAAAAACACCATGAGAACTTGAGGTACAGTTAAAACATTACAAACTACAGCAAGTATTCAGCAAAGTTCAAGTAAAAACCCAGCTGAGATGAGTGATGTTTAAGGTATTTTCATCTTCATCCATTTAGCGCATTGGTTTGTCCTTGTAGAGTCTTTCTCAATTTTCATTCGATTGTTTGGTCTTCGTAAAATTCCATTGATTGTTTTTAAGCGAAGGGTTTGATTAATAGCTCCATATCATGATAACAATTTAACTTTAAGAGGCTATACGATTTTTCAAGATTTTTATAAATTTATCAAATGTAAACGGCGTTCTGAAGAAGAAAAAATTCCCCAAAAAATCTCATGAAATAACAAAACAAGTAATGAAGAAAAACGAGAGGGATCTAAAAATCATGAGAAAATACAAATCACTTTGATATTTAAAGTGCAAATGTAAAATGATCTTCTACCTAATCTCAAGATTCCTTGAGACACAGATAATGGTATTTATGGAAAGTGCAATTGAGATCAGCACAAGTGAAATTTTAAAAAATAGAAAAAAGTTGTAAGTAAGCCTCAGGATCTCCATCGTACAAAAACTGGCACGTCCCCAAGGCCGACCGGGTAACTTTCCAGAAACGTCCCTCCATCAAACACTTGAGCATTGTTAGTGTCCTGCCACTGAAAGGCATTCTCTGGCAGGTAAATGTCTCTTTGTAAAGCTCCTTTCTCTGTAACCGGAGCAACAAGAACCTAGAAAAAAAAGAGAACAACTTCAAGTATACAATAACGGAGATCACCTACCCTCTGGTGCTCTTTGCATGACCGTCAGAATTGTTGTTTTTTTTCAATGAAATGAATGTACTATATTTTAGTTTGATAATGTTTTTTATTTAATATTTTGTATTTTTAGGGGATTTTATATTTATGCTGTAGTTATAATCCATTTATTCCCTTTTTGAGCATGGACCTGAAAATGAAATTTCCAACTTAAACTGTCATAAATATTTACTGCTATGGAACAAAGACTTGTTCTGTCTCTTTGTAAAGATGACACTTGGCAGATTATTGCTGAAGTGAAAAAAGTTGAAAAAGTGAACTTGGAAGTTAGTTTTACATTTATTGCTGTGACAATTGCACAAAAATTAAAATTTTCAACCTTTATATGAAATATATAGTTTCATATATAATATATGTATTTAAATATAATATAAATGTATAAATATATATTTATATAAAAATATATATTTTCTCAAAAAATGTGGGAAAATCAAAGCCATACATCTAAACAAGCTATGTTCCAAATTTGAGTTTGATATCTCAAAAAATTTGTTTTCAGAAAGATTTTGTTTGGGCGTAGTACCAAATGTTTCCACTAGATGAAATTCGTCTCCCATTCATTTCCAATGCACTTATTTTTGACCACAAACAATAGAAGTGTGACCATTTAACCTTTTCAAATCATGTCCATGGTTTTCACCTTTACCAAGTTTCTTATAATTCCGATGAAGTAAAAAATTCGAAAAAAACACAACATAAAAAATTCTCGGTCAAAAATGACAGAAGAGCACAACTTTTAGTCATGACTAATAAAGTGTTCATTAGTTTACGATTTGTCTAACAGTCCTGTCCAATACGTTATTAGATAGAACTGTAATACATAGAAAGTAGACAGTATATGAAAAGGTATTAGTGTATGCCGTGTAGTTGATGTCCAGTGTCGCTAGCTGAGCAGAAATACATAATCATGTTTGGCTTGTTTGGTCAACTAAATATGGAAAACTTTTGATGCGTTTTTTGGCCATTCATTTACACGACAACAGAGTTTTGGGGATCTGAAAATTCAAACTTTTTAAAATGAGATTCAAAGTGCAAGTTTTTGAAAACGAAACTGCTATCGTTTCTGTGTAAACAGTGACACCACGCACATGCCTATTACATGTTCAGTCTATAGGCATGTAGTGTTTCTTTATAAAGTGACATCGCCACCTATTGGCCTGGCATGAATAATAGAGCGTTATTAGTCGTTTTTTTGGATCCGTGTGAACTTTTTGACAACATTGTCGTCTGTATGGTAAAAAAGCAAAGGAAAAACGTTTCCGTTTTTAGTACATCGTTGTCGTGCAATTGTGCCCTTAACCTGCTAGCAAAGAGCTTCACGTTATCAGTGTTCATTCACTGTTCAGCTTCACCTCACTCATCTCTTGTTGTGTTATTTTCTTTTTGTCATATTCTCATCAACACAGTTTTATTTTTTAACAGTGTGCATCTAAGTCTTCGTTATCTCAGTTTCTTTTGACTAACATCTCACCAGATTTCAGGTTAGGTTTGGAGGTTTGGACTGTGTTGTTCCAAAACCAACAAATGATCCAGGAACATGTCCTACTTGGTAAAATCACGGTCACTGTGCTTGAGCAAGGAGTTTAAACTCAGGTTACTTCTAAATGGGCCGATTGGAAGCAGCTTACCTCATCTCCAATGAGGAACTCATCATCAATGGTAAATGTGATTGGGTCATTTGGACTAAGCCACCACAGCGGTCTGTAGATGGGGTTTCCAGCTTCTTTCCATTCTTCTGCGAATTTCAGGATCAAAGGAACGACAAAGTCATGGTGCTTGGCTATGTAGAATCTGGTGAGGTTTAGGACCTAGACGGAAGGTGAGACTGTCAGTGAATGCTTAATGAAACTTATATGAAAGAGGATGTGAGTTTTGTTCGACACTGTTCTCGTCTAGTTCTGCTGTGGTTTGTTTCTAACATTCCTTGAGAGGTCACATCCTAGCCAGCCTCTGGTGATGGAAACAAAGCAAAACCACGTTCATAAAAAATGTATTCTCTAGTTGAAAAAAGTTTCATGAGATGAATTTTGAATAACGGCTTGAGTTCAGTCTAATTTTAAATGGGGAAAACAGGCCTGTGGCTTCCATTCCCGTTTTTTAACCTCCTATTTAGACCCAACATAGTCATTGTGTCTCTAATGGGTGTTGGTGTTGGGTAATCGCATAAAAGCTAGTACACACACACACACACTCACTGCCTGCAGAGGCCAATCAAACAGAATGGAAAATAAAGGCAAGTAAAACCTTTCAGTATGATCAGCACATTTAACATCAATATAAATTAAATATGATTTAAAGGGGTTAAGACTGTCCAGATAATATCCATGAGCCAAGATCAAAATCATTGCATGTTCCAATACTATTTTTTCACTGTTTTCTCACTATTTTCTCCAATACTATTTTCTCACAGAAGTCATAAAGTTCTTAAAGGGATTGTTCACCCTAAAATTGTCATGACCTTCGTTCATCTTCGGAACACAAATTAAGATATTTTTCATTAAATCTGAGAGCTGGATCACTCCTCCATAGGCTTCTTAAGGGATTGACACTTGTTTCCTGTCTGCAAAAAAAACAAAAATAACGACTCTATTTCAACTATTCATTTCCTTCTCTGTGGGCCTTGAGTCAGTTCACTAGTATAATAGCGTAAGCTTCTGTTGTTGTACGTCACACGCATCACACACATGACCAGCGTCGGCCAATAGTGAGCCTACGTGTGATTTACAACAACAGAAGCTTACGCTATTACACTACGAACTGACTCGAGGCCCACAGAGAAGGAAATGAATAGTTGAAATAAAGTCGTTATTTTTGTTTGTTTTTGCGCACAAAAAGTATTTTCGTCACTTGATAAACTTAAGATTGAGCCACTGTAGTCACTTGGACTATTTTAACGATGTCTTTAATAACTTTTCGGGGCTGGCAAGTTTCAATCCCTTAGAAGCCTATGGGGGAGTGATCCAGCTCTCAGATTTAATAAAAAATATCTTAATTCGTGTTCCGAAGATGAACGAAGGTCTTACAGGGTTGGAACAACATAAGGGTGAGTAATTACTGACATAATTTTCATTTTTGGGTGAACTAACCCTTTAAGTAGTCGTAAGATGACTTTTAGAATACTTTAGAATGTGTTATTTTTTATAGGGTTAGTTCACCCAAAAATGAAAATTAAAAAACGTAATTTATTCACCCTGGTATTGTTCCAATGTCGTATATGCCATTGTGTTTGTGTTTTTTTGGACCACAAAATGAGCATTTATAAAAAAAAATCCATATAATGGCAGTGAATAGTGACCAGCATCAAGCTTAAAAAAAAAATGCCAAAGCATCACAGACTGACCCCATGTGACACATACCTTGGATTTCAACACTTGGAATATACGACACGTGTCGCATGGGATCATTCTGTGATACTTTTTTTTTTTTTTTTTTAAGCTTGATCTAGATCGCTATTCACTGCCATTATGTGGACAAGCGCGAGCAGGACATTTAAAAAAATATATCCTTTTGTGGTCTGAAAAATAAAAAAAGGGCATACGACATTGGAACAACACCAGGGTGAGTAAATGATCACTTCATTTTCATTTCTGGGTGAACTATCCCTTTAAGCTTGAAACTTCAGCGCTTGTTCATTGTAATGGCAGTGATTAACTTTCAGAATTTTCATTTTTAAGTCAGCTGCCCCTCTACTTTCTGCTAAATATAACCACATGTGTCCATTCGTAGCAATGAAATGCATTGAAAATCTACTTCTACCAGTGATTAGAAAAAAGAACCACCCCCTATTCTGGACTGCAAAGTCAAATCACAAACGAAACATGTAATTGTCTATGGAAATTTTCTTTTCCACTTATCCAGCGATTCATTATTCCTGGTGCAGCGGTTCTCATTACAGTTAAGATTGAGAGTCATAAATTTGAAAGAGACACTAATACAGACCAGATGGACCCTTAACCACAGGTGATGTTAGGGAAAGGCCAAGCAATTACACCATGAAATGCAAGAAAAACGGCCACCTGGAGGATCCTCTGTGCCGGTCCTAAACTCAAACCGTGCTCTATGGGCTCAAATATATCAGTGCTTGAGACTAGATATTCTGGTATGTATTTAGATACTGTTTGGAGAAGGGCATTCTAATGATACACCATGGAGTGAATGAATATTAGATTCCTAATGTTATGTTAAGAGTGAAAAAGAAACCTCTCATTCTGAGGAGTTTAACTCTCAATGGTCAACATATTGCGCCCAGTTTTCCTACCAGGGAACTCTTTATTACACTTAGCTCCATGTTATCCCTTTTTCTTTCCTGACCACAACGGGGGGAAAAACTGAACTGAAAGCTAAAACCGGATAGGGTCGAGGACCCGTCCTTGCTGCACTCACCCATTCCTTCTCGAAGACCCACGGAGGTGTCTGGAAGCTGATGACAGGAAGAAAGGCTGCGATTCCCAGCCAGCGAACGAAGAGCTCGTCGTCTGCAACCAGTTCAGCAGAGAAAGAGCCTCCTGCCATTGAGGAATGCAAATGCATTCACATGTAAAAATAGAAATATATAATCATATGGGATTATTCAAAACGGTTTTATAGAAAATTGTATATGATATAATATAAAGTGCTGTCTATAACTATATTGAAAAGAAGAATTCTTTGCAATGGGGGATTATTTTCATCAGAATTTAGTGCTTAATTATCATTGCTGCTTTTCCCATTATTCTTAGTTGTGATTCTGAACTGTAATGCATTTTTTGAAAATCTAAATCAATATATTTAACATCTAACATATTTATACAGTTTATTATTACAGGAATTTGTTAGAGAATTGTGCCTAATTGTCAAAGTAAAACAGTCATAACTGTCCTAAAAAAAGGCTTGATTTTCTTAATGCAAAACATAATATTTTTTTCCTTTGATTTGTGGGTGAAATGTATGGAAGCTGGTTCCCGACACAGAATAAAGTTTACATCTGAGAAATTAAGTCAAAATTTATTTTTATTTATTTATTTTTATTTAATTGCATGATTAAAGTCGCAATTGCGTGTTATAAACTCAAGAGTTTATATCTCACAATTCTGACTGCATAACGTCTCAGTTACGTATGGTAACCTTTGTTTCCCGAGGAGGGAATGGAGACGTAAGTCTAGACTGACGAATGGGGATCGCTTGCGAGAGCGTATTTACTTCGAGTGAAACTAAACGAGCCAATGCACATTGGCATGCGATAATTGCACTAGCAGTTGTGCATCGCAGTGAGAGCATTTAATTAACAGCAGGTGCGTCGCATCCTAGTTTTTCCACTGAGAAGCCGGACCTGTGACTCGGCCGTACAGCGGAAGCTCAGCACCCGTGGCGGGGGGACTTATGTCTCCGTTCCCACCTCGGGGAACGAGGGTTACCATTCTTAACCGAGACGTTCCCCTTTGTCAGCCACTACTACGTAAGCCAAGACTGACGAATGGGGATATCTACCAAAACGCCATGGCTGCTGGCCCTTCCAGCGCTCCGCTTGAGCCTCCTGGCCTGACTGCAGTGTTTGGCAGAAGTAGCAGCTCTAAGCAGAGAAGGTCATTCATTGCTGTTCCGCAAGACCCACTCAGTGTGACTTATTGGATAACGCTGGGAAAGTGTGCCCTTGGGGAAGAGAGCGCTGCGGAAGCCACATCCTACCCCGGAGGGAGGCACTGTGACGGTTACACATATGGACTAGCCAAGCAGGGTAGTACAACATATGGCAGTCTCTGGGGTGGTTCCAGCCTAATTATAGGGGGGAATGAACACCAGCAGAGACAACAGAGTGGGCTCTATTGAGGGAAAGACAAAGGCTCGTCCGCAGTCACTACTGGAGAAAATAGACGCATGTATCCGGCCCATGGGGCATGAGTGATGTTGCAAGCCAACACTAAGAACGGGTCCTTTGCGCTACTGGCCACTGTGGGCTGAGTATACGGGAAGAAACCGGCTCTACACGAAGGCTAGGGAATCTAGCGAACATGTTAGGTGTTGCCCAGCTCGCAGCTCTACATATATCTGTCAGCGAGGCGCCTTGAGTCAGGGCCCAGGAGGAAGCAACATTTCTAGTTGAGTGTGCTCGCAACTATCCAGTGGGATAACCTCTGCGTGGAGACAGCCTTTCCCTTCTGCTGGCCTCCGTAACAGACGAAGAGCTGATCTGAGGTCCTAAAATTTGCGTTCTGTCCACGTATAACCGCAAGGAGTGAATGACACAGAGAAAAGCCAGGGCTGGGTCTGCTTCCTCTGAAGGCAGCGCTTGCAGGTTCACTACCTGGTCCCTTATGGGAGTGGTAGGAACCTTGGGCACATATCCAAGCCGGGGTCCCAGGACAACGTGAAAGTTGGCCAGCCCGAATTCTAGGCATGATTCATCGACCGAAAATGCTTGCGGGTCCCTATCCTCTTAATGGAAGCCAGAGCAGTCAGGAGCACTGTTTTTAGTGACAGGATCTTTAACTCAGCTGACTGCAGTGTTTCAAAGGGAGGTCTCTGCAGTGAGCACCAGAGACAGGTCCCAAGAGGGTATTGGGGGGGGGGGGGATTAATCTCCTCGCTCCCCTCAGGAACCATGCTTTCCCAATTACTTACCTTCAACTGCATCGTGATGTGCGGCGATAACAGCAACATACACCTTGAGGGTGGAGGCAGACAGCCTTCGCTCCAACCCATCTTGCAGGAAAGAAAGCACGACACGATCGGACATCTCTGCCCACAGGACAGGGGCATCGCAACTCCGCACGGGGGTGAAGTGGATGCTCTTGACCATCACATGCAGGGAAGAGGCGGTCTGCAATTAGCAAAGCTAATTTGCACCAAAGAGTACCACCAAGAGAAGTGAGAGAGGAAAAACTTCTTCTGCAGATTTTGGCATGTTAGGCTTGCCACATTGGTGCCAATATGCTTTCATACTGCCAAAGTGTGGAAAGTGTGGCTATCAAGTCTAAATCTGATTCAGCATGAGCACACACACCACAGTGGGAGCTCAGCATAATCTTCATTTCCAGAGCGTAACAGCCCTCTCTCCGATGCAGCGATCAAAATCTGATCCTCCCCTGGTGCCCCGAATGAAATGCTTGGTCCCTCATGAGAAGGACCATAATTCCATCCGAAAGCTGCCAGGCATGCGAAACAGTGAACGTGACCATCAACCTCGATGGCACACAGCACGCTGAGTGCTCAAGCCGTCAAGAGAAAAGCAAGACGAACAACCTGGCGACATGGTCATGCTCTGGTCATGCATAAACCACCTACGAACGCAGTCTCAGCATGTTCGCGATGCGCTAGAGGAGTGAGGGGCCCGAGGAGGTGGTCTCGTCAGGGAATGCTCACTGTAATCCTCAGATCTCCAGTGCTATTAGCCAAAGTAGCCCTTTTCTAGTGGCCACCAGAAGAGGAACTAGATCGGGGAATAGGCAAAGGGACTTCACCTCATTTGAGGCACTTGAGTCTCGACCGCACATCTAGAGCGCCGATGGCACGATGAGTGGCTCAAGCCTTTACAAGAAAGGGGAGACGAACAACGTGCCGATGTGGTCATGCTCTCATAAGAGAACATGAACAACCCACAAACGCAGTCTCAATACGCTTAAGCCCAGGCATGTGAAACAGTGGTCGTTGCCATCACATGAGGATAGGAAACAATCGCATCTAGAAATACACGGTTTGAATGACGTCTTGAAAAAGACGCAGTGTCAAACCATGTATGCTCTTTCAGGAAACTGCTCTCTCTTGTTCTGAAGACCAGCTTGAAGAGGCATTCTCCTGAAGAAGTTTTGAAATTAAAACACTCTCAGATAAGATTGCAGAGCAGGAATTGCATTCACCCTCTGGCTCCGAAGCGAAAGACAAGGATGTGACGCACCTGCTGCTCATTATATGCTCTCGCTGCGATGCACAGCAGCTGGTGCAATTATCACATGCCAATGTGCATTGTCTCTTTTAGTTTCACTCGAAGTAGATAGACTCTCGCAAGCGATCCCCATTTGTCAGTCTTGACTGACGAAGGGGAACACCCAATTGAGAGTTTATACCTCGCAATTCTAAGATGTAAAAAGTCCGAATTGTAAGATAAAAAGTCGCAATTACCTTTTTGCTTTTTATTCTGTGGCGGAAACAAGCTTCTATAGTGTGACCTGGTCCAGTTCTTGGAAGATTTACTCGTACCAAACTGTGTACTATACCAGTGATTCCCAACCCTGCTCCTGGAGTACCCCCAACACTGCACGTTTTCTTTGTCTCCCTAATCAAACACACCTGATTCAACTCATCAGCTCATTATCACATGGGTTAATGAGCTAATGAGTTGAATCAGGTGTGTTTGAT
This sequence comes from Gila orcuttii, assembly GCA_026230005.1. Taxonomy (NCBI): domain Eukaryota; kingdom Metazoa; phylum Chordata; class Actinopteri; order Cypriniformes; family Leuciscidae; genus Gila; species Gila orcuttii. The sequence goes on from JAPDVR010000025.1 coordinate 21,952,386, forward strand.
TAGGGAAACGAAGAAAATGTGCAGTGTTGGGGGTACTCCAGGAGCAGGGTTGGGAACCACTGTACTATACAACTGTGTGCCAGTTAGCGGTGAAGATACTCCTTTGTTTTTGTAAAGGATTCAAGAAGACAGTTGATTAAATTATATTGTCTTTATGGTATGCATTGTCACAAAAGATACATGTGTGTAAATGTGTATTCATGTGTGTGTGAGCAGGTATTACCTACTGCATCAGGAATGAAGAAATTATATCCCAGAAGACTGTGATGCAGCAGGGATGGAATGATGCCCTTGAGGCCGGAGTAACTCCAGTCTGACTGTAGTGCACTCATGCGGATGAACAGCAGTTTGTGGCTGGACCTGTGTAACCAAAATTGGCCAGTTAGAAAACAATTCGACACAATATCCAATATTTTTTCAAATGGGAAAGTTGTTTTTTCAAATGAGTGACTGTCCACGTGTGATTTTTTGCCTATTTTAGATCTGACTGTTCAAATCATAATCGATATAAGTTACATCTTGCAATGGTAAATGACACTGGAGTCGGAAACATGCAAAGAGGTTTTCTTCAACAACAAATATGATTAGCTGTTAATGTGGAAAAAGGGGATGAAAAACTGGAAATTGCACCTGTAGTTACACATGGTATATCCACAGCGCTGATAACATGATAAATCATAAATAAGATCTTCCAAAATCCATTTTAATCAGATTTCAAATCACACGTACGCATGTGGTTTGGTTCAGGTTTGTAAAAATCTGACTTTTTTTGGGTGGTTAAGACAGTACAACTACAGATTTGAGTCGGACTCGCTAAGAATAGATTTTGGATTTTGGTTCCCTGTCTGAACAAAATCTCAATTGTGGTAGGTTGCAGTTGATGGTCAGGATTTTGCCAAAAGGGACGAATTTTTGGATTAACATTTCTCAACCCCAGCCCTAAATCTAACCAAAAATCAGTTTTTAGGACCAACAAGGATGTTGATCCATGACCTACTTGGCAAATTCAGTGATTGATCGGGATTATTTAAACAATTACACCAAATACCTTGTTCCTGAGGTCACAATGGTATTGTCCCCAATCTTCTCTGCCAGGTCAGCAAGGAGTCTGATGTATTCATCCCCGACCGATGCAAGAGGGGGGCGCAGGGCCTGTTCCTCGAAAAGGTTTCCCTCACCGCCTTCCAGGATGACATACTCCATGCCCAAATGACTATGTAAGCTGTCCACTTTGTCCAGAAACCAATTCGTGGCTTTTGGGTTGGTGATGTTGAGCTTCACACTGTACTTTCCTTTCCACTGAGTCAACATAGGCACCTTATGAAAGAGAAATAGTGTAAAAATAATAATGAACAGGTAAACATACTGTAGGTAAATAACAAATAAGAGTGTCCATTGAAAGAAAATAGTTTAAAACGTGTTGAGTTCTTTCAAAAAAATAAGTTAATTTGAGGTCATATCGTTCTGAAAAAACTTTATACCATTTTCATGAAAAGTTGTTTTTCCCCCCTTATACCTTGAGTACATGTAAGTGTACACATTTTAATCTTTATAAAGTTTTTAAATACATTAACCAAAGTAAAAATATTTTTACTACTACCATGAATTTAAATCATAATTGTTTTGCTTGAGTTGCGCCACATGACATTTTATAACCTGAACTATCCTTGCCTTCTCAAAACTACTGCCAAACTACTCAATAAGAGAATTAAATATAATTTCAAAAATAATTTAATTCTTTTAATGAGGCTATTTTTCTGTATTATTATATCAGGACAGTTTTTATTTTATACTTTCTCCCCCCAAAAATAACAAGTAATTGTTTGTCTGAATTTCATTTTTTATGTATTTTTTATTAAATGTAAAGATCCTGAAAAAAAGGCATCACACATGGTTATTAACGTTAACTAAAACTAAATTAAACATTAACTGAAATAAAATAAAACCCTGAAACTTATTTTGAATTTTATTTGAGCTAGTTGCCAAGGTACCATTTCTCATTTTGGTTCAGTTTAAGTTGAAATACTAAAATAACTAAAAATAAAAGAATCAAAGTCAATATGAAATAAGGATTAATCTATATTTAATTTATAATTAAGACTGTAAAGTGTTTGATAACTTTATTCAATTTCTGTATATTTACTTTGATAAGAACATGTGGTAAATATGACATTTATTATGGGTTGATATGAAGATTGTTTTAAGTTCACTTAAATTAAAAGTTGTTATTTTTTTAAAGCCTAATAAATGCCGAAATTAATAGCTTTCAATACTGTAATGTTCAATGTCGATCATTAATGTTTAAAAAAAAAAACATTTCATAGAGACATCAGACCAGTATTAGTATCAGTGATACCGGCCTTCATTCATAAAAAGTTGCCATTACAACAAATATTTAAAATATACTGTCTTTAAGTTCTGTCTACATTAATTTGGAGAGTAACTGTAAGATTATTACAATATAAAAATAATAAAGACTCTGATTTCTTTAAGCGTGATTAATTACAGAAAAAAATGTGTGATTAATTATTAAATTTTTTAATCAATTGACAGCACTAATATATATATATATATATATATATATATATATATAAATACCTAAATAAATATATATATATATATATATATATATATATATTTATTTATTTATATGACAATCATTTTCTTAAACAAGCACAAAATTACTAAAACTTTGATAACGTCGCGGTTACATATGGTAACCCTCGTTCCCTAAGAGAGGGAACGGAGACGTAGGTCATGACTGACCAAAATAATCTACTTCGAGTGAAACTAAAACAAGCCAATACACATTGGCGTGCAATCATTTGCATCAGCTGCGCACCCTCGTTAGCGCAGGTATATAATGAGCAGCTGCTGCAATTGCACTTCAGTTTTTGCTGAGTTTTTGCCCTTTCTGTTTAGGAAGGAGAACGCTGCGGAAGCCACTTCTTCAAACGGCCGGTAGGGACTACACGACATTCCTCCAGGGTTGCTGACGTCACTAACCCCTAAACCCCTCCTCCGAGAATACTAAATAAGGGGGCGAGGCCATTTTATATTGCGTTGGAGAAGAGTTGTTGTGGTATAGTATGCTGTTGTTGCCGCAATGTCGGGGGAGTTAGGGATCAATGGTTAATTATTACCCTAATCTTGCTCTCTGTGCTGCACATTTTACGGAGGAAAGCTTCCACAATCTTCACGAGTTCAATGCAACCTGTAAGTAGGGGTGTAATGATACATGTATTCGTATTGAACCGTTCGGTACGAGGCTTTCGGTTTGGTATTCGGTACGCATTTGAAAGAAGCGAACGATTCGTTGGACCATTTTTCCTGCTGACCAAAATCCACCATCACAACGTTGCGCAACATCAAATGGCAAATGTAATGAAAGCGGATCGAAACTGCGCTACTCATTATTTTGTGCTTCACGGATCGTTTATCAGTTCGGACCATCAACATCAGTGCAGCGCGAGAGGATCTTGATCAAGCGACACTGTTACACAGCGCTGAGAGATCCGGTAAACAAAGCATTTGAATTCGCCACTGAAGTAGCCTAATAACATTGCTGCGAAATCTAGTGAGAAGCATTAAAATTTCTCCGTTATTAACTGATCAAACAGCGCTGACGTGGAAACCAGGAGAAACATTGTTCCATGAATGAACTAATTATAGGTTTTAAGTCCACAGATCAGCAACATTCACAATGGATTTACTGTAGTAACACTCACTGTAACCATGGAAGTTTGGCAGAAATAGTAAAATGCTTTCAAGTACATCACACATCTTTTTCCAGCACTTCAAAACTCAAATATTATCATATTTAAATGTCATTTTTTAATGTGATGACCAAAACATTATTTGTTCATCCTTCAAAGATTACCCCCATTTATAAAACTAAAAGTTTCAAGATGTAGGAAAACTCACACTTATTTAAAAATAATTTTTATTTTAATAAATTTTTAATAAACCTTAGTCCCTTCTTTTAATAAATTTATTATAGGAAATTTCTCTGGTATTTTTCTTTTTGCTGTATTGTATCGAACCGAACCGAACCGCGAAACCACTGTATCGTATCGAACCGAACCGTGAATTTTGTGAACCGTTACACCCCTACCAGTAAGTATGATTTTTTTTTTCGTCGATGTGTTTTCCTGTAATAGTTCGTATTGTTAATTGTACGTTTAAGCAAGGAATTAAACAAATGACAACGCTGTTTGGCTCTGCAAACCAGGTTGTTAAATGCTCATTCATACTTAACGTTATCCGACAAACACCTAACGTTACAAACTTTTTTTTAATCTCAACAGCGAACTCGGAATTAGTGTAAATTATTCTTTGATTAGAGCTTTTATGTAGGATACTGTTTATCTATATGCTTGTTTATATACAGGCATGCTAAACATGGTTCTGTGTTTGATTTGGCTACTGTAGTAAAACCAATGTTTAGTGTTCGTTTTGGGTTAGTAGTTCTGGCGACAGATGTTTGGCTACAATTGTTCAAAAATACAAAAGTAACGGTGCCATACAGTCAGTAATGATCACTATAGATCCGCAGTCTTTACTAAAAAAAAATCCCTTTGAGGACTGTAGTATAATTTGTTAGACCGATTATATGAAATTCTTGTTTATGAAGTTTATTTTTTGTAATACTATAATAATTAGCACAATTAAATAACAGCGTAGGCTATCTAAAAAGTAATGAGACAACAAAAAACAAACCTTTCTGAAACGTCGTTTAACAGCCGTTCTTGAACAGGTTCTGCTCGATCATCTTCACTAACATTCTCTGGGTCCAATTCGGGCTCAAACTGGTATGGTTTTATTGATGCCATTGTTTATAATACACCAAAGCACAAACTACCGGTAAAGGTACCGGTAGTTTGAGGTTTCCGGTGAGGTTTCCGGAAAACGTGAACTAGGCGGTTAGTGAATTACAACACACTGGGCCAGCTAACCAATCTGAGCCCATTGCGAATTTTTGAGGGACTGGCTTCATAGAACCCGGAAACCATCAGACCGTTTTTACAAGAAGAGACAGGGCAGTGTAGAATAGAGGTAAAATATATGAAAAATAATGCAATTTTGTAAAAACGAAGCATGAACACATGTTATAATGCACCCCACAAACACAATCAAGCCTTTGAAAAAATGTGTTTTACCACCCCTTTAATTAATGGGTGACTTAACCCAAGGGAAAGACACAGGCTTCCTTCTTAGGAGCAGCCGTGGAGAATATACACATATGGGATCCCCGTAGGGTCACACATATGGAACCCAGCCCAGATCCGGCTCTCAAGGATTCAGCGGATAAAGGCCTGGCACCGGACGCTCCGCCATGTCCGGGCCAAAGGTGTTGGAGGACTCGACAGGGTTTTCACTCTGGAGAAATAAGGGTGCACAGTAGGGTGCAGCAAGCCGACAGAGCCGGGCCTCTCAGTGCTTCTACCCGTTTAGGGTGAGAACACGGGAGGAGACCGGCTCTACGCGTAGGCTATAATATCTAGCGAACGTGTTAGGTGTCGCCCAGCCCGCAGCTCTACAGATATCTGTTAGCGAGGAGCCACGTGCCAGCGCCCAGGAGGATCCAATGCCTCTCGTGGACTGTGCATGCAACCTGAGCGGGCAGGGCACGCCTTGTGCTTGGTAAGCAGAGGCGATGGCATCCACTATCCAGTGGGCCAACCTCTGCTTGGAGACAGCCTTTCCCTTCTGCTGGCCTCTGTAACAGACAAAGAGCTGGTCTGAGGTCCTGAGACTTTGGGTTCTGTCCACGTACCAACGCAGGGCACGAACGGGACAGAGCAAAGTCAGGGCTGGGTCTGGCTCCTCCAAAGGCAGCGCTTGCAGGTTCACTACCTGGTCCCTGAAGGGAGTGGTAGGAAACTTGGGCACATAGCCAGGCGTCTTAATACCACATGGTTGTCACCCGGCTCGAACTCTAGGCAAGATTCGTTGACCAAAAATGATCGCAGGTTTCCTACCCTCTTGACAGAGGCCAGTGCAACCAGTAGCACAGTCTTCATGGAAAGAAGCTTTAAGTCTACTGATTGCAAAGGCTCAAAGGGAGCATCCTGAAGCGCTCGAAGCACCAGGGAAAGGTCCCAAGAGGGTATGGAGGGGGGTCGAAGAAGATTTAATTGTCTCCTGACGACCAGGTCGTGCTTTCCAACTGTTTTGCCATCTATGTGGTCGTGATATGCTGAAATAGCTGCAGCATGTACGTTGAGGGTGGAGGGAGACAGCCTTCGCTCCAAACCTTGCTGCAAGAAGGAAAGCAAAGACCCTATCGGACATCTTCGGGGGTCTTCTCGGCGAGAAGAACACCATTCGACTAACAGGTTCCACTTCAGGGCGCAAACACGTCTCGTGGACGGCGCCCGTGCTGAAGTGATGGTGTTAAGAACCTCTGGGGGTAAATCACCTAGAACCTCTGCGTCCCGTTGAGGGATCAGACATGGAGTTTCCAGAGGTCTGGACGCGGGTGCCATAGGGTGCCCCGTCTCTGAATCAGAAGATCCTTCCTCAGAGGAATGGGCCAGGGAGGGACTGTCACAAGGAGTATGAGTTCTGGGAACCAAGTCCGGGTGGGCCAATAGGGAGCCACCATAAGGACCTGCTCCTCGTCCTCCCTGACTTTGCACAGTGTCTGCGCAAGTAGGCTCATTGAGGGAAATGCATATTTGCGGAGGATTCGCTGCAAACCAATCTCGGAGACGGATGCATTAGAAAATGCGTCTCTGCGTGAGCATTTTGAATGGTAGCTTGTGGAGGCTCCGATTCAAAACTCGCAGGTCCAAGCCTGATGGTATGAATGAGCCAGCGAGACGGTCTGGGGAGCGCTAACCAGGCATGCAGGGGCTGTAAAAGCGGGACCAAAGGGGCCGTAGGTGTACCAAGTGTGGGGCAGCGAGGTGGAACACAGGGACACGGCTCGGGCGGCTCTCTCTGGGAGGGGGCCCGTAGCGGCGTCTGAGTGTGTTGTGCAGCACTTACCTGGTTCCACGGGGCAGGAGGTGCAGGAGGCGGCTTGGTCGCGTTCTCTGACCGCATTCTGCTGCCCGCTGGCGACAGAAGAGGCGGATGAGAGTGGTGATGATTCTCTCCTCCCACTGCTCTCCGGGCCCTCTTTAGACCCAGATATGAAGGAATCTGCTCTATTATTGAGAATTTGGGAACCGCTGGTTTTGAGGCCAGCGGCGGAACAGAAAATTTTTCCTCCCGGCCCTCTTCCGGGGAAGGGAGCGGTGAGGCCACCGTCTCCTAGAGAGCAGTTCCCTCCATCTCCGGGTTGCCCGTCCTGGGGCCACTTACCTCTTGCTTTGCCGCCCTTCTTGACGGGGGCCTGAACGGGCGGGGCGGCCTGCCTGCAACTGGCTCTACGGTGCCGTTTAGGTGGAGGATGCTGCTGCGGCGCGGGAGCAGGGGCAGAAGCAGGAGGACGCCCCAGGCGACGAGCAGACTGAGGAGCCGTGGGCGGTGGGGTAGAGGCAGTAGCTGACCAACGTGGCAGAATGTGTTTGATAGCCTCTGTCTGCTTTTGTACAGCCGAGAACTGCTGGGCGAAGTTTTCGACCACGTTGCCAAAGAGGCCGTTCTGGGACACGGGGGAATTAAGGAACCGGAGCTTGTTGGTCTCCCGCATGTCGGCCAGACACAGCCAGAGATGGCGTTCCTGGACCACTAGTGTTGACATCGCACGACCCAATGACCGGGCGGTAACCTTCGTCGCACGAAGCGCGAGGTCCATTGCGGCACAAAGTTCCTGGAGAACTTGTGGATCGTGACCACCCTCGTGCAGTTCCTTCAGTGCCTTGGCCTGATGGACCTGCAGCAACGCCATAGCGTGCATGGCAGAGGCAGCTTCCCCACAGGCCTTGTAAGCCTCGTCGAATAGGTCTGACGAGAACCTACAGGCCCGGGAAGGAAGACACGGTTCTCCGCGCCAAGAGGAGTTAGGGCACAGAAAGGCACTGGAGTGGGTTGCTGAGAACCAGTGCGCACCACCCCGAGATACCAATCATCCAGCCTCGAGGGCTCGGGACACGGTGGAGGGTTCCACTTGAGCCCGATCCTGTTGGCGGCCCTGGAAAGCATGGCCATCATCTCTGGGTCCGACTTGGGCACCGCTGGCACACCCGGAGGAGGCAGTGGCTACGAGCCGTCGTCCGCGGAGATCTCTGACCCACCCTCCGATGTAACAATCGACATCTGGTCGTCGCGGGGAGCACCAAGGGAAAGAATGGTACACATCTCGAGGATGGTCCAGCACGTTCGGTTGATAACTCAAATGGCTGCGGAGCGTGAGAGGACTCCGCCCCTGTGCAGGAACGAGAGGCACGCAGGGGAACAGTCACCGCGAACACAGACAGGAATGTGCACATGTCTGTGCGCGGTCTCTCTCTTGCGCTGGTCTTACCAGCTGTAAAAACAGCTTTTGAGCGCTCTCAGGTGCACCTTACCAGCTGTAAAAACAGCTTTTGAGCGCTCTGAGAGGCGCACCTTACCAGCTGTTATAACAGCTTTTTTTGCTTTGCTCAAATAAGGAAAACAAAAAAAGGAGAGAGAGAGAGAAGAAAACGTTCACGCTGCAGCGCTGTCACGCCCGCACCAAAGTGAAGAGGTCCGTTGTAAGAGGTTTGTCTTCTCAGATTCACTCTTGAAAACAGCATTGAAGTGTTGGCTCCGAAGCAAAAAACTGAAGTGCAATTGCAGCAGCTGCTCGTTATATACCCACGCTAACGAGGCCGCGCAGCTGATGCAAATGATTGCACGCCAATGTGTATTCAGGGGCGCGGCTAGAAATGTAGGGCCCTATGAAAGAATATGAGGTTGGGCCCCCTACCGCACCCATTCCTATAATAAAATCGATCTCTGGGGGCCCCAAAAGTGTGTGGGCCCTTAGAATCGTCCTAACTTTTCCCCCCTTAGCGGCGCCCCTGTGTGTATTAGCTTGTTTTAGTTTCACTCGAAGTAAATTGGCCACTCTAGCGAGATTCCTATAGGTCAGTCATGACCTACGTTGTAGTGACTGACCGATAGGGATCACTTTATTTTAAGGTGACGCAGTAACACACTGCATGTACTTACTATAGTAATAACAGTAAATTATGCATAATTATTTGTAACTAACCCTAAACCAAACCTTAAACGTACCTCTATATTAAGTACATGTAGCAAATTAATATTACTCAGTACTTATTTGAGTATGTACAATGTAACTATGTCACCTTAAAATAAAGTGTCCCCAAAACTTTAACTAAAATTGAAGTGAAAATAGCATATCAAAGAAACTAAAATAACTGGCTTCATGTCATTCACCCATATACCCCAGTGCATAAAGGACAAGACAGACAAACAGACAGTGTTACCAGTCGTCCCTGTGGTCCTGAGGGCAGGCTCAGCCAGAAGTCTTCAATGCCCGCCTGAATGGAGGTCTGAAACTGCTGCGAGTCCACACTCAGGTACGGGGACAGGGTGATGGAAATGTTTAGAAGTTTTACAAAAGGGAGGTCCCTGGTCTGTCTCTTAGACGTCCTTTTCTTTCCATTGAGGTAGCTATGGTCCTACAAAGCCAAGAAATAATTAGCAAAGATCTCTTTGTCTGGCCAATGGTACCTGCTAAAAACAGTAGTGCAGAAATGACACATTGAACCTTACAAATTAAGCTTGATACAGGTGTAAACAGGGCCTATAATACTATGGTATTTGGCTAGCATGACAATTTCCACTATTGATTTAAAAATGAGTTAAAATCAGGGTTTCACTAACACACACTTTGCCGGTAAGTAGCGGTTTTCTTTTGTAGGCAGTCAGGTATTACAGATGTTGGCAGCAGCCAGCTTTAAAGTCTCGGTATTCAAATTTTGTTGATTGTTTTAACAGTATGGAAAATATTATTGTTTCACCATCACTGAAAATAATACCCCATTAATGTTTTTACCATGACAGTCGCTAACAGTGCCACAATGTCTTAGAAAATATAACAATAATGTAATTTATATTAATCATATCGTTCTGGCATACCAAGTGCTGTGCTTATGAGGAATCTATGCAATAAATAGCGAATACTGGCAAGTGTGTTTATAACCAAATCCATTCCAAGTCAAGCTGTTGGTTTTGCTTATGACTGTGTTATTTCAAGCTAAAATGGAAACTAGCAAAGAAAAAAACAGGCATTGGGATTGTTTCCCAATTAGAGTTTTGTATTACTTCACACAATGGAAGGTTTTCCACTGCAATTTAGTGGTAAGACATTTATTCAGGTTGGGATATGTGAATGTGTGGTACGTGTATCAGATACACATAAAATTATGCTTCACTGACATATTTGTTATAAAGACCTTGTTTTTTGTTAGTTGAGGTCATAATCAAAACATTTTAATTGTATGCATTCTAAAACAAATTTCACAGAGAAATTGAGCCTACCGCATCTGAAATATGTTTTCAAAACCATTATTTTAAAACTGTATTCAAAACGTATAAGTGGAATGGAAGGGAAGATATAATTGTGAAAATGGGGTATGAAAAATGTATACATATGAAAGTAAAAAAAATTAAGTCATGAGTTATTGTAAAAGGAGGGCTGCACTCAGCTCTGTATTGACGTTAATGTTCTGATAAGCCTTTTAAGTATTTTAGACATAGAGAACATTCTTTTCTTGGCAGAAAGTTCCCATTTTTTCTCTTTCACCTGCCTCTAATCTTTCTAGAGGAATTCAGCTGTGAAACGAACCACTCAGTTTTGAGATCAGTCAAGCATGCATGCAGAACAATGTCTTGACGACTCAAAAATGTTAATGTATTAATATAAACAATAAATCAAGACAGCCCTAAAATGGAAATTCTTAAGCATTTTTCTGGCCGATACAGATGTCAGTATTTTTGTATTCTTGTATGTTATGGACGAAAACCCATATGAACGAACCCATATGGACGAAAACAGGCTCCGCATGCCTGTACAATATGATTAATATATGTGTATTAATATAAATGACATTATTGATGTATTTTCTCAGACATTGTGGCACTGTTTGTGACTGTCATGGTAAAAACATTAATAGGGGCTGAAGTTTTTGTTTTTTTAAATTTAGTAACTTCAAACTGCTAAAATAAATAGCTGAATGGATGTAATATTTTGGGGGCATGAAGTTAGAAATGTCTGGGTGATAACTGTCCTATGAACCATATTTATTTATTTATATATTTATATCAAGTCATGTGGTGCAACTACCCAGACAACAACATAGTGTCAGCCCATATCCGGCCCACATCTGGTACACGTGAAATCCACACGTACCAGACTATGTTGCTGTCTGGGTAACATGCACAAAAATAATAATAAAATAAAACAAGAAATTATATCATAGAGGAAGTCCGCAGACCCTCATATGTGACAAGGTCAATAAGTCTCTTAAAACTGACCTTTTTTAGCAGGGAAGTTTAAATTCAGGTTGTAAAATGCCATATGGTGCGACAATCACAAATATTATGATATTTATGAATAAATAATACATTTTATTTGAAAAAAAGAGTATACATTGAAAAAATATATTTTAAAAACATAAGGTAATATTCGGAGTTTAAGAAAAATATTTTATTACTTTTTATTTAATGGCTGCACCACATTGCATTTTTAGAGTCATGTTGAAAAAGGTATAAAAGTATTCCAAGACCAACATCAATACAAACACTCTCATCTGTCATTGGCCCAACTACATAGTGATATTTACCCTTAGCATGATGTAAAAAAGTGTTGTAGGAGTAATGGCTTAGTGGTTACAGCAAATGCTCCAGAGATGTTAAGCTGTGGTGCTCATGTGGGAAATTCAGGTTCAAGTCTCGCTCGCTTTTTACAGTCTGTGTTCTGATAAAATATATGACTTGAATGCATTTTAACATCTTAGCATCTGCCAAATACGTAAAAGTAGCAAAAGGCCGTATTATTATACAAATCTACATACAAATCTACAGCTAACATTACACAGATGGCCCACACTGGTACACTATATCAGTCTCCATAGCATAACAAGTATCATCTAATTGGAAACCAGTTACCCGCTGGCATTTGAGTGAACCAGAGATGTGTGTCTTTCTCTCTGGGGATCAGATCACACTTCCCTGACCTCTCCAGCGACTGCAGATCCGCTTAGAAAAATCAAGCCTTTCATGTCCACAACTCTGACCAACTCTGACTGTTTTGTTCTGTCAGACTGAACTTAACAGCCCAGCTGGTGGCTTTTAACGTGAGACGTTTCGACTTGAACACAGTGTTCCCGCGTCCCTTGGTAACTCTGCCTGGTATGCACATCGGTAGAAAAACCAAACGTGTTCTGCCAGACCCATAGCCTGTGTTTGTGATTATAATAAGTACCTTCAGAAACCTCATGATCAACCGCACGAGAAGTAATGGCTAAATGTATTTATGCACCACTAGTGGTCACTAGTTTGTTCACTCAGTCATTCAGGTTTGGTATGACATGTGAGTTAGTAAATGATGACAGATTTTTCATTTTGCGTGAACTATCGTTTTAACTTAAAAAAAAAAAAAAAATCTAAATAGTATGTTTTTTAATTCGGTTTAAGCCTAATAAAAATTCTAAATCTGCTTTTTACAAGATGTAGCATCTGAGAGAGATTTGCATCTGGTTGTGCACATTAGCTGTCACTATTTGGACGCAAAGGCGAATTGTAATATTTAACAATGACTGCATTTACATGCACCCTCATAATGCGATTATAATGAGATTTAGGCAATGTTGCAATTAAACCTTTCCTCATGCAAACACAATAATCTGATCAAATTGATGCGATTAAGCTCATAATCATAGCAACCATAATCATAATAAAATATGTAGCATGAACAGATTTTAATCGCAATAAACACGCATTGTAAACACTTTAATCCACTTTGCTCAAAGTGTGAATGTACAATGATGACGTTGTCATGCGGTAAAGAAGGCATCACGTTTTTGAGGAAACTGAGCTGCTGAAGAAACTAAGTTCATGTTAACAACTTTCCACGATTTGAACATAATGCAGTATATTGACAAAATAAAGACATTTAGGCGCATGTCCGAAAAAATCCAATATGGCCAAAAATAACCACAATTCTTAGCGATTAAACAGAATAATGAAAAATGCCTGTAAACGGGATTGAAGAGGTTTGGTCGTGTCATAAACATCTTGAGTGCTTACTCTGATTATTGGAAATAATCACATTATTGGTGCACAAGGTAGTCAATTATTTTAGCCTTTTATTCATATTATCTCTTAAAAAAATCACACAGATATTTAATTTGTATTTAACATGTATTTACACCTTCATATCATTTCAGACATTATTTTTTTCCATAGACCACAAAACAAGGTATTTTGAAGACTCTTCATTTGAAGGCCCTTTTCAAGTATAATCAGCTATGTAAGTGATAATCCACGGCTAACTGTGCATTAAACTATTTTTAATGCACGATGTGGAGGCAAATAACTGCCTGACGCAAAAAGGAGGGTAAAATTGATGGTTATTTTTGTTAGTTACGGCTCGTAAATCCAGCATTCTGCCCACTTTAAATCAGACAAGTGGTGCGTGAGATTACATTTATTTGAGAGATGCGTACCTGCATCATTTAAGCATCTCTCTCTATTAAAGCTCCAGTAGGTAGCTTTTGTAAACAAATATTTGTTAAAACTGTCATTATGTCCTGACAGTAGAATATGAGACAGATAATCTGTGGAAAAAATCAAGCTCCTCTGGCTCCTCCCTGTGGTCCTATTGCCATTTGCAGAAATACACCGCTCCCGGTCAGAAACAACCAATCAGAGCCAGGAGGAATGTCTTGAGTGTCAATCACGCTCGTGTACGCGCTGATCACCCCTCTATTGCACAGCGCGAGCGCGTACCGTCGTTCGTGACTCTCCTGTTCGAACTCGTTCATCCAAATGAACGAATCTTTTTTCGAGTCATTTCGTACATTCAACGAACGAAATGACTCGCAAAAAGATTCGTTCATTTCGAACGAGTCTTTTTCGGAGTCATTTCGTTCATTCAACGAACGTTTTGATGAACGAGTTCAAACAGGAGAGTCACGAACGTGCATCACAGAACAGAGCAAGGCGAGCATTTGTGCTTATAAAACTTAAAGTTTTTTATTTATTTTTGAAATGACTGATCGTTTCGCTAGATAAGATCCTTATTCATCGTCTGGTATCGTTTAAAGCCCTTTGAAGCTGCACTGAAACTGTCATTTGGTCCTTGAAACGTTTGTGTCCTATTGAAGTCCATTATATGGAGAAAAAGCCTGGAATGTTTTCATCAAAAACCTTAATTTCTTTTCGACTGAAGAAAGAAAGACATGGACATCTTGGATGACATGGGGGTGAGTAAATTATCAGCAAAAGTTTTTTTTAAAAGTGAACTAATCCTTTAACGTTATCTTACTAGCTAGATATAACTTATAGAAAGAGTGCAACGTTATAAAGTTACATGTATTGCAAAATACATAATGATTTGAGGACCAAGTTTGTAGTCAAAGTATGGGCAGGCCATAGTCAATGTAAAGCATATTGTTGATGTTTCGTCCCTATTAGTGAATGTTCCATAACTGTTTATAATCTGCCGTCATCGGTGGTCCTGCTTACTAGTCTGCGCGTTCACGGCAGGCTCCGCTGTGAGGGAGGAGCTGTGGAGGGAGGGCTGTAGCGCAGCAGAGAGCAAGGGGGTTGGACCTGGAAGTTGTGCTTGTTCAAATTTTCAGGCTAAGTCAACATTTTCTCAAAACTCCCTACTGCAACTTTAACAACCAAGCTGTAAGTTTAATTACTTGAAAAAAATACCAATGCAACACCCTCGTTGCTGGGAAATATAATGTAGCGATTCAGTATTTTCTAAACCGTTTCTGTGATCCTGAAAATTTCTCAGCGTGATCTCAGAGTGACATATATGTGTGTGCGCTTTCATAAAAACAGCCCATTAATACAGAACAGTGATTAAACTGACTTGGAACTAGCTGTGCATTAAACGGTTTTATTGCACACCTTCCTCCAGCCAATCAGAATTGAGTATTCAGACAGACCATGGAATAAAATTCCTTTAATACATAGTTTGTTATACTCTTACTGGGCTGTATTTCCCTTACTACAACGTAACTCACTGCTGAACCACCATTGTAGGAACTAGCTAATCACGACTGTTTTCCGAAACCAGTCAAACCTTTGTTGTTTGGACCACGTTAGTTCAACAACATAAGACTGTTGTCAATGATGTCACATGCAGGTGGCTGGGTAATAACTTCTGCTAATTAATCTAATCGAGTTCACAATTAATGTATTTAATATTATTATAGTTCATTTAAAATGCAGTATTTTGCCTACACTTTACTCCTGTATAGCTTACATGCGGTTCATTCAGTCAGCAGTTTTCTCCACAACACAACACTGTAATGAACTGAGGACTACTTCACTGTTTTTATTCCCTGTCATTTTATTTGATTTGATTCATCTCGGGTTTCCTCATACATTATATTTCGGGCTTCCTCTACGCATTTATGCACATGCGCACTACTCAAAAACGGTGCTGATTGTTGACATGCTAATGTATCTCTCTCTCTCTCTCTCTCTCTCTATATATATATATATATATATATATATTTAAATGGGATGAAAGATATAGAATGCAATGAATGTTGGCTTGCTTATTGTGCCCAAGAGCATGATCTATTTAAGGCCACACGTCGTTTTAACAAGAAACTGTTTCTAACCACAGTTTGAGAGCTTTACGAAGTTGTTTTCGAATGAATGTCCGTTGGAACTATGTTTTTTTCAAGAAACACCAAATCATTGAACTATGTTGGTAACCATAGATATGTATATGTAGATGCCATATTCGAGCGCTCCAGACACCTTGGGCAGCCCGCCATCTTGCAACAGTTAGTCTGTAGTCACTCACAGTAAGAATCGATGGCTGCATTCGAAAACTTAAGACAGTTCACTTGTTGCTTTGCTGCCTTATCAGGCAATGACTTTGCATTTCTCGCTAGAAATGACATCAGAAGTGGAAAACGTTGGTCAAAAACGTACATTTTCACACAAACTGACCAGCAACCGCTACTTTTAGATGCCATCTTTATTTATTAGCTTAACTGTTACAGAATAGAACGCACAGAATTGTGGGATATCAAAGGCAGTGAAGAATACATCTATGCTAACCTCAAAAATCGATCAGATGAATTTATCTCAGGAGACAGGAAGTTAAGCTAACTTTGGATTCGGATGTGTCTTGATGCCTTCCCACCTTGAAATGCGCCCTCCGACGGCAGCATTTTTCAGTTTTCGGACGCAGCCAAGGATGCCACAACATTGTGCAGTTTCTGGTTGTGAAATCGCTGAGATTTCAATTCCAAAATAAATGGGATAACCTTTCACAGGTTAGAATGTGTTGGTTTGTGTTTTTATTTGTATTAACTCAATATTACATGTTTTTACTATGGTAACTTTTTAATGTTGTGTTAGCTGACGCCTTCATCTTGTTGTATTGTGTTAGTTTAGCAAAAACATCAGTTGAAGTCTATTGCAATCACTTCCAGTTCATTTGCTCTCGAGTGTTGACGGACCAGCTTTGACTGTTACAATTTGGTGGACGGCTTACGTATAGCGTCCCATTGAAATTGCTGATAATGAGGAATCTATATATATATATATATATATGTTGGTAATGACAGAACTTGCAGTCATAGTTGGCTAATTATGCTTTTGGGAAACACACCCCAGATTAGTAATCATCAGTGTCAGTGTTATTTTAGTATCATTGAATTACTATTATAGTTCTTGATAATATTTTGAATTAGATTTTAGTTTTCACTTTAATTTTAGTTAAGGTTTTAGTCATTTTGTTGTCACGTGTCAGCGTTTGTTTTGACTTTCAGTTTGTATTTTGACTGGTTCCTGTTCTCCTTTGTTCTTTTCCCACCACTCCTTCGTATCTATGGTTACTATCATCATCAGTCCAGTTGTGTCAGTTGTCTAGTCATCATCGTCATCTGTATCACCTGTGTTCTGCTAATCAGTGTCAGCTGTGTTTGTATTTAAGGTCCGTCTGTTCATTCAGTGTTTGTCTGATCTCTGACTTATTTAGTGTGTTGCTACCTGTTCTGCCGTCCTATGTTTAATTACAAATAAACCTTTGTTTTGGAAATATATCCTCTCTACCTTCCTGCAACCCACTGTGACATTTGTTGTGTTTTTGTGTCATTTTCATTATTTTTTTTATAGTATTATATACGTCTATATAGTATTTATTAACTTTTATTTTAGTAGAACGTTTTTATTTTATTTCAGTTTAAAACGTTTATTTTTTATGCATTCGTTTTAGTTAATGATAGCTGTTACTGATTATTTATTTCTACTCAACCATATACAAATATAGATGTAAAACACACAAAATGAATGAATAAATTATCATTTTCAGCATGTACACTTGTTTGAAAGGGTAGAAAATGCAGTGCTGTTGGTTCTCTGGACTGTGCGAGGCTGTTCGGGAGGAAAATGAAGGCCTGTAGACCCGTAACAGGTGCAGAGCCTGAG
This sequence comes from Gila orcuttii, assembly GCA_026230005.1. Taxonomy (NCBI): domain Eukaryota; kingdom Metazoa; phylum Chordata; class Actinopteri; order Cypriniformes; family Leuciscidae; genus Gila; species Gila orcuttii. The sequence continues at coordinate 21,969,960 of JAPDVR010000025.1, forward strand.
CCGCTGACGGCTGGAGATTAAACTGCACACACTGAAGGTCAGAGACGGGGAATCTGCTGCAGATACACACACAACACTCACCAGGGACAATCTGGGTTATTACTGGCTTTCATTGTTTGTTGTGGTTTACTTTTTTTAATTATTATTTATAAGACAACGAAACAAGCCATACATAATTATTATTATTTTCAGGCTAATTAGATTGATACTTATCTTTTCAAATATATACAATATAGTTCAAAGGTAATATTTATTTTAATTAAATATAAAGACATTCATCATGCTACAAAAGATTTATATTTCAAATAAACGCTGTTCTTTTGAACTTTATATTCATCAAAGAATCCTGAAAAAAAAAAAAAAATCAAGTATTCCAGAAACACATTAAGCAGCACAACTGTTTTTAACATTGATAATAATATGAAATGTTTCTTGAGCATCAAGTTTGAGCATACATTTTTGCAATTTTGAGGCGTTCAGTGTTACTTTTATTTTAGGAAATAAACATGTGATTGCTCTCCTCACAAATCAACCATTTCCTGTTTTTCATTGGTGTAGAGCAGTGGTTCCCAACCTTTTTTTGTCTGAGACCCCCTTTTTCCCAAGAAAATATTTTAGGGCCCCCCTTCACATTTAATGATATTGTAGCTCTTGTAAGCTTGCAGCAAGGATGACAAAATGTTTTGTTTTTAAACAAACAGTATGTGTATTACTATAACCAGATATGTTTATGCACAAATAATAGCGTATAATATTAAAAAAATCCTATAACAAAAACATCAGTAGGACATTTGTAATTTAAAAACGTAAGCCTAGGAGTAGCCTATTAATTGTCCCTGTTTGAAATGCAATAACAAAAATATCAGTATTCACACTGGTGTGTAGGGAAAAAGGAATTAATATAGGCTATTACAAAATGACTGGTGTCCGGGACCTCAATACTTGCATGTTATTTGTGAGGCTTTATCAATCAGTGTGAGGATTGTTGCTGGCAGTGAGTAATTTGGTCAATGCGTGGAGAGATCTTAGACAGGGCAAGACGCATATCATCCTCAAGGGTCAGTATGGCCCTGTATTTGGTTTTAAGGGCTGTCATGGTTGTAAACCCATGTTTTGGTCAGCCAGGGGATCGTCAATAAAATTAGCTTATGCAATATGATCGTTCTAGTTAAAGCTGCAGTCCGTAACGTTTGGCGCTCTAGCGATTAAAATAAACATGTGTTTATTAACAGAATAATGCGTCTTGCGGACGAACATTGTAGCTGGAGCTACTTCTCTCTGTTTATGTCTATGACGAGTCATGCAGGCACTGGGCTACACCACCGGTACGACCCGAACCAGTGTAAAATAGTTAGGTGTACCATAGTGACTCAGGATAAGACAAAAACACGGTTTGGAAAATGGATTCATGATGTACTCACTCATTATATAAATGTAGTAAATTTTGAACACAAAAAAAGTTACGGACTGCTGCTTTAAAGCTCACTGTTCAACACTTTTCAAAATATGACGCGACCCCCCAAAGAGCTCGCTGAAGCCCCCTTGTGGGCCGAGACCCTCTGTTGGGAACCGATGGCGTAGAGGACTAGTGCATCTTTGAGCCAACATTCAGTACGAGTAAAATACTGTTAAAATCTGAGACTGACATTACTCAAGTCTTATTGGAATTGGTGACTTTTAACTTGTAATGGGGTCATTTTCGCTGTAATCTGTACTTCTACTCAAGTATGGTTGTCAGGTACTCTTTACACCTCTGATCGCTAGTTTAAATACAGAACACTCAAACTTGAATGCATAGCAGGGATGTAGGCAGAGGGTGATTTTGTGTTGGGACTGCGAGCGTCACTCACCATGTTGGCGAGGAGGTCTGTGGAATGTTCGTCGAGGCCGATGACTCCCTCCAGGTGAAGCCGCTTCAGCCGGTTTGAGAAGGTTCTCAGCTCTCTCTCTAGCTTGGCCCCAGAGTCCACATTTGCTAGAAGCTTCCAGAAGGGCAGCCTTCAGATACAAATTGTATTTGTTAGGCTAGAGGTGTTAGATTAAAGGTTATACATCATAGTACACCACACTAGGGTAATTATCGGTAACTAAAACTAAGGGTACGTTTACACAGCAACGATGTACTAAAAACTGACAAGATTTTCGCTTTTTTCGTGTACAGACGACAACGTGGTCAAAACAATCCCCGTTCACACGGATCCTCGAAAACGACTAAAAATGCTGTATTATACATGCCAGGCCAGTAGATGGCGATGTCACTTTGTAGACACTACATGCCAATAGACTAAGTCTAAATATATAATACACATGCACATGACGTCACCGTTTTCACAAATTCATGTTTTTGTAGTTTATACCGAGACGATAATGGTGTCGTTTTCAAAAACGTACACTTCAAAACAGGTTTTCAAAAGTTTGTTTTCAGGCCCCAAACGCATGAACGGCCAAAACACATACAAATTTGAAGTACTAAAATAACTAAAAGTAAATAAACTAAAGACTAAAACTGTATAGACATTTAAAATACAAACTAATAAAAATGCCAAAAAAACATCAAAATTACTAAAACTTTCACTAAAATTAAAGTTGAAACAAAATATTTAAAAAAATCTAATTGAAAATATTAACCAAAAATATATAGTACATCAATTATACTAAAATCGGCACCACACCATATTAAGCAATTTAAAAAAAATCTTGAACACACTATAATATTGTCCAGTAGCCTACAATAAAATCGATGGATCACTTTTTATCATTTTTTGAAAAGTGTCTGCTTTTAATATTGGACAGATACTGCTAATAATAAAGAAAACGCTATTGTGCATCCCTAGAAATTAAAAGTAAAAAAATATATAACAATGAAAGTAGAAGAAAGAGAGTTTTTAAATTTGTAGTACCGTAAGACATCCATGTTTGGCAGCTCTCGTCTGGCTGTGGAGAGCCGGTTCATTGACTCCTGATGGACGGCCTTAATGTTGTGTCCAACACACACGGTGTACTCCAGAGGCATGCGCTCCATACTGGGGGGCGTCTGCAAACAGTAATGCTGTCTGCTTTCCATTCCTACATGTAGTGGGATGTTTGGGGCCACGAGAACTAACACACCTTTAAAAGAAAAACCACAACACTACTGGATTACTGATGGTCAGCTTTGCAAATTTGAAATCCCCAATATATCAAAATTAGGAGTTTTGTTGCTTTTAGTCCATGTCTGTTATGCTAGTCTACTCCTAAAAGTTGACTAAATGACTTTTAGCAGATACACACACATAAAAATTTTGATGACATCCTCGCGCACTCAGGGGCGTGTACATATTTTTGTCAAATACTGAAGTCTCTTCTGCTCAGCAGCATGGATTTGATCAAAACAGTAAAAACAGTAATATTGTGAAATATTATTACAAATTAAAAGAAATTTATTTTGTTTGAATATATATATTTTGAAAGAAATTAATACTTTAATTCAGCAAGGATGGTTAAATTGATAAAAAAAATGATGGTAAAGATTTATATTTTTAGGAAAGGTTTTTATTTTGAATAAAAGCTGTTCTTTTTAACTTGTTATAATGAATTATCAAAGGTTAAAAAAACATTAAGCAGTGCAACTGTTTCCAATATTGATAAGAAATGTTTCTTGAGCAGCAAATCATCATATTAGAATGATTTCAGAAGGATCATATGACACTGAAGACTGGAGTGATGATGCTAAAAATTCAGTTTTGCATCACAGGAATAAATTAAACCCAGGGCTTAAAGTATTCCGGCCGGGGGCCGGTGTTGTGCCGACCCCCTGCCAAATTATTACCCCCCTCGCTGAAGTCAGTACCTGATTGCCTAATCCTAACCCCATCCCTAATCCTAACCCCTCCCCCACAACTAATCCTAAACCTACCAATAATTATAATTAATTATTAATAATAATTAATAGGGGGGTAATAATTTGGCGGGGGTCAAAATTCGTCACTACACCGGATTTCCGGCTTGAGGGGAGGTCCGGCCTCCGGCGCAGGCAAAATTTATTTATCAGGCTGCAAATTACAGTCGGAGGCACTATCGACGCGGACGCGCTTGGAACGCGCTTTTTTTCCAAGCGCGTCGCTTCCATTATGAGCGCGCGCGGCTACATTTGAAATAACGAACTTGAGCGCGCAAAAGACGCGATATGTGAACAGGCCCTAATCTGACTTGAATAAAACACCGGTCCCCTTCAACCTACCACCTTGATTCAAGAGTCAGCGCGCACAGCTGTCACAGCCAATGGGAGCATGATATTAGGTTGTCTTAGCCAATTGCTAGAGAGGAGGGCGGGTCTTGTGCAGGAAGTGAACCAGTTCGCCGTTAGCTTGTACACACGCTATGGAGAATGGAGTTTATCAAACCAGGAGAAAATACATCTGCTTTGGAGAAGAAAGTAAAAAACAAGTGGCGCTGGGCATGACTTGAAGAAAGAGAACAAAACGGGAAGGCTTTAGGCACTTGGTGCAGTAAACTTCCGGAGCCTGGAGCTTGTTTTTGCATAGTTTGCCACGAAAAGCTTCACTATGCGACTAGCGGTAAAAAAAACAAAAAAACACTTGTCCGTCATGATGGAGAATGGAATTAAAGAGTAGTGAGAGAAGGAGATGCGTGAGATCTTGTCAGCAGCGGCAGATCTTAAAGTGACAGCAGCCACTAATTCTCTATGTCAGTAAAGTTAACCTAAGAACAAAGGGAAAAGAGAAAACTACTAACTACTCTTTGACTAAAGAACGCTTGTAGCTTTAATAAGGATTAATTTAATTTATAATTTATGCATGCGGACTATTTTATAACCCTATTCAATTTCTGTATATTTCATACCTGTTAGACAGGAAAGGTACAGATAAATATGACATTTATTATGGGTTTAAGTGAGGATTGTTTTAAGTTCACTTTAATTAAAAGTATTTTTTTGAAGCCTAACAAATGTTTAAAATTTTGGGGGAAATCATTTTCATCGAGACATCATTAGCTATATTAATATCAGTGATACTGGCCCATTAATAAAAAGATGCCATTAAGACACAGCCGTAATACTTGAGAATAAATGGTTCCATTTGAAAATAAGTCCATCTGTGCAGTCTGTCTGTGCAGTGTCTGTGCCCCCACACCCCCAAAGAAAAAGTTCAGGCTCAGGATTTTTTTCACTTTAACCCCTGTAAACCATTGTTTTAAAATTATAATAATATTTCACAATATTACTGTTTTTTTTTTGTATTTTTGATAAAAAAAAAATGAAGCCTTGGTGAGCAGAAGACGTTAAAAATAGTAATGTTTCCAAACTTTTGACCAATACTGTATATTCTTTTTTTGAAAACAGGATTCTTTGGTTAACTGAAGTTATAAAATTTGAAATTTGAAAAGCATTAATTTGAAATATTTTTTTTGTAATATTATAAAATGTCTTTACTGTCTTTGCTGAATAAAATTATTAATTTCTTTAAAAAACAACAACTTTTGAATGGTTTATGTCCCGCCACAACTTTCTGTTTCAATTGGAAATACGTTAACGCAAAAAGAAAAGTCCACTCATTAAGTCATTTCATTGGAACTAAATAATGAAGAGAAATTTGGAGTCCATACAGTGTGTTGACATGAATAGTCTTGGTTTCTTATACTCAATACATGCATGAGACACTGCGGAGACGTCAGGTGATTTCAGATGACACGTTAACCAGGAGTTAACGTGTCATCTGAAATCACCTGACGTCTCCGCAGTGTCTCATTCTAACTCCATTCGTGACTCTGTGTGAATGGCAGACACAGCATGAACGAAACCAAATACCATCTTTCAACCTACCCCAATGAAGCAGCCTTTACAGCCTGATGTATCATGGAAATTTGGGGCCTGTGACATTTGGAACTGGAAACATTGGAATTTATAATTGAATATTTCTATTTTCAAAGCATTTTGAGAAGGTGGGTGGTTTATGGGGGCTGCTTCTGATGTCTTTCTGCACCTGAAAAGTTGAGATTATGTGAAGCAGATAATTATGTCCGCAGATGTAGCTGCCCTCCCTGGAATTCTTCCTGCTTCTCGAGTTTCACCACCATGTCAATGAGCCTTAGTGTGGACACACACACACACACGGGACCTTCCGTCCAACCATCTAACCAAACTCTGCCGATTCAATCCACAAAACAAGCCACGAAACAATACATCTCAAGAAATATTGATAAGCAGTATATAATTTCAGAATTATGAAATTAATTAAATAATTTTTCATTATTATTCAAGAATTATTGATTCCATCACAAATTTTTACGTTTTTTTTAACCTTTAGACAAAATATTTTAAAAAATACTTTTTTGACTATTATATTTGAAGCATCCGGATTTTATGGCTAGTATCATCAAGGCCTTTTACAGCGCAAGTGCCGATCTGAACGGTGTCTAGCATGCATTTCTGTGCAAAAGCTGGTGTAAGCATGGCAGGAAAGAGTCGTGCCTTCTGTCAGCGCAGACCGCCAAGCTGCCCGGTCTTTCGCAAGGTGATGCCATTGGTCAGGGTTGATGTTAAAGACATTCATGTCCCGCTTGACGACATCCTTAAAGCGGAGCTTGGGTCGGCCACGAGGTTGGTGTCACACAGCTAACTCCCCATGGAAGATGGACTTTGGGAGACGTTCATCTGGCATACGACGTACATGGCCGATCCATCTGAGTCGCCTCCTCCGGAACATGGTGTACATGTCACTGCTGTTAGTGAGCTTCAGCACGGTGGTGTTCGGGACCCGATCCTGCCATGACAGGCCAAGGATCTGTCGTAGGCAACGGAAGTGAAAAGCATTAAGCTTGTGCTCCTGCTGCTGGTATGTAACGTTCTGAGCCATCACCACTGTCTTCTTGAGGCTTATGGTAAGTCCAAACTCTGTGCAGGCAGCAGCAAAAGAATTGCACATCTCCTGAATTTCTTGTTCAGTGTGAGCCACGAAGGCAGCGTCATCTGCATAAAGCAAGTCGCGCACAAGGACGCATTTCACCCTGGTTCTGGCCCTCAGACGAGCCAAGCTGAAGAAGTTGCCATTTTGGGCAAGGCATTTTCCCGGAAGGCTAAGGAGCGAAATACCTCGGTAGTTGTTTCAGTCCTGCCTGTCGCCCTTATTTTTATAAAGAGTGACGATGTTGGCATTCTTGAGTTCACTAGGGATGCATTTGTTCTGCCAACAGCATCGAAACAGTGAAGCCGCCTGACCAGCACTGGCCCACCACACTTTAGCAGCTCCGCTGGAATTCCATCGCTGCCCGGTGACTTGTTGTTCTTCAGAGCTGCAATCGCGTGTTCTATTTCCATTGCTGAGATCTCCGTATCCAGCTCGTTGAGGACAGGTAGTTGTGGTACAGCAGCAGAATCAGCATTCAAGTCGGCTTCCACAGCAGTGCCATACAGCAAGCTGTAATGGTCGACCCATCTACCAAGCTGGCCTGGGAGGTCGTTGACAACGGAGCCGTCAGTGGCTCACAAAGATGCTGTTTTTTTCGCTGTAGGACCCAGAGCCTCTTTGATGCCGCTGTACATGCCGCGTATGTCCCCAGTACTTGCACACCATTCTACATTCTCACTGAGGTCCTGCCAGTACTGCTCGTAGGCCTGGCGTGTAAGATGCTTGACGTCATTCCTGGCCTTACGATAGTGAGCAATGGTGGAGTCATTACTGTCTTGGAGAGTACTGAGACGGGCCTCCATACGCGCACGGAAACATGCCACGTATTCATGTTTCCGCATCAGCTCAATGTTAAGCTTTGGAGTGGCACTATGAATCTTCTTTGGGGTGAGTTTTAGAGTGCAGCGGACAAGGGTGTGGTCGGTGTCACAGTCTGCAGAGTGCATACTCCTGTACCTCTTGACAGCGTTGAGTTGGCTCCTCCTGACAATAATGTGATCAAGTCGGTGCCAGTGTTTGGACCGGGGATGCATCCAGGTAACCTTGGATCTGATAGTTCCAGATGAGAAGGATCACGGTAAGCATAGGCCATAAGCAGCGCACAACTCACCGTTGTCATGATGCTACCAATCCCAAAATTGGCCTCCAGGCAGTGACATCCCCTCCAACTCTGGCATTGAAGTCCCCAAGCAGAGCTAAATCCTCCCCGGCCGGTGCGGAACAAATGACCTCGCTAATGTGGGCATAAAAGGCTTCCTTGTCCTCAGGGGTCGTGCCAAGAGTGGGTGCATAGGCAGAGAGGAGAGTGAGAAAGCCAGCTGAGTGTGACATCCGCATGGACATTAGGCGTGGAGAGCAAGCAGTTGGTTGAGAGACTGTGGACAGCAGGGTGTTCCGCACAGCAAAGCCGACTCCATGCATCGGACGATGGTCGTCTGGATGACCACAGAGATGGTCCATTAGACCTGCCCACTGCCCACTGCCCCACTGTATACTGTATGATATAATAGAATATGGAACTCATACACAAGAAAGAATAAATCATGTTTTATTCAGAGGCCCAAACTGAGTGCAGTTGCTCATATTTATATGGCCAAAAAGTAAGATGAAATTCTGATAGATTATCATGTAAATCAATCAATCAAATCTTTATAACTGTACAGCAGACTACTTACATAAAATGCATATAAATATCAGTTGTCACACAATATATCTCCCAATAATGTCTTAGTAAGATGATATTTAAATGCTTAGTTGAAAAAAACTCTAGTTTTAATTGTGGGGGACAAAACATATAACACAATGCAAACAATGACAAAGACAAATGCATTCCTTAAAAGCCTAATGTTTTATATTTTTAACATGAATTATCTAAAAAATGATGAATGAATAATCAAGTAAACCTTATGTTGCTTGTCTAGCAAGTGTTCATCTTGAAGTATTGCTAAGTTATTCTTAAGTTTACTTTATAAAAATCAGTAAAGATTTCACAGAACCAAGACACGTGAACCACGAGCTGAAGCGGGACGTTTATAGAATTATATTAAATGACTTTTACTTGATAAAAAAACTATCAATCAGACAACAAAAAACATGTAGAAAAATGTGTACAACAGGCTTTACAGGGTTAACAGTTAAGCCGGGGAAACACTTAACAACTGTAAGGCAATTATGAATGTAATTTGATAGACTGATCATGCTCAAACGCGCCAAGTCACGTTCTGTCAGTGTTCACAGTCGGTGTTCAAAATCTGCTCCAGTCATCATTGGAAAGGAAACAGTCTGTAAGTGTGTTCAGTTCAGTCTTAGAATGTTTCAGCTAGTCGTCAAGTGTTTCACCGGCATTAGACGTAGCATATACAACAATGCATTTTCAAATATTTTGATATTTTGTAATGTAATGTAATTGTAATCGTTCGTCAGAGGGATCCGACAGAAATGGGATCTTCGCAGAGAGACCAATCTACTTTGAGAGAAACTAAACGAGCCAATGCACATTGGCATGCGATAATTGCGCCAGCTGCTTCTATCACGCAGCGCATGTATATAATGAGCAGCAGGTCCAAGGCATCTTTCGGTTTTGGTTTCGGAGCCGAGCTTCTGAATGGTTCTGCACTTCAATCTTCTTTAGGAAAATCCAACGATCGCTCTCGCATCCCACCAGTGGAGCGGTCGGTTGCGATGCAACTGTGTCCTAAGACCGCTAACACTTGGCCGGGTCTCACCTCCCGAGCCTGCAAGTTCTCGTCTGCTCTCACAGGCAAGGCTTCCAGAGCTTGTGTAGAAGCTGCTTTTGCCTTGAACGCCATGGCGCTCCTGCTGGTCTACCAGGCCAAGGCACTCATGGAAATGCACGAGGGTGATGTCGACCTGGGTCGTAAACAGGAACTGGGCACAGCGACGGACCTCGCCTTAAGAGCGACGAAAGTCACTGTGCACTCCCTGGGTCGAGCGATGTCCACCATGGTGGTCCAAGGAACGCCATCTCTGGGTGAACCTGGCAGATATGCGGGAGGCTGACAAAAATTGGTTCCTTAACTCCCCTATCTCCCAGGTCGGCCTCTTCGGCGACGCCGTCGAGAATTTTGCCCAACAATTCTAGCAGACGGACTCCATCAAACACATCTTGCCCCGAAGGCCAGCTGCTGCCTTCACCCAGCCGTCGGTCACAGCTCCTCCGTCTGCTCATCTCCGAGGGCACCCTCCTGCTGTCACCTCGGCCTCAGCAGCGGCCTCCACCCAGGCAGCAGCGGGCCGGCAGCAAGAGGACCGCCCACCCCGTCCAGGCTCCTGCTAAATCCATCAGGAAGAGGAAAAGAGCAAGCGACCCTGAGACGGGCAACCCAGAGATGGAGGAAACTGCTTTTCGGGAGTTGATGTCCGCACATCTCCCTCCCCCGGAAGAGGACAGGGTGGAGAATCCTTTGTTTTCCTTTCTTTTTGTGCCGCCGTACCCGCTGCTCTCGTTACCCTCTCCCTGCGGCGACGCAATATGTATAAAATTCCACGGTACGGCTACCCTGTCGGCTAGCCAGTGTCTTTCCCTTGGCAGAGTCCGCTCTGCTGTCTCTGCTGGTGCGCTTCCCCTCTAGGATTAGGCTGGAATCACCCCAGAGACTTCCATATGTTGCACTACCCTGCTTGGCTAGACCATATATGTATTCTCCATATGTTACCTCCCTCCGGGCAGGTTATGGCTTCCGCAGTGTTCTCCTTCCCCTGGGAAGGGCACGCTTTCCCAGTGTAATCCAATGTTCTCACTGAGTGGGTCTTGCGGAACATCAGTGGTCAGGGCTTCCCACATAAGCTTCTGGCCCTAATAAAGGGAGAGAAGTGAGGTTTATGCAGGACACTGGAAGGGCCAACAACATCGCGTGTTGGTAAGGATCCCATTTCTGTCGGATCCCTCAGACAAATGTTGGAGTGACCGACATAAAAGGGAACGTCTTGGTTACGAATGGTAATCCACGTTCCCTGAAAGAGGGAACGGAGACGTTTGTCCCGTCGCCATGTTGTTGTACCATCGCTGCAGACGACCGAGTCCCTGCTTTTACATGATAGAACAGCTGGCGCAATTATTGCATGCCAATGTACATTGGCTCTTTTAATTTCTCTCGAAGTACATTGGTCTCTCTGCAAAGATCCCATTTCTGTCGGATCCCTCTGACGAACGTCTCCATTCCCACTTTCAGGGAACGTGGGTTACCATATGTAACCGAGACATTTTACAGTCAGAGCTTAGATTAAACCAGGATTAGGCGTTAGTTCAATTAGGACATTTAAGACCGTTTAAACATGCATTTTAGTCTGGGACTAGGCTTATCCTTGTCTTTGAAACCGGGGGATAATGTTTTTTTTGTGCAAGATTAATGTGAAGTGGGGGATTTAGTAGTGTTCAATGCTTAGCTGTGCTAATTTAGAAGAGTTTCTATTATTTGGGTTTTTTGAGGGGTTACCATCATGGTGACAAGTGAAAACAGGTATTTTAAACGTTCTATATTGCTGTACTCATTCAGCAATTACTATATGCACAATGCTATCAAAGCATTGTGTTACAAATTAGCAAGTTAGCATTTACTGAATTAGTTAGTTAAGTTTCTACCACTAAAATAATTTGATATTACATGATAATTTTAAGTGAAAAGTATGAGTTAGATTACTTAAATATTCATTCAAGTTAAGAGCAAGTGCCTCAATTTTTTGAGTTTTGCCAACTTATTCAGGTTTACAGTGTACTTTTAGTTAGTTGAATATCTGAAGGGGACCATCAAAATAAATTGTTACCGTATTTTCTTGTAATACATATTCCAATAATGTTTGCTTTATTCATAACTTTTTTTTTCCAGTGTAGTAAATATTTTATAGAACATTTCTATTCATCTTGGGATTTGTGCCTCAAACGCTTAAATAAAGCTAATAAATAAAGCTGAAACTAAGTGTGTGTTATTCTTGTTCCTACAATTAATTAGACAAATGGTATCTAAATGGGTTCACTATTCTGTGATGAATAATTGCACATTAATATTTCATTATAAAATAGAACCATTAGGTAATGTGCTGATTTTTTAAAGTTAAGATTCATTTTTGCTGTGTGTTTATTGAGGTTTAAAATATGTGTAATGTGTAAAAGTCAGTTACAGACTCCGAATGGAATTTTGTTCTCTATCAAAAGTTATTGTCTCGTTAGTTTCCTTTTCCCTTTTATATTGCGAGACTCAGAGAGAAACATCTCTTAAGTAAGATAGATTCTTTGGCAAACTGTACCAGTTCCCTCTATTTATCACTGCAGATTAGACTTGGACAAATATGAAGCTTGCTGTCGTGGCTAGCATTTATAAATAATAGCGTGTAAGGTCTGCTTAGTATCGCACCTGCTATAGACTTTGCCAAGTTAAGGAAAACAGCCAAACTTTTCGGCATAAGAGTTTGCATTTGTTTTCTTAAAGGGCCAGTTCATGCTAAAAATGTAATTTATGTCATCATTCACTCACCAGCAGTGGTTAAATTGGGCCGGGGCTCTCCGGGGCGGCACATAAGCCTGCTCGTTTCAGTTGCCTACTGGAAATTATGTCACATAAAATTTGATGAAAGTGATGCTTTTGAAAACATATTTCTGACAATAAATGAAAGATTTTTGAAATGGCATGTCTATTTTGTCTCGGCGGAGCTGAGAACAATCGGAACAAAGCCGTATTCTTGTTCATCTGCTTAATCTCGTCTCGTTGTCAGTCGACCATGATCGCGCACCGCTCGCGCATACCAGGGACGTGATGTCAGGGTAGGCAGGGTAGGCAGTGCCTCACCAAAGGAAATGTTGACATTACATTTATTAATTCCAAGAGCTTTATTAATTCACCACATTATTAATTGCATTTATTTTATTCCAGATATTAATTTTTGTAACAAAATTTATCATGAATACACCTATAATATACTCCTTTTGCCATTGTTTGCTCCTAAAAATCATTGTTTCATGCAGAAAATTCAAGACCATGGCCATTGAGGCAGAGGTTAGCTGTGCCTCTTTGGTCCATAGAACGTAGTTTACGTAGATTTGCGCATGCGCAGTCAGTTCTGTGCTGTCTTGAATTATCAACATTGAGGCAGAGACCGAGCGTGCTTCATGTCACGTGATCCACACGCTCTCACTCACTCCGCGATTCAAGCTACTTAGCATCTAGCGGCGCCTAGCGTTGGAAGCGTCCTATGAAGAAAAAGAGTTGTGGTCATTAACGGGAAACCGCTGTAGACAAAGTCCATGCGTCTATCCCTCTGGACAAAGATGTCAATTACTTTGTTGTAAAAGTCCGCTTTGTTGGGTGTATTTCTCAATTTCATGAGTCTCTCCTTTTCAATGGAAATAAGAGCAAAGGAGGAAAGTCTGTTCTGCTCCATTCACGTCAGAGGCGCCCGCGCCATTGGATGTGCAGTTGCCGCAGCACAGCCTATAATGAGCGAGCCATACACTCACTGTGCTAACGTTAGCTGTGCAGCTGCAAATGCGTTTTACATATACGCTTCAGTATATCGAGGAAAAGGAGTTTCGTCTACAAATAAAAGTAAGCACCCCCTTTAAAACGTAAATTATTCATTTATTTATTATTTTTAAAACCCTTATATTGGCTTGTGTGTGTTGTCTGATGGTGGGCTATAGGCCTTCTGTGCGCTGACACCAAAATGTTCTCTCTTCCATACCCTGGTGCGCCGTCACCTCTGCCACATTTGAACTGTAGGTCTATCTGTGCGATTATGGTGCATTTCGTAAGGGTTAAAATGCTGTTTTGTAGTTCTCTTTTTTTTAATCCTGGTGCGCCGTCGCCAGACGCTCATTGCGTGTCGGTGTGTGCGCCTATAGCGCAGTTTGTAGGAGCGAATTTAAGCTGTTTTTGTACTTTAAAGCTTTACTGCTGACACAATGTTTTCTGACTGTAGCCTATTCAAACCCCGGTGCGCCGTCACCAGAGTGACCAGACCAATAGTGTGTGTGTGGCTGTCTGTGCGCGTTTGCGCATTTTGAAGGAGTGACTAGGCTGCTTGTCGGTTCGCTGACAACGCGCCGCCTCCCTCTCTTACTGTGTCCCGCACAAAACATTTGTTTGTTGTATAAGTCATAAGATAGATGTGTCCATTAATTTGATTATTAGATTTGATTGTGCATTAGCCTCACATATGACTGACTTTGCTGTATGCAGGCAGCGATGTGATGATGCCTGATATGAATTTGGGTTGCTACATTAACTGAATGAATATATGAACATATATGCCACATTGATAGGTCACAGCCTACCCATGACAAGATTTCACCACACGTTACTGGCGCATACGCATCTGGGTGACACGGATAAATGTATGCCATAGTTGCGCGGGATGTGGAAGCGCGCAAATGTTCCAGAAATGTGCAAAAAGTGCCCTGTCCTTGAATGACAAGGTAAGGAAAATAAGACTAAATCAAAATGAAATAACCAAGACTAGGTTGACCATGTGATTTTTCTCAGGAGATGTTTTGAGCATTTTACTTCAGACACCGGATTATCAGCAAACTGCCAAGAGAACTGCTAGCTGGCTTCTCAAAATAAACTAGCAATATATTCAGCCAGCATATTTGTATTTGATCTGTTTGAATTACAAAAAGACTTGCTAGACCTACATTTAGCTACCAAGCAACCTTTCCACAAGGATAGATTGATTTTATTTTTGTGACTTGTGCATATCTTGATGAGAAATGATGCAGAGTAGGATGAGTGTGTGTGTGTTGTAGTAGTAAAGAGAGAGAATGGGAGAAGGAAGTGTGTGTGAGGTGGACCTGGTCACCACAGACCCAAATCTTCTCAGCTGTTGCTACTGTCATATGCTGCACTGTCTCTTCATGTGGCACATTATGTTTGGCACATTGTATGGGTCACTATATATCATAACATAGACTGTTGTGTAATCAAGAGATGACTGATTAACAGTAATGTACATGTTAAATGTCCTAATACCTGTTGATACTACAACAATGCAAAGTATATGCTCTTAACCTTGCAGTTTTTCACATATCATGTAATACTCAATTTCTCCATTTATTTGCACAAAACTCTCCAGAAAGTGCTATTTAATGGTTTATTTTTAAAAAAAATTCCCCAGGGGGAGGCGGGAGGGGGGAGGGCATACCCCTGGACCCCCCTAGGGAGAGGAGAGCACCCCCACATAATAAATCCCAATTTAACCCCTGCTCACCAGCATGTTGTTCCAAAACTTTTAGGCTTTCTTGCTTCTGTAGGATGCAAAATATTTTGAAAAATCTTCCAATGATTTTTTTTTTTTTTTTTCATAAAATGAAAATAGAGCTTTGGTTCAACTTTTCCAATCCAAACATACAGAGAGTGCATTTGAATTGCACAAACTCAAAATTCACAGCTCTGACAAGCCAATTGGAAGACAAAGCAACGGCTGAAATTGAATAGAAATGTTCTTTCTTTATCCTTTCTATAATTATCTTTCTATCAGGTAATATCATACACTGTTATTATTTATTGACATAATTTTAAATAGCACTAATCATTTACAAGAATCATTAATTTATTGTTAAAAAATTGTTCCACTCTCTGCTCCCATCCAGGCCATATTAGGTGAAAAAAGTGAGATGGGATGATGTTATTCATCTTTGCTTTAAAGACAGAGTGGAAAATATTCCAGGAAAGCTGGTAGTAGTTACCGTGGGGAATTACTCTAAAAATAAGAGACTGCTCCCCCTCTTTTTCAACTTCTTTAGAACCCACCTTGCTCATAACTCAAGCCAAAATTCTCTTAAACGTCAGCAAATGACAGTTATTTATTCCCCTCTGTGCAGATTCCATGTTATACACACCTTAAGAAAGGGGCCTCCAAGCTTTTGAAGGGTAAAACTCAAAGCATCCGACTCTGGACTGATACAAAAGATTGCCAATCTTCAACATGACTTCAGCCTAGAGCTGCACACTTCTGGATAATTTAAGAATCCCTTTTTTTTTTTTTTTTAAATAAAGATCAATATTCCCCCACGATTCTAAATAGGTAACTAAACAAAATAACATCATTTACAAGAGGTTCTGACTAAATGTTAATGCTGCAGTGCAGTCCATTTAAAAAAAGATTTCATTAATTTGGAATATTTTTTTTAATTGTTTTGAAAGAAAGATTCAACGACTCACTCATATACTTACGTAATTTGACTCGTGTTTTTGAAGAAATCTCTTGAATGAATGATTCAATGACAAATACATATTTTATCAGTCACTTGTCGCCACCTATCACTTTCTGTGATTTATATTGTGATATGAAAACAATTTCACCAGATGACTTGAATAGCTATATTTGGAAAGAATGAATCATTCTAGAACGATTGGGGTGATTTTGTAGGGGAATGAATCTGCATAGAAAATAATAAAGAAATTATAAGCATAGATAAATACAATAGAACAAAGTTCAAACGGACATTGAATAATCAAATGTAAAAATAACTGCACAGTAGACACTGTATAAATTAAAAAGAAATAATCTTTGTTAAAGCTTCAAAAAAATGTGATGTACTCTTTATATTGTGTTGTTTGATTAACATTAATGACAGTCGGCAGCAGGGTTATTAGGCTGCTCTCACTTTCAGATCGAATGCACTAATCCAATATAATGATTATACGCATCTGTTTTCTTTCTCAATTGTTTACATTCACGTAAGCAATAAGTGACTGTGTTTATGAGGATACTCGCAGATACAGGCATTTTGACATAATGTTGCATGTATGTGTCCATTAAAGCACAAAAGAACCGAAATTGTACATTTTAAAGTCTAGGCAACCCAAGTCTTAAGTTATCGAAACTTATATTACATACATTTTTTATGAATTGTATCATTCACAAATGTCTTATTTTGATTTGCCAAAATCATTGTGTAATTTTGTTTAAAACAATGATATGTTGCATCCACCATTTACATTTCCCCTTACAACAAATAAGTATACTTAAAGTATACATTTGAACTTTACTTAAGTATGAAATGAAATATACTGTATAGGCTACTTGAAGTATAATTTATGTAGTAAGTATACTAATATCAATGTACTAGGAGTATACTTAAAGTATAACAGTAGTAAACTGAGTACACAACTAGTTTTTTTGTTTTACTGCAACTACACTACAAATTAACTTTCACAAGTCAGATACTTGTAGCACATTTTTTAGTTTATGAAAGTACATTTTGAAGTATACTCTCAGTAAACTATAGTTTAGTAGTTTTATACAATAGGCTATACTTATATATACCTTTAACTGTACTTTAACTCTTTCCATTTTAAAAACATTTTATTCTAGCTTCATGCATCCTTTGTTATCAACATTTAAATGTAAGTGTCATAAAAAAAGCAAATTTTTAAACAAAAAGCTGAGAAAAACGCATTTTTGTCAAGGACTACTTCCAGATGGGATTCAGAGCAATGATCTAAACACAGATGGAGAAGATCGAGTCCATCAACACCCCTAAAGTTTCACAGATGTTAACCTTTCCTGGGTCGACATTTCATTCACTAACATTTGGCAGTTTTGAACTTATATGCTGTTTAATGTTTGATGATCACGTTATTTTACATTTGCGTAAGCAATCTTCTATCACTTGTTTCTGCTTCTTCTTCACCTGTGTTTTGATCTGGGGAGAAGATGTGTAATAGCGCCCCCTACCGTATAACAGTGAAAACATGGATAGCCGGAAAATTCGGTCAATGGTGGGGAAAGAGTAAAGTAGATTTGAAGTAAATTCCTATGTACTCTACCAGCGGACTAGCCTACGCAAAAATTCAGATACTCAGAGTTAGGAACATAATAAATCATATTAAATCAATATTTTCAAGTTTATAAGACAGAAAAAAGTATTTAGTAGGCTACTACTACTACTGCTACACAACTACTACAAGCCAAGTATACTTAGAATACTTGAATATACTCAAGTATATCTCGATCAAAGATTAAGTACAAGTGTAGGCCAAATAAACTTTTCTGTCAAGTATACTTAAGTGAAATTTTAAGTATATTTCTGAGAAGTACATACAAAATAGACCTTCTTATTTTTATTTTAAAAGAAGTACTGTATAATAACAGCAAACTTGAATACACATCTTTTTCTTAAGGGTCAACAATGAATTGGCGTAGAAACACACAGCTAACACACTTGGACACAGAGGGACAATCGTTACTTGGAGACTAGCAAAATCTAAATATGTCACTATCTCTTTAAGAGATGATTCAGTCATCATTTTGGACCGGACATAACTTGTCTGGACACATCAATGATGTCTCTCATCAACAAAGTGGACAAAGCTATTTGACAGACGTCGCATGACCGAATCCCCACATCACCAATCGGTTTAAAACCACTATCCGATTTCAAGGCCTAAATGTAAATATACAGCGCTGAAAAGTTTACCTTTGGGTTTTCCCGGCTCGTTTTACAGACCTGCACAACAACATGCTTTTTGGCTGCAGAGCGGCAACTCAGGAAAAACAATTATGTCCATTATCAACACATCGCCGACCAATAGAAGGCGAGAGCCGTGACCACAGGCAGCTGCTGGGTCGCCTTACGAATCCAAGCCAACATGATTGTCATTGTTATGCCACTGGGCATTATATACCATGATATGTCAGTGGTTACTTGGCAACGCAAGACAGCTGCCTTGGCAGGAAGCTCAACATTTCTGTCTCAAAAGTGAGCTGATTACAGAGGGGTTTGAGAGGTCTCTCCGAAATCAAGAGGCCGTCCTCTAGCGAGGTGGAAAAGGGATTAAAATCATACGACTGTTTCGGCTGAACTGCTAACGCCGTTACATAACTCTTTGTGGGCCTGTGCAAACAATGATCTAGAAAATCATAAAAGGCCTTTGTTTATATCACGATGAATATTATGTCCTTAGCTGATGGCATGCCCTTTCACTTTAATCTAATTCGGTTCAGCCGTCTGGGACGCAGATTACCACTTTCACCTTTCAGCTGCCGAAAGCTCACACGCAAAACTTGGAAGATACCGATGAGGGTGCAAACAATGCGCCTGCACGAAAAAAGCAGCGTGACTGTGTTGAGTAAGTCGGGTTATTAATTGCTGGATTGTGTGCGGGTGGCGAGGTGCTGTGTGAGTGTGAGGGTGTCTCAGCTTTGAGTGGTAACCAAGTTTAGAGACCAGCTGCCCACCTAAACAAGCCTCTCATGGCACGTCTGCTGGTCCGAAGCACGAGGGGTCATCGCTACGCCCCTTCAATGACATTATTAGCCATTTACTGAACATTTATCAAACCAGGTAAGAAATGCAAAAAGTGGTATGTTTGCACCATGAATGTGAGTAAAGGTGGCAGCTGTTTACCATTAGTGTTGGGCAACGTTATTAGTTGGGGGTAGTGTTGGGGGCAGAGGCGGACAGAGTACACAGCTTCGTTACTTGAGTAAAAGTACAGATACCCCTTGCTAAATTTTACTCAAGTACAAGTAAAAGTACTACAGTCAGATGTCTACTTAAGTAAAAGTACTGAAGTACTTGTTTTTAAAAGTACTTGAGTATCAAGAGTACAAGAGTAAATTTTCTAATATTGCATTACTACTGCCACAGTGTCAAGTCAAGTCATCTTCATTTATATAGCGCTTTTAACAATGTAGATTGTTTTAAAGCAGCTTTTGAGAGATAAACTTATAATTTAAGGTAACAGAGATTGTTTTGGTTTTATAGCGGTTCTTGAATAATGTTATTTTCCAGCTAAAGTTAGTTTTGATTGATTCACTTCCGTCGAAATGATAATTTGTTATTAAATTAGGGGCCACTAAGACGACACCGTTCTCTCTAAACAGACTTTAAACTGAACCTGTGATAGACGCTGATGGCGTTCACATGCGCATTAAGAATTGATTCTATAGTTATGTGTGTTCGAATATATGTGTGCAGGTTTGTAATTCTCTACAAACCATGCCTAAACAAACTACTTGTCTTTGCCTATAAATTTGATACAGAATTTTATTTTATCACTTCGGGGTAGGTACGCGAACCGTGCTTACATTTATGTACAGAAACGTCCTACATGGAGTTATGAAAAATGTTAATTTTAATACCTTTGATAACCTAAAAGGAATTGAAAGTTAATTAAAGTCATTTTCATCTTTTTACCATGTTGCTTTATTTAACATTTCTCACTTGCCCACAAGGCAATGCACAATTGCAACGCTCTGACAAACCTCTGCTAGAGTTTTAATGGATTTTTTGCACCCACATTTGAACCCACATAAATCTGACCATGGAGTTTACTTTGGCGTCAGTTCAGAGCTGAAGGTGAAGGTGATTTGCTGATAGGCTGTCCCAATCACTGGCGCCTGCACAATCCAATCACGTTTGAGAGGGAAACAACAAATTGAGGGTTTCCGAGAATTTTTTTTTTCCTTTTTTTTTTATTTTTTTTAGAAGTAACGGGTACTCACGGTTATGGATAGAAATGTAGTGGAGTAAAGAGTACAATATTTGCCTCTCAAATGTACTTGAGTAAAGTCATGAGTAATCCCCAAAAATGATACTCGAGTAAAGTACAGATCCCTCAAAATTGTACTCAAGTACTGTACTCAAGTAAATGTACTCCGTTACTGTCCGGCTCTGGTTGGGGGTAATGCATTATTAGTAATGTGAGTTACGTAATCAGATAACTTTTTTCCAAGTAACCAGTAAACTAAATATCTGAGTTACTTTTTCAAATAAGTACATTGTTTTCCCTCTTATTGACTGATAGCTCTAATGTCCCCATGTTGAGAGAAATGGGGAGCAATCGCACTTTACTATTAGTAATTAAAAAGGCAGGGGCTCAAGACCTGCGTATACGGCACTGAAAGGTCCTTTACCTTTGCAAAATAGAGCAAACCCAGTCCAGGTGAGAAAAAGTAACACAAATGAAATGTAACGCAATCGTTTTTTACGGGGTAACGCAATATTGTAACACATTACTTTTAAAAGTAACTTTCCCCAACACTGATTACTACTTAAAGTAGCCTGTGTTAAAATGCTGTTATTTATTCTAAAAATGAACTAATCCACTGAAATCCACTGTTTGCGTTTTGTCTGTTTTGTTGGTTTTACCAGCAGTAAACTGCAAGCTCCAAGGTGGAACCGCTACGAAGTACAATTGGAATCCACTGTTTGTTTTTTGTTTTGTTTTATTTAGTTTAGCTACGTTTTGTTTTGTTGTTTTTAACAACAGTCATTTTGAAACAAATCGTGTGCTTGTTGCAAACTGTATGTCACTAGCCGTGTTTCCATTACCCTTCAAATGCGCAAATTGAAATTCCGAATTGAAAATACACTCTTATGGAAACACGTTAATTTCACAAAAACTCTCTTATATCGCAAGAGAGTTTTTACACTCGCATGAGGTGGTTTTTCAGGCAGTTCGAAAAAGGAATATTTCGCAAAACTGCAATGGAAACAGTTTTTGCGCATTTACAGGTCACCTGACGTAGATGCCGTGGTATGTTTGGACAGAAGACGAATAAGAGACAAAAGACAAAATAATTACGGGAATACTGGATTCTAAATCACTAAGAAACAACACAATCAAGACCTTGAAGCAGATATGAAGAAACACCCAGAGACACCACATACACAGACACTCCCAATAGGCCGCTGTACGTTAGCTGTATCGTTCAGTTTCGTTCCGACAAACGGGGCACTACATTTTCTTTTGCTCAATATGTTCAACGTTAATAAAAGGTATCCAAGCAAAAAGTTCTCCACGCATTATCCTGCAGTTAATGAGAAAAGTGTAATTTATTGGCGCACTATATTGACTGCGTATTGAGACATATAAAACTGTTTAGCTAGATTTTCAACCAATCAGCATCAAAACTTTACTTATGCTATTGTGAAAGTCTTTGTCTTTGTGGTCCACTGAAACATAATAAACCATTATAGTTTATTTTCTTTGTAATCACTGAAATATAAAAATATTATGTTTCAGTGGACCACAAAGACGTTATACAAGCTTTCAGCAAGTACAAATTATTTTATGTTTTGCTACAAGCTATTTACAAGTTTTAGTCAAGAATGTGACTTTTCCAACAGAAATATGTATGCACATGTTTTTGTGTAATGATCTTTCTCAATGACATGGAAAATGTTAGCTTTTTTTGCTTTTATTTTTCATATCTTAAAACTGCTGTCTTACATTTTATATAGATTTGTTTTATTTGTGCAAAAAATACAGAATAAAAGCATGTTTGATAACAAAAAGTGCACTATTCTGCTTGATTTATTTGTGAGACAATTTAAATTAAAAAAGCACATTCCACTAATAATATTAAATTCATCATGTGCCATAGACTAAATAATTTAGGAAATTTTACTTCATTTATTCGGGTAGATTTCACTAAAAAAACAAACCTTAAAATCTACTCAAATATAATAAGTGTAATATTGTTACCATAATTTTTTTAAGTAGATACAATGTAATATTTTTTACAATGTACATGTAGTGCAGTTACTGCTCGTGTATGCAAATTGACAATTCACCATTAAATGTGTTATTTTGAAAAAAAAATTTTTTTTTAATATATATTATATTTTGGCTTAATTCTATCTGTTATTCAGAATTTACCTCAAATATTACCTTTGAATTGGAACAACATAATGAGAAGTAATTGGGATGTTAATGCTACAGTAGAAGTTTTTTTGATAATCTTATCATGTTTACTGTGCCTAGATAGCAACTTCAGGTATATAACACATTTCAAACTGGTTTATTTAGTACTTCAAGTGGTAATTTGCATTTTTGGGTTTATATGATAAACAGGTTTGAAAGTGAAAAATTCCCTATGTTTTCCCTTTTTTTCAAAATGGGCACCTTTAGCATCATTTTTCTCAAAAACTGCAAGGTTGTGTGCGGAGAACTTTTACCTAAGGAATCTCTATATATTTCTGATGTTAAATATAAAGAAAGTAGGTAGTGCCCCACTTGGTGGAACGAAACCCTATTTCTAGGCCTCTTTTAGGCTACCGACAGCGGCCTACAAGTATAAGGGCCTTTCCTTGCCATTAAAGCTTAAATAACGTCTCCTTCGATTAAAAACAATGGCTAGTGCGGTGGCTGGGAAATATGTAAACCTACCAACCCGATGCCATGATTGTTGGAATGACTTGTCGAGAGAGGAAAAAAAAACTTTTCAGTTGCATAACATCGGTTAATGGAAACGTGATAATTTCGTTTTTTTTTTATTGACATTTAGAAAATATCGCAAAAGTTTTGCACAAATCTGTAATGGAAACGCGGCGACTGATAATAATGACACTTTCTAGACCTACAATGACTATCATGCTCACACATACTACAACACTTATAGTGTATTTACACTAATAGTACAATAGTACAAAAACTTGTTGGCACCTCTGCTATTTTATTGGTATAGTATAAGAGGTGACAGGACAAAAAGAGACAATTTGATCAGGAAATGAAGAGTTGGATAAAAAAAAAATTGGGCTATTTTTTTTTAATTATTAATGTAAAAGAATAAAAGAACAAATACAGATTACTCATTTGGGGGTCTCATTTGACATCCATTTCAAACCTGAGCTACAGATGCATAATATATAGCTCAAGAATCATTTAATTCATTGTTTAAAGTTGATGGATTCAACATTGATGTTCTGTGTCAATTGCAAATATTTTATTTCATTTTTTTTATTCAGCTCATGGAGCGTGGACAGCCATTTTACAGAAGACAGTCTGGGAACTCCTTCATCCTAAACTGATTGACGAAGTGTTGTAGTGATGGTTAGTGACAGGACGTCCTATCTTTACACAGGTAATCTGAAGGTCTTCCCGAGGAGCCATGGGGCTCTTCGTCACCTTCTTGACCTAACAGATTCTTAGAATACCACATTTAGCCACATGGTCAATTCTAGGAAGAGTCGTAATGGTTTCAAACTTCTTTCACATGTCAATAATGAGACATGAATCTGGGAAGCTTGAATTTTATAGCTTTTTCCAGCTCAAGGCTTTGACGCAGTGCTGTACTGGAGGTCGATGGCGGTTCTGGTTTCTGCTGTGTGGTTGAATCGTCTGTCCGGACGTTAAGTAAGGGATAATGTACATCAAACCGGTTGTTATCTCAGAATAAACACTGACAGGGTGATCAGGACCCCGACTCGAAGCAGAGGCTATGATACTGGATGGCATAATTAAATAACTGTAAACAAAATATTGATTCAACTGAGTTTCAATATTTTATTACCTCACCTAAAGCAAAACTTCCACGAAGAAAAAATGTTCTGAGCAAGCGTTTAGCGCTGCTGACTTCAGTAACCCAGATGAGCCTGTGTTATCTTTTTTCAGCGGTTGTTATCGTGGAATAACATACAGCTGGATGCCGCGATTGACCAATCAGAATCAAGTATTCCACAGAGCCGTGTAATAATTTAACATATCAGCAACCGATGAGTAATGATAGTGATTTACTAGGGGTGTAACATTATGGTCACCGTGATTTTGCCAAGTAAGACATGGTCCTGGTCCATGGTACATATTTTGTTGATCCTGGATCAACATTCCTGTCCCAAATTGTAGTCCTTACCCAATCCCTACCCCTAAACCTAACCCTACCCATAACTTTTCTCTAAAATCAGAGGGTAATGATAGGTGAATGACACTGATGTTTAAGTACTTCACCTTGGTTCTAAGCCTAAACTTGACATAAACTGTAAACTTGTCCCTCAAATCTGATTGGTTAATTGGAAAGTTGATCCAGGATCAACAACGATGTTGATCTAGGAACATGTGGTACTTGGTGAAAACACGTTCACCGTAACAATATATCGTGTCACAGTACTGTATATCGCAATACAAAAATGCAACAATATGTATCGTGGATAGTGACAATATGTATTGTGTATAGTTCACCCAAAAGAAAACTTACAGTGTGAGAAAAAATTTAAGTTTTCAGAGTTTCAGTGTCAGTACTACATTAAACTGCTATGTATAATGTTGAATATAATGTATAATAAATCAATGGGAGAATATTTGTGCAAGCATATTCGTCTAAATAATTCAGAATTTTCAGCTTCAGAATCATGAATATTTTTACTCTGGTGTCTCTATTGTCCTTTGCTTTGGGTTTCCAGCACCAAGTCCAAGCCTATTCATTTACACACAATGTAATAAATTTACCATTTTAATCAACAGATCATTTTTTGTTAACCTTTTACCATATGTCTTGGAGTATCGCAATAATGTTGTCTCATGAGTTCAGTATCTTGATATATCGAATTGTGACATGTGGGTATTGTTACACCCCTATGATTTATGTTTCACAATCCTTAAAATACAAAACATGCTTAATTTTGAGACACTCTGACAGATTCAATGAGTTCAGTGAAGGATTCATTAAACTGATTCAAACCCTTAACTTATGAGTTCATAAGAGTCATTTCATCACGAACCGGAGTACACCATAACTTACACTATAAAAAATAATACATTTTGCTATGGAACTGCAGATTTAAAAACATTTAGCCATATAAGGATCTCAAGAATTATTAAATACACTGAATGAATATGAAAATGTTTGTATGAATATTATAAATATTAATAATTATTAATAATATATTTTTTTTTCTGAAAATTCACGTTGTCGTGACAGTATTTTAAATCTACAACACTGAAATGTAAACAATTTGGAATAATGTTTGAATTCACTGCATCTGTCTGTAGTGCATTCACGTCCTCCACCCAGCCTCCAATCAAAATAACAGCCAGACATAAACACAATGGTTATTTAAATCTGCCTATGAGATTGTTTGCTTAATTAACTCTCTATATAAACATCAGACATCTGCTGACAAATACCAATGGGTTCAGACTCAAATCCGATGTCCTTTGTTTTGCAGTCTTTCACCAAGCAGAAGTAACCATCCGTATTGTGTTATGCTCTCTATGTACAGTAGGTCCCCGCGATCTCAGGCCCGAGGGTGTTTTGAATTGTGTAGATAGTCACGAGTAAATACATGTTTGGTCTGGTCAACAATGTGTGAAAGTACAGGGTGGCCAAATTTGGCTGAGGAGGTTTATGAAGCAGAGCTCTTCTTTGCTTACCTGTTGATCCCAGGAAGTAGCGCTCTAAAACTGATCCGAACCCAGAAGGGTTGTCCCTAAGGTCGCTGACTGTGAAGGGCTGCATGGAAATGTTGGCATCGTTTATCGGCCAGTTGAGCGCATGGACACTGGCTCCTCCGTACCATGAAATATTCACCATGGAAAAACAGTCCTGAGAGAGAGAGAGGATAACTATCCTTAAAATGTATCACGGTCCATCTTACCAAAGCTTGATAGTTTATTGCATGTGAAAGTACCAATACAGTTATTGATATGAGTTCCTTAATATAGATTGAATAAGGTCTTCATCAGTGAGCAAAATCTGGACATGCATATCTAGATAAGAAGCTTTAGGCTTTCATAACACATAAAAACAGGTGCAGAACATCTAAAAGTCAAAGGATTGGACTGAACTATGTGTTCTTAGGCTTAAATCTGAAATAACACATGACAGAGCATTACTGAGGTATGAAATGTACAAAATGAAGGGATTAAACTAGAAAACTTCCAAACTGCTTTAGGTCCTTGCTGAACAAAGAAAGTCCTTGTCTTATCGGAGATCTGTACAATGTATGGAACATTGTACATTATCTTTGTGGCCGTTTCAGTATGGTGAACTTTAAACCCTGCTTTAAATATGTATTTGGCAGGTAGGAAGGCAAAGTAAATATGTTTTTATTTTATTAAAAAGTGATGTCCAATCAATTAATCGCAATTAATCACATCTAACATAAAGGTTTGTGTTTATATAATGTGTATGTATGTTTATATGTGTATGTATATATGTATGTACACACATATGATTTGACAGCATAAATAACAATATAACTATAGGCTATATATAAAATAAGAGAACCAATTGTACACTTTAAAATCACACAGAAATCACATAAAAGCCCATAATTAAATAATACATTTAAAAAAAAAAGTTAAATAAAGATAAATTCTGCAAGTAAACAGATATTCACACATTAGCTATTCTTATTCAACACTGTGAAACAAGAAACCACTTTAATAATTATTTGTATATTAAGGGGGTCTGGCCCACTTTATAATTAATACTTGAAAGGAAGTTAAAACAAAAAGATGGCGGTCTTAAAAGTAGATGTTTTACATAGGCCTAAATATGTGGAGGATTAGCAATTTGGAGAATGGATGGATTAGCCCTATGATTCAGTTTATATTAAATTTGGAACATTTTAGTATCCACAAAAATTTAGATTTAGTCATGGCGCGTATTTTCATCGGGCGACAACTGATAGCGAACCTTCGTCGGACGTAACCATATATATATATATATATATATATATATATATATATATATATATATATATATATATATATATATATATATATATATATTTACATATTACAAATATTTCACAAAAATATAGTGTTTTGTTTAACAGACTTTAAATTGACGTTTGGCTATGTTTGGTTTCCGTGCGAGCAATTTCCTATCGAACTTTTTAAAAGCCAAACCCCCGAAAGTCACTGCACAAGCACAACTCTCACATGTTTACAATTTTTACCTGTTTTTTGGTTTGGTAGTTCTTATATATTTTGAGTAAAAGTTCTTGATGTTAAGGTTATTCAAATCGTTTTATATGTGTGGGGTAAACAAATACGACGGTTTTGTTTTTGAAAAAGAATGCAGTTATTTTTGTGGGACTTAAAAAGGGGTTTTTAAAGACATCGGGCTATAAAAAAAACTCTTGGTTCTGTAACATAATCTATATTTTCAAGAGTAAAGCTCTAATGATATTTTACCTTCAGATCCACATGGCATTGAATTGGAGTCCAGGTTACACTGTAGCACTCAGTATCCGAGTCCTCCTCTGATTCCAAAGATATCTTCACCTCTGCGACCGAATCCCAAGTGTAGCAGAATTCGGTTTTGTTAAGCCAGCACATGTTCCTCACGAACGGAACCTCAATATCAGTGTTCCCCACGTTCTCCACGTCTATCTCCGCAAAGGTCTTGTCCTCAGTCAGTGTCTGTATGACCAGAGTTTGCGTCCGTCTCTCCCAAATGAGCCCACTAAAGCTCCCCTTAAGGATCCAGTTCTTGTTCGGCTGATCCACAACTTGCCAATAAATGATCCCAATTGTCATGACAAAAAAGATAGCAACTCCCAAGCATGCAATAGCCCCTTTCCAGGTCTCGTTCATCTCTTTCAACCCCGTGTCCCATGTCACCTCTGGGATTGGACTTGGGTTCCTGTTGCGAGTGTGTGGCATGGTGATTTCAGAAAGAAAGAAAAAATCTAATCGAAAGTGATGATAAAAAGTAACAATCTCGTTGCTAAATCATGCAGAATCGTCATCATGTCCCGGTCATTCACTGTAACGCGTTCGATTGTCTGTGAATGTGAATTTTTTAACTGGATCTAATTGCGTTGTTGCGCGCACCGGCCGCCGGTCATCAACGGATCCAGGTCAAGTTCTCCAAACAGAATCATTCCAGAATGAATCAGAAATGTAATGCATGCTGCTTCTAGTGCAATAGCAAGTTTAAAGCATTGATCGCAGAAGAGTGAGTAGCCTTACTCGGGTTTGGCAGCAATGCCTACAAATAGCTCCTCAGCGGCTTGCTTGGCCGGCACTTTTGCGCGCTGGTGTGACGTAACTCCATACTGCTTCTTCAGAAAGGTAAAAGAGAAAGTGATTAGGCGAGCTTTGCGATTACCGAGGCCCCTGATCAGGGGCCAGACAGAGCGCAGTGTGCGATGAATCCCCAATTCTCACTCTGAGTGCACGCGCTTGGCATTTTGGAGACGCGCGTGCAGAGTGATTTACTTGCATATGCATAAGCGCAAGAAACACGCATCAACCTTGCGCACAATGTTTCAGCAGGTGCGCCAAGTAGGCGATTCCTCCTACACTTTTGGTCTAATTTTCACCAGAAGAAAACTGAAAATATACATTATTGTTTAAGGGTTTAATTTTATTCTCCTCATTACAGTACCGCTCCATCTGCATTATTACGCACCACACTTTTGCATTGCATCGAATGTGTATTGTACATTTGTGTTGAATTGCATATCATGTATATTATATTGTTTGTTTATTGTATTTTGTGCATTCTAAGTATGAGGCAATGACAAATACAGATGTCTCAAATGATAAAAAGACGTAGTTTAGTTTAAAACATGTCATGTAATTTACTCTTATAGGTTTAATAACACTGATACCATTCTTGACAAAAAAATAAATAAAAATATTCAATGATACCAAAATGTCCAGAGATGTAACCATTAATAATTACTGAAAATGTTTCATTACTTCTTGAAAGTATACACAACAATAATAATAAATAAATGCAAATAAAAAAAATCTATTTAAATAAAATCATATTTCAAATGAAGTGTTTTCTGTTTATGTCTTGCCATACGCATATCAATTTCACCACAATGAATTTAGTGGACAAAATATAGACCAACAAAACTACTTCCCTGATTATTAATAAAACATAATGCTAAGCTTCCTTGCATAGTTTCTGTATGACAATACAGAATAATAGTTTAATAAATTTAGTCAAAAATAGTGTAAGAGTATACACAGACACAGGGATGTGAGTATATACAGAAACAATGGTGAGTTTGTTGAGACAATTTTAGGATTAACACAAGGCACATGACTAGTGACTTGGATGGCACATCATGGTATGACCAAACAGAATGAAAATTTAAATCTTACCTGTTGCTGGCGGAGATTGGAGCACACAAGATTTCCCTTGTGTTTTGTGTGTTGTGTGTTCTAGGACTTCCGCACCTGTGTCTTTATTACCTGCACCTATGTCTTGTTAGCCTCTTGTAGTCCTGTGTATATATACACACCTGTGTTTCAGTTGTCTTGTGTCAGTCATTGTCTTTCCAAAAAACGTATGTAAATCTATGTGTTTGTTTCTGCAACTAGGTCTTCTCCTCTCCCATTTCCTGCACTACCATAACAACAGGGAGCAGAAAAGACGAGGAGCACAGAGGAGCACCAGGAGAAAACACAGATACACAGAGATGACTAAGAGCTTGACACAGAAATGACTTGGTGTGGATATCAGTGTACAGTGTACTGTGTCCGTGACAGTAATCCTGTAATCCTCATGTACAGTGGCTCCAAAAGCAGAGCCATTAGGATGAATGCCCATGGTGGAACCAATGAACAGAGGAGCCAGGAGCACGACTGACTGAGGTGAAACCGGGAGAGGTGGAGACCCAGGTGGAGCTGAGTAGAGGAAGACCCAGTGTGACACTGCTGGACTGGAGGGACATGGCGGAACTGCAGGCTCCCAGGACTGAAGTGGAGACAGGGCTTACCATACCGTGGCATAGCTGGTGGATTGAGGACAACGATGGAGCCGGAAAGAAAGGAGGGGTGGAGAGAAGAGGTGTAGCTGGAGGCACTGGAAGTCCGTGGTGCAACCAGGGAGCAACCTGACCAATGCAATGCCAGAGGGATGAGGGAGCCCGTCAGAGCCTGAGGGATGACAGACCACGGTGTAGCCGAGGGAGCGTCGAGCCAAGGTGGAGCTGAAGGATTGACAGGCCAAAGTGGAGTCATTGTCTCGGAGGCCCGAGGTTGAGCCAGGGGATCTGCGCACTTAGGCAATGCTGGTATACGGAAAGCCCAAGGCAGAGCCGGGAAGCCAGCCCAGAGGAGGAGGACTTGATGGGACCAGCTAAGGCGGGGCCAAGGAGCTTGAAGTCAGAACAGTGTTTCGCCCAGTGGGAGGCTAGGTGAAAAATTAGACTTGTGGCTGGGCGGAACCAGCGGTGACAAAGGAGTCTTGGGGCTGGGTGGAACTAGCAGACTAGGTGAAGGAGCTTGGAAGCCAGACAGGACACATGGAGTAGGCGAAGGAGTCAGGAGATTGAACGAGACCAACAGTAGCAGGCCCTGGCTCCATGTGTGTGGTGGGCTCATGCTCAGTGTCCAATGATATTCGGATTGCAGGTTTAGGCTCCGGGATGGACAGTGGCTCAGGTTTGAGCTCCTGTATGGACATTTGGGTGAACACAGGTGGTAGATCCTGCCAGCAACAGTCGGAATAGGAAGTCATCAAGTCCACTCCAGAAACAGGTCTTTAAGGTGCTGTTGTGCCATGTACTCATCCAGTCTTCCAGGGGATGGCCATCTTGTGCAAGGGGGAGGAGAATGTCTTTAGAGGAGTGACTGGAATATACAGCTGGGTTCATTTTGGTTTGAGTCTAGCCTTCTGTCAGAGTATACACAGATACAGAGACGAAAGAGGCAGAACTGGAGAACACAATGGTGAGTTTATTGAACCAACAGCAGAATAAACACAAGGCAGGTGAGTAGTGACTTGGATGGCAGATTGTAGAGTGACCAAGCAGAATGATGACTTGAATCTTATCTGTTGCAGACGGAAATTGGAGCACAAACACAGGGATAAGACGAGGAGCACAGAGGGGATCACCATAGGAAGACACGGAGACAAGGAGATGACTTGGAGTTTGACACAGCGATGACTTGGTGTGGATATTGAAGATTGAAGATAGACTGCGTAGGGGACCGTTCTCACAAGGTATATATCCAAGTAAGTGGGTCCTTTGCTCTAGATAAGGCCAGTCAAAAGCTATGTGTCCATCCACCTATTTTTATGCGCATTTTGGAATATCGCATAAAGAAACGCTGGATGGAAACGCCAAGATGCGCATAAGTTCTAAAAATGCGCATATTATTATATGTTATATGCCCTCAAATGAGTCAGATAATATTTTTATGTGATAAGAAAACATGTGCATAAACTACAATGAAAACATTTTTACTGAATACATTTCTTGATGCGCAATCAAAAAAGGAGACTTTGCAATAGGATGGCATAACTAGACCAACCAGCGGACCAATCTAGTTGCACAGCATCTGAAATGCTGTTTTGGTCATTCTGTAATGCCTGAGCTAAGTCTGTTATCAAAGTCGTTCGGTATAATTCCCTCTCAGAAATGCATCACACGATTGCGTTCACAAACACCAGGCATCTGAATGCAAGATAAGATGGCTTCTACTGCAGCACCTTCCATTTTTCTTAGTAATATTTAGTGCCAGTTTATCAGGAAGTGACGATTTTTTTCTCTTCGACTCACTGGATGGAAACAATGCTTTATTCGCAAATGTTTTATGCAAGATTACAAATTTGCGCACAATTTGAATTCACAACTTTTGATTGAAACATAGCTGAATACTCTGTTTATGTGCTGAAGATTTATAGCAGTGGCGTGCAGTGGTGTCTGAATTCTATTTTGTATTTTTACATTAACAATGTTATTATTGCTCTATTTATAAAAACAAGTATAAATCTCATCAAGTTAGTGCTTTTAATCATTTTTACCTTTATTCAAAAATAATAACTAAAGGCAGTAATAATTTAAACAATATATTTTATTTGTGAACTCTCAGCTGTTC
The DNA here is from genome assembly GCA_026230005.1 of Gila orcuttii. Classification (NCBI taxonomy): domain Eukaryota; kingdom Metazoa; phylum Chordata; class Actinopteri; order Cypriniformes; family Leuciscidae; genus Gila; species Gila orcuttii. The sequence continues at coordinate 22,002,400 of JAPDVR010000025.1, forward strand.
TTTTTCATTTTCAACTTATTTTCGGATCATCAGTCATCAAGCTTGGTAAACATAGTCACAGACATGAAGATGTACCTTTAATTTCACCAAGCTGATTGCTCACTAACCCACAGTCATCATGTTTTCACACGTGTTAATTTGACATGACATAAAGCGGCGATATCTAAGTGGGTGAGTTGTTTACTTACTTAAATAGTCTTCCTATTAACGACATCATTTTGTTCATTCAGACTGATTCATGAACATGGAACACTGACAAAAACAAGAGGCGGGATTAATCACACAAACCATATTCAATCATAACCAATCATATCGAATCATATCAAGATGGACGCATCCCCCCCCCCACCACACACACACACACACACACACACACACACACACACACACACACACACACACCTCCAAACCCACCACAAGCTTTAGGGGGTCTGTTAAAACTCAATGGTCTCAGAGAAGGCAAGAGAAAAGCGGACTGTAGCTGTTTGACAGGTCTACTCTAGAAAAATAAGTGATTCATACATTTTTCATGTCACTTTTTTTAATATTTGCATTGTTTTATTTTTAGAATATGGATTCTTTTCTCATTCAATTTTGTTTTTTGAGGAGGCACTTCCTCCATTGCCTTCTTGGAGTGCTGACAAGGGGCAGGTGTGCGTGATCAGGTAATCGGAAAAGGTGAAATTAAGGCTACGTTTACACATAGCCGGGTATTTCGAGAAACGAATATCCCCCCCCCCCTCCGTTTTCAATAATAACATTGTGCACACAACCCGCATAAATACGGCGCCATCATAACTATGCCAAACCTATGGGCGGCAGTGTAGGGAGAAGGATTAAGCCATGCAAGCCAATCAGAATCCTCAGAATCGACAAGAGAGAACCTAAAGCTCCGTTTCTCCCAGTTGATACGGCAACACATAACCGGCGTTTTCAGAAATCTCCACTTTTGGCCGGAGTTTTTAGAAATAATCGTTTTCTGTGATAAAAACTGGGTTTTCGTGTAAATGAGAGGCCAAACCGCAGGGAAATATCTGCGTTTTCCCTTCGTGTAAACGGGGCCTTAGTCTGTTACAAAGAGTCCTACTGTATATCATTGATCATATATATCTTGTATGTGCAAATATTTGATATTGTGTGAAATGTTTGTTGTGAGTATATAGCATATTTATTTGAAACACACCACCAAGTCATTTTCTTTGTAAATGTAACTTGGCCAATAAATGTGGATTCTAATTCTGATTTAATAAACAAGCCTAGTACATAATTTAACATGCAACATCAAAAATCATCACAACTCACAGTTTTTTAATACAACCATTTAAAATTAGTTCAAATAAATATTTGAATAGCCTACACCACAAATATGATTAATACATATGCACGTACAACAAAGTAAAGTATGGGCAGACCTATTCATTCTTAAATACCCTTAGAACAATAGACAAGACTTTATAGTGGAAGCTGTAAAGGATTCCCAGAAACAAATAGTGTTAGCTTCTGAATGGCTGAAGCAAACCACTCACAGGTATGCAGGCCTGAGATGTTCCCTTTTGAGGGAACTCCATGCTGCGTCTGACATTGATGCTATTGGGAACAAAATACCCACTGCGCCATATTGATGAACGCCTGTCTTAGTGTGAAGTCATTAAGAGCACAACTTGGGACTAAAACATCTGTGACCCTGGCATGTAGTCCAGATCCAGCCTATAAAACCTTATAAAAGTGTGCGGGGAAGACCAGCATCACATACTTCTTGAAGTGAGACTTTTGACAACAAAGCTTTAGAAGCTGCCATAATCCTGTTAGCGTGGGCTCTCACAAGCAGGTGTGAAGGAAAATCAGGTGAACCCGAAGCAAATCAGCAGCTGGTCAGTCTTACGCCACTGGGTAGTTGGTGGACGTAAGTCTCAAGAGCCCTTACTGGGCAAAGCAGATTGAGTTTCTTTTGGTCCGCCTACACAAAAGGATGAAGATGACAGGGCTGCAAGAACATAGAATGCAATATCGTGGGTACTTTAGGCACATACATAAAGTGTAAGATGGCTAGGCTGTAAGATGGCTTTGACCCTAATCTGAGCAAAATCTAGGGATGAGGAGGCAACTGACAGAGCTTGCAAATCTCCTACCCTCTTAAGAAACATAAACACCAAGAGAAATGCCATTTTTAGTGTAAGGAATTTCTCAGATGAGTCCAGGGCCTCGAAGGGTGCCAGGGACAACCCTTCTAGCACCACGGCCAAATCCCAGGCCGGAAATCTCACGTGAACTGCAGGCCTCAAAGTGCCACATATGAAACAGGTTATTAAATGGTTCTCCCTGATTCAGGTACCCAGGGATGTAATCTGCTCTCTGAGACCACAAAAAGTGCTGGTTCGCCAGTCTGCAAAGAGGATGTGACCACAGACCCCCTGATGATTTATGTATGAGACTACCGATGGGAAGCGGAAGAAGATGATGAGGATGACTACCGATGGGTTGTCTGGACGGACAAGAACATGATAGCCTGAGATCTGTGAGGAAATACTTCAAAGCTAGAAATACAGCCATCTTCTCCAGGCAGTTTATGTGCCAAGAGAGATGATGCCCTCTCCTCAAACCTCGAGGGCGGCTCAAATCAGCAGTGGCTAACTGGCAGGGAGAGACCGAACCAAATCTGGTAGAACCCCCCTTAGAGAGGGCACACATCTCAGTGACGCAAATGTATTGGGCAAAAACGCTGATGGTGGCGGGGTTAGCAGATCGATTTACGGAGAGTTCCGCGGAGCAGCGGGTGGACCCGAACTTGTGTGAAGTGGGATATACTAGGCGAGAATGGCTTGCTCCAAGACCTCCACACCTCGGTGTGGAAATCTGAAAAGTAGATCAGGCCTCAACGATTAAGCTTTGCTAGGCAAGTATACTCGTCCAGTTCACTCTTGTGACATGCTTCCTGCTTCTCGGCCCACCAATCTAAGTTTAATTTAGCTATGGCCTGAGTGATAACCTCCACCAGCTCCTTGTAAGCAGGGGAAAGAGGTGGTGAATCCTCTAAATCCCCTGCCTCAATGCTCATGATATCCATGATCGCAGGCTTCTGTATCTCGAGTGAAATCACTAGAACCCGCGGGTAAGAGCCGAGAAAGGGCTGATCCCATCTCACACTCCTCCGCAAGCTCCATTTGTGACCCCCATGATTGGACCTGAATAACAGGGAGCACAAACCTGGTCGCTCTCATCAAAGAGGGCCAGACGGGAGGGGAGCGTTCTCAGTGGAAGGGTCACAGGGTAATGTTGCGCCAATCAGGACTGGGATTGTTGCACACATGTTTGAGACACAGTCATGCTGAGGCGATCCCCATAGCATCAATGTCAGATGCAACGTGGAGTTCCTTCAAAAGGGAACAAAAAAGTATGGGAATTATGTATTGTCCAAAAAAATGCTACACAAATCACAGAAATCTGTCTATCTACAGTATCTATCATCTGTCTGTCTGTATCTATCCCTAGCTTTCCCAGAAAACTCGTAGAGAAACAACTTATGATAGTAAAGCACCGATGTGTCGAAGTGGCCAATAGCCTAAATGCCTTGAAGATTAGTTGCGACTGGCTCAGATTCTGTAAGTCAGCCCTTTTGCACCTCAGGATTCTGCTGGCAGGGCTCTGGTCATTGGATAAGGCTGTGGGAACCTCACCTTTGCTGTTCACTCTTCTCCAATAATCACATAACCACTAGACGGATTCACCTATCAGCTGACTACTGGTTGTCCCCATTTTCCTTTCACCCATTAGCCTTATTTATTTTGATTAATGTTCAGATTTGGACATAGAAAGTTTTTTTTCAGAATGGCAGCAAAGGCTTGCCAGTTCCATCTTCTGCTCATGTTTCTGGATGTGTGTGTGACTTTGCCAAGTTCATCTTTACAGTGGCCTTGGCTCAGGGTCAGAGTTGAGCGTGCTTTGGGGCCATGTCCAAAGGAAGAGTCTCAATTTACACATCAACTATATGACTCCGTTGAGAAGTGCTATAAATAACAGCTTGAATGATTGGTGGCTGGCTCTGCTTTCCAAAGACTGTGGGAGTGAAGCGTAAAAAAAAAAAAAATGGTAGTATAGCCTATATAATAAATGATTGAGTGTATGACACTACATTTTGATTGGTATATCTGTGTAAATGCTTCCGTTTCACATTTTAAAAGACAGTTTCAGCAGAAAAATTACTTTGTTTTATTATTTATTTGTTTACCTCTTTTACTTGAATAAAAAAAATATATACAAATTATATCACATTTTAAATTATATCAACAGAACAATTATTTTTATTTTATGTTCCCTATTTTTTTATTTATTTCCCTCTTTTGCACTTAAATAAATATATTAATAAATTAATAATAATACCACCTTTTCACTTTAAATATTATCTGCAGAAAAAGCAGATAATTTATTTATTTATTCATATTTACTCAATTCTATTTTAATATTTTTTATTTGTTCAAGTACAAAATGGTAATAAATAATTAATAAATAAATAAATATGATTTTCAATGTGTTCACAGATTTTTGAACCCCACTGTATGTCATTAAAACAGAGATGCATTAAAGTCACGAAGAGAGAGTGCAATATTAAATTATTGAAAGAATTGGACTGCTCAACTGTTTGTAGGCTATCTGCACACATACATCCATCTCTCCTATTCTCATGGATTCTCATGGAGCAAGTCTTCTGGAATGTTTTGGACCACCTTGAGTTTTACAGTTGCAGATCTTTTTCATGTACATTCATGTAACATAATATCCCAGTCAATGCAATAACGGAAAATATGAGTGGCATGGCAGTCCCTCATGGAAATATAGACAAAAGTAAAAAAAAAAGTTAAAAAAATTGCACAAAGACCTTTACAAGCACAAGTATTCACTTTAAGCGAAAATACTTTTCCATCTTCCTGTCTGGATCTTCAATTTACAATTTCCCTTTGGATATTTAATATAACCCAAGCTGGGAGAGTTTCCATAGCTTTTCTCGCGCCTGCACTCCTGGCATCTCAACCACAGTTAACCCCAATTTTTTGTTATTTTTTGGGTCCACATATTTTATCTTGCTAAACAAATTTCCATTCTGATTGCCTTGACCAATTTTCCATGCAAATAAATTATCTTGACTTCTTTTTTAATAGAATTTCGTTGAACTGTGTGATGGTAGCAATGATACAGAACTGAAGAGTTTAACATTCATTTCAAGTAATTTACTCATTCATTTACAAGCATTTTACTTTTTTTTATTAAAAAAGAAAAACTGTGGACATCACTTACATTAATGAATCAAATACATTACTGAATCACTGATCTTTTTTAAAGAGCAAACCAACAGTGAGTCTAATGTTAAAAGCACTGTGATTTGCAGTAGTAGTCTGAACAAGTACTTATAAATAATAAAGCTAATTGCGATGTATTTCTTGAGAAATAATCATTTCAGATTTCACCCCGCTGCAGAACAGGCATCAGTTTCAGTCACAAACAAACTGGATGGTCCAATCTATAAATGGCAGCGTTGGAAAACAGTGTGTGAACAGACCTTTGCTTGAAGGTTGAGAGGAGTCGAGTTGCATGAGTATGTCTCCTCTAACCCACCCGAGCCCACCCTTTGCTAAACATTGGCACCTTGACAAGGAGCTTTTGCACTGTGCTTCAATTACAAGAGCCTCGGCCAACTGTCTTAAACCCAAGAGCTCTTTCTAATCTCACTCAGGTACTCCATAAACAATTATATTGAGGACCAGGTAATGTTTGTCTCTGGTGAAAATAATCTTTGTGAGATTTTTGATAAATAACAGTGGCATAAGACAAATGAAATAACTAATCATGTACGAAATTACAGATTTCGATGACAATTCTGAGTTTGTGAAAATAATCCTGCCATATAGGCTAATAACAGTGAAGAATGTTAGGCTTTGACAAGTGTACAGTTATTATAACACCCATAGAAATTTGAGTCAATGTTGGTTCAGGTTTGAAGATCATTGTTGTGAGGAAAGGTTTCCCTCTTTTGACAGAAAAGGGCTTTGCACCACTGACACTCGTTCATTGATTTGTTGAAGTCTTTAGATGTCATGTCTGTTGGGACAATGTAAATATTCATAACCTTTGAAAAGAGATAAATTGTGGCGGACACTTACTCTGATCCTATAGTTGCTTCTCCACCGAGGAAATGATGTCACTTCCAGCAAGTCGTGTAAAACTAAGGCAATACCATTGTGGGGTGAACGTTTAAGTCTAGTTCCGGCTGAACGTTTGCGTCGGGTCAGAGGTCACTCTTCCGGTAAGACTCGCATCTTACCGGATTTATTAAGTTATAAATATGAATATTTTTCTTACAAAAACGCATCGCTTCGCTTCAGAAAGTCTTTATTAACCCCCTGGAGCCATATGGATTACTGGATTACATCCATTATGATGGATGGATGGTTGCGCTTTTTCGGGTTTCAGAAAACTCCATTCAACCCCATTATAAAGCTAGGAAGAGCCAGGATGTTTTTAATACAACTCTGATTGTGTTCGGCTGAAAGCATAGACATATACACTAGATGTCGCTTTGGGGTTCTAAGCATGCGTCAAAACCGCCGCCATCTTGGAACAGGGGTCTTGTCATAGGAAGTAGCCAGGTACTGCTGAATTCATGGATGATGCCGGACTTTTGTGCTGCGTATGGATGTTCACAGGAACAAAATCTAAAAAACAGACAGCTATGAATTACATTTCACAAAATGTATACATTTTTTTTTTTTAATTTTTAAAATTTCTCTGGACTCAATGATAAATACATGTCTGCAGACATCCCAAGTCTCCCGGAAGTTGCGGGAGTCTCCCGCATATTGATAGCGGCTCCCCGATGCCCGCAAATTAGTTCAAATCTCCCGGAATCTTGAGCTCGCGAGTTCCAAACCGTGTAGCGCGCGCACGGCAGAGAGCGAGAGACCTTGCGTGTGTGTGCCTCATGAAGCGCATGTAAATCCCCCCAACAACAACAAAACCGAACACCGCCCCCGCCCGTCAACAAAAAGAGATACCTCCCTGAAATTACTTCTTGCAGGTTGGGATGTCTGTGTCTGACCGTTGGAACAAACCAAAACAACTAGAAAATTGCATTCATGACGATTTATGGTGATTTTATTTCAGTTAGACCTTTTCCTACATTGACGCTGATGCATTAAAGAGGAGGGGCTCCCCTGTTCCATGATGGCGGCTCTATTGACGCATTCTTCCAATGAACTGCCGTAGCCAAGGCGACATCTAATGCAGGGTTTCTCAACCTTTTTCCTACTGCGACCCACTTTTTTTTCGTATGCCAGTCATACGACCCACTAAGGCTGGAAATAATTCAATAACTGAAATGCCTCTTAGATATATAGGCTACTACTCCGTAGGCCTTTATTATAATTAATTTCACAAAAACACAGAAACATTTTCAATAGATAGACTGAGGCAAACTGATTTTTTTTACTCACGTTAATGTGACACTTGAGACTGCCGCTCTGAAATAATCATATCCAGACGCGGTGGAATTTGGGAAATTGCGACTCGTAGTGTCGCACACAAATTAGCTGTTGTCAGCCTATTCCTGCTTTTTGTTTTCGTTGAAGTCACTGTTGAAAATCCTGACTCGCAAAGATAGGTAGTGCTAAATGGCAAGAGAAACTTCGTTGCACGTTCTGCGAGTTCAGGATATTCGTGTCTGGTTTGAATCCAGAATGAGCTCAGGTCTGTTTTGCGAAAAGCAAGCTGCAGGCTGCCGTCAGATGCAAGTTCCACTAACTGTGTTTGCAAATTAATGGGGAGTACAACATCCACATCACTTGGATCTACTGAAAAAGGATCGCGAATCCACGCATTCCCAACTCTTCGGTCGTTGGGGAAATAATCAGAGAATTTCTGTGTTAATCTGGTCAGGTGTTCCCGGACAATTCTCTGTATGTCGGTGCTGATGTGAGGGAATTCCTGCAGAACATCAGTGAGGTTAGGAAACATGTCAAAAATGTTCTCCTGCACTCTCCTCTCCCACAATACCAACTTCCGTTTGAATGCTTCAATTTTGTCAGCCATCAAGAACACACTGTTGTTTCTCCCCTGAAAGGATAGGTTTAGCTGGTTTAGCTGGTCAAAGATATCGGACATGTATGCCAGTTTCCCGAGAAATTCAGGCTCTGTATAATGCTTTGCCAGGGGAGACCATTTCTCCTCCAGAAATGTGTGCACCTGCTTGTGCATTTCGAAAAGACGATTAAGAGCTTTTCCTCGCGAGAGCCACCTAATTTCACTATGATATAACAACTGGCGGTGGTCTGATTCCAGCTGGTCGCACAAAATTGAAAACAAGCGGGAACTGAGAGCACTGTTCTTCACTAAATTAATTGTTTTGACAGCAATGTCCATTACCTCATTTAAGGGCACTGACATTTCTTTGGCTGCAAGGCTTTCACGGTGTAAAAAGCAGTGAACCCACGTCGCCTCAGGTGCTCTGTCCAAAATTTTTCTCACAACACCACTATGTTTGCCAGTCATTGCGGCGGCGCCATCCGTGCAAATACCTACGCAATTATTCCAAACCAGGCCATTCTTTGTGAAATAGCCATCAAGGCAATTGAAACACTCATCTGCTGTCGTCCGTGTCGAGAGCTCATTACACATCAGTAGATCCTCATGTGTTGCACCTTCACAGTTGTAGCGTACAAATGCAAGCAATAATTCCATCTTTGAAATATCTGTTGATTCGTCGATTTGAATGGCAAACAAGGGGCTTGCTCGCACTCGATCCAGAAGTTGCGTTTCAATATCATCGCTCATGTCTATAATCCGTCTGGAGACAGTGTCGTTGGAGAGTGGGATTTCTTTTATTTTGCTAGTAGCACTTTCCCCTAGTACCTCGCGGCACATGTCAACTGCACATGGGATAACTAGCTCTTCACCAATATTAAACGATTTCTTAGCACGGGCGATATGGCCAGCTGCCAGATAACTTAACTTCAGGGTGCTTTTTGAAGTTATTGTGAGCGACACAATACTACTTTGCTGTCTTTTAAGTAGGTCTCGCTTTCGTACAAAGTAATCCACAGGTTTACCCACACATGTTGGATGTTTAGTCTGTAGGTGACGTTCAAGTTTGGATGGCTTCATGGACTCATTTGCCAAGACCTCACCACACTCGACACACTGTGGTTTTTCATCCGAAGAAGTAAATCCATATTTAATATAGTCCAGGTTGTACTTGCGTTTACATTTTGCTGCCTTTGATGTTGAAGGAGTTTCCAAATCTTCTGCTTTTTTTCTTTTAAAAAACGGATGCATTTTGTCAAGCTAACAGGCCGTGGTTGCGTATAATTTAATAATAAGGTCTGGCATAGCAGGTAGGGCTAGTGTGTGTAACATTATGTAAATAGAGTAGGACCTTGTCAAATAAGAGCCTTTCGCGGCAATAATAAATTATTTTGATAGGATAGTTGAAATACAGCGTTAGAAGCCATGGCAATAATGAAGTACGACATTCGAAAATCAGATTCGTTGGAGGACTGGCTATGTTTACATGCACAACTTTTGTTTCAATCTGTGCGCGTTTATATGATTAGGTGTTAAGGCTTTTTAGTCCGATTGAGGCGCCAATGTGTTTACTAACGGATTATTTTGTTGCACTTGCACGTATTGCAATGAGCCTATTGTGAAGCCCCCTGATTGGCTGTGCAAGTGAACACTGAAGTCTTGTGGTTGAGAAACCCTGATCTAATGTACTATGGGCTGAAAGAAGCCAGACAGCAACATATTGTCGGCCCAAATCTGGCCCACATCCGGTGCACGTGGATATATCCCCCCCCCACCCCGTTAGGCTACTTATCGTTTGGTATGTGGTGTAGAATGTGATGTGAAAACGGAATGTAATCACAGTCTTTGTTTGTAAATCTTTCAGTTATAACTGCCTTTCTGTTAATGTTCAAATTAAACATATCAGTGTATCTTGTAGCCCCCTCTGTTGGTGAAAAGAATCGCTACACGATTCCGATTGCTCTGATAGTCATGTTGGTCGGGCTTGTTTGCAGTGTATTTGCTGGGTGTTTTGAACTTGCGGTAAAACGGGGACATTTCCGGGGACAGACACCAAATATTTTTTATACACAACCAAAATACTTTTAAATGAGCAACTCCAATAAACAATTAGATCATTTTGAATGCATATCTATAGAGATATGGAGAAAGATATTACATGATTCTAACTGGAAATATATTAAATGTCTAAGGAAACTTTCACTGTATGGCGGAAATAGAAATGTGACATGAAGAAACAAACAAGGCAGAGGACAACGACGTCAAGATTACGTCATGACAATTAAATCAAAATAAAAGTTCTAACAGCAACCTTTCTTAAAATAAAATATTCACATTAACATTTAAACAAGACTGACTTTTGTCCTCATTTTCATAACCACAATCCAATGTTTGAAGTAGACATTAAACGTGCATTTATTGTATACTCCACATTTGTGAATTTAACGAGAGCATCGGACAACAGTTTGGATAACAGGGCTTTTATTTTGAACATGTTCAGACTCTTGTCCGCGCAGTTTTCACAGCACAGCAGTGCCAGTGCTAGAGGACCTTGAGCATTTGAAAATAATATAAAAACAGCACATGTGATTGTAGACGTCTAAAACATTTCCACGACATGTCGAAACGGATACTGTAAGTGTTTTCATTTGTTTATTTTATCTAATGAGGTAAATATAAGCTGATGTTTTGTTTATCTATATAAACAGTAACATTACAAAATGTGTAACGTACCTGAGTAGATCTAAAGTAACGTTATACTTAAGTTAACCTACTAATGCGAGCACTTATAAAAAGTGCCATGTTAATGCCATGTTTTGTGGCGTACACCATGATAATACCATGTTTCGGACGTGGTAAGTTACCATGGTAATGCATTGAGCATGGTGCCACATGTTTTTGGACAATAACGTATACACCAGAATAATGCCATGATATTTTGGACATGGTGGAAGAATAATTCTAGTTAATTGATTACACGATAATGCTATATTCATAATACTTGTAAAATCACGATTTTTTTGACATGGTAACGTTACCATTAATCTAAAGTGCTATGCCTGAGTACCATGTATTTGGTAATATGGCAGTCATTTAGGACCATGGTAAATGTACCATTACCAAAAGTGGTGTGTGTGTGTGTGTGTGTGTGTTTATGAAAAAAATAAAAAATAAACTTGAAACCGCATAAACTTTGGAACTTTAACGTTAACGTACCTGGAACATTATTTTTTCCTTTCAAGAACTCGAATATTCTCCTAGGTATTAACTTTGAAGAGTAGGACTCCTAAAATCATGTTCCAAAAATATACCATAGTTTTATCATGCTTTTGCAAGTACTATGGTAATGCATGTGAAACAATTATGAATAAATGGAATGGTAATCAAATTTCATGTTTGTCATTTGTTCAGATTCCCTTTATTCCAGTTGGGTAACCCACAGCTGAGATTATTTCGACCCACCTTCAACCTGACCCTAGTCAGACCAGGCAGAGAACAGCCACCTGATACAGTACAGTTTCGCATTCCTATGGAGTAAGTGTTAAATGCCATTTTCATCAATATTGTGTCACTGTTGTGTTATTAATTAGTTGATGCATTAAAGGGGTCATGAACTTTATATTTTATTATTATTATAATTTTTTTGTTTAGAATGATTTTGACATAAAAAAAAATCATCATAATTTAGAAACTAAAGGCTTTTTAAACCTTCTTTTAGCCCTCTGTTTTGAACGCTCTGTTTGAAGGGGTGTGTCTGCTGTGAAACCTAAATAAATGCCCACTGCTATGATTGGCTAACATCTTTGCATATGAACTAAGTATTACATGTGGAACTCTCTCAGAAACTTTTAATATGTTTTTGCTGTTACAGCTGTCGAGATTAACTAATCGTGAAAAGTGTAGATGATTGTGCACAAAAGTGTTGATTATAGCATAATATTTAGATCTACTCCTGCTGCATGAAAGGTTGCAGCGATAAGCATATAGCTGATGACAGACATGAATGCAGTGATCTCGTCATTGCAACTCGATTTCTGCACTCTCACGAATTCTTTCATCATAACTAAAGGCTTGTTCACACCAAGAACCATAACTTAGTGTAAAGTCCACACCACAGTTACAACAATAACTAGAGAAACGATATCGTTGGGATCACTTTCAGAAGGATTTTTTTCCAGCTATTGAACGATAAAACACTGACAGCCAATCAAAGTCCATTTAAAATGGCAGATGACATTGCGGAGAAGTGAGGATACTTTAAAGAAAATATATGGAAAAAAATTGGTCATACCCTCGGAATAATTGGTGAGAAGTATTAACGGAGCTGAGAATGAGATCTTTATGCCAGGCTAGCAAACAGTGTAACACAAAATCATCTCAGGTATCCAGCGCTCATTTCATCAACATTGTCTTCTTACTTCCTTTAAAGTTGCAGTAAAAAAAAACGAGGTGTTATAGTTTATTTGTAGTTAGCGTTCTTGGTGTGAACGGGGCTTAATTGTGCAAACATGATGTAAATAAGAGATTCATTGTGCAGTGTAACAGCGTCATTGATTATTATGGGAGTTTTGGCGAGAGTCCAGAGCTCCGTTACTGATAAACTTGGGCTGTGTGATTGACAGCTCAAGCGATTATAATATTCTTTGATCGCTTTCTGTATATAATTTAATCACAAAATAAATAACAGGTTATTGTTCATGCTACTCAAAGAAACAATGTGAAGTGGACTGTTTAGTCACTGGCTTGATTTACTGACGCATAAACGGCAATACAGAATTTTAAGACGAATAACGTCTGACTGTACATGAGTCATATCAGAAATCACAGGTCACAGATCAGGCATTAGAATTAACACCGTTACATATACATATTGTGGCTTTACAGTCGGGTCCATACCTTACAGTAAAAGTTTGCAAAGCCTGCGCTGAAATTGCGATGGATTTAACAAAGAATCCAGAGTGAAATTATTTACTGAACAAACAAATAATGCTCAACTGAGACATTCACATAGTTTAAATTAAATAACTATTTTACTAGCATTAGAATCTTGTTTTTTTTTAGTTCAGTGTCTCTCTTCTCTCCTCCTCATCTCACTAATGCACCAGTGGGCGTAGCCAAAGATGCAATAATGTATAAGTAGGCGTTGTTCTGAACTTCTGATTCTACAGAGGTGGACTTTCGTCGCACTATTAGGCTTGTTCGACGTCATGTTATTTGCGTCGTGCGTAGACCGATCGGAGGCTGAATTTTGTCCGATTTGAGACAGCGCCGACGCCACGTGACTGTGTCGAAATGGCATCAAAGTACCGCAAGAGCATTTCGAGCTCTGATGACGACACAACTGTAGACCCCACGTCATTGGTATTTAAATAGTATAGGTTTATAAGCATACCTGTTTAACTTTATTGTACAAACAGATGCTGTATTAAGCAGTACATAAAGTATTGAATGAAAATGTCTCTGAAACGTCTGTGTATTTGTCAAATATTGCATTTATTTCACTTCAGCTGTGATAAAGTATGCAAACACTGCTTCTACGGGAAGCAGAAAGTGTCCGACTTCACGTGTCCATTTTCAGCTCCTCCACGACTGCAAGCGGCGACTCTCGCCGATCGGTTACATCCAGCCGAAGTCCAAAGCACCGAATATGTCATAATGTGACAAAGTCCTAAACGAGTCGTCTTTGGAGCTTGGTTTCAATAAAAGCTGTTTTTGGATTAACAAGGAAGTTTTGAGTTCTGAAATTTACAGGATGTTTTTATAGTACAATGACATCTTGCATGTCATATGGTCAAGGAAAATTAATTTCTCAGTTCATGACCCGTTTTATGTAACAAAAATCCAGTTTACAATGATGTAGTTGTATTACTTTCCACTAGATGGCAGACAAATCCCACAAATGTATTTCGTTCTGACACTGTAAATTGCAGAGTGGGTATCTTATTGCGCATGATGATCACAAAGAATTAAAGCATCTTAAGTGATGCTTAACTATAATTGCAGACCGGTTAGATGCAACACAGCATTTCGTAACAAAACCCGTGATGACGTTTCTGTGTGCGGTTGCATGGCCGATGATGCCTCGGTGCTTCCTGACACTCAGATTTGTTTACAGCTCTTTCACCTACTTAAAATCAAACATCTCGTACCTTTATTGATGACGTTTGTTAAACGTCACTAAAAATACAGCCGTAATTATTGCATTGCTGCGGTGTAATACGAAACGGGCAGTCAGACTGTTAATAATGGGTCTAATCGGAGTCCACACAAGAAAAGAGGACAAAGTCTGCTTTGTTTTTTGTAGAACCTCAGGGCGTACATCTAAGGCAGTGACGGTGGAGGCTTGTTCCTCGGTTATTATTCCGCCAGTATGTGTTCCAAACCACACACGTTTGTAATTGGGCTATATGTTATCACTTGCGCAAGTGCTAATGGGGAAGTTTTTTTTTTATTTACCTGCTCCTACTCCTTTGTTTTTACAGACTGTTTTGGGATCTTAAGTGACTTAAACTGCACCAGGCATCCTTGTCACCTGCATCGAAACATATTTTTGCCAGTGCAATCAAAGGAAGTTTTTGTTTTTTTTTCTTTTTTTTTCTTCTTCCTCTTGTTCTGTTACCACTGCTGCCTCGCTGGACATCAAGAACTGTTTTGTCTCCTCTAGAGCTGCTTTTGACACCGTCCCATCGCAAACAGTATGAAAGTAGACAAAGCAACAGAGATATCATTAAAACATTAAAGACATCCCCCACTTCACTTTCTACTTTTCAAAGATACCCTCCACTTTGGCAAGGAGTTGTTTTGCTTGAAACCAACCTGGTTTGCATAGTGATTATCAGAGCCAAAGAATTTCAAAGCGCTTGTTTTTGTGAAAGAGGGCCTCTTTACCAAGTGTTTGTACTTGCAGGATTTGTTTAACCTCGCTTATATACCAGCCTATGTGCCTTTTAAGTATTTGATCCATCATCAACATCAACGATCTTTCATCTTTTTATTTACATTTTCTTTTAAATAATTTAATTTTAATTCTCTTTTCTTAGTTCATTAAAGCTGTTTGTTAAGCATAAAGCTCTTGCCGCCTTTATAGTCCCAGTGGTGTGAATGTAACCTAGAGGTCATCGGCTAACAAAAGATCCCCCTTTTTTTGGATTTCCTCAAAATTTGGAGTGTTTTGTCCCACTACCTCTGAGTCACCTACTTGGAAAGCCTTTGAAATGGGCAGTGTGAGTGCACATGTTTAGGGATGAGCGTGGACTGTTTATGTGTGAAGGGTGGGGCGCAGCTCAAACTCACAGTAGGAGGAGAGGATTCAACAACAAGGAGGTCTCTATCTTTATAAGACGTCAGTGCGCACAAAAGATAAGCCACACAGGCACAAGACTCTTTACATCTGCTGAAGGTCATGACCTCGTTGCCTAGTGCTTAATTTAATTGATTCTGTGGAGTGGAACTAATAAACTTCATCCAAATAGACTAAAAGTTTACAGAATAAATTAAGTGGTTATTAAATCTATAATTAAATGGCATGTCACTCTTCACAATTTTGTATTTATATGAGTGATTCTTTAAAAAAATTTTGGTCAGCCGGTCCCTTCTGGCCAATATAATGTAAGAATAGTAATTTTATGTACTGTATATATTATAATAAAACACTGTTATGATTTAATCAATTATTACATTTTCTTCAACTCACTGTCCTCCTGCAGTTCCCCCATGAACCCTCAGGGGTTAGCAAACTTTTCTCTATATGATAGATGAAGTGAACGATGACACGGAATTATCAAGGAAAAAAGAAAATACGTTGCAAGAATATGTTGCACGCCAAACTTGAACCTGGGTTTCCCATTTAAGCACCAAGGCTCAATGTGATATTTTTTTTCTGCCTTCCAAGATTAACTTTTTGAGATGTGGCCTAGTGGTTTGAATACATTTTCCAGACACATTGAGCTGTGCTGCTCATATGGGTGATATGGGGTCGATTCCAGGCGGCATCATGTCCCAATCCTCCTCAAACTGCTTAAAAAAAAAAGATCAATGCAGAACTCAGTCTTGAACTCATCTAACTCCTGCACATTAACTCTAGGCTTTAATTCGCTCCAGCCCTATACAGCAATAGAAGTAAATAGGGAAGCAAAGGTCCTTCCTGTTGACAGAGTGGTCAAGGTCACCAGGGGGGCAAAATCGAAAAGATCTCGAATTCTCCACTCCAAAATCTTAGAGAGCACTTAGGTCTACTAACTATTCATCTCACTATGGCTCGAGTGCTCTGCTTTCTAGGAATCGCCTCTCTGTAACTTTCACACAGACAAATGTGCGCTTGTACGCTTCTCCTCTCTCACATAAATTACGTGGCCAAATATCCACTCCACTTCATTGAAATCTGGGCATCACACCCTGGTGCTGAGATGTGTGTTCGATACTCTTTCCGAAGGAGCATCTGTTTGTTGGGTTTCCTGGAAACCCTCTCCGTAACAAATGAAAAAAAAATCAGTGCTTATTATATGGACTGACGTCTGGACAAACATCCTTGTTTTTCAAAGCAGTTCAGTATGTTTTGCCTGTTAGCTCCAGCGTCATATTTTCTGAATGGTTCTTGTTGGGTCTTTTGTAACTCAAAGCATAATGATACAATTTTGTTTTGTTTATTCACGAAACGAAAGCATGTCACAGCACGTCATTTTAGCCCTCAGAAAACAGAATGTTTCAAACTTAAACTAGGGCTTCTTATCCATGAGGTCACAAGAGATATAGCTGAACATAATTTGCCACATGTGAGATCCAAACATGTTTAATGCATTTCGTGTCATTTCAGTCCTTAACATTTAATAAAATAAAACATTCAAAGTTAAACTAGGGGTTCTCAACCTTGTGGTCACCAGAGATGCAGTAGTGGGGTGGGGTCACAGGAAATTTGTAACTTTTAAAGATTGATTGTGAACCAAAAAAGGTTGTGAATCTCTGTATTAAATGCTTCCATATGACGTGCATTCTAGAGTTGAACTTTAGAAAGCCATATAGTTTCATATTTTGTGCTCTTGCTCCATGGCAACTCTGAATCTCTATCCATTTAAATTTTCTTCTAGAATGACCAAGTTTGATGTCAGAAATTATCTAGAGAAGATCTACATCGTTCCTGTTGCAGCTGTACGCACAAGGATCCAATACTGTGAGTAAATCTTTGTTTATCATTATATTTGATTAAGAATTTAACTAATTTATAGAGCTAAGGATCTTTTAAATCAGATGACAGATATTCGCAGTTTATCCCATCTTTATATGAGCAGACATTTACAAGTAAACCATTTCTTGCTGATATTTTGAAAAGCTTTAAAAGGTGTAACTGTGGCACTATAAAACAAAAACGGTTTGATAGATGGATTTTTTTGGGGTGGGGGGATATCTATATTTTTATGTTTTATGAAAATCTATTTCCTCTTTAATTTGGAAACACCAGCAGCAACATTTTAAATTGCACAACTTTAAATTGAAAATACGCACTCAAGTTTTTTTAGTGTCTTGCTCCACACTAGTTACATTTTTAAGACAGCTTGATGAATAAAAAACAAAAAGCATCAAGACCCCTGGATTCTGTTCCATTCTCCAGTGTTCCAGACAGCTGTTTTTGAATGCAAGAGCATGTCCTTTTAGCACCCCCTCACTCTTTTGCACTTCTGCTCACTTTTTGTTGTCTACTCACTTAACAACTCATGCTAAACTCAGCTGATAGCGTAAATACAACAGTGATGGGTCCGTCAACTAGTCTGACTCTGAACCTTCTAAAGAAACCCTTGTACAATAATTCACCAATGTTGTGTGTTTGTCACTTGTTTTGCGTGCTGGGGTTGGTCGGTCACTTAGACAGGGGTGATATGCATGTTAGTCAGTGAGAACGATCAATACTGACAAGGTGTTTTGGAGATACTTGACAGCATTTGAATTATATGTATAAACATATGGCTAATTCAGTGAACTGTTTTTGGGATAAAATGTGAGAAACAGAGGGAGGGAAGGAGAGGGAAAGGAAAGGAGTGGTTTGCGTGATTCCACACACAGCTGCTTATCTCTCTGTCCATTGCTGTAGCGGTCCGATCAACAGTTGTCCTAGGATGCCCTGCCCTGTTTATTTCTTCCCAAAGTGAGCCAGAAGTGTTGCACAACCTGTGTTTTTTTTTTTTTTTTTTATTTTTTTTTTTTACTACTACAATCGGGATTACAGCAGTAGTTCACCCAAAAATGTAACTTTAGTTATTCACCTTCATGCCATTCCAAAGACAGTAATGGAATTACCAGCTCTATGAGGACGTGTATTTTTTTTACAAGTTGAAATCTCATCATTTCTTGAATGCATCTTTAAATTTCAAGACAGCATGAAAATGTATTTAGGAAATCAATTTCCTAAATGCATGTTAGTGATCTTATTGTGAAAAAATCCTTTTTGCATAGGTTTCTTTAAATTTTTTGACCTCATCATTTTTTTGGTCATAATTCGATATCAGTGAAATGTCAGACTTCCAGTGATGTATTCTGGACTGCAATAATTTAGTTTGCATAAACCTCACTGCTTACTTGCATTACAAGCTCACATTCAGATCTGCCTCCATTCGAACAAGTCTATAGACACAATAATGCTCCCTCCACCCATCTTTTGATATTTTGTTTTACTTGATTGTACATTGCATACAGAAGATCTGTCACTATTTCCGTTTCAACTCGAAGTCACTATTAACTGTTTTTGTTTTTTCTTAAAGAGATTGGGTTTTATCGATTTAATTGATAAAAGAGATAATTTTTTACTGTCAGGGTTCTGTCACTTCTGTCTGGTTTATATCTTGGTTTGGTGACAGAGCTCTGACACTCCCGGTTTGTCATGTGTTTGTGTTTAGTCTGGTCTGTTGTGAGCACATGGCTTGTCATGTATTTCCTTGTGCCATGTGCTCTGCTGTCAATTGTCTAGCCCCGCCCATCTTATCTCATTATTAATTTGTCCCACCTGCCTGCCTCGTTACCCTCTTATGTTTGTTTCCCTATTTAGGCTTCCTGTGTTTGCAGTCCTGTGCTGGTTCGTTGTCCATGTTCCTTGTGTTTCCTGATCCTGCCTGTTATTGTTCTCGTTTTCCCCCACAAGGGAATTTTGTTTGTAGTTTGTGTTTGTTTGTTTGTTTACTAAATAAATATATAACCATTGTTATGCACTTGAGTCCTCGCACCTTAATCTACCCATTCCGTGACAGAACGAACCAGCCAACTGAGGACTCAGCAAGCAATGGGTATCTTCCTTTTCCCATCTCCCTTCCCCTCCGCTTATCCGATGGTGGAAAGACTTGACAAGCTCCTTTCTCTTTGGCAAGGGGAAAGCAGCATGAAGGAGCTTGCCTACCAGTTCCTGTATTTTGTGGAGGGGCTCAACATCAGCGACGCAGTGCTCAATGACAGATTCAACACCAGCCTTAATGAGCCTGTGCCTGCCTGGGAGATGGGAATGCTGGGGATACTATCATTCTGGCAGTTTGTGGGGTACGTTTACCATCGCGGGTCCAGTGCAGACTGGGAGGGTTGTCTTCCGCCTCTTGGCCCACCTCCCACCGACCTCACAAACTGCCAAGTCCCCGGTCCTCCGATGACCCCTTCGGGGAGAGTGAGGAGGAAGAAAGAGTGCGACCCCCTCAGCCTCCTATCCAGTGGAGGCTGAAGGAGCTGCAGCACCCCCAGAGGCAGTTACTTCCACACCGCCTCGCCAGCGCAGGAGGAGGAGAGCTCCTGTCGCTCCCCTTCGGCCGGTGGTCCAGGAGGACCCGACTTCGGCGGTCCCAAGGCCAGTAGTCCAGAAGGACCCGACTTTGGTGGTCCCTAGTCCGGTGGTCCAGGAGGACCCGACTTCGGTGGTCCCAGGCCCGGTGGTCCAGAAGGATATGACTTTGGGGGTCCCAGGACCGATTGTCCCAGAGCAGTCCACTCTCCCTGCAGCGTCCCCCCCCCCCCCCCCAGTGGTGGCCGAGGAGCCTGTAGCGCCTACTCGCTCACAAAAGCGGAGGAAGCCTGCAGCCGAACCCCCTGAAGCCTGCAGCCGAACCTCCAGAGCCTCCAGTGAAGCCTGCAGCCGAACCCCCAAAGCCTCCAGTGAGGACTGCAGCCGAAGCCGCCCAAGCGTCTCTCCCTGCTGCCGCCGTAGCGTCTGGCCCTGCCGCCGCCACCTAAGTTCCTTGCCCTGCCACCGCCGGTGTCTGTTCCTCAGCCGGTGTCTGTTCCTCAGCCGGTGTCTGTTCCTCAGCCGGTGTCTGTTCCTCAGCCGGTGTCTGTTCCTTAGCCGCACCGGCCTCCTCTGCCTGAACGGCCTGGTCCGCCCTGGCCGCCTGCACGGCCTGCTCCGCCCTGCTCCGCCCTGCTCCGCCCTGGACGCCTGCTCAGCCGTCACCACCCTGGCCCTCAGCCAGGGTGGTGACGGCTGTCAAAGTCTCCCTGGTCTGTCCCTCCGGCACCGCCCTGGTCCTCAGCCAGGTATCCAGACCCGCCTGAGCCTCCCTGGCTCAACCCTCCCGTCCCGTCCCTCCCTGGTCTCTGCTAAGGACTTTATGGATGGTCATGCTGGTTCTGTTTTGGCTCCCCTCCCTCCCTCCCTCCCTCCCCTCTTGGTTTCTGTGTTCTGATCTGCTTGTCTTGTCTGTTGTTGTTCTTCGGTCGTATATTTTCATGTTCCTGTATTGACGCCAGGTGGCGCCCCTTTGAGGGGGGGTAGTGTCAGGGTTCTGTCACTTCTGTCTGGTTTATATCTTGGTTTGGTGACAGAGCTCTGACACTCCCGGTTTGTCATGTGTTTGTGTTTAGTCTGGTCTGTTGTGAGCACATGGCTTGTCATGTATTTCCTTGTGCCATGTGCTCTGCTGTCAATTGTCTAGCCCCGCCCATCTTATTTCATTAATGATTAATTTGTCCCACCTTCTTGCCTCGTTACCCTCTTATATTTGTTTCCCTATTTAGGCTCCTTGTGTTTGCAGTCCTGTGCTGGTTCGTTGTCCATGTTGTCCATGTTCCTTGTGTTTCCTGATCCTGCCTGTTATTGTTCTCGTTTTCCCCCACGAGGGATTTTTGTTTGTAGTTTGTGTTTGTTTGTTTACTTAATAAATATATATCCATTGTTATGCACTTGAGTCCTCGCACCTTAATCTACCCATTCCGTGACATTTACATGACATTACACATTTATTAGGCATAATAGATGTAAGATCATAAATTTTTTTTTTTGAGCCTTTTCTTTTCAGTGAACTGGTTGATCTGGTTCTCAAACTGGACAAATTCATGAATCTGAGTTCTGAAGTTAACAGCCTACTGAGAGCAGTGGCGTGCAGGGGGGGGGGGGCGGGGGGGGCTCAAGCCCCTGCCCCTTTTGTCTCAAAATGTATTGTGCCCTTTTCTGATAATTGTAAATAATAATTATTATTACCGTATTTTCCGCACTATAAGGCGCACTTAAAAGCCTTTAATTTTCTCAAAAAACGACAGTGCGCCTTATAATCCAGAGCGCCTTATATATGGATCAGTTGGTTAATTGGATCAATTGGTTAATAACGCTCTGCGTTATTAAATTCGCCTGCAAACTCGCGCTCGTGTTTACACACAAACAGACACACTGTCCCCGGCGCTGCTCGCGCGTCACAGAATGTTCATAAAGCGCTCCCCGTTCACAGTATCCGGGTCGTCTCATTCAAAACAGCCAGCTGTTGCTGTCAGCGAGTCGCCGCACATGAATACTCATATGAGTTAAGGCCTCATTATGCTTCTGCGTCAACTCCACGGCGTAGCTACGCCGTCGCTCCTACGGCGTCGTGGCCGTTTTATGGTTCTGCGTCAGGTTGAGTTGCATCGCGGTGCATCTGACCAATCACAGCCCTTGTGGTCTGCGTCGCCTCGACGCATAGTTACAATTTTTTGGAGGTGCACGTCGAGCTACGGCGGAGGGGTTCGCGGCGACGCAGAGGGGTCTGCGGGGGTACGCCGTCGATTCGACGCAGAAGCATAAAACAGGCTTCAGGCTGCGAATGTAAGTTACGGGCCCGCCCCAGCGCGCTCACGCTTTACTAATAAACGGCTCGCCTCCGGCGCCGCGCACTCGCTACATTCCCTTTAGCACATCTAGTGGATGCATAACGCAAACCCAGTCAAACGTTTGACTGCAGTATCTATGCGCCTTATAATCCGGTGCGCCCTATATATGAAAAATGTTCTAAAATAGGTCATTCATTGAAGGTGCGCCTTATAATCCGGTGCGCCTTATAGTGCGGAAAATACGGTATAATAAATAACAATACACTTAGGCTACACACTCGTGCCACTAACAATAATAATACAAACAAATATTATATAAAAAAAAAAAATTGGCAGAGAAGTGGTAGGCGGAGTTTCCTTTGCAGCGCCTCGTGCGCATTTAACGGTTCTGGTACGCACTACGCAGCAGTTCGCGCGAGTCTTCAAACGAACAGCAGGTAACGTTAAAGCTAATACGGAAAATTACATTTATCCTACCCTCACCATGCTACTCTAAAAGTTGCGGCAGCATTCGAGTTATTCTTAACTACAATAAAAGTATAACTCGATTTCAGACGCATTCTGAGTGACAATGTCATTCGTTTTTATCCAAGGAATAAAAGTGCAAGGGGAAATACATCTAGTTAAATGAAATCTTAAGTCCATGTCCAACTCTAAATTGTAAGGAACTCATAGGCCTATCTTTGATTTCATAGTAACGCTTTACAATAAGGTTCATTTGTTCATTAGCCTACTCATGTATGAACTAACCATGAGCAACACATTTGTTACTGTATATCTTAGTTAATAATACAACTGTTAATTGTTTATTCATGTTATGTCACATAGTCAGTGCATTAACTAATGATAACAAATACAACTTTTGATTTTAATGTTTTAGTAAATGCTGAAATTAATATTAACTAAGATTAATAAATGCAGTAGAAGTGCAGTTCATTATTAGCTAATGTTAACTAATTTAACTAATGAAACCTTATTGTAAAGTGTTACTGATTCATGATAGCTAACACTGTCTTTCATACATAATACATACATTAAATTTACAACATCAACAAAACTAAAAATTATTTTTCCATAATTACCTTCTTGATTCTCACTGTTTTGTTTGTTAAAGTAAATAATATTTAGTAATATTATCATCATTTCCCTATTTTCATTTGATGTGTTATGCATTCTAATAATTGTATCAACATATTTTCTTAGAATGCCAAGGAAAGAAAGAATAAAAAAATCAAGGAACTCTCTGATGCAGCCAAAGGAAGCATCCCTTTCACAAATTGGCTGAAAAGAGAGAATAAAAATGCAGGTACTGTTAAATTAAATGAAAAAAAATTTTAGTGCCCTTTTTGGTCCCTCCGCCCCTGCCCCTGAGGAGGTCTGTGCACGCCACTGACTGAGAGTAAACTTTAGAATTTGTGGCTGTTCCTCACACGAAAATAATGTATGACTTGAGAAAACTTAGAATATAACGTATAAGTTATATCGATCATTTTTTCATGTTTAAAAAAAAAAAAAATTTGTGTTTGGAGCTTAACATCTGTTGTCACTATAAGCTTTTATTGTATGGGAAATATACAGTTTGCTTAGTTTTTCAAAATCTCAATTTTTTGTACCACATAAGAAAGTAAGTCTTGGGTTTGGAACGACATGAGATAATAACAGAACGAGTGCAGTTCTGCAAAAAATAAATCTCCCTTATCATAATGCAGTAACCCGAACAACACTCCTGAATTAAAGGGATTTTTGAATTGTGCATCATTATTCTATATTTGGCATTATTTTCTCTTGGAGTGGTGAATTGTTGGTACTGTAGTTCCTCTGCAGGCAGGATGCAAAAGGCAGGCTGTAGCTCCCCCTGTTTTCTGTTTTCTCCCCCTGACTGTGGTACATTTACATGCACTCGAACTCGTCGATTCGCTGTTTGGTGTTTCCAGAGCGGATCTGACGAAGCGTCTTGTATTTGTCGCGTCCTGCTCGTACGTTCGCTGCATGGATCATGTCGTTCTGGGTCTTCTTGGTGTCATCACGAGCGTTAGCAAGCTCAGAAGTAAGAGCCAGCAGATGTTTCTGCACTTGTTCGTTCTTCTCAGTTCTACTTTTAAAAGTTTAACTATTCCTTCAAAGCATAAATGTTATTTTAATATATCAAACAATAATGCCAAAGGGTAAGTAAATAATGCAGGGGTTATTAAAGGCTTTACCGTCTGGTTAACGCAGAGGGAACCACTTTTACGAGCTGCCAGTTGGGTTTACGCCACTGTGATTTTTCCGTGTGGTTTCCACGCCAATGCTAGATAGGGCCAATAAGCAAAGTGGCCATTTTTATAGCCACAATGTAAAAGCTGAAAAAAAAAAAAGCAGAACACCCATTAGGTAAAATAGACCACGTCAGAGAAGGTGTCCCGCTCTGCGTCATGTGATCCACTTCGCTGATGGTTTAAAGGATGTGGAGAAAAGGGGGGCGTGGGTGGAACCCCCGGGCTCAAGGCATCTATTCTTTTTCCTACTGAGTATTTTGGAAATGGGTTTCTATAACTACCTCTCAGGCCTGGGATTTGTAACATAATAGTAGCCAGCCAACACACATCCTCAAAAGAGAGCTTGATTGAATATTTATTTATACTATATAATGTTGGGTGGGAGTACTGGAATGGAAACAGGGTTCGCATACATGAACAAAAGCGCTTCTCACCTGTTTTGTGGGTTGACCGTTGAGTTGACCCTAAATGGGAGGGAGTGTTTGTGTGTTTAGGGTTTCCTTGTACTAGTAAAGGAAGACTGCCAATTCTTTCTGTGATGTATAAGAAAACTCATCACACAAGCCACCATTAAAACTTTTAAGTTGAGAAAGTTTTTAAAGACTGATTTCACCCCAACATTTTTACATTATTTTATTCTCATATAATTTCATACTTTATATCATTGCAGAACTTAAGATCCAAAGAACTATTCCTTTAAACTCTGAAGCACCTTTCGAACTTACGTATTGAACCAAATGTCATGCTTTAGTATCTCCAGTGAAACACACTTTTTCCAGTGTCCACCGAATTTATCCTGTCATGAGTTTTAATTATTTAATCCTTATGTCCTCTGTGTACATGCTTTTGTTTTCTTGGAAGTGATTTGATTTAAATGCTCTTCTTGACATCTTTCTCTGGGTTTTGTGTGCATTAACCTGGGAAATGGTTCACATGCATTTCACAGTTAACAGGACTGAAGACATGGTCTTCTTATAAAACCAACCCCTGTAACGCGAAAAGTCATATAATGGATATCTGAGCTGCTGTGCATAACATGTTAAAAATGTTAAACAAAAATACATTTTACACAAGTAAAGAGTAGTTTTCATTAACATTATTTATGTATGTGATTTGTGCCTCATCTAGTGCCGCCAAATCTAAGTGCAAAAAAAGATTTATTTCTAAATATAAATTGCTAAATACAATTTTTATTGTGGTATTAATTGATGCAATTATGCAATTGTTAATTATTGATGTAATCTTTTAACTAAATGTTAATCACTTCCGTTTTTTCTCCTACCAAGGTTCAAACAAGAAAAGAAACCACTTAAACCAGCGGGTGAAGAGGCCAGACTACAAAGTGGCATACGTTCAACTGGTGAGTGTTGTGTTGTTTGGGCCCACACTTGAAGGGGTCCGACATGCTTTGTGAAAGTTCCTGTCTGTTCTTGTGGTCCCTTCTTGGCTATCTTGATTTCCATTAGCACAGGACGATTCAAAGTGAAGGACGTCAACTGTAAAATAACCTTTTAAGACTTTTTTTAAAATTAGAGGTGCCTGGGACAGATGCATTTTTTAAGTTGAAGTTATTAAACAAAACAAGACTCCCTTGAGAAATCGGATGCTTGGGCATTTGAGCCCCACTTTTATGTTTCTTCTTTGTTTTGAGGGCCTGTCACAGCTTATGTTCCTTAAAAAAAAAAACCTGAGGCACCGGTATTCTTTGATGCGAAACCCTCACCTCCAAGTCCCAGCACTGCTTGTTTAGCTTCTGTCTCTCCCACACATTATTCCCTGCCCTCCTGAGAAAGATGTTAGTTTGGGTTCTGACTTTGGCCAAGAAGGCAAAAGGTCTTCTTTGGTTACATGCCAGATTTTATGCAGGAATTATAGTACAGAGAGTTAAGTTCTCAGGGATCAGCTATGGTTATTGTTATGGGTGGATGGTAGAGTTGTTTCTTGGGGCATCAGAACGTTAACGTTGGTCGCGATCCAATGGCAAACCACACTGCTGGGTTCACACCTGCATTTGGGCTGAGCCCTGGGCTGTTGATACCAAGTGTGTTTGAAGTATGCTGGCGTGAAAATACTTTAATCTGATGATCTTTGATTCATTCGCGAAAACTGCTTTTGTTTCTTTTATGGTTTTTAGTTTGTAAGAGAAGAATTAGATTGTTTGTACTTGTGCTATTGTTTTTTTAACCATTAATCAAGGCAGGGATAAATTATTAAAGTTGTCAAAACTGAGCCGCTTGTAATGGGATACATAACTGAAACGCAAATTAATATTTAAAGGTGAACTTCCTCTTGACAAGAGTTGAATGACTTCCTGTGTGGCTTTGCGCTGTCAATTTAACCTTGTCATAAACCCAGTTAGTGACTTGGATCCGG
The DNA here is from genome assembly GCA_026230005.1 of Gila orcuttii. NCBI lineage: Eukaryota > Metazoa > Chordata > Actinopteri > Cypriniformes > Leuciscidae > Gila > Gila orcuttii. The sequence goes on from JAPDVR010000025.1 coordinate 22,029,138, forward strand.
AGAATTACTGCATCCTGTTCCTAACATTTGTCTTCTTTCAGATACAGTGCCATATTTGCTTAAAAATTTGAGGAGAGAATCACTTCCTTGTTGTTCAGTCTTTGAGAAATTCATGCTTATTTATGTGTGAATAACATGCAAGCTAAAAAATTTCAGACTGTGGCAAAAAAAAAAAAAAAACTGATATGAAACCAAATTTCCGGCCTTTTTCTTCTCCTCCAGCAGGTCTGCAAAGAGAAAAAAAACACTGCCCAAGAAAAACCCTCCTTTCTATTCAGTGGTGGGTAAAAACAAGATTGTTCCTAATTGACACCACATGTGGGGGAGTGTTCTGTGGTTGGATACCCTCAATGGTTCCCCCCGCCGGCCCATCCCCCAACACACTACATCAGCTAATATTCCAGAGGCAATACAGCGAAGAACTCTCTACAACTCCCCTTTCTCTGAACCCCCAGATTTTACAAACTCCAGGCTCACAGAAAAAGTTGTGTTAGAACAGTTCCTTGACGGCCACTCTCTCATCAGACCTCTCCACAGTGGGGAGGAGTGTGAAGGAGAGAGAGTTCATCAATTAGGTTGAGAGAGTTGCGGATGGTGTCAACACATGATGCGAGGTGAGTGAGGGCACCGTGGAGCCGTGCCAGAACAGGGAGGTCCAGACAGGGGTCAGGGAAATCTTAAGCAACATAAAATCTTGAGACAATATCAAAGCTTTGCATACTAACGCTTTGCAAGCAACGCTCTAGTTAGATGCAATGCTATCCTGTGCTTCTCTTTGCAAGGCCGTGACCTGTTTGGTCCCAGTATAAAGGTTCTGTTTGTTGATGTCGCGTCTGTAGTTTTCCTGGCTGGCTGGTATAATGAACATAACAATTTATTGTATAGATGCACCCAATCATAATCACATACCCCCTTAACTGAAGATTTCACTGATCTATACTGTGGTATAAATTTTCAGACTTCTGACATTTTGCTTGATTACGTTCATCATTGAAACACTTACTGCCCCACAAAGCAAAGTTTTTGTGGGAACACTCAAGTTTGCCCGTTTGTTGACAGCAACAGTTTATATTCATCCCCCCTGCTTTTTCCACAAGGGTCTTGTTGCAAGCATCAGGGTTTGGCAAGACAAGGCAACTGTTGTTGGTACTAATGGATGTTTGTTGTTGTTTCAGAGCTTGTTGCTGAGTCGTTATTTTTTCGCGCCGTGTTTCGGTCTAGATCAGCTGGTAGCCAGGCTACCTTTCAGATCGGATCGCAATGTTCCACCTGAACTTGTGAGCACACTCTGCTCAATTACCACTGAACAAAACTGACTGAAACTCAACCTGGCTAAGGCATACTATTATTTTTCTATTCAAATGGGTTCCTTCCTGTTACACACATCTCCCCCACCGAATACCCTGCACAAATTTACACCCTTGCAATTTTTGCTGTTTTGAAGCCTTGTAAAAGTTCACATTGTGATCTTATCAACACTAGATGGCAACGTTTGGCTTCAGTGGTGTTGATTGTAGGACCCTACAATGTTGCCGTCATGTTTTCTTTGCAGTTCAGAGTGCTGTAAGTCAAAGTAATTAAAGAAGAAAACTGACATATAAGTAATTCACGTGTTGCATGCCTTCAAACATGTTTTGAAGTATTGATTTTGCAAACAATGTGAGTCAGGTTTATAATTGTAGAATAGAAGAGGTACAAGGTAAGTTTATCATTGTACTGTAGAATAGAAAAGATACAAGGAAAGCTTATCATTATAGCAAATGTATAAGGTAAGTTTGTCACTGTAGAATAAAAAAGGTACAAGGTAAGTGTGATTATTGAACAGAAAAGTATGAGGGATGTTTAATATTGTACAACAAAAAAGGTGTGATTCATACGTTTGATATTGTAGAATAGAAAATATCGTAAAATAGAAAAGATAAAATGTTGTATGGTATTTATTTCAATGGTGGAAAAAAACATTGACACCATTTATCATTTGAATTGGTTGTGTATGTAGTTAGGGCATTTTTAGAAAGAATTGTCTATTTTACTACCATTTTTATTTACAAATGTACAATATTTCATCTACCACAAGGACTTTCATAAGACTGTGTTCGGATGAAAGAAACACAGCATGAATAATGGAAAGGCCAGCAAGGTCTCTGGCATCCTGTTTGAAGAAAACACACACACACACACACACACACACACACACACACACACACACACACACACACACACACACACACACACACACACACACACACACACACACACTCAGCTCCCCAGTGTATGTCAACTACGAGACAGCCTCTGTGAGTGCCAGCAGACGCAAAGCAAAGGAGATGATATTGAAGTCCCTCCCTCCACCTCCACCTCCACTCCATGTCCTTTATAAGTTGTGTGCTGTGTTTCTTGCATTTCCTTCAAACTGACTGGTCTGATTGTACCTGACCTTTTACCACCCCATTACTGTTTTTATCTCTCTCAAAATTTCCAGGCACCACCCAGCTTTATTTCAGTAAGATTTTCATTTCAAATTACATTAGCACAGGAAAATAGCACATTAGCACAATAAAATAAATTACTCAGATACTAGCAATGCTTTTCCTGTTATGGTACCATCCTCTCAATTTCCCTGCTACTTCTATCTCTGTCTCTGACTTTCCCTTTCCCACTTTATTTTCTTTTGTGTATTGTGTACACCAGAGATTTAGGGAGAGGTTCAAGACTCTATATGTGAATGTAGGGTTTATCTTTGATTGCTGTTGACAGGGTCCAATATCCTAGAAAACCAAAAAATAGCCAGGACTTGGGCAAGTCTGAACAAGTGGATTGGTCACAACTGTCATCACTGCGATCATGGAATGAGTGACTCAGTGGCTTAAAATGACATAAGGGCTGATACCACTCTGAATGGAGACTTTGCCACCCTTACTTTAGACTGGCTTGTTAAATCATTACAGTCAAGCCAAGTGGTCAGAGTATGTGTTAGCCGATTGTCTACGCCAATGTGTATGAGAAACAGTTCCCGAATTGCAGTGGAAACATGCTTCTGTGTTACAATAAGGGTATAAAAACGTCTGGCTTATAGCTGTCCTCATTGAGGAAATATAATATGTTTTGTTTAATTTTTCCTTCCACACACTTTTCCTTGACGTTGAAGATTCATTAGAGTGGTTTTGGGAACAAAGGCTCTGGACCCCCACATATGTTTGGCAGGGTAGCTGTGTCTTGGCATGGGGAACGCATTGCATGAATCATGTTCTCTACTGCTGTGGCCGGTCAGGTTTTGACAGCTGGGCCACTGTATCCATGCCCAAAGGAAGTGTTTATGCACAAACGATGGTCCTCTGCTGGGAGGCAGTCAAGGCGTCAGAGTGAAGCAGGGCAGACAGAAAGACTGGCAATGAACCAGCTGGGCCTCAGATGGGCCAGATCCTTCATTCTCTCTGAAATGCATTACATTAGCGCTATTAGTCCATGCATAGAGGGAGTAACAACTTTGGGGACAAAAACTGACCAGTGCTCTTTGTGTAATAAACTTGCCTTATTCATCCCATTCCATACCTGTAGAAGTCATAGTCTTCGGTTTCCAAGACAAAGAATTGCTTCTTTGTTTCGTTATGACTGTCTTTTTTTTTGTGCTCTTATGTTACATTTACGAATTTGGCAGATGGTTTTATCCAAAGCAACTTACATTAAAGTTGTTCTTTTTTATATATATTCATGTGTTCCATGCTAATCAAATATATGATTTTGGTGTTTCTCCAACATAATATACAATGCAAATTAAGATAAAATATAAAATGCTAAAATAGTCCCAAATAGTCTATATTGTTTTTATGTTTTTTGGATTGTACATAGGCTGGATTCCACTTAAACACAATCATACTTTTACATTAACAAACCCATCCACATAGCATTTTGTTGGTCACTTTGGTTTAAGGTTGCACCAAATTTGCGAGTTTATTGGGATGGAGTAGAGGTCAAGCACTCATTGAGAACATCTGACTCCTCCCTTGTGGTCAAGTCTGGGAGTTTTCCATTTGTTTGTCCCAACCTGGGTCTTTGCTACTGAGACTATCCTTGGAATTTCTGTCTAGCCATATAACTGCCCTGAATTTACCACTGTGATTCACAAAAACCATTAAAGCTACAAATCTTTTTATCAGGAGCCTGTCCCAACTGTCCCACCATTGTTGTCTCTTTTGGCTTGATTCACGCTCATTTTTTATGTATAGTGTGTGTCAAGACCAAGAGATATGAGGTATCTTAGAGCAGCCAAATATCTGTGGTTAGTGAGTATTGGTTGTCAGCTAAGACTGTAGACTTAGAGGAAGTGCAAGTGTGGCCCACCCAGTGAGACTGGCAAAGAGAGCTGTTTACAAGCATCTCCATACATTTCCTGCCTCCCTGTATGGTAATGAACTTGTTAATAGACTTCCAACATTACGCAAATATCCCCTCATCATTAAACATCCTGAAAATGCAGTCACATACATAGAACAGATTTACACATTTTTTCTGGCATTAAAGGTACAATATGTAAGATTTTTGTAATAAAATATCCAAAAATCACTTGCACAGTGTGATGCATTTCCTTCAGTTTTTTTTTTTTTTTTCATTTCAGAGAAAGTCCAATTTTAAATAATGGCTCGTCCCTGGTCATTGTGGCCTGTCAATGACATAATATCCGCGTTATCCCTGGTTTCCGCTTGTACTGCCATAGTAACCATGGCGACAGACGTGGACAACTGCATTACGTCTAGCGGCACGCTCACACTGTTGTTGTTTCCTTCAAACTTAATGGACCATGGTAAGCAGACTTTGGGGCAAAACAAGAAATAAAATGAGGATCAATAGTGGCGTTTTCGACATGCCGAGAGCTCCGCGTCCGCGGCAAACTTCGACTTGACAGAGACGCGCTCTTGCATACTTTATTAGACAGGTGAGCAAATGTACCTAAAACAAATCAATGTTACATAGGTCAACATGATGAAATGTTAGAATATGATCAGTATGTTATTTTAATGTTGATCTAGCTTACCGCTAATCTCATACAGCCAACAAACTAACACATAGAATAACATAACTTTCAACACACTCAAATGCAGTTTAGTGTGTAGACCAAGTGGAACAGCGCTGCGTTACCTTACAGGTTTAATACGTCAAATAAATTGACCTGTGTGAGTATTAATTCAGCACTTGCGGGTAGTAGTTCAGCACTTATTCCTTTATGTCCGCGGGATTCGTGTGTGGTACTGATATGTCATTAGCAATCGCTCCCTACTTCATACCTCAGTCATGTTAAAAAAAAAAAACATCAATGTGTTCACTCATCCATAAACATTATTAGATGCAATCGGCATGATGACAAGTTCCATAATTCCGCTTATGTGTCATCGACCTACGCCTTTGTTATTGTAAGCGGTTAGCGACCCCTAGCGGCAAAAAAATGACATATTGTAGCTTTAACTCCTTGGTGCAAAATATATCACAATTGTCATAGTTTCATTCTTGCAGCTGCGATTGGCCAAAGAAAAATAGATATAAATATGAGAAGAAAAATGAATGTCTCTGAGGAGATATTGGCATACGCCCAGGTCTTGATACCAGTCTGGCAGAAGGATTTTGCTAATGAACTTGATAGTACGTTTGAGTATTACAAACTCTTAGTTGATATTCCCTAACCTGTTCATTGTTTTATTGTGCTTGCAGTTTTTTTTCTAGATAACTTGTTAATTTTCTTCTCCCCTCATCTATGGGAATATGAAGAGGACACATTTTGGAAAGCCTGCTTGTAAATTGGAGTTTCTGCTTCTGTCTAATAGTTCAGCAATCATTGTCAAAGAGCAAACAGTGGAGATAAGGCAGTGGCTAAAGAGGAGAGGGTGGTGCTTTATGTACGGAAACCCCATCTACTGCTAATCCTTTCAGACTGGCCCAAGTCATGCCAGCTGTTCCTGTTTGACTGATCGTGGAAGTGATTGTGGGATGTGAGTCACTAGAGTTCACCAAGAGTACTAGTGTTAGGGTGGTTACTTTACTCTAAGAATCTTTAAAGTTGGGCTATTCAAGTTGAAGTGTGTGATTTCTGTGACAATATCAACACCAAATGTAATTGCCAAAATAGGGACTGCTTTCAAAGAGGTTCTCTGAACACTCCCCTTCCACCTTTGGTTGGCATTTTTTTTTTTTATAAATACATTTTTACAATTGTGAGTTATGCTTGGCTGTATAAAATTACACCACAGTGTTGACTGACAACCTTCCCAACATTTTCTGTCCTCAGTGGTTCGTAAGGTGTTCTGGGACAGGATGATTGCTTGGATGTTGCTAGATCATTGGTATGGTGTTCTCAGTAGTTGCTAGGGCATTATTAGGTGGTTGCTTACTGGCCCAAGCCCACCCCCAAGTTTATATGATATTTTAGTTGCTAGATTAGACTGAAGTTCATCCTTTATAAGTCTGAACCCCTATGAAAAAATATTGTGAGTCCAATTTCTTTAAGCAATAACACACCTGTCTTCAGAAACCATGGTGCAAAAGATTAAAATGTAACATTAATTAATTGTTTTTGACACTGCTGTTAACTCCTAATATAATAAGAAACTTCTCTTGCTCACAGGGGCTCAGAAAGCATGTCTATACCTGATGTTAAGCCACCACTGAATGTACAGTTTATGGTGTAAGTTCAGGGCCTGAATTATAGAGGGACAGGGGGAGGGAGGGTTAGTATAACAGAGACAGATTTTGTGTTGAACCCAACAGCATTTGTTTCATGCTTTAGTCTTCCTTTTTCCTGTAACCTTTCTTTCTTTTTCTTTTACACATTGGGGATGGGGGCATGTCAGTGCCCAATCGATTATTCCAGCACTTTTCAGGATAATATATTATATTCCTAAAGACTATGTCCACATTTCCATAATATTACACAATAAACATGAATATGCAATGCTTACATTTGAAATGGTAACATTACTGCTGGTGACTTATTTTTGTTAATCAGCCCTCTGTCAGGGCTAGAGCATCCAAACTTTTGAACTCCACTCATGGATTGTCATTCGAACAGGTCCTCTTGCCAGTCTTCAGTTACAGTGTATTTTTTTTTGTTTTTTCAAGGAGAGTTTACTACAGGTGAAGGAACAGACATTTTTGGCATCCATTTTAGTACTCTTGTTACTAAGGTCCTGTTTTTAATAAGTTTGGTTCTTGTACTTTCATTTGGCTGGACTCTCTGTTTATAGTGTGGGGTTTTGCATTTCTAGTTGGTAGAGATTGAGAGCCACTATGGAGTCTTGGAGCCCAAGCTGTTGATTTTAATTGGTTCACTTGTTGTTGTTTTTCTCCTTCACCCCCAACCACCCCCCCCCCCCCCCCCACACTATTCTTTTGTCATTTTGCACAATCAAAAAAACAGGCCAAAATAGTAGATCATCCCAAAGCATTTGTTTCAGAAAGGCACTGCATTTCATTAGCTGTCAACTCACTACAATCCCTGTTTACTGCTTGCTGCACCTTATTTTATCTTTGGAATAAAATGGTAAAATGGTAAATGGACTGCATTTATATAGCGCTTTAACAGACCCATGGCCACCAAAGCGCTTTACATATTGCCTCACATTCACCCATTCACTCACTCATTCATACACCGACGGCGGTGTCAGCCATGCAAGGCGCCATCCAGCTCGCCAGGAGCAGCTGGGGTTAGGTGTCTTGCTAATGGACACCTCGACACTTGGTCAGGTGGAACCGGGGATCAAACCACCAACCTTTCGGTTTGTAGAACCGAACAACATTAATGATTTCTGGTATGGAGTGGCATGTCTTCCAGGTCTGGTATGATTGGTGGCACCAGCACATTGTCTTTCTGCTGTCATATACAATACTCTGCCCCCTTCCTGTCTCTACAATAAAATTGGCATTCTGTAAGGACCAGGCCCCTGAGATATGGTGATGGTGATTATTTTTTGAGTATTTCAGGGCCAGTGTTGGAAAGCAGAGCTCTGGAAAAGCCACTCTCTTCTGTCCAGTGAAGAGAAATTGATGAAGAAATGTATTTTCTGTCTTGGATCTGAAGTAGCAAATTAAAAAAAAATCAGGGACATCAGAGACATGAAACCTGTTCCGAACCTATGTTTATGACAAACAGGATGTTCATGTCAGACAGTCTTTGTAATCTTTCTTTAAACGTTTAACAATTCCTGTGTTTCCTGCAGGCTCAGCAGCAAACCTTCCAGTTCCCAGATATCTTTCCTGAGAAGGATAAGAAGAATGAGGAGGGCTCTGTTGAGGAGATGCAGGAGAAGTTCATGGAGGACGAGCGTCAGAGGCAGAAACCAGATCCCAGAAGAGGAGGAGTTCCTGAATGGTTTGGCCTCTAGACAGACAAGTGTTGAATGAAGAATGACTTCAGAGAGGCAACAGCTGAACGAAGAATGTGGTGTATTGTAGATTATGTATTTGTGCAGGAAGAGCCATTTACAGTGATCTGACTAATGTCTATCGAGGGCCGTTTGCAGTGATCTGATCTGATCTGACCTGACTTGTCAGAAAATACTAATGTCTACAAAGCATACAATCACTCCTGAGCATCTGCCTTGTCATGAAAATCAGGTTATGTTCTCCTCCCACAGGTCTCAGAAACTTGCTTGAACAAAGGTCTTCCTTGCAAAGTTCTTGAGCACACACTTCCTTTTGTTTAAAGTTTATCCTTTTTTTTTTCCTTTTCCTCCTGTGAATCTTTAATATAGTTCATGAACTAGAATTGTCAATCTAATGAAGTGACTCCAGTTCTTCATGCAAAATCATACTGTTAATGTTGTTCCTGATGCTTTTTAAAAAAAAAAAAAAAAAAACCCTGCATACATCAATTCCAATAAAACAACATGACTTGTTTTGTGTTTTCTTCAACCCTGTTGTCTCTAGAGTTAGGTATTCCCCACAGATGTGTTGGATAACCGCTTGCCAGTTTTCATACCAGAGAGGCTTAGCTCACTCAGCCAACCTGGTGTTTGCCCGGTAGAATGTCAATATTGATAGCATTTTCCCACTGTTTTGTTCTTGTAGTCAAGTACCCCCTGCACTGCAATAAAGAATTTTGATTTAAGGCAAAAAATTCCTTGTAAGGGAGCAGCTGGACAGCAAAGAAAGAACCCTGGATCTTTGTCCAGTATCCTCATTGCTTGAAGGAGAGTTTGAGGAGAGTCCACGTTATATTCGGGAAGTCTTGCAATGGTTGCCACGGTTGGCCTCCTTCGTCCCAGCATCCCTCCCCTTGACAATCCAATCAACTCTCCTTCTCTTGCCCAAACCTTATAAAAACCTTGAAACACAATGCGTTTAACTGAACTTTACACACACAGCTGGCACAGATTTACTGATTTGTTAACATAATGTTCCTAACACACTTATTTTTGCCATAATATTCTGGATTTGGGAAGCCTTGGATCCTTGATCTCAGACCAGCAGTAGGAGTAATATGGCTGCTTTCCAGGATTTATGCTTTGTTTTTAAAATGGTGCTCCCCTACTGTTGATAAAAACAAAATGTGACATTAGAATTTAGAGGGTAAGGGAAAAGAATGCCAAAATGAGGAATCATGGGGGATACATCATTATTGAAAACTAGATGGACCATCCACCATATGCACACACTCTCTTTTCCCTTCTAATCTCCTTTGTAACCTCCTCTGTTCTTTAATGTCTTGTGAAATTGACAGTGTGAGCCGTGTTCGCTGTCCGTCCATGAAAAGCTAATGGAAGGGTACTGAATATTTAACACAGACTCTCTTTACCTTTCCTTTTCATTCAGGATCTTGTAAGAAAAGTGGGTATGACCCTATTTTTTACGCCAAGTTTGGAACTAACATGACATCATTGCCTTAAGATAGAAGATGACACACACAAACTGTGCACTCCCATTACTAGGTGTAACATGAGATTGACTGTTTGTAATGCCATTATTCTTCCTCAAAATTGCGCAAATGGGCTGATTTTGGGCCAAATTTTTGGCTGCTTGTGAGTGCATACCTGAAAAGTATTTTCTGGTAGGGAGTATCTTTACGCTTTCTCCAAATACGCACTGCTCGGATGACCTATTACAAACTCTGTAGCTTGTTTCTCTCAGAGAAGTAGAATTTATAAGATCTATCAAAAAAGATAAACTAATCTTTTCAACAATATGAATATATCACGTTTATTGTCCATTTAATAAATGTAAGCTTTTGCTATCATCCTGTGTGGTCTGCTATTTCATACTGTAATAGGGGCTCCGTCCCCTGATAATAAAATATGTTGTCATTCTTGACTCATGGATGTGGCTGTTTTTCAGTGATACTTAAACCTTGGAGAGACACATCTGGGTCTTTAAAATAAACATCATCTCCCCACAGCTTCAAGCCCAGCAGAATTTCTCGCTGACAACACTCATTTTTAGTGTTGATCACAAAGCTAATGGGAGAGTTTTTAATTTTGGCAAGCTTCAAGAACTCAAGCAAAAATATTGATGCTCCTTTAGTTCCATAGCATGGTGCCACCTTGAGTGATCTCCAGCAAATGATGGGCTGATAAATACTTTTCCTAAAAATAGCTGCGAAACAAGTCCTGTGAAAAAAAACCCTGCACGCACTACACATTAGTGTCTCTGAAAGATGTTCTCTAAGACAACCAGAGCAGGCCCATAGTGAGTGGGAGTATTGGACAGGAGCCATAGACATTCCTGACACCCCCAGGTTGCTGTTGGTTCATTTGAGCTCAGCCAATGCACTCTGTCACCCCACATTTTCTGTCGTGGCCTAGTGCACAAGCAGCAGTGTTTTTAGCCCAGCTGGATGCTCTGTTGAAGTGCCCATATGCACAGCTGTATTCAAAGGAGATGTGCAGGGACGATCTTAGATTATGTTCATCGTCCCATATTATTAATATACCATTGTATACAAATAACTAGAAAAGGAACTTCCCCTCCATTTGGAAGACTATCTAACGTAAACAACTGGCTTGTCAGATGGATTCCAGTAGCAGTTAGCAATAGCAGTTTTTTTTGGTGCCGTACCATAACAGTTTGCCCAGATGGGTGCAATGTTTTTTTTTTTGAGAATTAAAAGAAACAAACCCAACACAACTGTAATGTAAATGTCCTTAAGATTTGTGACAAATCAGCTGTATACATGCTTTCAGCACTTGTTCTCCATTTAGTCAGACCTTAAGTTGATGCGTTTTTTTTTTATTATTATTATTTTTTTTACAAAGGACATAAAACGATCAGGTTTTCGGGAAATGGCCGAAACTGGATTCAAATTTAGATCAACAGCACATAAGCTCTACTGAAGCCAGATGCAATGTCAGACCATGTGAACTTCCCATTATGCCACATTTATGACAATTATGTCTAACTCTGCTTAGTGATGTCAGATCCTTTCAATGAACTGGTTGATCAGGTTCACAAAACCAGTCTGAATGATTAATTCATTCACATCAACTCTCATTCGAATCAATTCTCAATGATCTACTTGTGGTAGTTCTCAAGTTAATTATTAGTGAATAACTTTTGAGCTGTAACTTACACAAAGCTGTATGACTTGAAATGTTGTGCATGAGTCATATTGTTATAATACGTTTATGCTGCTTTTGTGGGGTTTTTTTTAAGCTTGAAAATGTCAGTCTCCATTTATTATAATTGCACAAAAAAGACTGACCAGCATATTGTTCCATTATAAGTTTGTAATGACAAGAGGGTAAGTAAATGGACTAAATCTTGTTCAGTTTGGTTCTGCATAAAGTACTATTTCATTTTTTTATGAAAATTTGGTTGCAAAATGTGGTTGTCCAGCATATTATTTAATACCCTTGAATAAGCAAAAGTGATACCTGAATTAAACAGCAGTGTGTAAGCAGCCAGTTGATTCAACACATCCTGCATTGATTTATTTCTTGGAAAAAAAGCCTTCCAACCAGACCAAGCAGATCCCAAACATCAATTATCTGTCTAATCTCAGAACTGTTGTATATCTGTTGCAAATTTCAACACAGAAAAAGATGTTTGTACAAATGGATGTCAGGTCAAATGGGGACATTATTTTATTTTTACCAGTGATGTGTTTGCAAGTCTCCTGCATAGTGGTGTGCCTTAGAGGGGCAAATAATTTCCCTCGGCACCCCATTACTGCTTATCTGCAATCAACAATGCCTTATACCTACTGGGTGGTCTTTGTCCAAAGCAGCTGTTCAAGAAATGCATTTGCATTTTAAACAAGCTAATAATCATAATGAAACTCAAAGGACAGGGGGTAGGGGCTTTTTTTTTATGTGCTGAATATGACAGAAATGGGTTTTAGACTAGAGTTTCAGTCTTGACAGTGCGTGGCCAACCAACCTGCTCCTGTGAAATACACGATAGAGATGAGAATCATTCAGACAATGTTCATTCTTCTTACAGCGACTTCAAGTAGGAACCTCAACGTTCCACCTAAACAGCAGGACAATGATCTGAAGTAAAAGTTTAGCCAGTTGGGGAACCTGAAAGGTTAATTGAATTACGTCACTTGATAAATTAGAGTCTGACTAAGTGATATCATACAATAAATGTTTAAGGATTTATTTTAGAGATTCTTAAACGTCTGAGAATGCTGTGGTTTTTGATTTAATGGATATGTGACACCCCCCTCTTAACTTGGCTTTACTCAAACAGATTGCTGGGAATAGTTTAAGCAGCACTGCATTGTTAATCACTGAAAGAACAGCCAAACACACACACACACACACCCTCTGATCTCATTCAAGCGGGACCAATAGGTGATTGGAATGCAAACCCCCCAAGAGAATTTCATGTGTTTTTGAAGGGACGGTGTATGAATTGTACATTTTTGGAAACCTCAGCCAACCATTTTGCTCAGAGGGAAACCTTGTGATGTGTGTGGATGAGTGGAGTGCCAAAACAAATTTCTTTGATTGCTTAGGTTCTGACCTTTCAACCCATTTGTTTTTAAATGTCAAGCAGGCTGGAAGGGCAGGGGTGGGGGGGGTGGGTGGGGGGGGGGGGTTCATGTGGTCCTCTAAGGCAAAAGCTCAAGGCCTTGGCACCAGGCCTCACACAGATCCTGGATAATTAAACACAATAAGATACAGATCATTACTGACTCCAGAACTCCTGGTTTGTGGGCAGGGGAGTCTTGAAAAAAAGACCTCCTGATTCAAATTGGTGCTTCTAATCAAGAGCTGCCATTCCTCAATCTCTAGTCTGCATAAACTTGATCCACAATTGCCTTTTTGTTTAAAACAATTGTGTGTTTGTTGATAAGCTGCAGACAAAAGAGTGTGGGAGAAGAAAAGGAGTTTTATGTGTGTTGGATGAAGCAAGTACAAGAATGAGAGATGGGATGGCGAGAAAAAACGACTACGATAGGGAGGGAGCAGGGGAAAGAGAAAGAGGTTCTGTCCTCAGACCACTGGCGGTGTGGTATGGTTTGGGTTATTTTGCGGCTGAAGCCTTGAAAGAGGGAGGCGTAGCGGCTCGCACATACCCGCGGCACTCAAATGGATCTTCCATTGGGAGGTTTTAGGCTTCAAAATGGTGTCCTGTGACGTCGATTGTATGTTTGATTTGCGCTTGGCAGGGTTACAGTTATTCTCCGGGGGGTAGAATCTAGCACGCTTTCATTTCCGCTCACCCAACAGCCAGCACAAAGTTTGCAGTGAGAAGCCTAGGGATTGTAAAGACAGATTTTCCCTTACTGTTAGAAGCACTTTTTTTTTTCTGTAGCTGTCGCCATTCCAAGACTCATGCTTGCAACTTGATGAATTGTTCCTTATAATTGGACTGTTTTTTGGCGGGGGGTTTGGTATGGTTAAAAAAATAAAGAGGAAAAAAAGTTCACAATTCTTGGCCAGTGCGAAACGCCTCAGTACTAATTGCGCACAGTGGATACTGGATGGGAAATGGTTACAGGTTATGTTAGTTCAGCTGGCACTTTGTTGTGTGAGAAGCCATGCAGTCCCTGGTGTAGACGTACGGTGCCCGGGAGTTAGCGTCAATTCTGTTGTCGTTGGAGTGAATGGACTTCTCTTTTGCAGAACCGTCTCGTTTTCTGTGAAAATCATCTCATTTATTGTCTTCTCCACATGCAAAGGGAGATGCCAGACTTGGACGACACATTGAGATCTCATCTTTCTAGCTCGACACCTTCAGATAGATGCTTTGCTGGGACTATGTGAGCCATAATAAACTCGGAAAGGTGAAATAAAGTAACAGTAATGAAGAAATGTATGTAAGGAAATGTATGTAAACATTTTTAAGGAGATTTTCATTGAGTAAAGTCCATTTCATTATTAGCAAATGTATAAGAAATATGCAGGAAAGAAAAATAAATTAGTTTCTTTTAGAGATTAAATGGAGAGTGAATGGAGAATTTTTCTTAGGCCCATGCTTCTTATAAGCTTGAAAAAAAAATATATATATAAGAAACCCCAGTGGTGTGAAGTATTTTAGTAAATGTAATTAGTTAATGTACTTAAGTATATTTTTTGGATACTTTGTAGTTTTACTGAGGATCAAAGATATTAACAACAGCAACTTTTACACTCTACTTGACTACATTTTTGAATAAGTATATGTACCCTTTACTCCAATACATTTTGTGATGAGTAATGCGGTTACTTGTTACATTTTGCAGGGAACCTAACTTTTTCTGCAGCAGTTTATTTCTGCTATAAAATAAGTGATATCCCAATCTACAGGGCATTAAAAGTACTATATATTGTGCATTTTGCCCTCACTCACCAACAAGGCTACTATATGTGAATGCAAGTGCATTAGCAAGTAGTTATGAATCGCAGGTGTTTCATTGGTTTACTTATGTTCTTTTAAAGCACTTGAGTTTAAAGGGTTAGTTCACCCAAAAATGATATTCTGTAAGTATTTACTCACCCTCATATTGTTCCAACCCTGTAAGACCTTCGTTCATCTTCGGAACACGAATTAAGATATTTTTGATGAAATCTGAGAGCTGGATCACTCCTCCATACTAGTCCATAGGCTTCTTCAGGGATTGAAACTTGCCAGCCCCGAAAAGTTATTAAAGACATCATTAAAATAGTCCAAGTGACTACAGTGGCTCAATCTTAAGTTTATCAAACGACGAGAATACTTTTTGTGCGCAAAAAAAAACAAAAATAACGACTTTATTTCAACTATTCATTTCCTTCTCTCTGGGCCTCGAGTCAGTTCACTAGTGTAATGGCATAAGCTTCTGTTGTTGTACGTCACAAGCATCACACACATGATCAGCGTCGGCCAATAGTGAGCCTACGTGTGACGTAGCTCTACGCAATCATACTAAGTTAACTGACTAGAGGCCAACAGAGAAGGAAATGAATAGTTTAAATAAAGTTGTTATTTTTGTTTGTTTTTGCGCACAAAAAGTATTCTCGTCGCTTGATGAATTTAAGATTGAGCCACTGTAGTCTCTTGGATTATTTTAACAATGTCTTTAATTACTTTTTGGGGCTGGCAAGTTTCAATCCCTGAAGAAGCCTATGGAAGAGTATGGAGGAGTGATCCAGCTCTCAGATTTCATCAAAAATATCTTAATTCGTGTTCCGAAGATGAACGAAGGTCTTACGGGTTGGAACAACATGAGGGTGAGTAAATACTGACAGAATTTTCATTTTTGGGTGAACTATCCCTTTAAGCGAGAATTGCATATTTGTAGACGTTTTAAGAGGCTGTTGTGTCGACCTTGATTTATTGCAATTTTGTTGAGGTGTTCAGTTTTGATTTTAGATAATAAACGTGTGATTGCTCTCTTCACAAATCAACCATTTCTTGTTTTATTACTGGCAGTCTCTTAAGTGTTGAGGTCTAGTGCATCATTGAACCTACATTCAGTACGAGTAAAATACTTAAGAATTGTTAAAATCAGATACTCTATAACCCAGTTTCACAGACAATGCTTAAGCTAGTCCCAGACTAAAATGCATGTTTGAGCTGTTAACTGAAAGCAACTTGCACTGACATATCTTAAAATATGTCAGTGCCATTGTTTTGTCTCAAAATGCACACCAGTAATGTTTTTTTTTTCTAAGGCACAATTATAAAAAGCTACTTAAACGCCCTAATTGAACTAAAGCCTAATCCTGGCTTAATCTAAGCCCTGTCTGTTAAACCAGACCTATGACTTTTACTCAAGTTGTATTGGAATTGGTGAGTAATTTTTGCTGTATCTGTGTATGGTTTTCAGGTACTCTTTACACCTCTGAGAAAACTTAAGTAATCTCCTCCTTTAGTGGTTTTAGAAGAGATCCCAATGTCTCAAACTGTGCTCAGATTGTATTAATTCGCCCAAAATTGGCAAATCACTTTCCCTCATGTCGTTTCAAACCTGTATGACTTTCTCTGTTGAAGAAGAAAGATATTTTGAAGGTTTCAACTGTGTTTGCCTAAAATTTCATTATTGTTTTGGACCCCATTGGCTTTCGACGGTCACAAAGAAAAGAGAAAAAATTCTACATATTTTCTTATCAGTGAGTATTTTTTGGGTGTACTATCCCTTCAATGCATAAGAATGCAACAATGGTCTCCTTCTTTTAATTTCTCCTATTTAATTTCTCCTAATTAGTAGGAAAGTTATATGAGATTAAATTAGACATATACACTCATCTAAAGGATTATTAGGAACACCTGTTCAATTTCTCATTAATGCAATTATCTAATCAACCAATCACATAGCAGTTGCTTCAATGCATTTAGGGGTGTGGTCCTGGTCAAGACAATCTCCTGAACTCCAAACTGAATGTCAGAATGGGAAAGAAAGGTGATTTAAGCAATTTTGAGCGTGGCATGGTTGTTGGTGCCAGACGGGCCGGTCTGAGTATTTCACAATCTGCTCAGTTACTGGGATTTTCACGCACAACCATTTCTAGGGTTTACAAAGAATGGTGTGAAAAGGGAAAAACATCCAGTATGCAGCAGTCCTGTGGGCGAAAATGCCTTGTTGATGCTAGAGGTCAGAGGAAAATGGGCCGACTGATTCAAGCTGATAGAAGAGCAACTTTGACTGAAATAACCACTCTTTACAACCGAGGTATGCAGCAAAGCATTTGTGAAGCCACAACACGCACAACCTTGAGGCGGATGGGCTACAACAGCAGAAGAACCCACCGGTACCACTCATCTCCACTACAAATGGGAAAAAGAGGCTACAATTTGCAAGAGCTCACCAAAATTGGACAGTTGAAGACTGGAAAAATGTTGCCTGGTCTGATGAGTCTCAATTTCTGTTGAGACATTCAGATGGTAGAGTCAGAATTTGGCGTAAACAGAATGAGAACATGGATCCATCATGCCTTGTTACCACTGTGCAGGCTGGTGGTAGTGGTGTAATGGTGTGAGGGATGTTTTCTTGGCGCACTTTAGGCCCCTTAGTGCCAATTGGGCATCGTTTAAATGCCACGGCCTACCTGAGCATTGTTTCTGACCATGTCCATCCCTTTATGGCCACCATGTACCCATCCTCTGATGGCTACTTCCAGCAGGATAATGCACCATGTCACAAAGTGACAAAGCTGGTTCAGGTCATACTTATCTGACCGCTACCATTTCGTCTACTTAAATGGAGAAAAATCGATTATAACTTCGGCAAACTATGGAGTTCCGCAGGGATCTGTGTTAGGCCCTTTATTATTCTCAATATATATGCTGCCACTTGGTAATATTCTAAGGAAACATGGAATTAGTTTCCATTGTTATGCTGATGACACTCAAATATATATTTCATCACGGCCAGATGAATATGCTAAATTATCCAAATTGACAGATTGTTAAAGATATAAAAGATTGGATGACGCGTAATTTTCTTTTATTAAATCCAGACAAGACAGAGGTAATACTTATCGGTTCGAAAAACCGTCCACAAAACCTTTCACAGCACGACTTTAACATAGTAGGATGCCCTGTTACTTTATCCGCTACAGTAAAAGACCTGGGTGTTACATTAGACTGCAACCTGTCTTTTGAAAAGCATATTTCATATGTTACAAAAACTGCCTTTTTCCACCTTAGAAACATTGCTAAGCTACGTAATATGCTATCAGTCTCTGATGCAGAAAAGTTAGTTCATGCATTCATGACCTCGAGACTAGATTACTGTAATGCTTTATTAGCTGGTTGTCCTGCATCTTCAATAAACAAGCTATAGTTAGTCCAAAATGCAGCCGCTAGAGTTCTTACTAGATCAAGAAAATATGATCATATAACACAGATTTTATCATCACTTCATTGGTTACCTATAAAGTTCCGTATTAAATACAAGGTATTGCTTTTGACTTATAAAGCTCTAAATGGTTTAGCTCCAGTCTATTTAACGGATCTTCTATCGCCTTACAATCCATCGCGCTCTTTAAGATCACTAAATTCGAGGCTTCTGGTCATTCCTAGGATATCCAGATCCACCAAAGGAGGTAGAGCATTTTCACATTTAGCTCCGAAGCTCTGGAATAGCCTTCCTGATATTGTTCGTAGCTCAGACTCGCTCTCCCAGTTTAAAACTAGACTGAAGACGCATCTATTTAGCCAGGCATTCATATAAATTTTTTATCTTACAGTTACTGTAAATTCGGCCTCTAGTTCATAAACGCCAGAGGAGAACTGGCCCCCTACTGAGCCTGGTTTCGCCCAAGGTTTTTTTTTCTCCATTGGGTCATCTGATGGGGTGTTAGGACACCATTAGGTCACTGGATGGAGTTTTTCGGTTCCTTGCCACTGTTGCCTTTGGCTTGCTCAGTTGGGGATATTCAAATTAATTAACCAATCATACCATTGATCAGCTCTACCAAACTTGGATGTCTTTTTTCCAGTAATAAACAAACATTGTTAAGTTGTTTTGATTGATACTGTGAAGCAGCTTTGATACAATCTGTATTGTGAAAAGCGCTATATTGACTAAAACATATTTGACTTGACTTGACTTGACAAAGCTCGAATCATTTCAAATTGGTTTCTTGAACATGACAATGAGTTCACTGTACTAAAATGGCCCCCACAGTCACCAGATCTCAACCCAATAGAGCATCTTTGGGATGTGGTGGAACAGGAGCTTCGTGCCCTGGATGTGCATCCCACAAATCTCCATCAACTGCAAGATGCTATCCTATCAATATGGGCCAACATTTCTAAAGAATGCTTTCAGCATCTTGTTGAATCAATGCCACGTAGAATTAAGGCAGTTCTGAAGGCGAAAGGGGGTCAAACACAGTATTAGTATGGTGTTCCTAATAATCCTTTAGGTGAGTGTATATAGAATCCATTAAGTCGCATAAATGAACAACTTTTAAGCAATTAAAATTCACTGTGGGTAAATTTTAAAACACATGCCATTATCTGTATATTTATGACCTCTACATTGTGTGTTTTGTAGTAATGTAATGTCTGTATTGATTTTTTTTTTAAAGGGGAAATAGTTTCCAAACAACCAATCATATCTTATTTTTCAGTTTTAATTTGATGAACTGATGTCACAATGTGTAAAAACACCAACAGCAGGTCTACACTGGATTGTAAACGGAGAGGATGTTTATTTTGGGGGTTGAAAAGCCAAGATGGTGAGCTACACCACAATCTAATGATATTATTTTAAAACTACACAGGAGATAATCAAAATGTACTGTTATTGCATTATATGCATTTAGAAGGAAGATTGTAATCTTTTAAAATTCTTGTGCAGGTTAAGTTATAAAATTTCAACTGGCCCTCTTCCCATACTGTAAATGTGTTTCACGCTGTTATTGTCAGACAATGAGAATTTTTTTTTTTGGTGAAGCCAATGAGATCAAAAACATCGGCCTATTATTTAATGTTATTGTAAGTGAATCCTTGACTTTTGGGCTTAGTAACAAGAAAAGGAAAAACAATGTTAGCTACGCTAATCTGAGGCCAGAACAAGGCATGTGACCAAACATTTTCTGCCCCTGGGGGTGTCCTGAGTTTGGTGTTCTGTACAAACATTGGCCTGGCTCTGTGCAATTCTGTTTTTTGGAGGGCAGACAAAGGGAACAGCTCCATCTAGTCTCAAAGCAAATCTTTGGTGTTTACAAAAAGACCACACAACAACATCATGGCAGCCAATCTATTTGTGATTAAAATATTTTTCTTTTTCTGCCTCATGATGTCTTAATTCAGACATCTGTTTTGACTGAAAGCTGAAAGCCTCTGAAACGACTTTACCTCAGTTAAGGATACGTGGAAGCTGGGAACTTAATACATTACAGCAGTAATCATGATTTATGATGACTTTTTCTTACAAATCACTTTTTTTTCATTTCATCCATCTATCTTAGGTTTAGAGTCTAAACCTTAGAGTATGTATTTCTTGATCATTTCCCAACTTCTGGCAACCCCCCACTCTCTATCCTGCACTAAAACATTGTATCAAAACATATTGAGAAGGCAGTCCCATAATGCATTACTACAGTAAAATATCGATTAAAATAGTTAAAAAATGATTATTTAATTGGATTTAAAAGGACTTTTATTTATATCTGCTAAGTATGTTATGCTTATTATTGTGCCATTAGCTTTCAACACGCTTACACCAAATTCTATTCAAATTAATAGTGAGCCACGTCTCTTGTTTACTTCACATGATATTTGTGTTGCACATGGGTTTGCTGACTATCTAGAATGTTCCCAGTCAGTCACCTATGAAGTTCCATTACAAAGTTCGGTTAAAATGAGGTCACATTAGCGAAATTTTTGCAGACAAAAAAAGGTCCATTGTCAATAGTATAGCCCTCCTGTAATGTCTGGGGTCAAATTTTACGGAGCCCATTAAGGGACATGGTGGTGGAAACAAATATGAGATTGGAGGAAAAATAATAAGTCAATGCTTCTGCATTCACTCGCAAAATGTTTGCGGTCCCCTGAGAAACTTTGCTTTCCCTCACAAAATCTTTTGCGTGGAACGCAAAGCTTCTAGGGGTAACGCAAAACATTTGTGAGAGAGCACAGAAGCATTGCCAAATAATTTTCCCTCCCATCTATTTTTTTTTACCACCATGATCCTTTAGTGGCTCCGTAAATTGACCCCAAAGCAACTTTGACATCTCTGAAAAATTAGTTAATTTTTTAAACCTGGAATCTTTCTGACTTTTGCTGAATTTATTAGA
Source organism: Gila orcuttii (assembly GCA_026230005.1). Lineage (NCBI taxonomy): Eukaryota > Metazoa > Chordata > Actinopteri > Cypriniformes > Leuciscidae > Gila > Gila orcuttii. Next base: position 22,050,278 of record JAPDVR010000025.1, read on the forward strand.
ACTCATAAACGTGCACATCTTGTGTTACAGAGGTTTCAAAATGCCTGTACACATTTTGGCCCAATCGGTGATATTTGGGGTCATTTTGACCCCACACATTAAAAACACGGCTGAAATTTGCACATAACAGGAGGGTTAGCAATGTACAGTCTAAAAAACTTCTCACACAGATGTCACTTTCAAAACAAGCAACTTTCTGTTGGTCAACGCAGCAAATTCAGATGAGGAACTTGAGTGTGTGGAATTATTTATTGAAACTAATGTATTTCACTCCTGAAAATTGGCGAACAGCAGTAAATGGACTGCACCAGTGCTGTCATATTAGCAAAAACAAATGAACAAAAAAAATGTCCACTGTCAATAGTGAAGAGATGTATGAATCTCACACTGAAGTCACTTTCAAACCAAGCGGCTTTCTGTTGGTCAACACAGCAAATTCGATTGACCAATTTGAACTTGATTCAAAATCTATGTGGGAAAATCTGTCATCCTCGCACAAAATTCCCAATTGTATGGATTCCTATTGAAATGACTGGACTTTGCCTGCAAAAACTCACAGAACAAAGGTAAATGTGATAGTAGACAACAAGGCATTTCAATTAGGTTAACAAAATCTACCTCTGACTGTCAGTTTGTAGGCTTGTGGTCATCTTTTCTTTTTATGTGTCACATTTTACACTCGAGCTAAATCTACGTGTCATGTGGACTCAAGTTGGAGTCAGATGATTCAGCTTTCCCTTGTAAGCAGATTGGAGAGTGCTTTTAAACCTCTCGCCCCCCTACTTTTACAAGAACATTAAACATTTAATGGGGGCAAAAACAATGTAAAATCGCTCTTCCTGTACTGCAATGTTTTGCACACCATTAAATGTGAAGTCATATAATTGTGATTTGGCAAATGGGTTTGCTTTCTCCAAGTGGAGCATAACTTTACTGTGAATAAAAAAAAAAATCACTCGTAGAAACTTCTACCAACATCTCTAACTTCCAGATCATGCATTACAAATAGAAGTAAATGATTCATGTGTGCTGTTTACTGGCATCAAGCCTTTTTTGTATCACAATGAGGAAAAACTGATGGAAAGGAGCTCAGCAGAGAGCACTTGAACTTTTGAAAGGGTTGACATTCATAAAACAACATTTCTACCTCAGAACGCACGGCATTACTATGTTCAAAATACGTGGGGAATTTCACTTTAAGGATTAGTTTAAACCCCAAAATTCACCCTCACCTTCATATTATTACAAACCTGTAAAATTTGCATTATTTTTGGGGGGTTGGCACTATATATATTTTGGCAAAAAAAAAAAAAAACTGAAATATATGAGTTTTTTTGATTTTTTTACATTTTAATGGCATAAACTCTTCAAACTCTGTCCAGGGGACGGCTCATTTATCACATCCAGAATTCCTAGAAATCCCCTCAGGAGTTCCTAGAAAGAAAAAAAAACTCATGGCTGTCTTTCTTCAAACAAACCCACCCTCACAGAGTAAAAGCTTCAGTCGGACATCTTTGTTTTTGGCAGAAACTAAACAGATTGTTGACCTCACAGACAACTCACCCTGGCTTTGCAGCTTTATGAAAAAACAGAGAAATGTCATCTATCAGAAGTTCTTCACCCTGCTAATGTTTGACATATTGTTAAGAAACCCCAAAAGCTCTGACGCTCAGAGAAAATCTGCCAAAGTCTAAGGTCTCACAATGAGGATATCCAACATGTTGTTTTTGCTTTTAGAGTTATTGCCAGACATTGAAGAAATGTTGTAAAAATAGGTCAAACCCAAAAGGGCGTATGATGTGACAAACAATTCCTACTCTAAAATATATGTGACTAACAACAGAATTGTTATGAATGCCACATTGGTCTCAATGAAAAGAAAATGTTTCCCACACACTTTCAACCTCAGCCATTGGTAAAAAAAAACTAGGTAGTCACGCCCCCAAAACCTACACCATTGGTTGAGTCACTGTTGCCATGTCTGGCTGCTTGTTTTGATGAAGCCACAGTGCTTACTGTTTTTCAGGGAAATCAACCTACAAAAGGCTCGAAAAACGTGACTAAAGAACTTTGTGACTGAATTACTGTAGAATGATGTAATTCATTTTTTAATAAAAGAAAGTTTACAGTTCATCCAAAGGTCTGTGAAATTATTCTCACCTTCCTACGAAGATGATTCAAAACTTAATTTCTCCATAAAAAAAAATTAAGTATAGTATGCATGGTGTCTATATCTACAGTTTTATTAATAAAATACTTAGGGTTCCATTTATACATGCTTATAATTATTATGTCTCACGGGGGAAGGTTTTTTGAGAAAACAGCTCCATGTTTGGATAGTTGCCATTGGGACACAAAACAGAGCAACTACACTGATGACCTTACATGGATCCGTCTTAACAAATACATTTTTCGGAAGTTTACAGCAAGGCAGCAGCTGGTGGGATTCAGGTGTCGTCCATTCTTGAGATCGCCTGAAGGGCTCGTTGTCATCTAAACTCTAGGGAAACTCTGATGAACGGCTTGCAATGTTTGGAGGTGGTGAGACCTGACCAGAGTCGATGGTGATGATTTTGACTTTTTCTATATGATACAGCCCTCAATTGCTTTAAAAATTATAAAATTAAATGTATATACATCACATATATCAACATTTACAGAGAAAATGCCTTAACGAAAAATAAGTTTATTCACGTGGGCTATTAGAATATTTCTTTTAAACTAAAAATAAGAAAGAATACTTTCAGTCTAAGTTTTATGTACATCTCAAAAATATACTTTATGTACTTCTCAGAAATATACTTAAAATTAAAGTATAGTGTAAGTATATTTGGCCTGCTTGTATTCAATCTTTTGATCGAGATATGGAAGCTTTAGTTTAAGTTCTGTCAGGAAGACTCAATCAGCGCGTCATGTATTACCTCATCCCATCATCAGGTGTTAACAGTCACAGTATAAAAGATTGGTACTTACACTTGTCTGAGTTCGCAGATGCTGACGCTGCCATTCACCTCCATCCTCCCCAACCACCACCAAGATGGTACCTTCCCCTCCATCCTCCCATCACCACC